>CM050890.1:6750000-7950000 GCA_027726005.1 Juncus effusus | reverse complement strand
CTCAAATTTTCTTTTGATTCAAAACCACTCAAATCATTTGGTAAAATCTCTTCAATTGGTTTGTCTTCTTCATTATATTGTCTTTCTTCAATCCCACATGTAAAATCTACTGAATTTCTATTCAAACAAATATATGACAATCCAATCATCTCACTTAAAAAATTCTCACCAAATCCATTTATTTCACTTACTTCTGTATTTAATTCAAACTCCTCTTTTAAACCAAAGGAATTAATTGATTGAACCGAAAGAACCAAACATGCAAATAACAGAACTATCTTAAAAATTCTTTTTAAACAACTCATCTTCTCGAAACCCTCTTCCTTTTCATCTTTAATCTCTTGTTCAATACTTAGAAAGATTTCTTTTTTACGGTTCGGATTGTACCGTAAAAATTCAGGTCTTTGTGAAGTGTAATTTGTTAATGGATTATATGGTAGGTTTGAATCAGGTGTTGACCTGTTTGGGCTGAAGGATAAGTTAAAAACAGGTATAAGATTGTTGGGTTCTCTTTGAGAGTTTGATTTGGTATTTTTCATTGAATTTGGAGATTTGGTTGGTGATTTGAAGCTTTTGGGATCGGTTTTTGAGTTTTTGTTTGGATTTAAGTAGTTTTCGTTATTTTCTTGTAAAATGTTTGCCATGATTTTGTTTTTCTTTGTTCTTCTTTGAGGATCTGTAAGAGAAATGCACATCATATAAAAAAATGCAAGTAAAAATCTAATAATTCATGATCAGGTGGTAAACTAAGCACGAAACAAAGTTGAGAATAAATTTAAGAGGAAATTAATTACCAGCGTGACTTGAGTTTGGTTATAGAATTTAAGAAATAAGCTGGCTTTCCTTCTCCAATAAATCTACAGAGAGAAACAAACCAAGGAATTCTTCATTTTTATTTGATGAATATGTGAATTCTTCTTGATTGGAGAGAAAGATGAATGAGAGAGAGAGAGATAATGAAAGAGAGAAGAGATTTGGGTTATATTATATGTGTAAATCTTGTGGAGATTACGTGATCTCTGTTTTTATCCTCTCTTTTGAATTTTTTTCGACCGTTGGGAAACCAAGGCCTCTCCATATTCACGTCGTCTCCATTTCTCAAAACTGGAGACCATCATTACGAGCATAACTAAATTCTATTTCTCGTATCCTTACCCAAAGAACATAACATAATTCATTTATATATTATTTTATCTCCTGTTAAATAACCATCTAAATTTTCATCCTTTTTTCTGTATTTATGTATCATAACTGGACAGAATAGTTTCTTCAAGACTGGAGATAATCTGACCCGTATATTCTACGGCTCTACTCTCTTCACAACGGTCAAATCCAACGCATGTTTAGTGTCTCCAAGTCGAGACTTGAAAACCTGGATTTCTGAATCCCAGAATTTTAAGACTTGAAATCTTGGATCTTTATAAATCCATCATTTATTATCCCATAACACGTTTATAAAGTAGAAACAAATCAAAAAAGCCGATCAATGTTGTTGTATTGTTACAAGCATGTATTGAGTAGGACCTTGCTTGAATTTATTTCAATCTCTTTTCTTTCTTTCTTTCTTCTTCTTATTTTTTGGCTTAAGACTTATCTTATTTGTAACAACTATCTTGTAATCTCTTTTTTTAAATCAATGAATATCTCAGTGAGGTAATTGCCTCTTGTAGCTTCAAAAAAAGAGATGGAAGAAACATTGCACCAATTTAATTTATTATGTGTCAAAATTTTAAATAACAAAAAATGTATTATGCCTCAAAACAAAATGAGAAAATATTCACATCATCCATTTAATTATGGTAATCTCGCCCTCAAAGTGTTTTCTATTCACCAACAGTGCACATGTACAGATGCGTGACAACTTTTTATTTTTTCATACATGACAAAAAATAAAATGGTCTTTTGCGCATGTCACCAAAAAATTTATGACTTTGATTACATTATTACCAAAAAATTTATCACACTAGTTTTTATGAGTTTATCTTACATTTTTATACTGCATTAGTATATTCTCTTTACATTATATTAGCATATTTTGTATAGTCATGCCAATTACCTATAGTAATTTACCTTTTTAACACTTGTACAAATAAATATCTTCGCCGTATCATTATATCTTTTTTGACATATCATCAATATCTAGTATAATTCTTCAATATTAATCTTTTTTCCCCATTCAATATACATTTTACCACTTAATATATACATTTTTGCATGTCAATATATCTTTCTACTATTATCATACTTTTTCACTTTTTATATATAACTTTTTAATCTATCTAGTATATTTTTCAATAACGATGTTCAATATTTTTTTTGGATATCAATATTCCTTTTTGAGTATCCATATATATTTTTAAATACGGATATACCCTGTAAGTATAATATTTTTTATACTAATAAATATTTTCTATCTATCATGTTATAATTGTCAGAAAAAATGATGACTCGAGCAAAAAAGTTTGTTTGGGGCTAGAAAATGTGCTAAATAAATAGATATCATCACATACAAACAACGTTTTCATTGACTATGACTGGTGATGGATAAGCAACATTTTTTTCACTCCATAATACTTCACATGTGGTGCCTTCTCAGTGGTTGATGAATAAGCAGGTGATGTATATCCGGTACCTTCCAAATTACAATACGAAGACATTCATAGTTAAAGTTTCCTACATGATTAGCCATTTGTTGGAATTCTTTCCTGATTAGTCATTTGTTGGAATACTTGGAAAAAGAAAAATGACAGAATATTCAATAATTCCGGACGCATTCACGGCATCCTCCACCAGGCACTACAAAAAGCCGACGTATGGTACAAGACCTTCAACACAATAGGCGGGGCGACACAAGGATCCTACGGATAAAGTATTAGGACGTAATTTGATTTTAGGGATTAGCTTAGGGGAACTAGTGTTTCATTAATGCACTTAATGTTTGTTTGTTATAAATGGGTATGATAATGTAAGCGAATGTAACATTCTCCCCTTCCTAAATTCAAATAACAAATATAGTAATAAGACATTCAACGAGTTTCTTCTATCCTTTGAAGCATTTCTATATAATAGTTATTTGGAAGTTAAGTAATTGTGATTATTTGATATCCACATGAATAATACTCAGAGCAGTAATCATATCTATATTTTTTTTACATTTAATCACTATTAAAAAAATAAAAATATACTAAATTCTTTTATTTGGTTTAACAGTGTGAATTCATTGTTAATCATAAACTCAACTAATGTGTTGGATGGATCATGACTTATAAATCATGGTCCATTCAACGACCCTTCTCAAAGTCTAAGTTTGACTGTTAACGCCTTCTCTCCAGTAATTTACACTGGAGGTAACCTGCACTAACAATTCCATTGTTGGTTCCACATTATTACTTTCTCTAGTTCTGTACATAAATGGAGACTTCAGATTATTTGAAGGCACGCGCTCACACTCTACACAAGTAAATATGATAAACAACGAAAAAAACAGACACACAAAAATGGCGGCTAAAATGGCCTGCAATTCTCTCCCTCTCTTCTTCTTGTTCTTCTTCTTCCTTCTACTTTCCTTCCTTTCAATCTCCAATTCTCAAACAACACAAGAGAAGCAAACACTCCTACAAATCAAGCGTGAATGGGGCGACCAACCCGCTCTATCCACCTGGCTGAACAACTCCTCTGTTTCGCACTGTAACTGGACGGGCGTCCAGTGCGGTACGGACGGTACCGTATCTTCTATCTCTCTGCACAATCAGAGCATCAATGGAGTTATTCCCTCGTCGATTTGTGCTTTGAAGAAGCTCTTGGTTCTTAATCTGAGCGATAATTACATACCGGGGGAATTTCCTACTGTGTTGTATAACTGTAGTAATCTTCAAGTTCTTGATATTTCGAGCAATTCTTTTGTGGGTGAGATTCCATCGGATGTATACAGATTTGATAAACTTACTGATTTGATTTTGTCAGCGAATAATTTTACTGGCGATATTCCGGCTTCAATTGGTCGACTTCCTTCAATTCAATCAATCTGGTTAGATTATAATCATTTTAATGGCACAATTCCATTCGAAATTGGAAATTTTACGGAATTACAAACACTAACTCTCGCTTATAATCCATTTCCGCCTAGTTTTATCCCTTCAGAATTAGGTAATTTGTCAAAATTAACGTATCTTTGGCTGACTGAAGCAAATTTCCAAGGCGAAATCCCCAAATCCTTTGAAAATCTATCTGAAATGAGACAGTTGGATCTTGCTTCCAACTCACTAAACGGTACAATTCCAACCGGTATTTGGTCTCTCAAAAAATTAGAAAAACTATATTTATATGGCAATTATAACCTTTCTGGACCAATCTTGCTCAACAGCTCATCATTTCAAGCTCTGAGTTTAGTAAACATTGATCTGTCAATGAACCAGCTAAACGGTACAATCCCTGAAATATTCTGTCAATTACAAAACCTTACAATTCTAAAATTGTTCAATAATTTCTTAACTGGAGAGATTCCAACATGTATAGGTAAACTATCTTCATTAAATGAGCTCAAATTATTTAACAATTATTTGACCGGTACAATTCCGCCAGATTTAGGAAAATATTCTTATTTAAATGCCCTAAAGATCAGCTATAATTTCTTAACTGGCGAATTACCAAAAGGGTTATGTACAAATAATGCCCTAAATATAATTTATGTATCAGGAAACAATCTTACTGGAAAAATACCAAATTCACTGGGTAATTGCACCGCTCTACAATCCGTGAAATTCGACGGAAATAAATTCTACGGCGAAATTCCAAACGGGTTTTGGGTTTCAAATTTATCTACCGTTTTAATGAGCGATAATAATTTTACTGGTTCTTTGCCTGACAAAATTTCCTCTAATATTTCTGTTTTGGACCTCCAAAAAAATCGATTTTATGGTGAGGTCCCTCAAAGTTTTGGAACTTTGCAAAACCTTCAATCATTAATTCTGTCTGAAAATCTCTTAACGGGTTGGATCCCAAATGATATAACGGGTTTAAAATCCCTAATCACATTAAATATTAGTTACAATAAAATTAATGGAGAGATTCCATTAAACATTGGCGACATTTTTAGCCTTCAAACTCTTTCTTTAGCTGGAAATAAAATAACGGGTCGAATCCCAAATTCCTTACCAGGTTTAAAATCATTAATTACACTTGATTTGAGTAATAATTCGATTAGTGGTGATATTCCAGTTGTAATTGGCTCAATTCAAACCCTAATTTCAATAGATCTTTCGATTAATGAACTTTCTGGAAATATTCCGTCTGAAATTGGAAATCTCAAGCTTGTTTTTCTTAATCTTTCTCATAATGCGTTAACGGGTCAAATACCCTATTCATTCGATCGAGCCCAATTTTATAATAGCTTTTTATCAAACCCTAATCTTTGTTCCACAAATAATTTTGTTAATTTAACTTTATGTAGAAAAAACTCGGATGGAATTTCGAAAGGACTTGTAATTCTATTCACTATGCTTGGCATTTTTTTAATATTAATCGCACTAACTTGTTTCATGTATATTAAACGATATTTGATGAAGAAAAATCAAAGTATGAATTGTACTGAATGGAATTGTACACAATTCCAGCGGTTGAATTTCACAGAATCCACAATTATCAAAGGATTAACCGAAGAGAATTTAATCGGAAGCGGTGGAGCAGGAAAAGTATACAAAGTACAAATAAATGACAAAGAATTCGTGGCCGTTAAAAAAATACACAATTCAAACAAACTAGATTCAACTCTAGAAAAAGAGTTTCAAAACGAAGTTCAAATCTTGGGTTCAATTCGTCACGTAAATATAGTCAAATTACTTTGTTACATATCAAGCAATGACACAAAATTTTTGGTTTATGAATACATGGAAAATAGTAGCTTATACTCCTGGTTACATAAGAAAAAGTTAACAAATGGAGAGGAAATGGAGAGGAACCCAAATGGAGAGAAGAGGAACCAAACAATGGATTGGCTAATGAGACTTAGAATAGCAAGTGACGTGGCGAGAGGGTTGTGCTACATGCATCATGAAAGTGTACCGACAATTCTACATAGAGATGTCAAATCGAGTAACATTTTGCTTGATTCAAAATTTAGGGCACAAGTGGCGGATTTTGGCCTGGCCAGGAATCTCGTCCTGGCTGGCAAGTCTGAAGTTGTGTCTGCTGTCGCTGGCACTTTTGGGTATCTGGCTCCAGGTAAATAAATAAATAATTATGTTTTAGGTATTTTTTTATAGAAAATTTTAGTTTTTTTTAAGTTGATAAATGATAATTGGTTTATTAGACTTTTAGATATCTTGCTCTAGGTAAATATAGAAGTAATTTTGTTTTAGGTACTTTTTCATAGTACTTTTAGATACCTGGTTTAACAGACTTTTGGATACCTGGCTCCAGTTAAATAAATAAATAAATACATAAATAATTATGTTTTAATTATTATCTCATAATAAATTTCAGTTTATCAAAATAATAGAAGGTTGTGTTAGTAGAGTTTTGGATATGTTGCGCAAGGTAAATAATTTCAATTTAGTTACTCTGTTATAACAAATTTTAGTTTGTTAAAAATAATAAGTAAAATGCATTTTTCGATACATGGAGACAGATAAATAAATGTATTTTGGTTACCCTATAAATAAAATGTACTTTTAGATGCATGCGTAAATAATTCCATTTTAGTTATCTCATATAACAAAAAATTTAGTTTATTAGAAACAATAAATAAAAAGCAACTTCGGATACATGGTGCCATGTAAATAAATAATTTTATTTTAATTACTCTCTTATAATAAAATTTAATTTTTTAAAAATAATAAATAAAATGTACTTTGGGATATGTGACACCAGGTCAATAATTTTCGTTTCAGTTGGTCTCTTATAAAAAAATTTAGTTTTTTTAAATGATATATGAAATTTGTATTAATATGTAGAATATGCAAGGACAAGAAAGGTAACTGAAAAAGTTGATGTATACAGCTTTGGAGTAGTTCTACTCGAACTGACAACTGGCAGAAAGCCAACTGAAGGAGATAATCAAACAAACTTAGCCGATTGGGCTTGGTTCATTTTACAAGACAATAATGAACCAATTAATGCGATAGATGATGAAATTAAATTCATAAAAGGATTTTTGAATAGTATTTTTGAGGTATTTAAGTTAGGTGTGATTTGTACGAGTCCAATTTCTTCTTCTAGACCGAGCATGAAGGAGGTTTTGCAAGTGTTGCTTCAATGCGAAGAAGAGGTTCAAGATATGGTGGGTTTTCACGATTGTGAAGCCATAGGGTTTTGGAGAGCATAATGAGATAAATATAATGTAAATTTAAGTACATAGTAATTGTCATGTATGTAGTGTAATTGTAATTTATGAAAAAAACATGGTACATTGATGTACAATTTTCTGTTTATTTAACACATTTTTGTTTTGACACACAATAAGTTCTTTGGATACTCCCACGATGTGCGATATTTCAGTTAATATTTTTTTGTGAAATATTACTGTAAGTAAAACCATCAACTTTAAAAGAAAAAAGAACCACATGCAAATAACAAAACTATCTTAAACGCTCTTTTTAAACAACTCTTCTCAAAACCCTCTTCCTTGTCATCTTTAATCTCTTGTTCTAAACTTAGAAGGATTTCTTTCTTACGGTTCGGATTGTACCGTAAAAATTCAGGTCTTTGTGAAGTGTAATTTGTTAATGGATGATATGGTAGTTTTGAATCGGGTTTTTTTGGGCTGAAGGATAAGTTAAAAACAGGTATTAGATTATTAGGTTCTGTTTGAGAGTTTGATTTAGTATTTAAATTGGGTTAATTTTTCAGTGAATTTGGAGATATGGTTGGTGATTTGAAGCTTTTGGGTTCGGTTTTTGAGTTTTTGTTTGGATTTAAGGAGTTTTCATTTTTTTCTCGTAAGATGCTTGCCATGGTTTTTTCACTTCTTTGAGAATCTGTAAGAGAAATGCAAATCATAAAAAAATGCAAGAAAAATATCTAATAATTCATGATGTAAACTAAGCACGAAATAAAATTTGAATAATTTTAAGAGGATATAAATTACCAGGGTGACTTGAATTTGGTGAGAATTTAAGAAATAAGCTCACTTTCCTTTATCCAATAAATCTGAATTTTGAATTTACTATATAATCTGAATTTTCCTTTTCCCAATAAATTACCAAAAAGAACAAAGAATGTCTTCCTTTTTATTTGATGAATTTGTGATTTTTTATTGATTGCAGAGAGGTGTGAATGAGAGAGAGAGAAAGAAGAGAGAGATTTGGGCTTATATATATTATGTGTAAATCTTGTGGTTCCTGTTCGGCACTATCTAATTTGCACGGAATAGAATAATAAATCGACTATTTCAAGTTATTCCATCCGAATAGTATTGGAATATGTCGGATTAGAGCTATAGAATAGTGAAAATTTTAATTTTATAGTTGAGATGAAATTGTCTATTTCATGGATTGAGCATAAATTTAAGACAAAATTGTCCCTTTCTATTCCAAAATATGTCATACGTGACATAAGTATTTTCTCTTTCTTCTAAATATCATAACCGTCTCCGTGCTAGTTTCGCCGTCATTTTTGAAGTGATTCACTAATGAAATAATCAATTAAACAACTATACACAAATATACTTTTTTTCTCTCTTTAACAAGATCCATATCAACTATACTCTCAGTTATTCACTTTTCCGTTCATCTGTCATTGCTCATTCTTTGCTTTGAACGACTATTAAAAATGCGTTGAGAAAATATACAACGTCATAACAATATTTGAAGAACGTTTAGGGATTAGTTAAATGAAGTCTTATTTGAATTTGTGCTTCAATTTATCTTCTATTATTGTATATTTATTGAATATTTATTTTATTTTGATGCTACTTTTTTTTAAATTAATTTATTTCAATTTTATCTTCTTATAATTTGAATAGACTTTTCATTAATATGATTTGTATAAATTCAAATTATAGAGCAATGATATTTTAGTCATAATCTCTTTTATATATGTTTAAATCAAATTCTTTATATAACTACTTTGCCGAACGTACATGAAATAAAATGAATTAGTCGTCTATTCTCAATTCTTTTATTTTTCTATTCCATGTATCGTCGAAAGTCCCGTGGAGATATAACCTGATTTATGGTTTTATACTCTTTTTTGAATTTCATTTCGACTGTTGGAAAACCAAGACCTCTTTAGATTCAAATCATCTCCATTTCAAAAATCTGGAGACATCCATTACCAGCATGCTTATATTGTATTTCCACGTATCTTTATCAAAAGTACATAATATAATTCATTTGTAATTATCTTTGATTATTTATATCTTCTTACAATGATTATCAAAATTTTCTCGCTTATTTCTGTATTTATTTATCATAACTGGGCGTAAAATAATTCGTCAAAAAAATGGAGACGACCTGATCCGTATACTTCTTCAACTCTACTCTCTTCACAGCGGTCAAGAGCAACGTGCATGTTATACTGTGCCTGCAGAAAAAAATAGTGTTGGCCAAATTCCAAATTTGAAAACTCGGATTTCTATTCCCAGATTATTAAGACTTAAATCTTAAGTTGACAGGTCCACAAAACTCAAATGCTCTCCAGTTCTTATAGGATATATCAACTCAAGCTCCACTCTATACTTTGTTTTTGTAATATATGTTGTTGTAACATGTTAATATGGCCAAACATTTTATCAATGTAACTTATGTGTCGAAACAAAAATATGTTACATAAATAGAAAATTGTACAATGCAACATGTTTTTTGTTTATAAATTACACTACATACATGACAAGTACTATATACTTAAATTTACATTGCATTCATCTCATTTTACTCTCCAAAACCCTAAATTTGCGCTTCAAAATCATGAAAACCCACCATATCTTGAACCTCTTCTTCACATTGAAGTAACACTTCCAAAACCTCCTTCATGCTCGGTCTAGAAGAAGCAATTGGACTCGTACAAATCACACCTAACTTAAACACCTCAAGAATGCTATTCAAAAATCCTTTCATAGTTTTAATATTATTATCTATCGCATTAATTGGTTCATTGTTCTCAGCTTGTAGAATAAACCAAGCCCAATCGGCTAAGTTCGTTTGGTTATCGCCTTCAGTTGGCTTTCTGCCGGTCGTCAGTTCGAGCAGAACTACTCCAAAACTATATACATCGACTTTCTCAGTCATCTTTCTCGTCCTTGCATATTCTACATATTTAACCAAATTTTATTTATTATTTTCAATAAAATAAAATACATTATAAGACAATAACTAAAATGGGATTATTTACGTGGGGCCGGTATTCGAAAGTGCATTTTATTTATCATTTATGACAAACAAAAATATAGTATAGGAGAATAACTAAAATGATTTGACTTCCCAAAAGTGGATTTTATTTATTATTTTTGAGTAACAAAAATTTTGAAAGGTAATTGAATTATTTACTTGGTAGCAGGTATACAAAAATGCATTTTATTTATTATTTTTAATAACTAAAAATAATTATAACAAAGTACTGAAATGAAATTACTTATTTATCCGGAGCCACGTATCCAAAGGTCTATTAAATAAAATATTACTTACTAACTAAGAAAGTAAAATTTACTATAACAAAGTACCTAAAACAAAATTACTTTTTGATTTACCTGGAGCCAGGTATCTAAAAGTCTACTAAACCAAATATCATTTACTAACTTAAAAAAAAACTAAACTTTACTATAAACAAACCACCTAAATGAAATTATTTATTAATTTACCTGGAGCTAGATATCCAAAAGTGCCAGCAACATCAGATGCAATTTCTGATTCGCCAGCCTGTGCAAGATTCCTGGCCAGGCCAAAATCCGCCACGTGTGCCCTAAATTTTGAATCAAGCAAAATATTACTCGACTTCACATCTCTATGTAGAATCATCGGTACACTTTCATGGTGCATGTAGTACAACCCTCTCGCCACGTCACTCGCTATCCTAAGTCTCATTGGCCAATCCATTGTTAGGTTCTTTTCCTCTCCATTTGTTAATTTTTTGTTGTGTAACCATGAGTATAAACTACTGTTTTCCATGTATTCATAAACCAATAGTTTTGTGTCATTGCTTGATATATAACAAAGTAGTTTTATAATGTTTGTGTGACGAATCGAACCTAAGAATTGAACTTCACTTTGAAACTCTTTCTCTAGAGTTGAATCTAGTTTGTTTGAATTGTGTATTTTTTTAACGGCCACAAATTCTTTGTCGTTTATTTTTACTTTGTATACTTTTCCGGCTCCACCGCTCCCGATTAAATTCTCTTCGATTAATCCTTTGATAATTATGGATTGCGTGAAATTCAAGAGTTGGAATTGAGTACAATTCCATTCGGTACAATTCTTACCTCCATTTTTCTTCATGAAATGTCGTTTAATATATATTAAAAAAATTATGGCTATTACGATAACAAAAATGCCAAGAATTATGAATAGAATCATGAGTCCTTTCGAAATTCCACGGGAGTTCTTCCCACACACAGTTAAATTAACAAATTTTTTTGTGGAGCAAAGATTAGGGTTTGATAAGAAGCTATTATAAAATTTCCCTTGATCCAACAAATCGGGTATTTGACCCGTTAACCCATTATGAGAAAGATTAAGAAAAACGAGCATTAAATTCCCAATTTGAGACGGAATATTTCCAGAAAGTTGATTCATCGAAAGATCTAATGAAATTAGGGTTTGAATTGAGCCAATTACAGTTGGAATATCACCACTAATCAAATTATTACTCAAATCAAGCGTAATTAATGATTCTAAACCCAATAAGGAATTTGGTATCCGACCCGTTATTTTATTTCCAGCAAAAGAAAGAGTTTGAAGGCTTGACATATCACCAATATTTAACGGAATTTCGCCACTAATTTCATTATAGCTAATATTAAAATAATTAAGGGATTTTGAACCCGTTATTTCATTTGGGATCCAACCCGTTAAGAGATTTTCAGAGAGAAATAATGATTGAAGGTTTTGCAATTTACCAAAACTTTGAGGGATCTCACCGTAAAACTGGTTTTTTTGGAGGCCCAAAACGAAAATATTTGATGAAATTTTGTCAGGCAAAGTACCAGTAAATTTATTATTACCCATTAAAACGGTAGATAAATTCGCAACCCAAAACCCGTTTGGAATTTCACCGTAGAATTTATTTCCATCAAACTTCACGAATTGTAGAGCGGTGCAATTACCGAGCGAAGTTGGTATTTTTCCAGTGAGATTATTTCCTGATACAGAAATTTCATTTAGGGCATTATTTGTACATAATCCTTTTGGTAATTCGCCAGTTAAGAAATTATAATTGATATTTAGGAAATTTAAATTAGAATATTTTCCTAAATCAGGAGGAATTGTACCAATCAAATAATTGTCGAATAATTTAAGCGAATTTAGTGAAGATAGTTTGCCTATACATGTTGGAATCTCTCCAGTTAAGAAATTTCTGTACAATCTTAGAATTGTAAGGTTTTGCAATTGGCAGAAAATTTCAGGTATAGTACCGTTTAGTCGGTTTTTTGACAGATCAATTTCTACTAAACTCAGAGCTTGAAATGATGAACTGTTGAGCAAGATTGGTCCGGAAAAGTTATAATTGCGATACAAAGAGAATTTCTCTAATTTTTTGAGCGACCAAATACCGGCTGGAATTGTACCGTTTAGTGAGTTGTCAGAAAGATTCAATTGTCTCATTTCAGATAAATTTTCAAGTGATTTGGGGATTTCGCCTTGGAAATTTGCTTTGGTCAGCCAAAGAAAAGTTAATTGAGATAAATTACCAAATTCTGAAGGGATTAAACTTGGCGAAAATGGATTATAAGCGAGAGTTAGAGTTTGTAATTTCGTGAGATTTCCAATTTCGACTGGAATTGTGCCATTAAAGAGATTGTAATCTAACCAGATTGATTCAATCGAAGAAAGACGACCAATTGAGGCTGGAATGTCGCCAGTAAAATTATTCGCTGATAAAATCAAATCAGTGAGTTTTGTCAGCTTATATATATCCGACGGAATCTCACCAACAAAAAGATTTTGGGAAATATCAAGAACTTGAAGATTACTACAGTTATACAACACAGTAGGAAAAGGACCCGGTATGTAATTATCGCTCAGATTAAGAAACAAGAGCTTCTTCAAATCACAAAGTGATGAAGGGATGATTCCATTGATGTTCTGATTGTAAAGAGATATGGAAGAAACGGTACCGTCCTTACCGCACTGGACGCCCGTCCAGTTGCAATGAGAAACAGAGGTGTTGTTCAGCCACGTAGCGAGAGCGGGTTGGTCGCCCCATTCACGCTTGATTTGTAGTAGGGCTTGCTTTTCTTGGATAGTTTGAGAATTGGAGACTGAAATGAAGGAGAACACGAGGAAGAAGAGAGGGAGAGAATTGAAGGCCATTTTAGCCGCCATTTTTGAATCTATTTTCTTAGTAGTTTTATGTGTACTTGTGTAGAGTGGGAGCACGTGGCTTCAAATAATCTCCAGTAATGGAATTGACAGTACTTGTGATAATTTAGATAATTTGTTGAGTTGACTTTCTGTCCACCTTAAAAGTTTGAAAAATTCGTGTAATGATGCAAGATAGATTATAAGTCAATGGTTTTACATTTTGAGTTGGTATTGACCAACAATGGGCCAATAGATTATAAGTCAATGGTTTTACATTTTGAGTTGGTTATTGTCCAACAATGACCATGCTCCATCTAGCATGTTAATAACCATCCGATTTATTTTATGATAACTAGTGACTTCACACTGTTAACCAGATAACTTTTTATACATTTTTTTTATTTTTTAATAGTGATTAACATAAAATATAACTATGAAACTCCATTAAACCAATTTCTTTCCAGCTAGGGTTACGGTTCTGCTTTTGGAGCTGCTCGATTGAGAAGAAACGATCTCCATATTATCTATTTAGGTACCTATTAAGATAGATCCATTTTCTCTTTCATGAATCAGGGTCAATTTGTGAATTAAATTTTCGAATTTGGTTGGAATTTAAGGTAAATCACTACTTAAAGATATCAATTTGTCAAAGGATTGATCTGATACGTGTACATTATTAAAATAAGCATTGAATTTTTTTGTTACTTTATTATTTTTTTTTCTGATAAATGCTGATGTCACAAAATGGATTTTCTAATTTTGCAGATTGAACAAGATAGAACTTCCCAGTCAATAGAATCAACAAAAAGAAAACAGAAGACAAATCAGAAGTCAATATGATTCCTTTTGCAGTTCATTGTTATTTTACCAATCCGAGTCATGGTGCTTTCATCTTCGTATAACCGACAATTGCATGACTCAGTTTTAATTTTATACTTGAAGAGAGGGCAGCTGTATGGACTGGTACCGTTAGTCCGACTGAGTTTTAAATGGAGGGAGTTAGGTGGGCTATTAAGGTAGGATAATAGGGCTATTTTGCATGAATAAAAAATTGTTTATTTGTGTAATTTTTTGTTATAATAATTGTTTTGTTATCTAGAATTGCAAATGGAAAGGTTGATTGTGAGTGGGTTTTAGCTTCGGAGAAAAAAAGATAGAAAATTTTGAAAAAAAATGTATTGTTAGGTCTTTTTGGCTCTGTTTGGCAGCTAGATAAGAATGGGATAATTTTATGCAGGGATAACGAGTTGTTCTATTTTAACCCTCTATTTTAAAATGGTGTTTGTTTGGTATAATAATAGAGATAAAAATAAGATAGTGTTTAGATATTTTTGCAAATGATTAAAATACCCTTGTTTATTGGTTGAAATAATAAATGTTGATTAATCAATATTAGTAACAGTATTATTGCATACACATGAAACATATACTAAATAAAAGAATAGAATAACAAAACATATATTTAAATTAAACTAATAATATACTACACATGTCATAATTAAATTTGCAAAATTACTAGGTAAAATGAAGATATCCTTTCCGGTGTACCGCTCAACAATTTTTTTGAAAGCTCTTGAAACTTGATTCTAGTAAATAATATACAGCAAAAAATTAGAAAAAAAAATCAAATACAGCACAATAATAAAAAAATGTCTTTCAATAAAATAATTAAACACAAACAAGTATATATCCTACTCCAAGCAATAAAACACCAACTCCTAGCCTCAGCTAAAAAGGGATTTTCTCGGTAACGAAAAACACCATCATCAGAGATCTCAAATTGAAGAGAAAGAAAAGAAGAAGACGATGATGCCGACTTAATTTTGTAACAAAGGTATTAAAAAAAATAAATGGAGAGATACCTATCGAAGTTTTCATTTTTTTTTTCATCTCCAAATTGTACATAATTGATTTAATACTTTATTTTTTACACAATATATTAAGAATGTTACATTATATAAAATTCTAAGCATTTTAAATTATAATATTAGAAAGCACTACGAGTTTGAGGACGTCCAAAACACGATGCAATTTTGTATATAGTTTTTTACCATTTTTTTTATTATTGCTTTCATTGTTACGTAAAAGACAAATTTACACTTCCGCACGTTTTTAGATCTATTTCCCACCCTTTAGGCCGTAATTGAACAACAATAATAATTTATCTAGTAAATTAATTTATGCTTACACCGAAGCGGAGCGATGGTACTTACTAGTAATTGTACAAAAATGAGGGGTTAAGACTATCCCACCTATGAGGTGGTGATAAGAAATTTAGCATTTATCCCTACTTAACTCTCTTTAACCCAATAAAAATAGCTTGTGTTTGGCAAGGTTAACAGGGATAATACATGTTATCCCATGCTTATCCAGCTGCCAAACATGGGCTTAGGTTATTTGAGTGAATGTACATTTTAGCTTTACTAGCTTATTTTTTTATTTATTATTTACTAGTTTTTCTTGGCATGCAATCACCATTACATTTTAGTTTTTCTTGGAAAGAATATGTAAATTTTGGTGACATCTTTTCTTAGAATTATAAGCTAACAACTAATTTCTTATGCTGACATTATTACTGGTTTTCTTTATTCAACTTCACAACTTGTCATTAATGTTTCCTTTGGAAGTAACTAAACTTGAATTGATATTATAGTATGGTTGTCATAGTATTACTAACTAACCAAGAAATAAAATGGGAATAATATATATGAAGAAAAACTTCAATTAAAGATCATAATACACATAGCATTTAATGAGAACCTATTTTAAAAAGTAGATCCAAAACATATTAAATGTTGTATACATTATGCCCAGTTGAATTACAATTCGTAATGTAAGATGTTACAAAATGGAAACAGTTAGATGAATCTGCCAGTGAGATATCACAATTATTACGCCATCTGAAAATTATTTTTAATAATTAAAATTATTATCGTAAGTAATGCCATTATGAACTATCATACAAATTAATTAATAAATTAAAATATACATTACCTTACAAACCAAGAGCTTTAGTGGGTCCTTAGTATTTATCATTTGCATGGAGAGTTGATAATATCTGCTCTCATTCATTTGTATTTTTTTCTTCAAATGAGATCCTCTCATTCATTTGTATTTCTTCTTCAAATGAGATCACGTCCATATCAGGCTAAAGATAAAATAAGTCACAGAGAGAAGAAAATGAGTCAAAATGGAGACCTCCAGTGGGGAAAATGTTATGTCCAGTGGTCCCTTCGTAACTTAACGGAGTCAAAGTTAAGACCGTTATTTCAGAATTTGATTTGGTAAGATCTGCGCGATCCCACAGTGGATGGGCTTTGGAAAAAATATTTTCCAAAGGGCTTTGAAGCATTACCGCTCCCTTGTTGTAATGAACTAGTGCAAACCCTTGCTCCGCTGAGGGCCTGGAGTTTTTTTTTTTTATTTTAATATATTTTCTGTTAATTCAACTTCTTGATTCAACATGCTTATAAGTAATGTTATTGTGTAAATAAAGTAAACAAAACACACAAAAGAACACATAGAAAGTACATATAAACATAAGCCACATGCATGTCAGCAACAAAAGATGGCATCCACGTAGATTACATGCGTAAAAGGTAAAACACAAAAGGTAAATACCGATGAAACATTCAGAGATGGACGAACAAAAGATATATGCAAGGAGCACAATTACACAGTCATGGTAATTGTTCTATTACTTCATATCAGTTGAGAGGTGATAGTTTCATCTTTCTGATTTATGTCTCCAAAGTTTCATTTTTCCTTTATCTTTTGCTAAGCTGTAGGAAAGAGTATGTTACATCACGGATCCATTTTCGGCCCGAGATGTAACGGCCGTATACCCTCGACTTATATTAAGAATATACGATTCTAAAATCGTATTAAAGCAGCGGAAAATAAAATAATGAAGTATCTACATATTATAAAAATCAAGTATCTATAAATATTTATTACATTAAATTTCTCGAAATTACTACGACGCTCAACCCAATGCTCCCGAATAACTAAACCTGGAATCTAACGAAAGGCAAAAAGGGGTGAGTCGAAACTCAGTAAGGATATACTTCGCATATGTCAAAAATAATATTAATTTTAGTAAATAATTACTTGAATAAATCATAATAAATATAAATATATTTAAAATCTTTTTATATTGGGATATCGATTTCTCATTCCACTTTCACACACACACATTAGATCATGCTCCATGGCATCGAGTACGTACACAGATACAAGTCATTCCGAGCTCGTTACTGGGTGATCGGCGGTCCTAGTTTTGCTCTGCTAAATACGGCCTTTCACCTATGCGAATCAGCGGTCTTGGTTTCGTTCTACCAAGTACGACTGTATCCACTTTCACTAATTACACTCTTTCACATTTTATTCTTTATCCCATAAAATCATTCTCAAAATATTTTATATAATCCATAAAACATTTTATATTTTCTCAAAAAATGTTATATATTATTCTCATAATATTTTATTTTCATAAATAATAAAATATTTATTTCGAGCAATATAAACTCAAATAATATATAACTTATATTATTAATATCTATATATATCAAAATAATTGAAAAACCGTAAACGTATTTGAGAGCATAAATTCCTACCTTGAAAAAAAAATACGACATGACTAATGACGCTTCGAAACTTTCGATCATAACTATCATCTTGAATTAACTCGCATCACCGATACTAATATCTCATATTCTTCTTTATTAGAATTTGATCATTTATTTATTTTATTGGAGAAATTAGAGAGGGAGAGAAGAAAATGACATGAATGAAGGAATGGGAGGAGAGAGAATAAGGGGTAGGGATAATTATTTATACATATTCTACTTGCATCATTTCATTTTACAATCTTATCTTGTCTCCTACTTGCACCCATTCATTTTATAATCTTATCTCATCTCCTACTTACACCCATTCATTTTATAATCTTTTTATTTATTTTATTATACATCCTATGAAATATAACTATACAAATTTTCACATATAACTACACACAACTTTTCACATATAGTTACATATAACTAATTAATTAAATATTAATTTTATTATTTTAAGAAAAACTAATCTTTAGTATTTGTAATTTAGCCCTAACTTCTAAACTATTACGAAAATACCCTTAATAAACATTCGGGTTATAACAGAATATATATATATAGTTTTTTTATATTCTTATTTACATTGAAATACTAATATATAATATTGTGTGTATATTGACATAGATTTATACTAAGAATAACCTTCGAGGTAAATCCTCTGGATCACCGGGTGAAAATGAAGTTTTTTGAATTTTTTTCAGTTCTTCATCATTTCCATGTCCTTTGCCTGCAGGTTTAAATCTGTAGTATTGTTTTGTTTGTTAGATTTATATAATGATTCATATATCATTTTGGTTTTGAAGATATGTAATATATACTTACGTTTCTTTTCCAGATGGCGTCCCTGAAGCAGGCATGATTAGTGGCGGTGTTGATTCTTCACTAACTGAGCTTATTGAACGTTTGGAGGGTGTCACTGATGCTGCTGGAAGTGACTCGTCATCAATAGGTGGTTCTGTAATGAGCAATTCACTTTGTGATATTGTAGTTGTATGCCGTGATGGACGAACACGGTATGTACCGCACTCAACAGTGAAGATGAAAGTCTTGTCCATCAAAACACTTATTTTTTTCGGAAGATATTAACCTTCATTTTTTTGTGAATTAAGAAGCTCTTGTGTAGTTTCTTTAACTAAATTTTCAGCATCCTTTCCAAAAACTGAGAAATCCGCATTTGTTGTATCGCTATGAAACAAATCCTTAAGCTGTTTGTAACAATTAACATTTCGTTAATTTTTTAGCTTACATGATATTTGTAATTGAAAGAAATAGAGAGGAGGATATTACATCGGCCTTGCTTCTGTTGAGCTGATGATATTGTGGCATGTTTGGCATTCCAAGTCTTCCCTTTTCCATTAAGCCTTTTAAGATGCGTTTCTATTGGGTATGCCAGATAATACCAATCATATGCATCCAGTATTTCTTCAACCCTCACTGGGCACTTGTGTTTAGTTTTCTGTTGATGCGTTTAGGAAATAAGAGAATTGATAAAATGACATTATTCTATTATGATTAAATTATTGGCATATAAGGCCACAATTTAAACGCATACATACCAGTTGTTCCTCCTTTACTAGATCGGTTTGGAGTAATTCTTGAATTGTCTTCATCGTTGATTGTACTGTTTCTGAATGAATTATTACATTCTGAGATATGTTGACAATTCTGCAATGTGTTTATATGTATAATTTGTCAATATGTGTAAGAAATTTGATTCCCGGTACGGAGTTAGAATGATAAGAGTATTATAGAAAATATTAAACGTTGTTTTTTGCAGGCTACAAAATAGATTGACCTCTGTTGAAACTCCACAATCTCTTGCATGGTTTGATCTTGATAAATACGTGTTGCAGGATATGTTTTTAAGGCCCATACACATGTATGTACATATAATTAGAGTATGACTTTAATGCGCATATAGTACATAGAAATTTTTGTTATCTACTTAATTTTGTAAAATACAGATAACGAACTTTTAGACATCTACCCTCAAATTTGCGTGTTTGAACAGAACTAAAAGCAATGATATTTGGCTGTTGCTTGGATTCATCTTGAACTAATTCTTCATTAAATTTTCCGAAATCTTCCTCCCAAATAGTTATTTTTATTTTGGAATTCCTGCAAAATGGAAATGTTTCTGTTTACTTACAGAGCAGGAAAAAATATTGATGACTTAATTTATAAATTAAGTACAAGCGATACACTTCGTTTGTCCATATTTAACTTGCATGTTATGACTGAATATACCAAGATTGTAAATAGCGTTTAGCGGTATGTTGCGTTTAGGATTTTCATGTAGCGAATTACGTATAGCGCAGCATATAGTGTAAATGTTGCGGAAATATATTTTTATAGCAAATAATATGTTTAAATATTTTTTCCCTATATATCATTACGCAATATATGCACTACAATATCTAAAAAAAGAAATATACAACACTAAAATATGATTAATATTAAAATATTAACAATAAAATTTGAAATGTTCTTGCCAAAAATTACATGTCCAAAATCAAAATATTATTAATATTAAAATATTAAAATACAATATATCTATCCATTAAAAAAAATCTATTAAAAAAATCTATTGAAAAAAAATCAATCAAAAACGCTATTCAGCCGCTACACCCCAACATACACACGCAACACCGCTATTGGGACCACTTCACCGCTAAATCGTCGAAAAATGCTACACCACAACAAACCGCTGCGCACAACGTTTAGCTTTTAAAAGCTGCTATTGTGCAGCTATAGCGCCAATACGGACCGTTATTTGCAACACTGGAATATACTAATTTGAAACTTACCTTTCATTGCCGATTTCCAGAATTCGTATTTGGCTGGACCCAGTTACTGTCTGATTGGATACACTTGTGAAACGTAGCCAACAAGTTCTTCCAATTTCTCAAATTCTTCCATCACTTCTTTCTTTTCTTCATGAGATAGCTTTAATACCGTATTTATTTCCTAATTATAAAAATATATATTGACTTTATGAATTAACCAAAGCATAAATTTTTAAAAAAATGAAGAAATTTACGTCTTGATAAGCTTTGGCCAAATGAAATTTTAAATAAAATATATTTTTTTGAATTTTGAAATTAAAAATTCCTTCTTTTCAATTTCCCAACGATTCGATCATTTCGACATGGGTAGATATGTGTATTATATCGAGGCAATTTCTGTTTTCATTACGACAAACTGACTCACTCTCTTCCCAGTGTGGATTAGACTCATCTGCAGGGGAAAATTACTTTTTATGGTTTCAAAAAATTTATTGTCTGAATACATATTAAATCAACTTTGAATTGATGTTATCTTTATTTTCTCTTTCAAACTCTTCCTGACAAACATTTCAAAACTGATTTTCAATTTCTCTAGCAAAAATAGTAGAAAGAAGAGAACAAAATAGAAGGCTCTCAGTCTCAAGCGCCACCTGTCTGGATTCTCGATGATGACATGAGCAACATCGTTAGGACACCTCGTAACTGGCCAACAGCTTCGTGTCTGGCGGAAGAGCGGGTGACAAAGACATGAGTGGTGTTTGACAAGCAGTTCTAAGTATCATGCACTGCCTGGATAGCTTCTCGACGATGACATAAGCAACGTGGCCAGAACGTCTCGTAACCGACAATCAGCTTGGTATCTGGCGACGATGATGCGAGTGATGTTTGGCGAGCATATCTCAGTCTCAAGCGCCACATGTCTGGTTTCCCAATGACGACCCAAGTGACATGGCCAGAACGTACTGGCGACGATGCGGGCGACAAATACGTGAGTGGTGTTTGGCGACTGGCCATCATCTTGGTGCCGGGTGACGGCACGGGCGATGAAAACGCGAGTGGTGCTTGGAGAGCGGTCCACCTGTATGGATTCTCGACGACGATTCGAGCAACAGGTAATTGTGTATGGCGATGATGATGCGAGCGATGTGACCAGACACCTCATAACATGCCATCATCTTGGTGTCTGGTGACGACGGCGCGAGTAATGTTTGGCGAGCAGATCTCGGTCTCAACCGCCACTTGTTCTTCTTCTTCATCAAGTTTTTGCTTCTTTCCTTCTGATTTTCGAGTCCTTTTGATATCGCCATTAATATTAAGTTTTTTCTTATTTCTTTCTAATTTTTAAGTCTTTTTCATGATGCTTTGGCGACGACGACACGAGCGATGTGGCCAGATCCCCTCAGCTTGGGCCTTTAGATCGGTGTCTGGCGACAACGCAAGCGACGATAATGCGAGTGGTGTTTTGCAAGAGGGTCATCTATCGACTGAAGATCTTCATCTAGTGGGGATTCTGCTCCACACTACTCAACTCGATGTTCGAACCTCTCTTCACATGCTCAACTGGCGACGACTCAAGTGATGTGTAATTGTGTTGGGCAACGTTGACTACTACGCGGACGGTATGACCAGATCACATCCTCTCCCGTCATCCGATTTATGTCAGGCGATGACATAAGCGACATGTACTTGGACACAACTCGCTTGTCAAAAACCATTGTGTCGTCGTCGCTCGCGTGCTCGCCTGACACCAAGCTGATGGCCAGAGACTGGTGTTTGGCCACACAACGCTACTTTTTCGCCAGTCGCCATATCCGCAGGTTCCTGATTGTGCACCGCTACACGTCGACCTCCAAATCCACAAGTACCTAAAAAAAATATATAGGGAAGTAATTAATTTATTATAATACAATTTAAAAGTCTAATTATATAAATTTAATTTTCTAAAGATACATTATTTTACATAATTTTCTCATATATAATATTTTTTATATTCTCGTACATAGTTCATCTTATATTACAAAATATAATTATGTTTTTTCATTCTCTAAATATATAATATTTTAATTAGATGTGTCTTATATAAATTTTCTCACAAGATAGTTTCACATACTTAAGTAAAAAACCTAACTCGAAATAATATGAGTATTGAATTCAATCAAAGAGAAAATTCTAAGAAAAATGGATGTTAAGGTGTTTGTTGGAGGAATACAATATATAATTAATAATCACTATTTATAAAAGAATACATGAATATTTTATGTGGTTTTATAGTTGGATTTTTCATCTTCAACTTGAATTAATATTTGAACACAAATAATCCCAAGTGGTAAACAATTGAATGGAATTGATTCTACATGAACCAAACCAATCAGAACATTCCATGTCTTCAGCAAAAGATGATGTCTGTCTCTAAAAAATTATAGAAGTACTTATAAAATAAATAACAAATAAATATCTACAAAAAGATAATAATCATAAAAAATCACAGTCAATGAATGGTTTTAGATTTGTCTATAACTTATCACCCAACGGTTCAATAATTGGGGTGATGTGTTTTTTTGAGAATACTACAGAGGAATTGAAACAGAAAAGGGTTGGATTAATTTATTTATGCACATTTTCTTTTATACACAATTATTTTATTATGCAAATTTATGTTTACTTTTTATGCACTTATATTTGCAAATTTATTTTTGCATAATAATAAAAAAAGAAAGATTTAAGAGATATTTTGAATGAGCATCCTATCTTTTTATCTAAGAAAAATAGTGGATTTGTATGAATCCCATTCAAGTAATTCATCAATTGAACGATGTCGCATATAAAAGTCACTATACTAATAGTGGTTGTAAAATTGGATGAGGTTGGGCGAAAAGTCATAATAAGAAAACCGCACAAATGAGAAAATCCAAAAGTAAATATCATTAGTAAATGGTCGTAAAATACATGTTTTAGCTGTGGTATGAAAGGGTTAAAGGGTATTGGTCGTATGTACTTGTTGTACATCCAAATATCTTGTTGATCTTAGAAATGTTCATTTAAGAAAAATAAAATAAAATAGAACGAGGTAAACTACGTTTATAATGAAAATCATTTCAATAAACTCTGAAACATGACTCACTTGGACGTGACAGACTTTCTTGGCCATATACTTGTTTTTACTTACTTTCACATTTAATTAATAAAGGAATATGCACATATCTTATTTTTCTTTGAGCAATACAAAATAGATGTATGCTTAGCAAATAGTGCAACAAGATATGATTGAATACTTTAGAAAAGTCATTATTTTGTCTTAAGAAATAAAATGTAAAACATATATAATTAACGGATACACCAATATTGCACGAATTTTTTTTAAAATTACACTACATACATATGTACTTCAATTCTATATTATTTTCATCACTTTTTACTTTCTGAACCCCTAAATTTATTCTTCAAAATCGTGAAAACCCACCATATCTTGAACTTCTTCTTGACATTGTAGTAACACTTGCAAAACCTCCTTCATGCTCGGTCTAGATGAAGCAATTGGACTAGTACAAATCGCGCCTAACTTAAAAACCTCAAAAATACTATTCAAAAATCCTTTTATAAGCTTAATTTCATCATCTATCGCGTTAATTGGTTCATTATTGTCTTGCAAAATGAACCAAGCCCAATCGGCTAAGTTTGTTTGATTATCTCCTTGAGTTGGCTTTCTGCCAGTTGTCAGTTCGAGGAGAACTACTCCAAAACTATATACATCAACTTTTTCTGTCACCTTTCTTGTCCTTGCATACTCTACATATTAATTCAAGTTTCATAAATCATTTAAAAATACTAAAAATTTATTTTAAGAGACCAACCAAAACGAAATTATTTACCTGGAGTCAGATATCCCAAAGTACATTTATTTTATCTTTTTAACAAATTTAAATTTATTATAAGAGAGTAACTAAAATAAAATTATTAATTTACATGGCATCATGTATTCAAAAGTGCATTTTATTTATTGTTTCAAATAAACTAAAAATTTTGTTATATGAGAGTAACTAAAATATAGAAATATTTATTTGGTGCCATATATCTGAAAGCATATTTTATTTATAGAGTTACCGAAATATAATTATATACCGGTTGCCATGAATCGAAAAGTGCATTTTACTTGTTATTTTTAACAAATTAAAATTTATTATAACAGAGTAAGTAAATTGAAATTATTTAGCTTCCGCTAGGTATCCAAAAAGTCTACTAACACAACTTTTTAATTATTGTCATAAATTAAAATTTATTCTAAGATAATAACTACAACATAATTATTAATTTATTTAGATGGAGTCAGCTATCCAAAAGTCTATTAAATCAAATATTACTTATCAACTTCAAAAAACTAAAATTAGCAAGTACCTAAAACAAAATTACTTCTTTATTTACCTGGAGCCAGGTATCTAAAAGTCTACTAAACCAAATATCATTTACTAACTTAAAAAAATTAATTTACCTGGAGCTAGATATCCGAAAGTGCCAGCAACATCAGATGCAATTTCTGATTCGCCAGCCTGTGCAAGATTCCTGGCAAGGCCAAAATCCGCCACGTGTGCCCTAAATTTTGAATCAAGCAAAACATTGCTCGACTTCACATCTCTATGTAGAATCATCGGTACACTTTCATGGTGCATGTAGCATAACCCTCTCGCCACGTCACTCGCTATTCTAAGCCTCATTGGCCAATCCATCATTTTGTTGCTTTTCTCTCCATTTGGTTTCCTCTCCATTTCCTCTCCATTTGGTAGGATTTGTTTGTTGTGTAGCCATGAGTATAAGCTACTATTTTCCATGTATTCATAAACCAATAGTTTTGTGTCATTGCTTGAAATGTAACAAAGTAATTTTATCACATTTATGTGACGTATCGAGCCTAAGATTTGAACTTCGCTTTGAAATTCTTTTTCTAGATTTGAATCTAGTTTGTTTGAATTGTGTATTTTTTTAACGGCCACAAATTCTTTATCGTTTATTTGTACTTTGTATACTTTTCCTGCTCCACCACTTCCGATTAAATTCTCTTCGACTAATCCTTTAATAATTGTGGATTCCGTGAAATTCAGCGGTTGGAATTGCGTACAATTCCACTTGATACAATTCACACCTTCATTTTTCTTCATGAAATGTCGTTTTATAAAGATTAAAGAGATTATGGCGATTAATATTACAAAAATGCCAAGAATAATGAATAGAATCACGAGTCCTTTTGAAATTCCGCCTAAGTTTTTTCCGCATAAAGTTGAATTAACAAAATTATTTGTAGAACAAAGATTTGGGTTTGATAAAAAGCTATTATAAAATTGGTTTTGATCCAATGAATCTGGTATTTGACCTGTTAACCCGTTATGAGAAAGATTAAGAAAAACAAGCTTTAAATTCCCAATTTGAAACGGAATATTTCCAGAAAGTTGATTCATCGAAAGATCTAATGAAATTAGGGTTTGAATCGAGCCAATTACAGCTGGAATATCACCACTAATCGAATTATTACTCAAATCAAGCGTAATTAGTGATTTAAAACCCGATAAGGAATTTGGGATCCGACCCGTTATTTTATTTCCAGCTAAAGAAAGAGTTTGAAGGCTCGAAATATCACCAATATTTATCGGAATTTCTCCATTTATATAATTATAACTAATATTTAATGTAATTAGGGATTCTAAACCTGTTATTTCATTTGGAATCCGACCCGTTAAGAGATTTTCGGAGAGAAATAATGATTGAAGGTTTTGCAAATTTCCAAAACTTTGAGGGACCTGACCGTAAAATCGGTTGTTTTGGAGGTCCAAAACAGAAATATTAGAGGAAATTTCTTCAGGCAAAGAACCGTTAAAATTATTATTGCCCATTAAAACGATAGATAAATTTGCGAGCCATAACCCGTTTGGAATTTCGCCGTAGAATTTATTTCCATCAAATTTTACGGATTGTAGAGTGGTGCAATTACTGAGCGAAATTGGTATTTTTCCAGTGAGATTATTTCCCGATACATGAATGATATTTAGGGCTCCATTATTACATATTTCTTTTGGTAATTCGCCAGTTAAATGGTTATAATTGATTTTTAGGGTTTGTAAATTAGAATATTTTCCCAAATCAGGAGGAATTATACCATTCAAATTATTGTAGAATAAATGGAGCCCATTTAATGAAGGAAGTTGGCCTATACATGAAGGAATCTCTCCAGTTAGGAAATTATTGTACATATATAGAATTGTAAGGTTTTGCAATTGGCAGAAAATTTCAGGGATTGTACCGTTTAGTTGGTTTATTGACAGATCAATTTCTACTAAACTCAGAGCTTGAAATGATGAAGAGTTGAGCAAGATTGGTCCAGAAAGATTATAATTACGATATAAATATATTTTTTCTAATTTTTTGAGTGACCAAATACCAGTTGGAATTGTTCCAACAAGTGAATTGTCAGAAATATCCAATTGTCTCATTTCAGATAAATTCTCAAAGGATTTGGGTATTTCGCCTTGGAAATTTGAATCAGACAACCAAAGAAAAGTTAGTTTTGACAATTTACCAAATTCAGAATGGATTAAACTTGGAGGAAATGGATTATGAGCGAGAGTTAGTGTTTGTAATTCCGTCAGATTTCCAATTTCGACTGGAATTGTACCATTAAAGAGATTATAATCTAACCAAATTGATTGAATCGAAGGAAGACGACCAATCGAGGCCGGAATATCGCCAGTAAAATTATTCGCTGACAAAATCAAATCAGTAAGTTTATCAAATCTGTATACATCCGATGGAATCTCACCCACAAAATAATTGCTCGAAATATCAAGAACTTGAAGATTACTACAGTTATACAACACAGTAGGAAATTCCCCCGGTATGTAATTATAACTCAAATTAATAACCAAGAGGTTCTTCAAATCACAAATAGATGAAGGAATGACTCCACTGATGTTCTGATTATCCAGAGAGATGGAAGAAACTTTACCGTCAACACCACACTGAACGCCCGTCCAATTACAGTGAGAAACAGAGGAGTTGTTCAGCCAGGTTGCGAGTGCGGGTTGGTCGTCCCATTCACGCTTGATTTGTAGGAGTGTTTGTTTTTCTTGTGTTGATTGAGAATTGGAGATTGAAAGGAAGGAAAGTAGGAGGAGGAAGAAGAAGGAGAAGAGAGGGAGAGAATTGAAGGCCATTTTAGCCGCCATTGTTGTCTTCTGTTTTTTCAGTGTCCTTTCTTTTTACTTATTAAGCTTAGAGTGTGAGCGCGTGACTTCAAATACTCTCGAGTCTCAGTTTAGAGAAATGACTGGACAGAGTATTATGTTGAATAACATTGAACTTAAAAGTAATGAATTGCTCCAGTATTGATAACTGGAGAGAACGTGTTGACTTGCCTGTTCATTCAACGTTAGACTTTATGGAGTGTTTAATGATGCAAGATAAGATTTTTTAACTTATAAGTCAATGGTTTCACTATTTTGTCAATGGTTTTATTTTATCTTCTTTTTTTTTTAATTTGTTCACGCGGAAAAGTACATATTTAAGTGAAATTTGTAAAAAAAATGTCACTGCAATATTGCATATAGTCAAGCTGTAAAAAAAAAGCTTATTATTCCGCTAGCTTTTTTGCGGTTTCGAACGATGAAGGTTCTTTTTTGCAAATTCTGTTTGAATAATTCTCCACCTAGTGTGGTCATTAGTCATAATGATTGATAAAGAAACACATAATTAAATCAGGTCTTCCTTGATAGTCGCCTTGTCAAATTGGCAATTGATTTAGTGGCACAATAAAAAAATAGAGAGCTGATACTGCGCCACGGGTACTATAGTGACTCTGTAGTGACGGTATATAAAAACTGAAAATAAACATATAAACTGAAAATAAATAGTATATAAAAAATTCATTCGGTAAAACAATATATTTTTAAAAAAATGAAAATACTATATAAAAACATATAAACTGAAAACAAATAGTATATAAAAATTCATTCGGCAAAAAGTATATATTTTAAAAAAGGACAACAATATATAGCGTATATAGAAACGCGAAAAAATAATATATAATTTCAATCCGTCGCTACAAAATCACTACAATACCCCATCGTGATTTTCCATTTTCCTAGAAAATAGTGGTTTGAATTTTCTGAAAATTAAGTGCTTCAATCCAACTCAAAAAAAGAAAATTAAGTGCTTCAAGAAAAATTATGTAAAAGTTTATGTACATAAGGCGAAAACCCTACTGAGACTTGTATTCATTGCATTGCACACACAAAATTCTTTTGGGGAGTCAGCATATAGGAAAAGATTGAAATAAAAAATTACACGGTTCTCCCAGTTGGCAAATCAAAAGTCCGACGGAGTTGAGCTTCCGCTTTTCAATATGCTTTTCATATTTTATATATATTGTTTTCATTATTATACATATATAAGGTTTTATTGTCTCCAAAAAAAGAATTTCATAATATATTATTGCGTTGCATGAGAAAAAAGCTATCGTGTAACATCAGGTATTTTCCAATTCTACCTTCTAAACTGTTAGACGTTTTTGGACCACAGCTTAGCCTCCGAGATTGGAGTGTGGTGTCTCTAATACGTAGTCGCCTATCGTTGAAAAGTTCTCTTGTTTTTATCTTTTCAAATCTTCAGCAGGTTGCTAGCTATATTTTATACCAAAATCTTCAGCAGGTTGCTAGCTATATTTTATACCAATATTTTGGTTGGTCCTCCGTGCATTTTCATGACATGCGTAGCCACTTGTTTGGCTGATAATGTGTGTGCTGGTGTGGCAAAATGACGTATTACAGGATATTTTTCAGATATTGCTAGAGAGTGGGCATTGGATTAGATGTGAGTGGTTTCTATATGTGATGATCACATACAAGTACATTAGACTAATTTGCAGTCCTTTCTATCAATCTGACTTTTGTGGGTAATTTTTCATTTAGAAGGATCCGGCCAAAGATTTTTATGCGCAATTGCCTCTATTTTCCACAATTTATTTGTGGGTGCAGAGATCTCTTTTTCCTGATTTATGTAGAAACTAGCACGCATTTGATTGAAATTTCTATGGTCGGTGAAGAAGATGGGTCACATGATACATCACATGCCAGACTGCTAAGTCTCCACTAGGGATGATAAGTAGCAGTGACGGATCTTGACCCGAATCCTTGGGGGAAAGACATAATGAAAAATACATTGAAAATCTTGGAGAGAGAGGAGGCGGATATATATAATATATAAATTTATCATAAAATACAATAGCATTATTATATATATATATACTAAAATTTCAAAATCTTGCATGTCTCTACTAAGATCCGCCACTGGTAAGTAGTATGAGATAGTGTTGTCGTTAAGCAAAATCTAGTAACTAAACAATAATTATCAGAAATATGGAAAACAATAATAATATATGTGGATCACAATATCTGATTACTATTGTAAGTTAACTTTGGTTTATACATAAATAATACAGCATTAATTAAATTGGGGCTTCTTATTTTTGACTGCATTCTTTAACATAGAAGAAGGAAGAGATTTCGAAGGCGTAACGGCTTTTCGTATCTTAAACAGATTCCAAGCCGTTCCAACTGCATGGCCGGCTGTCGCAAATACATCTTCCGTTGCCTCTCCTGCACTCTCTCCAAACCTGTCATGACCATAATTAATTAATATAATTCATAAATAAACCAATAAAATCGGTTGTCATGCTAATTTTTAAGAGTAAAAGTGGCTTGCATATAAAATAAAATAAAAAGGTGGCTTGCATAAGCTACTGAACAACATAGTTTGTAATTTATCTTTTATTTTGATTTTGCTAAAAAATGTATAATAATGGTTTATTCTACAAATTTATTAGTTAATTGGTGTTTTTTGTTATATTTTGATAAATATATATTTATACCTTTTAGAAACTGTACTGGAAACTACACCAGAAGTGGCGGCTAGTGTTCTTCTTTCAGCAATTTCTACTGCATCCATGACTTTATCTATTGTATAAAAAAATCAAGATTACATATATAAATTCATAAAAAAAGATAACAAATAACAAATATATATAGTAAATATAAAATTATTATCGAATTTTGGAAAATGATTTTACTGATTGCATCAAGAGAGGCTAGGAGAACTTCGCCAGGCATCATAGAGAGAAAAGACTTGCCGGCTTGGGAATTAAAAATTGGAGCAGTTATAGAACCCGTTACGGTAATAACTGCCTCTAGTAAAGATGCGCTCATTTTTTCAGTCATCTCAGTTAATTTCCTCACCCTGTCATTTTAACAAATTTTCAAAACAAAATTAGAAAAAAAAATCCATAAAAAGTACAAAATTACACAACATGAATTTGCCTTTTGATGGTTTTGTTGATTTCTCCATTGGCTTTGTTGGTTTGATAAGTTTTATCGGGTTTGTCCATGCTGTCGAAACGGGCTGTGTTAGTTTTGTTAAGAGACGGTTGAGCCTGGATCAAATTCGCTCCTTTTTGCGCCTGTATGATTTTTAAAATTATACTCAAAAAAACTAGCAATAATAAAACAAACATACGTGGTATATTGATTGTCAAATTAATCTATTTTTTTACATCTTATTAGCTTCCAAAAATATATATGCGATAATTTCATTTCTCCTGTTGGCTGTTTTTTCTTAATTAGTTCAGCTAAATAGAGGAGTCTCTGTTTCAGAACCTTGATGATAAGATCAACTATCAAGCCTTAAGATGATTTAAGTGGTCAAACTAGATTTTCCTTCACAAAACTAAACATCACAAAGAGTTAAAAAAATCACAAACCTGATTTGTGTAAGTATTACTGCACATGAAAATCCCCCTAACGATCCCTCCAGTTCCAGCGGCAATCGCCTTAGCCAAAACCCCATTATACCCCTCAATTTTTGGCGCATATTCTTTCCAATAAACCTCGTAAGAATTCTTCTGTTTCTCCTTGCCCTTCACCAAATCAGAAGTAGAAAAACATGAATTTTCCTTTAAAAAAGCATCGAGCGAAACCAACCCCTCATTTTCCTTCTCAAACGACACGCCATAGTTCAAAAACCCGCCGTCTTTGTCAACAATTGTGAACAAATAATGGAATTTGTCGAGTTTTACGACGGGCTCGTCTTTTGTCAATGGCCAACCTAATTCTTTACCGACTCGTATAATTGTCGCGAGATTCGCTTCACCATTTGTGATTTTTACAACAGTCAAATCGCCTTTTGCGAGTCGGATTATTTCGTTTCGATCCATTAAATGCACTGAAGCGCCAGGAATTCGGATTATCGTTTCTTCTTTCATGGATTTGGATCTTGAGAAGTTTTTTCCTCCACAACAACCCATTTTTGGTTATAATTTTGTTTTGATGTTTTAGAGTTGTTTAGTTCTTAAAGAGTTTATGATTCGTGAAGGTTTGAAAGAAACTGATGGAAATGGAATAATTCGATCGTAATGTATCATGCTTTATTGAGTCATGATAGGCCTCTTTATTCCATTCTTCAAAGAGAATACATTCCATACATGCACTAAGGAATAAGGCTCAGATATTTTAAAATACGGTTTTTACAACTTGAAAGGTTTTAATAAGGAATTAAACTAAGGAAGAATTGTTGGTTTAAGTATACTTCAAGATAGCAAACGAACATATTCTGTTTAGAAAGTGTAACATTTGCAGAAAAATCGTGAATTAAAATCCCAGAATATTTATGAAACCTTCAATTTACTTTCCCTCTATAAACCAGGATTCCAACTCCCGATTAATAACACCAGGATTTCAAATCCTGATTTTCTCGAACTTCCCCAATCGTTCCCTAAATTTGAATCCTGCCATACATTTTCGACCGTTAGCATTCTCTCTCTCAAAATCAACCAAAAAACCCTCAAAATCAACAACAAATCAGAGAAACCAATCTGATTTTTCAACAAGATGATGGATCGTACTACCCAATCAAGGGCAAAATCGGCGGTCAGGAGACCTCTCGCGGATAAATCGAGTTGCGTGAACAGGGTTGAGAAATCGTGTATCAAGAAGGAGGCTGTCAGAGATTCGGATTCCGTTCAGAGGATCTTGGCAGTCAGATCGGATCTGTCAGACCTCGTTTCTCAGGTTTGTTCTAGATTTGAATTTCGTTTTATTTTGGGCTTTTTTGGTGTTCGATTGATGGAAATTTTCTGATTTGTAGAGGTTTTTTTGTCGATTATTTAAAGTATTTTAAGTTTTCTGTCATTATTTGAATAGCTGGCGGTAGTGCTAGTTACTTAATTTTTTTCATATGAGTGTTATTCCCTCAATTATTTTTCAAAAAGGTACTACTTAAAAAAAATGTCAATTTTAGCCCACTGAGACACTACTAAAAAAGAAAATTATTGTTCGCCCCATGATTTCCCCCAAGATTTGCCGCTGACGTCATCATAGCATATTTGGTGGTAATTTCGCCACAATTCCAGAATCCCAACAAAATCATGTGGTCTGATTGATTGATTGAGTCGACTCTTTATATCTTTCTGAATCACTTTGTTAAAATCTGGAGTTTTAACTAATTTTCTGTTTTTGTTGTTTAATTTTGGCAGATTAATCAGTTGGTTACTCAAGCCTCTCAACAAAAGGAATTATCAAAGAGAGCAAACCAAGAAATTGAATCCTTCACTAACGTTCTTTCTGATTTGCGCTCCATTTTAAAGGTATATTTTTATCTCTATTAGTTTATTTTGAATTATATATGATATATTTTACATTTTTCTAATTTATATTTCATTTTATCTTTTTTTACAGCCTTGGGTTCCAAGACTTGAACAAGCATTCAATTCAAAAGACCAACTCAAAACCTGCTCCACACCTTATTTTTCCCAAAAAGGCAAAGAAAAAGAAAATCAAATTGAGGGCAAAACTGACTTTTCAGAACTCGAATCGCTCGTCTCTCCATCTCCACTCGTCTCATGGAGGCCCGGCCCTTGCACGGATTTCGATGCGGGCAAACAATTGTTTCTTCTCACTCCTTTAGAAAAATCAAGACTCGGTCCAAAAACCCTAATTCCGTCCAAAAAATCCCCAATTCAGTTCAAAAAGACCCCAATTGCGCCCAAATCAGAATTCAATTTCAATCCACCAAATACTCTCGTTTCCAAAACCCTAATTGGATCCAAACCTGAAATTGAAGTATCCAAAACCGTTAAAGACCTAAAATACCAAAGAGATGAAGGAAAGAGTACAATTGTTGAGCCAATTAGGGTTTCAGAAAGTCTGAATTTCAATTTCCAGCACCAATTAGGGTTTAATGAGAGTCCAAAGATGATTCACAGAAAGAGAGACGTAACTGGAACTCTTGATTGGTTCTTATCTCCTCCTAAAACCTGCGTTTTAATGGAGCCTTCAGACGAAAAGAAGCCGACAAATTTACAAATAACCCCCTGTGAAAAAAGTAATAAAAATATTGAGAATTGGGAGAATGATTTGTACATGAGTACAGCTGGCAAAAAGGGCGAGGCGACTTTGAAGAGGGAATTGTGGACTCGATTTGAATCTGTTTCAAACGGTCCGTTTAGCTTTAATAATGAGGTTTTTGGGAAGAAGGATGGAAAAGGGTTTTTGGATATGCTTGAAGAGGTTGAGAATTAGGGTTTTGGGGTTTGGGGTTTGGTCGGTTTTGTATGTAATTGTTTGGTTTTTATGGTTGTTGTGGAATTAATTAGGGTTTGGATTTGGGGGTTGAAATGGGTGAGTGATTAGGGTAAAGGGATTTTTGGAGATGTGAAGTTCTGGTGTGTTAGGAAAGGGATTTTGGAGATGTGAAATTCTGTTGCATTGTTAAAATTGGCTTTAATGTAGAATGAAAATTTTACTTTTTGTTATGAAATATAATTTTTGTGTTCATGCGTGTTTTGAATGAGAGATTAATGTGAAGAGGATCTTACATTGTAACTTATATATTAGTGCAAAAGATAATGGCTCGATTTACAAACGAAATCACATGAATTACAACAAATCTGATTAACGACAAAATAGTTTAAATATCGCAAATGCATTAAATACATGATAAAGTTATTTATACTATTTTCATTTTTACATTAGCACTTCTTTAAACGAGATTTTTTACAAATTTTTTATCACGACTCCAATTAAACTCGCATTGTCACCCTCGGTTTATATTTATTGTCAACTCCACTAAAATCCTGACCACCTACCGTAACAGATTCATATGCATATTACTATACAATGTTCAAATTTTTTAGGATGCGCAACCGGCTAGAAGATTTTTGTGAGTATTAGACTCGAACAAAATACAATTGCTAATATACTATGCGAAAATCTACCATTAAGATTCAATTACCTCCAACATCTTATTAAAAAATTAGAAAAATAAGAGATAATATGTGTCGCATCTATGGTATAATTATCATGAGTCTTATTTTGTTCTTTCACCTTCGTTAGTACAACTTCATAGATATTCTGCTAAAAGAAGTTCTGAGTATCATGTAAAATAGATGATCTTTTTTGTGTCATATGTAATGGATGAGTTGTATAGAGAAAAGAAATGAGGCTCCTAAAAAATTAGAGCTCATTCATGGAAACTTCATGTTCTTTTTTGTAAATTGATTTTTTTTTTGGATGAATCCGTTTTCCCCTAATATGAGACATAACTTTGTTTCTATCAAACATGTATATTATAAAATAATTACAAATAGTGCTAGATGGTATATATAGCAGTAATAAGACAAGTATATAGGTTTTGTGGAACGGTATATAACACTAATAAAAAAGTGTACTTGTATTTAGAGCAGTAATTTGAGGCTGCATTTGGTTTTATCTAGTTCAAATTGGGTTCTTACATGAAAACTGAAAATGTTGTCTAAATATAGTCGGTTATTTTCCTAGATTGGTGTAACAATGTTTTGACTAACGGTGAAAAATTTATGTACAATTGTGAAGAAGATCGTTACAGAATCATTACAGTGTTTTGATGTTTTATAATTAGCAATGAAAAATGTAAACTTTGATGATGAAAATAATCAAATTATTAATCATGTGATGATGTGATGCTATTTTGAACATTGAACATGCTTTTCTACAACAAAATTAATGGAAATACATGAATACAACTTTAAAGATATTAATTCTGCAAGAAGGTTTTGAGAACCATTTATAATGGTAGTTTTCCTATTCATATGTCAAGCATGCTTTAAAGGAGAAAAAATTAAGGCCCCTAATTACATTTCAATAATATGTAATGCTTTATGCATGATTACACATACAAATTCATGAAAACTTCATTTTTTTGGGTTCCACATTGCATTTTCACAAATCTATTTTTATCCTATAAAGAAGAAGGCAAAAACTTAATTAAGCCTAATGCTTGGTTTGTATGTTCTTTTTTTAGAAGAAATAATTCTTCGTAACATTCTTTGTTTGTTTTTAGAGGTTTAGAGTAGAGGATTTTAAGGTGAAATTCCATGAATTTGATGTCTTCTAGCCATTGTCTTGCTCGTTTTGGCGTCACGGCTCATTTGCTCTCTCTCTCTCTCTCTCTCTAGAGCTCTCTGTCTTAGTGTATATTTTTCTTTATTTTCTTTTTTTTTCTACTTCATGTAGAGAGCTGATAAATACTTGCTACTTATGTAATGAGAAAACTATGTAATGAGAAATTAAGGAAAGAAATGGGGGTTTCCAAATTGCATAAGATCAATGACATAAAATAAGATACTTTATTTAGTATTTCCTTATTTTCAGTTTGTTATTTCTTTCCTTTTCTTAATCTATTTATTATTCGTTTAATATAGGGTGTTTTTCCTTGGAAATCTAAGTGTTTTTTGGGCCATGTTTTTTTTATGGTCTTGTAACATTTTTTGACTAAAACAGAAACTTTATGTAGAATTTTTTTGGACAATATAGTTACAAATTACCACTCGAATATATGAACTAACATGGTGAAAATAATCAAATAATTAATCAGGTTATGCAATTTTGACCATTAACATGTTTTTTCTTAGAAAGTACCAATGGAAAGGAATGCAAACTAAATTATTAACTTCAAAATGAGAATCATAATTTTAAGAATTTAGGCAGCTAAAGACGAATAGCAAGCCCAAGTATTCATCATTATAACATTAAAAACAATAAAATACAACAAAAACAAAACTAATGCTATTTAAATTGTAAAAATGCAAAACCAAAAAATAAACTAAAAGTGAAATGAAAATTATGCCACCTCATTTCTTCTTAGCAGCATCAGCAGCCTTAGTCTAATACATAAAAACATATAAAATTTTTATGAATAAAACATATAAAAAAAAATAAACGAATTACATTAAATTATTTTTAAAAATATACCTTTTTAACACCACGGATTTTCTTAGCGCGATTCTTTCTTTCCTTCATTTGCTTCCTTGACTTTTCTACCTTTGTTGCAAGCCCATTCTGTCAGAAACAAAAACCCTAAATTAAAACCCCAAAAAATCAAACAAAATTAAAAATATTGGGTTTAGGGTTTCACATACTCTGATGAGTCTGTATTTAGGTTCGAATTTCTTAGCATTTTCTAAATTGTCATAAATCAGACCGAATCCTGTTGATTTTCCTCCCCCAAAGTGAGTTCTGAATTTAAATACAAATATGCAATTTGGGTCCTTTACTTCATATAAACTTGCAAGTTTCTCCTTCAATTCAACCTGTTGTAATTTAAGAAAAAATATTTAAAATCAAAATCAAACATTGTAATTACCAATTGACATAATATATACAAAATTCTTGGTGTCTAAAGCAAGAATAGTTAATTTTAAAATGTATAACAATGCAGTTAATCCTTAAAAAAAATCACATTTCAAGCAATAATGCTATAATTCAACCAAATTTGTTACCAAAAAAATAAGGAAAAAAGATTATACCTTAGAGACATTAGCTCGTCCAGGATGAAGCACATCAATTACCTAAACAAACAAAAAACCAACCAACCAAAATCTCCTTTCAATACATTCTACATACAAAAATCAGAGAAAATCAAACAAATTATTCATTTAATCTACATACGAACTGGCGGCGGGAGAGAAGGCGGTTGGTCATGAACTTGCGGGTCCGGATCGTGACGGCCGGCGCCGTCTTGGAATCTGCCATTGTCGTTGATCTTTGTTAGGCTCTGTTCAGGGAAGGAAGAAGAGAAGGAGAAGAGCGGCGGTTGGAGAGAAGAACCCTAGTGGCGCGTGTTGTGAGTTAGAGAGGTTTATGTGTGAATTTTAATTTGGGCTTTGATTTTGTCTGAAAAAGCATAGTAAGCCCAGTTTATTTGTATTTGGTCTGTTGGAATGGGAATTTTGGTCTGGTCTTCTGCTCAAAATTAATTATTTATTTATTATTATTTTTTTGAAGGCCAAAATTATTTATTTATCTATCTATTTATTAACATGATAAATTGGTGATGAACACGATTTTTGTCCATCAAATAGTCTCCATCTGGATCCCAACTCTGTCCTTACTCTTTCAATAAACCATTTTTCTGTCGGATGTTTTTCCTTACTCTTATATCACATTTTGCATGTAAAATAATAATAATAATAATAATAATAACGCTCCCCCTCCCCCCCCCCCCCCCCCCCCCCCCCCCCAACCCCCCACCCCACCCCACAAACAGCACTAATGGTTTAGATATCATATGATTATTTTAATTTCGTAAGATAACAATGAGATACTATGGGTATGTTTGATTTGGTGTATTTTAGAAGATTGTAAAGTGAAATGAAGTACTTAAAACGAAATCTTTTGATTTATATCAAATGAAGTATATTAGTATAGCTTTGAAGTATTTTGTAATACATCACAAAATGCGGAATAATGCTCAAGTCAAAATGCAGTATCTCTCTGGTTCAAATTTAATTATTTTTTAAGTATCAATTATTAAATAAATTAATAAAAAATATCAAATTAAAAATATTAAATAAATTAAATTAAAATATATTAAATAAATTAATAAAAAATATTAAATAAATTAAATGAAAATTAATATTAAACAAATTAAAAGAAATAAAAAATAATATAATTTAAAATATTAATAAATTAAATAAATACTAAATATTAATTAAATTAAATATTAAATATTAAATAATTTAAAATAAAAAATATTAAATTAAAATAAAATAAATTATACAAAATTAAATATTAATTAAATTAAATATTAAATAATTTAACATAAAAACATTAAATTAAAATAAAATAAAATAAAATATTAATTAAATTAAATATTAAATAATTTAACTTAAAAAACATTAAATTAAAATAAAATTAATTATATAAAATTAAATATTAATTAAATTAAATATTAAATAATTTAACACAAAAACATTAAATTAAATTAAATAAAATATTAATTAAATTAAGTATTAAATAATTTAACATTAAAACATTAAAATAAAATAAAATAAATTATATAAAATTAAATATTAATTAAATTAAATATTAAATAATTTAACATAAAAAACATTAAATTAAAATAAAATAAATATATAAAATTAAATATTAATTAAATTAAATATTAATAATTTAACATAAAAACATTAAATTAAAATAAAATAAATTATATAAAATAAAATATTAATTAAATTAAATATTAAATAATTTAACATAAAAAACATTAAATTAAAATAAAATAAAATATATAAAATAAAATATTAATTAAATAAAATATTAATTAAATAAAATATTAAATAATTTAACATAAAAAATTAAATTAAAATAAAATAATATATTAATTAATAAAATATTAAATAATTCAACATAAAATAATTAAATTAAAAGAAAATAAATTATATAAAATGAAATATTAAATAATTTAACATAAAAAACATTAAATTAAAATAAAATATTGCATTAAAATAAAAAATATTTAACTGCACAAAATATTGAAAAATTAGTACACTATTTTATGTATATACTCTACAATTATCAAACAATTAATTTGAATCAAAATTAAAATCCCGGATTTACATCAAAAATCAAACAATTGATTCTTTCTTTATATTATTTAAAATACACCAAATCAAACAACTAACATATATTCTCAAAATCATGTATAATTATGATAATGTATTTGAGATATACAACAAATTTAAAATACCTCAGATCAAACATGACCTATGTGATTATTATAAGTATTAACAAGCTATCCCATAGTCTTCTAGACGTTCGTCCTCCTTTCATGGCTTCATTGCCACATCACATCAGTGTCACATGGTTAACAAGTTCTAGTTTAACTCAATTGTGTTCATCAGATTAAGTGAAAATTATACTTGCCCTGGTACAAGACAAAGGCGGCTATGCCCATGTTATGTGGACCCATTTGTGGAGGCCGATAGCAAAGACTAATCTAATACCAACCAATCACCTGTTGGAGAGAAAAAGAATAGTCGTTGCTTAATTCCCGCCACGATCACCTCTTCTAAATCTATTCAATCAATCAATATACTCTTTTTTTACATTTAAAAAAAAAAATCAATATACTCTTTTTTTTATATAATTTCATGTTAAACCCTACAAAAAAAAAATTCACTCAACTGAGAAATATTTTGAAAAGAAAAAAAGAAATACTCAAATGCAATTGATCAATTTTGAACTTTCAACTCTTATATATCAATTAAGATCCTCAAGTACTAAGATAATCATTTGTCAGTGTTAAGTGTTAACCCTTACAAATGATCAAAGATCAAATTACTACCTATAAATCTTACATCTGTGTGATACATTGAGACGAGCACTGTCCATGAAAATTGTGATATTTAGAGAGTTTTAGTATGCAAACATAAATCGTCCCTTAGTTATTGGAACTTGGAAGATCAGTTATAGATTATTTCAAGAATTGCATGTTTTAGTTGTTTAATTGGACGGTGACAGCTCTATAATTGATCTCACTTTGTCCCTTATCTTTTGACATTTTGGATTACTCATCAAATATATTTTACACATCCACTCAGAATAATTTAATTTTTTTTGTCCTGCGAACCAGGGTAAAAAATTCTTGTCCAAATCATGACATTTTTTAAGTGTTACCTTTAACATCATGAAATCACTACTATTTTTAACATTAAAAGAAAAATCACTACTATTTTTCTAAAGTTACTTTTAAAAGTTTTTTTTTCTCTGATATAACTTTCAAAATGATTGTATTATTAAAATAATTTTGAATTGTTTTGTCTCAGAGAAAATTCAAAATTATTTGTAGAATAGTTGACATACTGTATAAATGTCTTCATTGTATTGTTATTTAAAATTCCAATATGCCAAAACATATAGAAGTATTTTAAAGTATATTCCATAGTTTCTAGACCTTTTAAAGTCAAATTTTGTGTGCATCTATATTATAAAATTTGATCTTTTTTTATCAAAGTTCGCCAGCATGTATCTAACAAATTTGCATTGAAATGTATCTGTATTTATACTACTATAATTTTCTGTTCTTATATTATTATTTATATTTTATTATTCTGAAATAGATATTAAATGGTCCCCATATATAACCAAACAAAAAAAAATACACATAATTCATCATCTACAGGTGCAACACACCAAACACAACCCTAAAAACAAAAGAGTAAAAAGAAAAAAAAAATAACAAAAATGGTCAACAGGAAGAATATCATTCCAAAATATTTACTCACTCTAACCCAACACTTTCCTTCTTATTTCCTCCCTCCCCTCCTCTTCTCCTCATTCTTCCACCCTCACTCCAACAATCAAACTCACCACCATTCACAACTCACCAAAAAGAGAGAAGAGAAGAAAGAGGAGAGAGGAGAAGCAGCTGCTTCGAGTTCAATGGAGAGCACAATGAAGGGGATAAGAGGCGACGGGCCGAGCGTGCTGGACATGGACCCGGCCCACACGTGTGGAGGAGGAGTTGAGGATTTCTACGGCGAGGATCAGGCCACGGAGGACCAGCTCGTCACGCCTTGGACGGTCTCTGTTGCTAGGTCCCCACTCACCTCTCTCTCTTGTTCTTGTTCTTTTTTGTTTTTATTTATAGTTGATATTTTTGGGTTATAGTAAAACTGGAAAGGGTATATTTTTCAGTAAGATATGTTGATCCAAATTTAGAAATGGTTACTCTGTCAATTCTGATTAATGGTAGATGCAAGTATTTTGGTTGATGTAGAAAAGTAATGATTGAATTTCAGGATTTAGAATTTAGATTCTTGTACCAATTTTTAGGAGTGTTTGTGTTAAATTGCTTTGAGTTAGTCTTGTCTTTTTTTTTTGGAAAATAATAAAACTTTAAAAGTTTCTTCTTCCTAGATCATCAATCTAAACTGAAGAATTTAGGTTGATGGACTTAACAAAAAAAAAAAAAAACAATTTTTTTTTTTTGTTAAGAGTTTTTTCTCTTCTTTTCTTTCTGAAAGTGATAGTTTTGTTCTAACTATATAATAGTCAAATATTAATAAATTGTTCCTTGTAAGACTCTTCTATTAAATTTCCATTCCAATCATATCAATCGTGCAAATTTTTATCTATTTCCCTCATTTTCTAACCACTTTGTCATTTTATTTTGGTGGTGTTTTTTTCTTAGATTTTCTTAGTATAGTGAAACTGGAAAAACTGTTCTTTTGTTAAGTTACATTGATCCAAAATTAGGAAATTTTTACTATGATTGAGTTTTGGAATTTAGAGCTTAGATTTTTATCTCCAGTTTTAGAAGGTTGATGTTGACTTTCTAGTTAAATTACTTCTTTTTTTTCTTTGAAGCCGATAGGCATGTTAAATTACTTCTGAGTTCCAAAAAAAGGAAAAATCTTTAACGGCTCTATTAACAGAAATCGTTCTAAATTCAAAAATTTAGCGCTTTGATTACTTTCGAATTTACTTATGATCATATCCAAAGAAACTCGATCTCCCAAAATCTGAAACAAATAATTCATCAAAAAAATGTTAGAAAGCTCTGTTCTTCATCTCGAAAATGATAGTTTTGTTCTCTTTTGTTTAGTAATTTTTTTCGTACAGTTTCTTCTCTACTAGTCAATTATAAATAAATTGTTCCTTGTAAGACTCTTTTTCTTTGATTTCCATTCCAATCCACATCAATCATTCGAATTTCCATCTAATGAAATTTTACATTTTAATCCTCAAAAAATAATATTTTATGTTTTAATCCTCAGTGGCCACACACTATTGAGAGACCCACGTCACAACAAAGGACTTGCATTCGCAGAAAAAGAACGAGACGCCCATTATTTACGCGGCCTTTTGCCTCCTTCTATTGCCACTCAAGACCTTCAGGTGCAAAATAAAAAAAAATATATTTTTTCATATCGGCCCCTACAAAACCTTAAAATATAAAGTTAATCCTAAAAACTGAAAAGTATTTGTAATTTGTAGGAGAGGAAGCTTATGCATAATTTAAGGTCTTATGAAGTTCCATTACAACGTTATATGGCCATGATGGACCTCCAGGTAAAAGAATATTAAAATATACTATTTTTCTTTTCTTTAAATTATTTACTAATATTATCATAAACTAAATACTAAATCTTTTTTTATTTTTTTTAAATTATAGGAGAGAAATGAGAGGCTTTTTTACAAATTACTCATAGACAATGTGGAAGAATTGCTTCCAGTTGTTTACACACCAACTGTTGGTGAAGCTTGTCAGAAATACGGATCTATTTTCAGAAGGCCGCAAGGGCTTTACATCAGTCTGAAAGAAAAGTAATTAAAATTCCATTTTTTATTGTGTTGTATAAGAATATACTTTGATTTCGCGATGAGTTGTTTAGGATTAATTGTATGGGATTGTAGGGGAAAGATTCTAGAGACGTTGAAGAACTGGCCTGAGAGGAGCATTCAGGTTATTGTTGTTACGGATGGAGAGAGGATTTTGGGACTCGGTGATCTTGGTTGCCAGGTCAGCATTTTTATTTCTTTTTTATATTTTAAATATGAAAATATTTCGTATTTTTATGATAATGTTTATATAGCGTTATGATTTTTTTATATAAAAATTAGAGCTCGTCTAGAGTACTCCACTTCCTTTTATTAATTTAATGATATCTTTAATCAATACCATTGAGATTAATTACATAGATTTACTCTTAATTTGTTTCCATTTTATTCATGCCTTTATGGCTCCATTTAATCCAATCAAGGCCGATCCGCACAATACAAATCCTTTTGCATTTTATTTCTTTTGTTGTAACTATTTTACCTTACATTTTAAAAAGATTCAGCATATATTTCTTTTTTATATTGGTGTAGTTCCCAAATCTTTTGTGTTTTTGAAGTTCGTATATGATATTATGTCAAAATAACTCATGTTAGAGTGCTAATATCTGGTCCGGGTGGAATATATGCATGATTCTCTATCCAGCCATTATAATTTTTTCTTTGCATACTCTATTCTGAAAGATCGTTTTTTACCTTACGAAATGAGAATTTCTTTCTCAAATTTGTCTGATCAGTCAACTCTTTACAAAGTACATAAAATCCATGCCAAATTAAATAATTATCATGGAAACTAATGGGGTTGGCCAATAATTCAATTAGCATAATACAAGTAGGATTATCAAATGCAGCTCAGTTTATTACTCAATAATTAGCATACTAATTTATCGCTATTATTTAATTTGGCATACATAATTAGCATACTAAGCCAAATGTCTCTTCTTGAGAGCCTTTCACCTCCTTTTTGCTCTCTCCTTTATCCTCTACATACCACGATATTGGATCTGAATTGAGTCGTGAAGAGAGTGTGAGAAGGGAAAGAATTAGGATTTAGGACTGCCAAATTACATATTTACCCTTCTTGATTCATTTAAAAAAGAAAAAAAAAGTCTATAGTGCTCCACTTCATAATTAATCTGGACCATCCGATTAAAATGAAAGCTTTAATGTGAACTGTCGATTATAAGAATGGAGCACTGTAGAATTTCCCTAAAAATGATATGGTTATATTATACTTATAAGTAGCAGTAGCAGTAATATTTTCTGAGAATCGTAATGCCAATATAAAAAAAATGACAAATTTTTCACAATGTTTTTTTATTTATACATATTAGATTTTTTTATCAAACTCTATATATAGACTTAATCATAATGCTATATATAGACTTAATCGAACAAATTTTGATTTTAATTTATTATTATTATGTAATTAGGGAATGGGAATTCCTGTTGGTAAACTAGCGCTGTATACTGCTCTTGGCGGGGTCCGCCCTTCTGCTGTGAGACATTTCTTAATTTTATTTTTGATTATAAAATTGAAATTTTCCTCTTAATATTCTGTGTGTTTGTTTAATTAATTATAGTGTTTACCAATCACGCTTGACGTTGGTACGAATAATGAGAAACTATTAAATGACGAGTTTTATATTGGCTTGAGGCAAAAAAGAGCAACTGGCCAGGTTTATATATGCTAATTTAGATTATATGTAATTATTTTATTTTCTTGAATTAATTTTATTTGTGCCTAATTTTTTTGTTTATATGATTAATTAGGAATATGCTGATTTTCTTCAAGAATTTATGACTGCTGTGAAGCAGAATTACGGTGAAAAAGTGCTCATTCAGGTCGAGATAATTAATAATAATTAAATCATCTCATTATTTATTTATTAATTGAATATTAATAATTATTTATTTTTTAATATACTATTTTCTTGCAGTTTGAGGATTTTGCGAATCATAATGCCTTTGGGCTTCTTGCGAAATACGGAACAACTCATCTGGTCTTTAATGACGATATTCAGGTGATTATATCATTTGGTTGAATTATTAATTCTATTATTAATTATGTTTATATATAATTTAATATTTTAGATTAATTAATTTTTGAATTGTAGGGAACGGCTTCTGTTGTACTTGCTGGATTAGTTGCTGCTCTGAAATTAATTGGAGGAAAATTATGTGATCATACTTTTCTATTTCTTGGTGCTGGAGAGGTATATATATATATATAATATTACATAATTTAATAAATATATTATAATTATAATATATTTAATTCTTACAATGTTGGTATATACAGGCTGGGACGGGTATTGCTGAACTCATAGCTCTTGAGATGTCAAAGCAGGTGATAACCAAAACCTTATATTTCACATAATTAATATCATTAGTATTCAGTTCAATATTATACTTAAAAATGAAAAATTATTTCATGATATTAGCAGAATTTATGAACTTCTATTTTTGTAGACAAAAACTTCTTTGGAGGAGGCGAGAAAGAAACTCTGGCTTGTCGATTCAAAGGTTTGTATAAACATAAATCCTATGCTTCATTTCCTCTTATTTTATTTGTTATAATTATATTTTTTAAATATGAAATGAATAAATTAATTTAGGGATTGGTTGTGAGTTCGCGCATGGAATCGCTCCAACACTTCAAGAAACCGTGGGCCCATGATCATGAACCTGTTAAGACTCTCTTTGATGCTGTTAAGGTACAAACATATAATTATATAAATTAACCCAACATAATGTTATTCAACATATAAATAATAAATATTTTTATTTCTTTTGAAAAGGCTATTAAGCCAACAATGTTGATTGGGACATCAGGTGTGGGTCAGACATTCACTCAAGAGGTTGTTGAGGCAATGGCTGAATTTAATGAGGTAATTAAATTATTTGCCCTAAATTATTTATTAATAAAAAAATTTACATCAATTGAAAAAACCCTAATTATCTTCTCTCAAATGCAGAAACCTCTAATTCTTGCTCTCTCAAACCCGACCTCTCAAGCCGAGTGCACTGCTGAGCAAGCATATACTTGGACCAAGGTAATTAATTTGTAAATTTAATTCTCTCAAATTTTTGAATTTAATATGTAGAAAATAATTTTTTAATCTTTAGTGATTGTGTAAATAGGGTAAAGCTATATTTTCTAGTGGAAGTCCGTTTGATCCAGTTGAATATGAGGGCAAGACTTATGTGCCTGGGCAGGTAATTTATTTAATATTTACCTCAATGTCCATATATTCAATTTTTTTTTCAAATTAAGTGTATTTACTTATAGACTAATCTTTTATTTTATTTTTATTTTAAATATGATAAAAGGCAAATAATGCGTATATTTTCCCTGGATTGGGGCTTGGTTTGGTTATATCCGGTGCAATTCGTGTACATGATGATATGCTTCTTGCAGCCTGTAAGTACCAAAAAAAAGTTCAAAAATAATATGAAATGATAAACATATATTATTTAAATATTATATTCTAATTGGTGTTATTTTACTATTACATTATTTGAATAACAGCTGAGGCATTAGCAGCACAAATGACTGAAGAGAACTTTGCAAAAGGACTAATTTACCCTCCATTCACAAACATCCGCAAAATCTCAGCCCACATTGCAGCCAATGTTGCTGCTAAGGCTTATGAACTCGGTAAGTTTCCACAAAGCCCCTATATTTTCAGTATTTGCATAAGGCCCCTCATCTTGTTGTTCTTATGTTTGTTCTGAATTGAATATGTAGGTTTGGCAAGTAGGAGGCCTAGGCCTCAGGATCTGGTGAAATATGCAGAGAGCTGCATGTACACACCTTTATATCGTAGTTATAGATAAACAATTAATTATTGTTCTTTTTCTTGAAGTAATATATAAATAAGGCACCGTATTTAGCCAATGTGTTTTTATCTTATTTTTATTTTGTTGCATTTATTTAGAAACAAATTCGGATGTTGATTTTACGAACTATGTAATTGCGAGATTATGAAGTTCTTGTGGGTGATAATTTCAAGCCTTTGGTTTGAGGTTGATTATATTATTTTTTTTTCTTTCGCTAAACAAAAGAAGCATGAGCTATGAAATTGCACTTTCATGCATTTTTGTTCATTTTGAGTGTATTGTAGTGTTCGATAATTATAGGTCTGCAAAAGAGTCGAGTTTTGATAAATTATACCCAAGCTGTTCGTTTCCAAAAGATGAAATTGCTTGTTTCTTATTTGCAAAAAAAAAAAAATATTATTTTTAGTTTGCAAAATAGTATTTTTGCTATCCCCATTGGCGGTAATTTTCTATTTTCGTTAATGGGACTTGGAATTGTCAATCTCATTGGTGGCACCTCCTTTTTCATTATACTATGAGAATCAAGTGCACAAAAAGAATTTGGCCATCAATGGAATTGACGATTCTAGATTTCGTCATCCCCATTGACGAAAACGATAGTTTATAAACTCAGAAAATGACATCTCATTCTAAAACAGAACTCAATCCTCGACTTGAGCTAGTTGTAACCAGTGTACAATGTTTGAAATGTCGAATATCAAACCGCGTCATAAATCTTATCGATTAGTTATATGATGACTAATCGGAATAATATCGGTCAACGTTGAATTTGACTTTCAGATATTTTTTCCCCAAATAATACATTACAAGATTACAACTCTACAAGTAATCAATAATTTTTTTTTAAACTTTAAAATCTAACAACAATAAAACATAAATATAAAAATATAAATAATCATAATTCAAATAAGTTCAATCAAAACATAAATACCATAATTCAAAGTTTAAATAACATACAACAAATATAGTCAAGCAAAAAAAATATTTATCTAATCGGGACTGTTAGAAACTAACATTCGACTAATCGGCGACTCTTAAAACACCGGTTGTAACATGTGTGTGTTACATATATATAAAAGTTGACATATGGATAGCGATTTGAAAGAAAACAAATTTAGTTGGAACATGATATTAACATTTAACTGATAAATGTATCCTCAACAAATTTTAAATTTAGAAGTAATCCTATATTTTTTAATATTTCTATTCTATCGATATAATTTACCGTTACCTTTGGCGTTCCACCGACCATAGTGAAACTTTTAGCTTTTTCGGATGCCTTCTCCATTACTAAGGAAATGGAAGATGCTGTGATAATCAGTAAGGTACCTACAATATCTAACTTTATCCTGATCATGTGGTTCAGGTCTTCAAGACCAATTATGCTGACTTAAGTACTCTTTTGACATGAATTGGCTATTTAATCCTCTAATAAACTTCATACTATATAATAATAAATTCAATTTCCTGATATCCACTATGAGAACCCTTGATTGTTTGTAAAATCATGTTAGGTCTGTCCAGTACATTCCCAATTGTCTTAAATGGAGAGTATCTTCTAACTTGATTATTTTATGCTGACATGAAGACCCGAAGTCTTCTACTTTTCCCCCACTCTCTCTCTCTGTATCTAGATCTCTCTCTCATATAACAAGGCTTTTGCTTTCACAGGACATGCTAGAACAAACAACAGGTATTGTTTTATGCTGAAAACCAAACCTTCTCTCTCTCTCACATGGATTTTTCTTTCATTGGAGAAGCTATAGCAACATGCCTTGTTTTATGCTGATCTGAAGACTGAAATCTTCGCCTACTTTTCCCGGTCTCTCTCTCTCTCTCTCTCTCTCTGTGTGTGTGTGTGTGTGTGTGTGTGTCTACTATGGCTTTGGCTTTTATTGGAGAAGCTGCAGCAGCAGGCATCATCGGCAGACTAACAGAGGCTACTTACACGACTGTGCAAGAAAACCTGTTGCCAGCTGGTGACGTGGAAGCAGAGCTGGAAAGACTTGAACTTGCCCTTCCTCAGATCAAAGCAGTCCTGTGTGCTGTCGAGAGCGGCGAGATCAAAGACCGAAATAAGGCGCTGACTGCATGGATGTGGCAATTCAGAGATGCTATTGACTATGCAGACGATGTGCTCGATGAAATGGCGTACTATGAGCTCGAGGAGAAAATTCAAAACCAGAACAAATTTGATGGCCCCTCTGGCTCTAGCTCTAATAAGAGGAAGTTTCTTGAATTTGTTGGTGACAAGTTCAAAACTGATAATCATGGTATCTTGAGGAAGTTAGCAACGGCCGTCAAGGGATTAGACAAGGTTGCGTCTAGCGTGCATAACTTCCTTGGCCTTGAAAGAGGGGCGGGTAGGTTTCGTGGTAAAATCTCTGAGGACAAAAATGTTGAAAATGATCGTGAGACGGGCTCTATGATAACTGAAAGTGTAATTGGTAGAGAAGAGGAGAGGGACTCGATAGTTGAATGGTTGACTACTGGTCCTTCCACTGGTGGTGTCAGTCTTTCTGCTTTCACTATTTATGGTGTTGGCGGATTGGGGAAGACCACTCTGGCTCAGCTAATTTGTAATGATGAAAAGGTCAAGCAGTTCTTCGATACAATTATCTGGGTTTGCGTGTCTGATCAATTTGATGCGGCCAAAATAATCGCAAAGATCTTAGAAGTCATGTCAAAAGAGAGCCCCAAGGTCAGCTGTCTAACTTCCCTTCAAGATGTTCTCAAGGAACAATTGAGGTCAAAGAAATTTCTCTTGATATTAGACGATGTCTGGAATGATGAAAATAGATCCCAGTGGGAGAAAGTGGTTGCTCCCTTGAAATTCGGATACGGGAAAATTTTAATGACAACTAGAATGGAATCAGTGGCGAATATGGCAGCCAAGGTAATTGAAGGAAAAAAGGGTCATCTCAAATTGGCCGGTCTTGAAGAGGAAGAATTTTTTATGCTTTTCAAAAAGCATGCATTTGATGGTGTGGACCCTGATGAATTTAGAAATTTGCATCCAATCGGAAAACAAATTACGAAAAAGCTCGGAGGATGCCTATTAGCAGCAAAAATCATGGGAGGGGTGTTAAACTATTCTATGGAATTCGAGTACTGGAACAAAGTCTTAAAAGAAGATGTACCCAATTTTCATGAGGCTAAGGATGGCATAATGGTTGTTTTAAGGCTTAGCTATTGTCATTTACCTACGCATCTACAACTTTGTTTTAGGTATTGTAGTATATTTCCTAAAGACTATGAATTTGAGAAGGATGAATTAATTAAGATGTGGATGGGTTCGGGGTTGATTGAGCCTTTTTGTAAGAGACAAATGCCCGAGGATGTGAAGGGAGTATTTCAATCGCTTGGTAAGAAAATCATTTTTTGATTTGAAGAGGCAAAATTGTTATGTTATGCATGACTTGCTGCATGATCTAGCACAATCAGTTTCAGAAGGTGAATGTTTGCATATTGAAGAATGCCCTTCCAGTGTGCCAAGAACAATTCGGCATTTAAGTTTCAAAATGGAAAACCTTATCGTTATAAGAGAAATCTCACATTTAAAGAACTTACGTACGCTCTTAATAACATTTATGGGCAATAATCCAAATTCTGGTGATATAAAAATATTTTGTGAGATTCTAAGCAGGCTTAAATCTTTGCGCTTGTTGAGTGTAATCTCGAAACACTTCTTCGAGATGCATGATGCCATTGGTGAGTTAATACACCTTCGTTATCTCCGTCATTATTTCTGGTCTCATATGAAGGAGCGGTTGTTTCCGCTATCAATATGTAAGCTTTATCATCTTGAGATAATTAACCTCCCAGGATTTGAAAAAGACATGAAGGTACATGAAGCAAATTACATAGGTAATTTAATTAAATTACGATACTTAGATGTGGGGTCGAAAATACTTAGGCAAATACGATGTATTGGTAAGCTAACGTTTCTCCAGGAGCTAGAATCATTTCATATTGGACCGGAAAACGGTCACATAAGTGAACTAAGAGATCTTCGAAGCCTTCGCAAACTAGCTATAACCAATCTCAATGAGGTAAGAAATCACGCAGAGGCACATGAGGTTAAATTGAATGAGAAAGAATACCTCAATAATTTATCTTTGAGTTGGTCAAAACTAAATCACGGTTCTCCTTCTGCTGCAATACACGAGCAGCTTGCCGATAACCTTCAACCACATATTTCTCTTCAGGAACTTTCAATTAATGGATATGATGGCGTAAAATGTCCTACTTGGATGACTCATCTCTATCTCGAAAACTTGACATTTCTCCAATTATCTGATTGTTCCCATTTGGCAAGCGTACCAGCATTGGGAAAATTCTCTTTGCTTGAGCGTCTTGGGTTGTCTCATCTTCCTCAAGTCAAAAAGATCGACCAAATCTTCTATGGAAATGATATTAAGTGTGCTTTTCCTGTACTCAAGGAATTAATTCTATTTGGCATGCTAGAATTGCAAGACTGGGATGAAATACAAGGCGTCACCCTCTTTCCAAGGCTAGAAATGTTATCAATTTATTATTGCCCTAAATTGAGGAGATTACCTAGCCTTCCTCCTAGTCTTAAGAAGCTTGAGATTAGTGAGGTTGGGTTGGAAATTCTTCCAAGAATATACCCAAGTTACAACGATGGCATAATATTTCCTTCATCACTTTCTTATCTCAGTGTGGTAGGATGCCCAAATCTAACCTCTTTTGATGGATGCATGTTAGAACAACATGGAGTGATGCGAGCTCTAAGCGCTTTATTAATTGATAACTGTGAGAGACTTTTGCATTTTCCATCAAGGGGTTTTAATGATTTTACCTCCCTAAAAAATTTTATTATTCGTAAATGCCCTATGTTGGTGGCTGCCCCCGGTACCCAAGATATTCTACTCCCTGTTTCGCTTCAAGGGCTAACTATTGAACAATGTGGCCTTGATGTATTACTACTCAGGTCGGTAAAAAACTTTAGCGCGCTAACTAAACTGATCTTAGATGGTTGCCCACGCTTACCATCTCTTCCATTGTTTGAGATTCTAGCAACGCTGACAACTCTTTATAATTTAGAGATACGTTCTTGCCCGGAGTTGTCATCGTTGATCGGACTAGAAGCGGTAACATCTCTCAGGCGCTTAACAATCCGTAATTGTGACAAACTTACAACCACGTCCTTGTCACAGCCTCCGTTATCAGTTAATGCTAACGACTCCAATCAGTTGCAGCTGGAATTTCTTACAGTCGACCGTGCATCGCTTCTCCTTTTGGAGCCATTAAGAAGCCTAAGATTCACAAACACATTTTGTATAACTGATGCCTCCAGTCTGACGTGCCTGCCGGAAGAATGGTTGCTGCAAAATCATAGCGCTCTACGTTGGATAAGTGTATATAAAGCGACAAGTCTCGAGCACTTACCTTCTTGCATGGACAAGTTGCAGATGCTCGAGTGTCTACATATTTTTGTTGCGCCGTTGATCCAATCGCTTCCAGATCTGCCGTCGCCTCTCGGTAATTTGCGTATCTCCAAATGCCACCCCGAGCTGAAGAAGCGGTATGAGAAGGATAGTGGTCCGGAGTGGCACAAGATCGCGTTCATCTCTAATGTGGAGATCTGGTAGTTGTCTAGTTTAATTCGAAAAGGAAAGATGATGCAAAATGGTATGGTACGTAACCTGTTTTATAGCCATACAAGTGTTTTTGTTCTCATCTTTTGAAAATTCAGTATCTAATATTGAAATTAATTCCACTTGTATATGCAGCAGGCAATAGCGCAAGAAACAGCTGCAGTTTTGGAATTTGCATGATACAGGCTGATCATTATTGGTATTATGTTGTTTTTTTGGTATTTTTGTATATCTAGATTAATGGGTTGGACTTCTGTTATGTTATATGTTTTTGTTTAATTACAGTTTATACCAGCCAGCCTTGAATTTGATGTTGGTGAGAAATTACAAAATGATGGGTTTTAAGCATATAGGCTTGAGGCGCAAAAGAGCCACTGGCCAGGTTTTATATTTGCTAATTTGGATTATATTTTTTTTCCTTAATTAACAATAATTTGTGTCTAATTTTTTTTATTATGAGTGTAATCAGGAATGTGCTGATGCTCTCCATGAATTTATGGATGTTGTAAAACAGAATTACAGAATTACGGTGAAAAAGTGCTCACTCAGGTCAATAAATCATCTCATTGATTTTATATAATTTTATCCAATATTAATTGCTTTATTTATTAAAAATTCTTTTCATGTGGTTTGAAGATTTTGGGAATCATAATGCATTTGTGCTTCTTTCCAAATGCAGCACGACCCATCTGGCATTTAATGATGATATTCAGGTCATTGAATCACATTAGTGGAAAATTGATGCTATTAGTATAAAAAATTTCATATAACTTACTGTTTTTTGATTAATTACTGAGTTTTCCTTTTAATTTCAGAAAACAGAATTTGTGCTTGCTGGATTAGTTACTGCTTTGAAATTAATTGGGGGAAACATAGCTGACCATATTTTCTTATTTCTGCTGATGAAGAGGTATATATAATGGCAATATTACAGAATATAATATTGTATATATAATACAATATATAACTTTTATCATATTGGTAACTGTAGGCTTGGACGTGTATTGCTGAACTAATAGCTGTCGAGATGTCAAAGCCGGTAATAACCAGAACTTTATATTTCACATATTTAATATCATTGAAATTAACTTTTTATACCTCAAATAGAAGTCCTTTTCTTGTATATATCACACCAATTCGGGCTTCAAGTTTGGCCGGTTTTGATAAATTAACTCTAAAGAGAACAAGTATAGATGAAAATTTTCAATTCTGAAGGAAAAATCAGACTATAAGCATATAAAAGGTTAACTAATTTTATTAATTTGTATCTTTTTATATTCTTTTTCCTTTCAGTTGTGAGTGTGGATACAATTGACATTTCTAGGAAACATGAAGTGGATCTTTATACAAACATTTGGAAGGTAACCTATTTTAAGAATCTGAACACGAAATGCAAGCAAAAAATATATGTTTAATTTTCAATTATAAATTGAAGCTCTTATTTTCCTAATTTCAGGTAGAGTTAGCGATGTTTACAACTGAATGTACAAAAGATCATAAGAAATGCAAATTGCAGAATAACTCAAAATCAGAGCCCTTAACCACTCATTATCCAAATACTGTTTGTCACAAATATTCTTTTGATAATGGAATTATTGCCGTTGTATTGAAATACATGGATGGTGGGTCCCTCTCTGTTTTATTGAAGACCGGAAATTATGATTCCACAGCTTTTATGGTTCTTACATGCATTAAACAGTATGAATCGATCATATATTGGATGCCAAATATTTAGTCTTTGTTTAAAAGATAATCACTGAATTATTAGGTGATTTCATCTTTTTTTCCCTTTAAATCTTCCAATATTTTCTGACTACTATTAAGTAAAATCTAAATACTAATTTCATAGCTCATGTTTATTTTTAGGGAACTGATTTTCTTACCTCTTGGAAAATGAAGTCTGACAATAATCTTCAAGACACGGTTTGTGCTTATTCAAGTTAAATCTTTTTAATTTAAGGGTTCCAGCTGTTTGATCCATTTTCTTCTTTTCAGATTCAGGGTAAAAATACTCTTTGGATGGTAGGAGGATTGGGTTTACATGTTACAAGGATAGGAGTTATTTGGCTCCCCTCTTCCCCGTGAGAAAACCCTCCAGCACCTCTCCAATGGTGAATAAATCATCGGATGTCTTCAATGGTGCGTCAGAATTGGTGCTTAGTCGGACCCATGAACTATCCTTGGTGGATTATCGCTGATTGGCGATGGCTTGTTTGACTTCAAGCTTCTAGGTGGATGCTTGATTGTGGAGCCGAAACCGCAGATCCACAAGTTAGGTAATTGTAAAGGCCCATTTTAGTGTTAAAATGAGTTTGAAAGAAGTGCTTAAAAGAGTGTTGAGAGGTTATATGGTTGGTTGATGTCTAGATGGAATTGGAAAAAAAGGAGACACTTTAGAGACAAAAAAGATGTATGAGAGATTTTCTTCAAGTGTTTGGGTGTGGGTTTGAGAGATGATGAGAGGATTTCTATTTTATTGGAGTGTAGAGAAGTTTCTAATCTTGTAATCAAACATTGTAATCAAACTTTGATAGTGGATTTATTACGTTGACGTTTCTGCCCGTGGATGTAGGGGAAACCCGAACCCGTAAAAATTGTGTGTTTTGCTTTGCTTGATTTCATTAATTATTCTCTTGTTTATTGGTTGCTGCGGAAATATGTTAGCGCCATTAACACATAAAAAGTCTTGAGCTAAATTCTGAACATAAAGTGTTTGATGAAATGTTTCTTAGAAGCCTTGTAATTTATAACAATATATAAATAAGATATCATACTTGGACATAGTAGCTTATATTCCTTGATTTTGTATTATCTTCTTTTCTTTATTGTCCCAGTTAGATTTAAGAAATATGCAATTACGAGATTATGATAATGTTAAGGATGATTATTTAGACTTAGAGTAGAAATGAGGTTGGATATTGGATAGGCTATTTTGTACTGTAGGAACTAAACTGAAATAAATCACATCAATAATCACTCTCTTGTTGATTGTGATTGGTGGAGAGGTAATTAAACTCTAATCACTATTCAATTGTTAAATCTTATGTAATTCTACAGTGAAGGAGAAATGATGCATTTGCTGGTTTTGAGGTTTCAATACAAATGGATGTTTCAGCATCTGAAAATGATTAATGGAGCGGCAGAGATGAACTTATCCAGGCTTAATTAAGGCAACGCAAGACTATAATAAATTGCATCTCAGTTGCATTTATGTAACGTAAAACTACAAAAAGTGTTATATTAATTATCACTATTTTATTTTTTTTGTAACTTTTTTATTTTTTTTTGCAGTTGTGACAGTTGGGACTGAATATCAGCATTTTGTTCTGATAAATCCTTCTTGGTTTTTGTTCTTAACTCTTTTTATTAAATTATATTTTATTTTTTTATTCTTTGTAGATCTTAAGCCTATATGCTATATTTCGAGTTTTATAGGGGTGCATTTGCAAGGAATTATTTCGTCTTCAATTAGATTTTGATGCATGCATAATTTGTTTCTTCCTCTCTTTTTTTTTTTTGGTAAATTTGAGTCTGAAACGGTTCAGCAGGTACATGATGTTCCATTTTTGGAATCACTGAAAATAGTGGTCACGGTCAAGACCGAGTTTTTCTGGGCAGAGAGATCGCGACAATGTTGAAACCTCATTATTCTGCCTTTCTTAATATCTCACCGAGTGGCAAAGCAAACATTAGGAGCGCAATTTTGACATTGTCACGTGATACATTTTCAAATAAAAGAATAATAAAATGATAGATCTAAAAAAAGAACAAAAAATGCCTGGATCCTGATGTTCAAAAAAAAAAATGCTATGGAAACAATAGAAAAGAGAGAGTTACCAAAGCCTTCAGACAGCTAATTCAGTATTTAGAAAGGTGTTTCGAGCCATTGGATGACCATATCGAACATTGGATGTTCCTTCTTACGTCAAATGAATGTAAGGTGCTCGACGAAATGTCTGAGATTTTCGTTCTTACAAATGCAACAGTTGATGTATTGGTCCTTCAAATTGTTATAAAGAGGCGATATTTGTCCGCATTTCACATGAATTATTAGGAGTGTCTCATTCATTTGCTGGTCAAAACTTTGTTTGGGCTTATTTTGTGTTAAGTGAAATGTTAGTAGACACGTAAATTGTGATAAGTTACTGGAATTGATAAAGAACTGAGCCTTCCTTTGAGCGTGTTTATACGCCTGAAAGGTAAATTGGAGTGATTGAGACCTAATTGCACAATTAAGACTTAATTGGGGCTGATATATTTACGGTGAAATATATTACAGAGAAAGATATTAACTGTATTGATGGTTTTGTAGAAATATGTATTTATTAAAATACATTTTCTACATCATGTTTTGATTAATATGTTTTAAATATTATAATGGATTAATTTGTTTTTTTTCATTTTTATTGAAATCATATTTAGAAAAATCACAGCATAGCGTGATGAATATTCTCCTAGTATATAAGTATAATCTTTGCTGGGTTTCCTCCTTGTATGGGCCTTTGGGCCGTTTTAATTAGTTTTGCAATAAGGTAAAACTATTAGGATTATTCTGAATAAATGTGCAAAATGTGAATTTAGCCTCCAGGAAGCCAATTGGGTCTGGTGAGTGTCTCTCTCGTACGCTGAAGGGTGTGAATGAAAAGAAAAGTGGAAAAAGAAAAAAGAAAAGAGAAGATGGTAACGAAGAAAAATGAAATATTGAAACTCAATACATCCTCGATTTTCTTGAAGGCCATATAAACGGGTTTAGTGATCCTATGTTATCAGAGTGGTAGAACCATAAGGTGTTTGTTCTTTGCATATATTGAAAATGGTACGGTCCGTATATAAAGAATTTTTTCATACATTGTGTCTCTTGTGTTGATTGTTGTTTACCCCTTGCTTATTTGTGTGAACTGGGTTGCATTAGTGGTGTTTAATTGATTGGTTGAGTTAACCGTAATAAGTGCACGTAAGGTACGCGAGAAAAGTCCCCAGAGGATAATTTGTTCGAAACACCTATTTTCCCCTAAGAACGGTGTTTATAGGAATGTCAGTTGTGGGCCAGACTTTCACTCAAGAAGTCCCTGAGGCAATGGCTGAATTCAATGAGGTACATAATTACTATTTCCTGATTATTCATGAATCAAATTTATTACAATATTTTTCAAAATCCTAATTAGTATTTCCTTGAATAAATTAAAAATTGCAGAAACCATTGATTATGGCTTTTTCAAACCCGACCCCACTCAAGCTGATTGTACTGCTGTGCAAGATACACTGGACCAAGGTAATTAATTCAATTTTAGTCTCAATTTTTTGAATTTAAATATGTAAGTAATAATTCTCTAACCACTTTTAGTTATTAAATATTTAAATAGAGTAAAGCTATATTTGCTAGTGGAAGTCCATTTGATCCAGTTGAGTATGAAGGCAAGACTTGCGTGCCGGGCCAGGTAATATTTACCTTAATTTCCATATATTCAAAATTTTGTAATATCAGTTTATTTCCTCATAGAATAATCTTTTATTTTTTATATGATAAAAAGCAAATAATGCACATATTTTCCCTGGATTTGGGCTTGATTTGGTGATATCTGCTGCGATTTGTGTACATGATGATGTGCTTCTTGCAGCTTGTAAGTAAAAATAAATAAATAAAATAAAGTATATAATGGTACTAGATGATGTATGGAATGATGAAAATAGATTCGAGTGGGAAAAATTGGTTGCTCCCTTAAAATTCGGAACTCAGACTGACCACTTAGCCCACGATTCCGATAAAAAATCCGATGATTCCTCTTGAGTCAAATGAAGCAAGTTGTGGCTCCAAAAAGTAAGTTCACCTTTCCGATAGTTGATCATGACTATGGAGATTCACATTCTTATCAATCACTATCGACCACTGCCAACGGTGTACTAGAAGAGCTCATCGTCACCAACCAGTCAAAAAAGAAAGCAAACACCGCCAACTCGCACCGTCAATAAGGTGTTCAATGTAATTTCTCTTAGAATCGAGACATCTTTTGACGGTACCCTAGAGTAGATCTCCGATCTCGACTTTAAGAGCAAAAGATATTTTTCACAATCATCAACAAGCGCATAAAATAAAATGAAACACCGCCGCCTTGTGCCGCCTATATGGTGTTTGATGAAATGTCTCTTACATATTATGTGCTTATTGAGGGTCTGTTTATCAATGGTCTTTGCATGGAGAACACCACGCCGCCATGAGAGCGCTCTCATGTGACTTCGTCTCATCATGGAGAGACGACTGAGAAAAAAGGGTTCTCATGATCACAAGGAGAAGGACCTTCACATGCTGTCTCATTAAAGACAAACAACTCAGAAAGAGCTTCGCTTATGCATCGCCTCATCCCAGAGACCATCGGTAAAGAGGAGAACCATAGCCACAAAGAAACTGCCAAGTAAAGAGGAGAAAAGCGTCGTCACGAGAAGGTCAGCCATGAAGATGCCATTAGAGCACCATGCCATAGTTGGGGAACAGGGGAAAAGGGACGAGAACGCTGACTATGAAAATGCCATTGAAGCATCTGTCGGGGGGAGGAAGGGGGTGAAGAGGGAAGGCCCCTTCCCCCAAGATCGGGATTTGATCTTGTGGCGGCTCAAAATTTGCAGAGAGTTGCATGTATACGCATTTGTATTGTAGTTACATAGATAAATAAATTAGTTATGTTCTTTTTCTTGAAGTAATATATAAATAAGGAATCATATTTAGCCACTGCATTTTATCTTCTCTGTATTTTATTGCATGTTAACAGAAACAAATTCGGATGTTGGTTTCAAGAAGTATATATGTAATTGTGAGATTATGGAAACAAATATGGGTGATAATTTGAAGCCTTAGGTCCAGGACTTTAGTTTATTTTTGTTCTTTCCTTGTGCTTGAAACAAATACATGAGATATGTTTGTGGACCGATATACTTGGCCCCCCAACAAAAAAACTCCACCGTTTACCGCTAACATGTGGGCTTTGTTACCACATCTTTTATTTTTAATGAAAAAAATGGTAAAGATTGGGAGGATTTTTAGAGGCCAACTATACTTTTTCTTTGTGAAATTGCATATTTATACGGTAACAAATTTTGACCAAACACCTAGGAGGAGGAGGTAATGAAAAATGCACAAAAAAATTAATGAGGAGCGGTGCATATATATCTTCCAATTGTGATATTAATATAAGAGTCGAGTTCAAATAAGCTCTATCGAATTCCATCTATCTTTCCGTTCTCTTTCCCCCTCCAAACCCTAATCTCTCTTTATCCTCACTCCAATCTCATTGTTTCTTTTCCTTCTCTAAACACTTTTTTTTTCTTCTTTCCTCTTCTTATTTTGACATTTAATTCTTTCTATTTATCAAAGAATTGGAGCTTTCAAAAATGTAAGTAAGAACTTGCAAAGGAGATAATAGAAACAGAACCTTGTGACGGCGCTCAATAGATAATACACTTTGCATTTCATGCTTGCTGTCACATTCTTGTTGAATGAGATGACAAGTGAGAGAGTATCTTTCAGATCAAAACGATAAAACTCGCAAGTGAATGATGGGAGGAGAAACATGCTTTTAAATGTTGATTCTATACTCTGTTTTATGATGATTTAACTTTTTAATTTAAAAATTAATAACTTCAATATAATCATGTTTTATTATTAATGAAGAAAAATTAAGAGAGTTGAGAAATAATTAATTTAAAATAAAATAAATTAAAGTAAGCTATCTCTAATCTCTATTAGCTGCATATCGACTCCACAGCTGGCTGTGTGTGGCATGTGACCTCCATCTTGGGCCTCCTTCAACTGTAAATTAATCAAATATGGATACTTTTATATTTTATCAATCTTAAATATCTTATTTGAAAGACCACTGATTCTTCATGCCAAGCAACCATCTTGGGCCTTGTATAACTGTAAATTAATCAAATATGGATATTTTTATATTTATCAATCTTAAATATCTTATTTGAAAGACCACTGATTCTTCTTGCCAAGCAACCATCTTAGGCCTTGTATAACTGTAAATTAATCAAATATGGATATTTTTATATTTTATCAATCTTAAATATCTTATTTGAAAGACCACTGATTCTTCTTGCCAAGCAACTTGATCAATTCAATATTCCGCACTACCGCTCCACCACTGACAATAAGTAAATTAATTGTTTTTCTTTTCCGATGCTTCTCCAATACAAAGGAAATGGAGATGTTTTTTCTGTGATAATACACTCTTAATAGTAAGTACCTAAATTCAGCTCGGAAAGATCCTAGAATCAAAAGAGTTCCCTACTCTAAATTCCCTTCCCTATAATAAATGAGCTCATATACATGGCCCTTGTCAAATCCCCCACTTGTCCCTCTTTCACTGTCAAACGGACCTCGTTTGACACCTTTTTGATTTAATAAAATCAAAAAGACATGTGAGTCCCGTTTGACAGTGTCATATTTGCATGTTGGGAGGGATTTTTAGAGGGGGCCATATAAACTTTTCCATAATAAATTGTGTCCCAGTTGCATTTTTGTAACGCAAAACTATAACAAGTACTCAATTGAGATGGTACTGTTAATTATTTTATCTGAATTCTTTTTGTTATTTGCACATATACACTGTAGATGGTCGCTAAAAACTAATTCAGAATCATCCTGTACACTTGAATTAGAGCTGGTAAGCTTTGGCTTTTAATAGGCGCACATTTCAAGAAATGGTGTACTATGCAACCTAAGATAAAGGCTGGAGCGGTTGGATGTTTCCTATGCTGGGCTTCATGCATGCAAGGTGCTCAACGAAATGTCTGTTTGTGTTTGACAAATGCAACACTGTTTGTGTTTTGGTCATTATAATTGTTATGAAGAGGCGATGTTGCCGCATTTCACATGAATTATTAGGAGTGTCTCATTCATTTGCTGGTCAGAGCTTTGTGGGCTTATTTTGTGTATAGTTAAAATGTTAGTAGACACATAAATTGAGACAAGTTACTGGAACTGATTAAGAACTGAGCCTTCTTTTGAGCATGTTTATACAACTGAAAGGTAAATTGGAGTAAATTGAGACTTGATTGCACTATTAAGGCTTAATCAGGGTTAATTTATTTAGGACGAAATAGAGTAATTTTATCGGTGGTTTTGTAGAAATATATATTTATTAAAATACATTTTATATGTCACATTTTAATTAATATATTTTAAATATTATAATTGCAGTATATAAATACATGTTTCTATAATTATCATTTAATTAGAGAAATAAAATTGTTCTTCAGTTGTAATACTCAGAAGTTTACTGCACAAAATTTAATATAATTTAACCAAACATATTGAGTTCTCATTTCAATAAATCTCTTTATCAGATTCAAATTATTAATCATCTCAATCACAACCAATACTCCCTCTCTTCTCTCCATCTCAGTCTGTCTCCCTCCTACTCTCATCCACCTAATCTCGGTTTCTCCTTCTATCGAATACAAATGGATGTTTCAGCTGAAAATGATCAATGGAGTTGCATCTCAGGCTTAAGTAAGACATCTGAAAACTATAATAAATTGCATCTCAGTTATATTTTTGTAACGCAAAACTATAACAAAAAAATGCTATCTTAATTTGTACTACATTTTTTATTGTTATTGTTATTGTTATTTTTATTATTATTATTATTATTACTATTATTATTATTTGTATTTTTTTTTTCAAGTTGAGACAGTGGCATGGGCCAGTGAAGGAAATAATGTTCAGATCAGTTTGTAAGTCCTCCTTGGTTTGTTTTTGTTCTTAACTTTTTTCTTTAAATTATATTTTAATTTTTTATTTTTTGTAAATCTATAAGCCTATATGCAATATTTTGAGATTTGTAGCTGGGCTAAGAAAATTATAGAAAAAGGAGAATTACCAAATCCTAGTAGTTTCAACTTGAGACAATTTTGACAACGTTGGATGTTGCTTCTTACGGCAAATGATGGGCTTCCCTTCCTGATAATGCATAAAAGGTGCTCGATGAAATGTCTGAGACTTTCGGTTGCATGAAAGGTAAATTGGAGTAAACTGAGACTTAATTGCACAATTAAGGCTTAGTTAGGGCTAATATATGAGAAATATATTACAGGAAAAATATTAATCGCATTGGTGGTTTTATAGAAATATCTATTTATTAAAATACACTTTATACATCATGTTTTAATTAATATGTTTTAAATATTATAATGGATTATTTTATTTTTAAATTTTATTAACACCATACTTAGAAATATCACAGCATAGGGTGAAGCTCTTATTTCATACCCAAAGCAATTTTAAAATTTTAAGCAAGATTTAATCTAAGCCATTCAATTAGCGAGGGTATTTTAGTCATTTTCACTTATCTATTAGCCAATATGCATTTATTATTCCTTCCATAATTCATGACTTTTTATCCTCTCCATTTCCTACATACCCTTTATCTCCATTTTATTTCCTCTGAAACCCAACAAGACCTCTCTCTTTTGAAGCAAATATCACCTCCGCCCGTTCTTCTATGATCTGTCCCTCCTCCAGAAGTTCGTTAGCGCCTCCCACTCTCTCTTTCCCAAAAAGTTTTTATCTTAAATGTTATAAAGATTTTTAATAAACAGGGATTTCATTCATAGTTGCTTTGGATTCGACCTATTTACATATTTTCACAATTCAAATTTTGTAATCCTTAAGAATCACTAACTAATAATATTATGTATTTGTGTAATAATTGCCATATAAAAAGATAATAATATCGTACACACCATCAACATAAGGAGATGGAAGTGGAACCATGTTAATACATATAGCCTATAGGCTGTAGCCTCAGATAATACAGTACAAATTTTTATCTCAAAACATGAAATCAATTAAAAATTATATTGACCCTTAGCTCGTTATTAGAATAAACCCTAAGTTACACTAATTAGAGAGGGCGAATTAATTAAAAATTCAGTTGAGTCGGCAAAATATAATTAACCATGCCAAAATAAGATCAGTCATGCACATGAAAAACAAGCAAATTTTTTAAAGACTAAAACACTACACTCCCATTAAATGAGAATCTCATAACCTTAATTATCAATACAACAAACCAAATTGAACCCCTAAATTTCTTGTAGATGCAAATCTGTATAACAAAACCCTAGCCACTCTCCCTTATACGATTCTCCGATAGTAAATACCGATATTTCTCCCGATTCTCCAATAAATACCCCGACAAATGGGCAGGCAGCAGATCGTCGGTCTGGCGGAAATGGGCTTAGCGGGTCATTCCGGCAATAGAGAAGATCCCTCATTTTCCCCTTCTTCCTTCCTGAAAAAAAGAGAGCAAATCACTCGCAAATTTTCAATTTTTAATTAATTTATAGATTTTTTTAATTTTAAGTTTCAAATCAACAATAGAGAAGAAAAAGAACAGAACTACAAGTAACACTCATTATATGTTCAATTTGCCATATTTCAATTTTGAAGCGGAAGAAGCTTAGAACTAAAAATCTGAGTGTTTAGGACAGAAAAAATATAATAAAAGAAACAATTGTACTCTATTGACTCAACAAAACCGAATCGAATAACAGAAACCTTCCAATCAAAAAAATTCTAGCTGAAAGAGCATAATGCGAAGAAGAACTCATCATGGAGCCATGCAGGCAAAATATATAGATAGGCTGTTGACATGATAGCTCAGTCAAACGGATCAACAGAATTTTTTTAATTTGTAGCAGGCTAAAACAGATCAAAAGAAAAGGGGGCAAATATTTAGATAGGCTGTTGACGTGATAACTCAGTCAAACTGAGAACTGTGAGTAAGTAACAATAGCTATCTCAATCATATAGCTAAAGCCTAAAGCTCTTTTTTCTGCCTCTATTTCAAAAATCAATCCAAAAAACAGGTAGGAATGTAATTGAATTGGAAAAAGGGCGAGATGAAATGGAAATCGCTCAAACAGAGAAAGAAAAGGGAAAATAGTACCTTAGCTTTCACGATGCGACAAGCTAGCTTCTTTTCGCCAGTCAGTGGCTTTCATCGGAGCTAGGGTTTCGAGAGCTGAGAGAGAGAGAGAGAGATGGCAGAGATTTCATCAGCTAGGGCTTATTCAGCGACTCCGACCGTACTGTAGAGGGAGAGAGAGGAGAGAGATTCACCATTCACAGGAGGGGGAAGTTACGCGGGAGAGAACAAACAAAGAGAAAGAAAGAATTACATGGTGACCGGCTGTAGCAAGACCAAATTACCAATTTGCCCTTTTTCTATTATTTTTGGACAGAAAAGTAACCGGTTGGGATAGAAAGGTAACCGGCTGAGAGCTTCTTTCCCTCATTTTCAGCCATTGGATTGAACAGTTACCTGAAATATCTACCGTTCATTTTGTTCTCTGGGTAGCATATAATTTTCCATGAAAATTCTCCCAGTATATAAGTATGCTTTTTGCTAGGTTTCCTCTTAGTATGGGCCTTTGGGCCATTTGAATTAGTTTCCCAATGGGGCAAAATCTCAGCCCACATTACAGCCAATGCCGTCGCTAAGGCTTATGAACTCGATAAATAAATTCCAAAAATACCCCTCTATTTTTGCTACTTAAAAAGGCCCTCTTTTTATTGTACTTTTTCAATTTATTATGTAGGTTTGGCGAGAAAATAATTAGTTATGGTTTTCTTTAATTAATATATAAATGTGACTTGGTTGCCAAATTAATTAGACTATTTGTACATTAATAGCTTGACTTGGTTAGAGTCTACTAAATATGTCATGCATACTAGTACCTGTATACTCACCCAGCCCTTAATTGATTCGAGTTGAACTCGAGCGAGCTGGACCCAACACGAGCTTTGTGCAGTCAAGGACTCAAGCAAGCTGCCATCAATTCGTATATCAAGTCGAACATGATTGCCAGCCACAACAAAAATTATAATCCAATTATTTTTTAATGACGTATTACAATAATATATCTAAAACAAGTATGTTCAAAAAATATCGAAAGTTCCATACAGAGAAGCTCAAGTTTTATCCACATCATTTACAGCCTAATTTAGACGGACCCATTCAGTTAATTGGACCGGGCCTTTCAATTTTTGCAAGAAAATCAATTTTGACATATACCCGCCAGGGAGTCTCCAGTGCTTTCATTGTCGTCTTAAATGGAGAGTGCTTTTCTCATTTGATTATTTTATGCTGCCTAAAGTCTTCTCTCCATTGTTTAATGGTGGTGTCTTCACCTTACTGTTTTACGCTTGTCTGAAGTCTTCTCTCTCTCTTTTTCTGTTTCTCTCTCAATCTCAATCTAGATCTGACTCTGCACCACGGCTTTTTCTTTCATTGGGCAAGCTGCAGCAACAAGCATCATCGATAGAGTAGTAGGCGCTGGTTGGACTGCACTGCAAGAATCCCTTTTGCCAGCTGGCGACCTTGAAGCGGATCTTGAAAGACTTCAGTGTGCCATTCCTCAGATCAAAGCAGTCTTGTCTGCTGTCGAGAGCGATGAGATCGACAACCAAAACAAGGCGCTGACTTCATGGATGTGGTAATCACGGTATCTTGAAGAGGTTAGCGAAGGCTGTCAATGGGTTAGATGAGGTCGCGTCTCGTGTGCATAATTTCCTTTACCTTCAAAGAGGGTCGGGTAGGTTTCGTGGTAAAATCTCTGTGGATAAAAATGTTGAAAATGATCGTGAGACGGGCTCTATGATAACTGTAGGTGTGGTGTTTGGTAGAGAAAAGGAGAGGGACTCCATAGTTGAATGGTTGACTGCTGATCCTTCCATTGGCGGTGTCAGTCTTTCTGCTTTTACTATTTATGGTATTGGCGGATTGGGGAAGACCACTCTGGCGCAACTAATTTCTAATGATGAAAGGGTGAAACAATTTTTTGATCGAATTATTTGGGTTTGTGTGTCTGATGAGTTTGATGCAGTCAAACTAATTGCAAAGATCTTAGAAGTCATGTCAAATGAGAGCCCTAATGTCCAGTCTCTAACTTCCCTTCAAGATATTGTCAAGGAACGATTGATGTCAAAGAAATTTCTATTGATATTAGATGATGTATGGAATGATGAAAATAGATCCCAGTGGGAGAAAGTGGTAGCTCCCTTGAAATTCGGATACGGAAAAATTTTAATGACAACTAGAATGGAATCAGTGGCGAATATGGCAGCCAAGGTAATTGAAGGAAAAATGGGTCATCTCAAACTGGCCGGTCTTGAAGAGGAAGAATTTTTTATGCTTTTAAAAGAGCATGCATTTGATGGTGTGAAACCTGATGAATTTATAAATTTGCATCCAGTCGGAAAGGAGATTGCGAAAAAGCTCGGAGGATGTCCATTAGCAGCAAAAATCATGGAAGGGGTGCTAAACTACTCTATCGAATTAGAGTACTGGACCAAAGTCTTAAAAGAAGATGTACCCAATTTCCAAGAGGCCAAGGATGGGATAATGGTTGTTTTAAGGCTTAGTTATTGTCATTTACCTACGTATCTACAACTTTGTTTTAGATATTGTAGCATATTTCCTAAAGACTATAGATTTGAGAAGGATGAATTAATCAAGATGTGGATGGGGTCGGGGTTGATTGAACCTGTCTATAAAGAACAAATTCCCGAGGATGTTGGAAGGGAGTATTTCAATCGCTTGGTAAGAAAATCATTTTTTGATTTGAAGTGGGAAAATTATTATGTTATGCATGACTTGTTGCATGATTTAGCACAATCAGTTTCAGAAGGTGAATGTTTGCGAATTGAAGAATGTCCTTCCAATGTACCAAGAACAATTCGGCACTTGGGTTTTCATATGAAAAGCTTTCTCGCAATAGGAGAAATCTCAAATCTCAAGAACCTGCGCACGCTCTTTATAAATTATAATGGTGGTAATCCGGACTCTAATGATATAAAATTATTTAGTGAGGTTCTGAAAAGTCTAACCTACCGTCCTCCCAAAAAGCCCATCCTTGCGCTTGTTGAGAATAATAATAGCATGGAAAGGCTTGTTCAAGATACCTGATACAATTGGTGAGTTAATACACCTCCGTTATCTGTCTCACGAGTCTAAATATATAGTAGAACTACCTTGGTTTTCTGTGTCAGTTTATAAGCTTTATCATCTTAAAGTAATTAGGTTCATTACAAAATATGTAAATAGCATGAAGGAACTTGAATTAAATGGCATGCATAACTTAATTAACTTGCGCCACCTAGATGTAGGGTCCAAAATCTCTAGCCAAATTCCATTTATTGGTAAGCTAACTTTGCTCCAAGGGCTAGAAAAATTTCATATTCTACCGGAAAGCGGTCGTACGATAATTGAGCTTAGAGATCTTCAAAGCCTTCACAAACTAGCTATCGACAATCTCAATGAGGTAAGCAATCCTGCAGAGGCAAAAGATATTAAATTGAACGCGAAAGAATACCTCAATAATTTATCTTTGAGTTGGTCACAACTAAATCGCGGTTCTCCAGCAATATATGAGGAGCTTGCCGATAACCTTCAGCCACATAATAATCTTCAGGAGCTTTCAATTAATGGATATGATGGCGTAAGATGTCCTACTTGGATGACTCATCTCTATCTCAAAAACTTGATATTTCTCAAACTATCTGATTTTTCCCATTTGGCAAACGCACTGGCATTGGGAAAATTCTCTTTGCTTAAGCATCTTGTGTTGATTGAGCTTCCTCATGTAAAAAAGATCGACCAAACCTTCTATGGAAATGATATTGAATTTGTTTTTCCAGTACTCAAGAAATTAACGCTTTCCAGCATGCCAGAATTGCAAAACTGGGACGAAATACAAGGTATCACCCTCTTTCCACAGCTGGAAATGTTATTTGTTAATAATTGCCCTAAATTAAGGAAATTACCATGTCTTCCTCCCAGTCTTAAGAAGCTTAAAATTGGGGTGGTTGGGTTGGAAATTCTTCCAAGAATATACCCGAGTTACAACAATGGCATAATATTCCAATCATCTCTTTCTAACCTCTTTGTGAGAGGGTGCCCAAATCTAACCTCTTTGGATGGATGCCTGTTAGAACAACATGACGTGAGGCAAGCTCTAAGCAGCTTATATATTGAAAACTGTGAGGGGCTTATGTATTTTCCATCAAGAGGGTTTATAGATTTTACCTCACTAAAAGGTATAGAGATTTGTAAATGCCCTATGTTGGTGGCTGTCCCCGATACCCAAGATATTCTACTCCCATTTTCGCTTTGATCGCTAGTTATTGACCAGTGTCCCCTTGATGTATTACTACTCAGGTCAGTACAAAACTTTACGGCGATGATTGTACTGAGCTTAAATGGTTGTCCACGCATATCATCTGTTCCACTGTTTGAGATTCTATCAACGCTGACCACTCTTCGAACTTTGGAGATATGTGATTGCTCGGAGTTGTCATCGTTGGACGGAATAGAAGCGCTAACATCTCTCAAATATTTGAAAATAAAAAATTGTGACAAACTTACAACCATGTCTTTGTCACAACCTCCGTTGCTAGCAAATGCCAACGGCTCCAATCAATTGCAGCTCGACCATCTTGGTATCAACCCTGCATCACTTCTGCTTTTGGAGCCATTGAGAACTCTAAGATTAACAGACGAATTGTCTATAACTGATGCCTCCGGTCTGACGTGCATGCCGGAAGAATGGTTGCTGCAAAATCATAGCACTCTACGTGAGATATGTGTAGACAATGCGATGAATCTCGAGCTCTTACCTTCTTGCATGGACAAGTTGCAGTTGCTCGAGCATCTAGAGATTCGTGATGCACCGTTGATCCAATCGCTTCCAGATCTACCATCGTCTCTCACTCTTTTGCGTATCTCCAAATGCCACCCTGTAATGAAGGACCGATATGAGAAGGATAGTGGTCCGGAGTGGCATAAGATCGCATTCATCTCTGAAGTGTACATCTCGTAGTTGTCTAGTTTAATCCGAAAATGATAGATGATGCAAAATGGTACGTAACCTGTTTTATACTCATACAAAGTATTTTCTTTCTTATCTTTTGATAATTCAGTATCTAATATTGGAATTAATTCCACTTGTATATGCAGCAGGAAAAAGCGCAAGAAACGGCTGCATTTCTTGGAATTTGCATGATTCAGGCTGATCATTATCGGTATAATGTTGTTTTTTTAATTTAATTTACTATAGCTAGATTGATGCGGTGGAATTCTGTTATATGCTTATATGTTTTTGTTTAATTACAGTTTTTACCCTTGATGTTGGTGAGAAATAATGAGAAATTGCAAAATGATGAGTTTTATATAGGCTTGAGACGCAAAAGAGCAACTAGCCAGGTTTTATATTTGCTAATTTTTATCATTCATTAATTTTCTTTTCTTAATTAGCATTTATTTGTGTCTAATTTTGCTTTTTTATTATGAGTGTAATCAGGAATATGCTGATGTTCTCCTTGAATTTACGGCTCATTCACTCATTCAGTATGCAAAAAAGTGCTCATTCAGATCAATAAATCATCTCAATATCGATTTCGTATTATTTTATCAAATATTAATTACTTTATTTATTAATATACTCTGTTCGTGTAGTTTGAAGATTTTGGGAAACATAAGGCATTTGAGCTTCAATTCGCATGACTTCTCTGGCCTTTAATGATGATATTCAGGTCATTATATCACATTTTAATTAAAAACTGATGCCAAGGATTAAACTTTTATATAAATTAATATTTTTAGATTAATTAATGAGTTTTTTTTTTCCCAATTTTAAAAAAACAGATTCAGTTCTTTCGCTTGACTAGTTGTCGCTGTGAAATAAATTGAAGAAACGTCTCTGCTTTGAAAATTAGCTGACTACACTTTCTTACTTCTTGGCCTGGGGAGGTAAATATAAATTATAATATTCTAGAATATAATAATATATTACAATACAATATATATAATTTTGCAATATTGGTAATTGTAGACTGGGATGGAGTACTGCTGAACTCATATCTCTCGAGAAGTCAAGGCAGGTTATGAGCAAAACCTTCTATTTCACATACTTAATATCATTACGATTCATTTTATTATCCCTCAAATGAAAGTCATTTCATGATATTCCTACTTATATATATACAATGCAGATTAGTTCTGTTAATTTTTTAGTATATATCATACCAATTCAGATTTCAAGTTTGGCTGGTACAGAGATAGTTTAATTTTTTGGCTCAATAAACTCTGAGTTGAACACTTCGATATATCATCATGCTTATTAGGTTTCATATCTTGGTTAGTTACTTTCATACTTTGTGCTCGTTATTCTGTAGAAATAAGTGGAACATAAGCATATAAATCGTTAAATTTATTTTATTTTATTTTATTTTAATTTATATTTTCTTATTTTTGTTTCTTTACAGTTGTGAGTGGATACAATTGCCATGTCATGAATGAAAAGGATCTTTATACAAGCATTTGGAAAGTACCTACTTAAGAATCTTAACACGCAAAAGCAAACTATTTATATGTAGTGACCCATTTCAATTTAGGTTGTGAGCTCTAGCTAGTTAATAATCGGCTGCGTGGCCCATGTTTTTAGGTTATTGTAAGGGCCCATTCTAGTGTTAAGATGAGTTTGAAAGAAGTGCTTAAAAGGGTGTTGAGAGGGTCATGGTTGGTGTCTATGGAATGGAAAATAATAGACGTCATTTTCTTCAAGCATTTGGGTTTGAGTTTTGAGAGATGATTAGAAGTTATTTCCACTAAGATTTCTATTTTATTGGAATGGAGAGAGCTTATTTCTAATCTTGTAATCAAACATTGTAGCCAAATTTTGATAGTGGAATTATTATGTTGGCACTTTTGCCCGTGGATGCAGGGAAACTCGAACCACGTAAAAATTGTGTGTGTTTTGCATTGCCTGATTTCTTAACTTATTCCCATGTTTGGTTGTTGTTGAGGAAACTCGTTAGCAACATTAAAACATAAAAAGTCTTAAGTTCTGCGCACAAAGTATTCGATGAAATGTTTCTTGGAAGCCATGTATTTCATAACAATATTTTAAAAAGAAATGGGGTTGGATATCGGATAGTCTATTTTTTACTGTTGTTACTCTCTAAATATTTTTGTTGATTCTGGAGTGATTCTGTACGTTCACGTCATCATTCATTGACAGGTGTTGGATATCGAAGGATTCTCTCTTTCTATCTCCCTTAGAGATCGTTGTTTTCTCGTCGGATCCTGTCCTTGTTTCCTTTAGATCATTTTCAATTTGCTATATCTGCATGGCCAATTGAACAGAAAGATTTGATCTTTGCATTCTTGGATTTATAAAGATATTGGAGAAGGAAAGCAGATTGTGTATTGGATCAATCAGCTTTTCATGATAGAAACCTCACTTCTTCTGGGAGCTCTGTTATCTCGGTGGAGAGGTAATTAAACTCTAATTACTATCCAATTTGTATATGGTTGGTGTCTAGATGAAATTGTTAAGAGTTTTAAAAATAGTAATACATTATATATTGAGAGATGATATATGAGAGGTTATTTCCGCTAAGATTTCTGTTTTATTGGGGTAGAGAGAGCTTATTTCTAATCTTGTAATCAAACATTGCAGTCAAACTTTGATAGTGGATGTAAGGGAAAACCCGAACCATGTAAAAATTGTGTGTGTTTTGCATTGCTTGAGTTCTTTACTTATTCTCTTGTTTGGTTGTTGTTGAGGAAATCTTGTAGCGCCTTTAACACATAAAAAATATTGAGTTAAATTGTTCACACAAAGTATTCTATGAAAAGTTTCTTAGATTGTTTTATAACAGTATAGAAATAAGACATACTTGGGGATAGTACTTTATCTTCCTTGATTTTGTATTATCTTCTTTTCTTTATTGTCCAGTGTTAGATTCAAGAACTATGTAATTACAAGATTATGGTAATGCTAAGGATCACATCGTAAACCGTATTTTGTACTGTTAAAGGTTAATTGTCTTAGAGACATGGGTGTAGAAATGGGGCTGGATATTGGATAGTCTGTTTTGTACTGTTGTTAATAAACTAAAATGGATCACATCAACAATCAATACTGGTGTTGAATTTGGAGTGATTCTGTACGGCCACGTCATCGTTCATTGACAGGTGTTGGATATCGAAGGATTTTCTGTTTCTATCTCCCCTCAAGATCGTTATTTTCTCATCGGATCTAACGGTTTGCTGTCCTTTTTCCTTCATATCCTTTTCAATTGGCAATATCTGCATGGCCAATTGACAGAAAGATTTCTGATCTCTTTTTTGAAAATCTAGGAAGATGATTGTTTTGAAGATATTGATAGAAGGGAAGGGTAATCAAGCTGGAGAGGGTAATTAAACTAAACTCTAATTACGATTTAATTTGTTAAATCTTATGTAATTTCTATATTTTCACAAAATCAATTCACTGCTGAATCCTCAAATTGCTAAAATTGAATGAACAATTCTACAATGAAGGAGAGATGCTGCAATTGCTGGCTTTAAGGTTTCAATACAAATGAATATTTTACCGGCCGAAAATGATTAATGAAGTTGCTGGTATTGATCATCCTAAAAGCGGAGATGAACTTATCAGGGCTTAATTTAAGGAAATGCAAAACTATAACAAATTGCATCTCAGTTCCATTTTTGTAACGCAAAACTATAACAAGAACTCAATTGTTTTGGTACTGTGTTAATTCTTTTATCTGAATTTTTTTTTGTTATTTGTTCAGATACACTGTAAATGGTCGCTAAACACTAATTCAGAATCATCTTGTACACTTGAATTAGAGCTGGTAAATGCATATTTGTTTCCTTTTTCTTATTATTTTTGAACTGAAAAAGAGCGTTTTCTTTCTTATCTTTTGAAAATTCAGTATCTAATATTGAAATTAATTCCACTTGTATATGCAGCAGGCACTAGCGCAAGAAACAGCTGCATTTTTGGAATTTGCATGATTCAGGCCGATCATTATTGGTATTCTGTTGTTGTTTATTTTATTTTAATAAATTTAGATTGATGAGGTGGAATGATGTTATATGTTTTTTTGTTTAATTACAGTTTTTACCAATCTCGCCTGATATTGGCAAGACTATAGAGATATTTTAAATGATGTGTTTATATATGGGCTTGAGGCACAAAATTAGAAAATAGCAACCATCCAGGTTTTATATTTGCTAATTTGGATTATAATTAATTTTTTTTTAATTAACATTTATTTGTGTCTAATTTTTTTTTTATTATGAGTGTAATCAGCTGATGTTCTCCATGAATTTATGACTGCTGTAAAACATAATTACAGTTAAAAAGTGCTCATCCAGGTCAATAAATCATCTCAATATTGATTTTATATTATTAATTATTTCATTTATTAATATACTCTTTTCGTGTAGTTGAAGATTTTGGGAATCATAATGCATTTGAGCTTCAATTCGGCATGACTCATTTGGCCTTTAATGTTGATATTCAGGTCATTATATAACAATTCTAATGAATAACTGATGCCAAGGATTAAGCTTTTATATAACTTCATATTTTTAGATTAATGAATGAGTTATTTTTTTCAATTTTCACTAAACAACTTCAGTTGTGCTTTCACTGGACTAGTTGCTGCTCTGAAATAAACAATTTTCACAAAACAGCCTCTTGAATTCCTTCCTACATACAATTCAGGTTAGTTGTATTAAGTTTTAGTACATATCATCAAACCAATTCAGATTTCGAGTTTAATTCTTTGCCTCAATAAACTCTAAGCTGAGCACTTCTATACATCATGCTTATTAGGTTTCATGTCTTGGTTAGTTCTAAAATTCGAACTTTGTGATTGTTATATATTATGCATATTAGATTTCCATGTTTGACTAATTCAGATAGTTTAATCTTTTGCTCAGTTAACTCTAAATTGAACAGTTAAATTGAAATTGTTCAATTACGTAGAAAAAAAGTTGAACATAATAAGCATATAAATGGTTAACATGATTTTATTTTAATTTGTATTTTTTTTAATTTTTTCCTTTCAGTTGCGAGTGGATATAATTGCCATGTCATGCATGAAGAGGATCTTTACACAAACATTTTGAAAGTGCATATTTTAAGAATCTCAACGAGCAAAGCAAACTGTTATATGTGATTTTATCAAAAAAAAAAAAAAAAAACTGTTATAGGTTGTGACCCATTTGAGTTTAGGTTTTGAGCACTATCCTAGTTAATAGTTGTCCTAAAATTCAGCAAGCGTAGCTCATGTTGTTAGGTTACTGTAAGGGCCCATTTTAGTGTGAAAATGAGGGTATATGGTTGGTTGGTGTCTAGATGGAATTGGAAAAAGAGAGAAATTTAGAGACAAAAAAGAGGTATGGCAACAGAGTTTTTCTTCAAGGGTTTGGGTGTGGATTTGAGAGATGATGAGAGGTTATTTCACTAAGATTCCTATATTACTGAAATGAAGAGAACTTTCCGATCTTGTAATCAAACATTGTAGTCAAACTTTAATAGTGGATTTATTAGTTGGTGCTTCTGCCCATGGAAACCAGAACCACATAAAATTTGTGTGTGTTTTGCGTTGCTTGATTTCTTTATTTAATTTATTGTTTGATTGTTGTTGAGGAAAGCTCTTAGCGTCATTAACACATAAAAAGTCGAGTAAAATTGCGCACACAAGCCTTGTATTTTATAACAATAAATAAGACGTCGTACTTGGCATTGTAGTTTCTCTTCCCTAATTTTATAGTCTTCTTTCCTTATTCTCGCGCGTCTCTTCCACTCCCTCTCTTCTCTCCATCTCAGTCTGTCTCCCTCTTAATCTCGTCCACCTAGTCTCGGTTTCTCCTTCTATCCAGTATGGTGTGTGTATTGGGTCAATCAGCTTTTCAGGACACGACCCTCACCTTTTCTGGGGAGCTCTGTTATCTTAATGGAGAGGTAATTAAACTCTAATTACTATTCAACTTGTTGAATCTTATGTGATTTTTATATTTTTACAAAATAAATTCACTTCTGAATGCTTAAATTACTAAAATTTAATGAATAATTCTACAGTGAAGGAGAGATGCTGCATTTTCTGGTTTTGAGGTTTCAATACAAATGGATGTTTCAGCTGAAAATGAGTAAGACATCTGAAAACTATAATAAATTGCATCTCAGTTACATTTTTGTAATGCAAAAGTATAACAAAAAAATGCTATCTTAATTTTTACTACATTTTTTATTGTTATTGTTATTATTATTTTTATTATTATTATTACTATTACTATTATTATTATTTGTATTTTTTTTTTCAAGTTGAGACAGTGGCATGGGCCAGTGAAGGAAATAATGTTCAGATCAGTTTGTAAGTCCTCCTTGGTTTGTTTTTGTTCTTAACTTTTTTTTTCTTTAAATTATATTTTAATTTTTTATTTTTTGTAAATCTATAAGCCTATATGCAATATTTCGAGATTTGTAGCTGGGCTAAGAAAATAATAGAAAAAGGAGAATTACCATATCCTAGTAGTTTCAACTTGAGACAATTTTGACAACGTTGGATGTTGCTTCTTACGGCAAATGATGGGCTTCCCTTCCTGATAATGCATAAAAGGTGCTCGATGAAATGTCTAAGACTTTCGGTTGCATGAAAGGTAAATTGGAGTAAACTGAGACTTAATTGCACAATTAAGGCTTAGTTAGGGCTAATATATTTACGGAGAAATATATTACAGGAAAAATATTAATCGCATTGGTGGTTTTATAGAAATATCTATTTATTAAAATACACTTTATACATCATGTTTTAATTAATATGTTTTAAATATTATAATGGATTATTTTATTTTTAAATTTTATTAACACCATATTTAGAAAAATCACAGCATGGGGCGATGAAAATTCTCCTAGTATATAAGTATGCTTTTCGCTAGGTTTCCTCTTAATGGGCCTTTGGGCCATTTGAATTAGTATCCCAATGGGGCAAAACTTTGAGGACTATTTTGAATAGATGCACAAAATGTTCATTTAGCCTCCATTGACCTGGGTCTGGTGAGTGTATCTCTCACGCGCTGAAGGGTGAGAATGAAAAAGCAAAAAAGAAGAAAAAAAGAAGAAAAGAGAAGAAATAAATGTAGAAATACAATACATCTCCGATTTTCTTGAAAGACCACAAAGCGGTTTAGTGATCTCATATTATCGGTTTGGTACAACTGGTACGGTGGAAGCTCTTCTCAGTTTCTTCTTTGGTTCGTTTTTTCTTCAACCTTTCGAGCAGGTGATCCCCCGTAAGGTGATGTTGTAGTCTAGTTGTTTGTATAAATCCCAGAAGAAGATTTTCCTTTATGTATTAAAACTGTTACGGTTGGTACCAAATATGAAGATTTTTTAATAGATTGCGTCTCTTGTGCTACTTGTGATTCCCTTGCTTATTTGTGTGAATTGGATTGTATTAGTGGTGTTTAATTGATTGGTTGATGTAACTGTAATAAGTGCGCATGAGGTATTCGACAAATGTTCCAAAAGGGCAACTTTGTTCGAAACACCCGCATTTTTCTTTAACAATATAATATAATTTATTATATTATATGATTTTTGTAATGTTTTGGTATATACATGCTGGAACAGAACAGGTATTGCTAAGCTTATAGTGATGGAGATGTCAGTTGTCAAAGCATTTCATAACCAAAAGGTCCAAAACCTTATATGTTGTCATAATTTAGTTCATTATAAATCATTCATGATATTAATAATGTATTAACTTTTATTTTTGTGGACAAAAACTTCTTTGGAAGCTACCTCAAAAAAAAAAAATTCTTTGGAAGAGAGCAGAAAGAAACTCTAGCTTGTGGCTCTGAGGTTTGTATAAAGTTAAACAAATACGAACCCTATAGTTAATTTTCATCGTATTTTTTATTGTGAATATATATTTTTTAACATATAAATAAATTAATTTAGGTTTGGTTGTAATGTAAGCTCCAGCATGGAATTGCTCCAACACTCAAAGAAACCTTGGGCACATGTTCATGAACCTGTTAAGACTCTGTGATGCTGTTAAGGTACAAAAATAAATTTATATTAACTAACAGAATATATTATTATTATTCAAAATAAGAAATATAATAATATTTATTATTATTTTTGAAATGAAAAGGCTATAAAGCCAACAATATTGATAAGGACGTCTGGTGTGGGCCAGACTTTCACTCAAGAAGTAATCGAAGCAATGGCTGAATTCAATGAGGTACTTAATTACATTTTCCTAATCAATAATTAACCAAAATTGTTACATTATTTTCTAAAAACCTTATTATTATTTCTTGAATAAATTAAAAAAATGCAGAAACCTTTGATTCTGGTACTCACAAACCGGACCTCTTAACCCGAGTTTGAGCAAGCATACACTTAGACCAAGGTAATTAATAGGGGTGTACAAATAATTTTCTGACCCGTTCAACCCGTCCAACCCAACCCGACCAGACCCTTTTTTGCGGGTTTTGAAGTTGTTTGATTGGGTCCGGGTTTGAATATTGAATAACCCGAAGTTATGGGTCGGGTTGCGGGTTTTAAGTTATAAACCCGTATTAACCCGACCCAATCCGTACATACCAAAATTATATATGGACTATACTATATACAATTTATTTGTTTCCTATTCTACATCAAATTTCTATGTTATATTATATTATTTAATTTCGAATTATAAACTTAACATAAAAGAATTATATATTATATATTTAGTTTCCAATTATAAACTTAACATTAAAAAGACTTCTATACTGAGTATAGTACATCTCACAAATAAAGACAAAACCTTATAATCAGTCATTTATAATATTTTCACTTGAAGAAAAATAAATCATAACAAAAACTTGTCAATGTACATTGTACAAAAACAAAGTATGCTTGTTTCATTAAAAATGATTTATTTTTAAAATAATAAATTATTTTTATCTTTTTTTGTATATTCATGTATCAAAATCGTATGCTTTATTTGGTCAATATATGTTATAATAATATATATTTAGAAAAAATTCAAAATCTTATCAACCCGCCTAACCCGTCCAACCCGCCCAAGAAAATTATGGTCGGGTTAAAAAAAAATTTAAGTAGTATCGGTTGGGTTGGGTTGAAAAAATATAAACCCGTTCTTATTGGGTTGGGCAGTGGCGGAATCAGAGGGGGGCTAGCAGGAGCCTTGGCCCCCCTTATAAATCTAAAATTTATGTTTCAGCCCTTCACAATTTTAATTTTGGCCCTTTAAATATAACATTTGGCCCCTTTATATGTTACATATCAATGAATTAATAATAAGAAAAAGAAAGGCTATGTAAGTAAAACAAAAAACTTATGCAAAAAGCTGACCAACACCATATATATATATATACATAAGTTCATCTTGTGTTACTCTTTCCTACTCTGTTTTAGGGCCACAAGAAAATCATATCCATGCCATTTTCAATATTGCATAGCTTAGAGTTTAAAGATGGTAAAAAAAAATATAATGATAACTTGCCAATGAATAGTTTATTCCTAGATTCAATTAACTTGACAATATTTTCTAATATCATCAAATCCTCTATAAATAGGAAAAAGTTGCACAAAAATCTCATCATTTAATTATTTAAAAAAAAAGAATATTTATTATAAAGTTTAAAATCTAATATCTATCATAATCGATTATACAGTAATTATAATTTAAAATACATTTATTATATTATTTTAAAATATCAATATTAAGCTTTTTAAAACAAAATCTTATTCTACCACAACAGAATAAATTATTTCATATATTTTTATAACAATCTTTTAGAAAATAAGAGTAGTTATTCGATCAAATCGATTACATTGGGACAAATATGTAAAAAAATCTTATTTTAAATAATTAATTATAAAAAATATTAAGTAGATTTTGTATATGGTCTGGCCCCCCTTAATATCGAAGTCTGGCTCCGCCCCTGGGGTTGGGTTGTAGCTTTCATACAAACCCGTCCAACCCGGCCAATGTACACTCCTAGTAATTAATTTTGCAGATTAAATTTGGTCTCGATTTTTTAATTTATACTGAAACACACTGTTCTCTTAATGAAACAACTTTTGCCCTAAAAACATTATATATACAATCTCAAAAAAAAAAATTTTTTTTTTTATAAAAATCTAAAAAAAAAACATTATATATACAGGGTAAATTTATATTTGCTAGTGGAAGCCAATGCCAAGTAATTTATTTACTATTTTCCTTAATTTCCATATATTCATATTTTTTCTAAAATAAGTTTATTTACTTGTAGACTAATCTTTTGAAGGCATATATTTTCCTTGGATTTGGTTTGGTGATATCTGGTGTAATTCGTGTACATGATGATATGCTAAGTATGTATAAATGATTCAATAATAAATAATATATATATATATATATATATATATATTATTTAAAAAGTTATATTATAATTTGTATGATTTCATTATTATTTAAACAATAGCTGAGGCATCAGGCATTAGCATCACAATTGACTGAAGAGAACTTTGCGGAAAGGTCTAATTTACCCTCCATTCACAAATATCCTCAAAATTTCAGCCAACATTACAGCCAATGTCGTCGCTAAAGCTTATGAACTCGATGAATAAATTCCAAAAATAACCCTCTATTTTCGCTATTTAAAAAGACCCTCTTTTTGTTGTACTTTTTTTCAATTTATTATGTTGGTTTGGCGAGCAGGATGCCTAGGCCTCAGGATCTGGTGAAATATGCAGATAACTGCATGTGCCTTTGTATCGTAGTTATAGATAAATAAAATAATTAGTTATGATTTTCTTTAATTAATATATAAATAAGGCGTGGTATTTAGACACTGTATTTTATTTTCTATGTATTTTTATTGTGTTTAGAAACAAATTCGGATGATGGTTTCAAGAACTATGTACTTGTGAGAGCAAATTGTGGGTGATAATTCAAGCCTTGTTTGAGGATAGAGTAGAGTTTATTTTTACACTTTTCTTTAACTTGGAATAAATATACGAGTTATATTTCTATGAAATTGCACCTGCATTTTGAATGCATTGTAGTGTTTGATTCCTATAGGCTCTAAATTAGTCAAATCGAGCAAGTTATGCCTAGCTTGACTTGAAACTCGACTCAGTTTTGGTTCAAGTCAGCTTGGCTTAACTTGATAACTGTTCCAAATGTGACTTGGTTGCCAATGACTTGGCTAGTCTACTAAAATATGTCATGCATACTAGTACCTGTATACTCACCCAGCCCTTAATTGATTAGAGTTTAACTTGAGCAAGCTGGTCCCAACACGAGCTTGGTGCAGTCAAGGACTCAAGCGAGCTGCCATCAATTCGTATATCAAGTCGAACATGGTTGGCAGCCACAACAAAAATTATAATCCAATTATTTTTGAACGACATATTACAATAATATATATCTAAAACAAGTATGTTCAAAAAATGTCAAAAGTTCGATGCCGAGAAGCTCAAGTTTATCCCCATTATTTACAGCCTAATTTGGACGGGCCCATTCAATTAATTGGACCGGGCTCGCAATTTTGCAAGAAAATCAATCTTTACCCACAACCGCCAGGAAGTCTCCAGTGCTTTAATTGTTGTCCTAAATGGAGAGTGTTTTTCTAATTTGATTATTTAATGCTGACTAAAGTCTCCTCTCCTTCATTGTTTAATGGTAGGGTCTTTCACTTTATTGTTTTGCGCTTATCTGAAGTATCTCTCTCTCGCACTCACACACACACACACACACACTCTCTCTCTCTCTCTCTCTCTCTCTCTTTCTCTCTCAATCTCAATCTAGATCTAGATCTGTCTCTCCGCCATGGCTTTTGCTTTCATGGGGCAAGCTGCAGCAACAAGCATCATCGATAAAGTGGTAAGCGCTGCTTACACGGCAGTGGAACAAAACCTTTTTCCAGCTGGCGATGTGGAGGCCGATCTTGAAAGACTTGAGCGCGCCCTTCCTCAGATCAAAGCAGTCCTGTGTGCTGTCGAGAGCGGCGAGTTCAACAACCAAAACAAAGCGCTGACTTCATGGATGTGGCAATTTCGGGATGCTATTGAATCTGCAGAAGATGTGCTCGACGAAATGGCTTACTATGAGCTCGAGGAGAAAATCCAAAACCAGAATGAAGAGGTGGGTTCCTCTACTTCCGGCTTAAAGAGAAAGTTAAATTCACTTGCTAATTGCATGCTCAAGGCTGATAATCACGGTATCTTGAAGAGGTTAGCGAAGGCTGCCAAGGGGTTAGATGAGGTCGCGTCTAGTGTGCCTAATTTCCTTTACCTTCAGAGAGGGTTGGGGAGGTTTAGTGGTAAAGTATCTGAGGATAAAAATGTTGAAAATGATCGTGAGACGGGCTCTATGATAACCGAAGGTGTGGTGTTTGGTAGAGAAAAGGAGAGGGACTCCATAGTTGAATGGTTGACTGCCGATCCTTCCATTGGTTATATCAGTCTTTCTGCTTTTACTATTTACGGTATTGGCGGATTGGGGAAGACCACTCTGGCGCAACTAATTTCTAATGATGAAAGGATTAGACAATTTTTCGATCCAATTATTTGGGTTTGTGTGTCTGACAAGTTTGATGCGGTCACAATACTCGGAAAGATCATTGAATTCTTGTCAAAAAAGAGCCCTAAGGTCAGCTCTCTAACTTCCCTTCAAGATATTGTCAAGGAACGATTGAGGTCAAAGAAATTTCTATTGATATTAGACGATGTCTGGAATGATGAAAATAGATCCCAGTGGGAAAAATTGGTTGCTCCCTTGAAATTCGGACATGGAAAAATTTTGGTGACAACTAGAATGGAATCAGTGGCGAATATGGCAGCCAAGGTAATTGAAGGAAAAATGGGTCACCTCAAATTGGACGGTCTTGAAGAGGAAAAATTCTTTATGCTTTTCAAAAAGCATGCATTTCATGGAGTGAACCCTGATGAATTTGGAAATTTAATTCCAATTGGGAAGCAGATTGCAGAAAAACTCGGAGGATGTCCATTAGCAGCAAAAATCATGGGAGGGGTGTTGAGCTCTTCTATTGAATTCGAGTACTGGAAGAAAGTCTTGAAAGAAGATGTACCCAATTTTCATGAGGCCAAGGATGGCATAATGGTGGTTTTAAGGCTTAGCTATTGTCATCTACCTACGTATCTACAACTTTGTTTTAGATATTGTAGCATATTTCCTAAAGACTATAGATTTGAGAAGGATGAATTAATCAAGATGTGGATGGGGTCGGGGTTGATTGAACCTGTCTATAAAGAACAAATTCCCGAGGATGTTGGAAGGGAGTATTTCAATCTCTTGGTAAGAAAATCATTTTTCGATTTGAAGCGAGATTATTTTGGTAAAGATTGTTATGTTATGCATGACTTGTTGCATGATTTAGCACAAACCGTCTCGGAAGGTGAAAGCTTGCGAATTGAAAAAAATTCTTCCGATATCCCAAGAACAATTCGGCACTTGAGTTTCAATATGGAAAGCCTTCTCGCAATAAGTGAAATCTCACATTTAAAGAACTTGCGCACGCTCTTTATAAAATTTAATGGTGACAATCCAGACTCTGATAATATACAAATATTTAGCGAGGTTCTAAAAAGGCTAAAATCCTTGCGCCTGTTGAGAATAATAATAATAACACATAATTGCGTGTTCAAGATACCTGATACAATTGGTGAGTTAATACACCTCCGTTATCTGTCTCACGAGTCGTCAAAATATAGATCAGGAGAACTACCTTGGTTTCCTGTGTCAGTATATAAGCTTTATCATCTTGAAGTAATTAGGTTCTTACAAGAATATTGGAATATCAGGGGGGGATTTGAAGTAAATGGCATGCATAATTTAATTAACTTGCGCCACCTAGATGTGGGGCCCAAAATCTCTAGCCAAATTCCTTTTATTGGTAAGCTAACGTTTCTCCAGGAGCTAGAAGAATTTCATGTTCTACCGGAAAGCGGTCATAGGATAACTGAGCTTAGAGATCTTCGAAGCCTTCCCAAACTAGCTATACACAATCTCAATGAGGTAAGCGATCCTGCAGAGGCAAATGAGGTTAAATTGAACGAGAAAGAATACCTCAATAATTTATCTTTGAGTTGGTCAAAACTAAATCACGGTTCTCCTTCTGCTGCAATACACGAGCAGCTTGCCGATAACCTTCAACCACATATTTCTCTTCAGGAACTTTCAATTAATGGATATGATGGCGTAAAATGTCCTACTTGGATGACTCATCTCTATCTCGAAAACTTGACATTTCTCCAATTATCTGATTGTTCCCATTTGGCAAGCGTACCAGCATTGGGAAAATTCTCTTTGCTTAAGCGTCTTCGGTTGTCTCATCTTCCTCAAGTCAAAAAGATCGACCAAATCTTCTATGGAAATGATATTAAATGTGCTTTTCCTGTACTCAAGGAATTAATGCTATTTGGCATGCTAGAATTGCAAGACTGGGATGAAATACAAGGCATCACCCTCTTTCCACAGCTGGAAATATTATCTGTTAAAAATTGTCCTAATTTAAGGAAATTACCAAGTCTTCCTCCCAGTCTTGAGAAGCTTCAAATTGATAATGCTGGGTTGGAAATTCTTCCAAGAATATACCCAAGTTACAACAATGGCATAATATTTCCTTCATCACTTTCTTATCTCAGTGTGGTAAGGTGCCCAAATCTAACCTCAGTGTTGATCGGACTAGAAGCGGTAACATCTCTCAGGCGCATAAAATTCTCTTTGCTTGAGCGTCTTGGGTTGTCTCATCTTCCTCAAGTCAAAAAGATCGACCAAATCTTCTATGGAAATGATATTAAGTGTGCTTTTCCTGTACTCAAGGAATTAATTCTATTTGGCATGCTAGAATTGCAAGACTGGGATGAAATACAAGGCGTCACCCTCTTTCCAAGGCTAGAAATGTTATCAATTTATTATTGCCCTAAATTGAGGAGATTACCTAGCCTTCCTCCTAGTCTTAAGAAGCTTGAGATTAGTGAGGTTGGGTTGGAAATTCTTCCAAGAATATACCCAAGTTACAACGATGGCATAATATTTCCTTCATCACTTTCTTATCTCAGTGTGGTAGGATGCCCAAATCTAACCTCTTTTGATGGATGCATGTTAGAACAACATGGAGTGATGCGAGCTCTAAGCGCTTTATTAATTGATAACTGTGAGAGACTTTTGCATTTTCCATCAAGGGGTTTTAATGATTTTACCTCCCTAAAAAATTTTATTATTCGTAAATGCCCTATGTTGGTGGCTGCCCCCGGTACCCAAGATATTCTACTCCCTGTTTCGCTTCAAAGTCTAATTATTGAACAATGTGGCCTTGATGTATTACTACTCAGGTGGTAAAAAACTTTAACGCGCTAACTCAACTGAGCTTAGATGGTTGCCCACTCACATCATCTCTTACATTGTTTGAGATTCTAGCAACGCTGACAACTCTTAATGAATTGGAGATACGTTCTTGCCCGGAGTTGTCATCGTTGATCGGACTAGAAGCGGTAACATCTCTCAGGCGCTTAACAATCTGTAATTGTGACAAACTTACAACCACGTCCTTGTCACAGCCTCCGTTATCAGTTAATGCTAACGACTCCAATCAGTTGCAGCTGGAAGTTCTTAGTGTCGACTGTGCATCGCTTCTCCTTTTGGAGCCATTAAGAAGCCTAAGATTCACAAACACATTTTGTATAACTGATGCCTCCAGTCTGACGTGCCTGCCGGAAGAATGGTTGCTGCAAAATCATAGCGCTCTACGTTGGATAAGTGTATATAAAGCGACAAGTCTCGAGCACTTACCTTCTTGCATGGACAGGTTGCAGGTGCTCGAGAGTCTATTTATTCCTGATGCGCCGTTGATCCAATCGCTTCCAGATCTGCCGTCGTCTCTCCGTTTTTTGGATATCACCGGATGCCACCCTGAGCTGATGAAGCGGTATGAGGAGGATAGTGGTCCGGAGTGGCACAAGGTCGCGTTCATCCCTAATGTGAACATCTGGTAGTTGTCTAGTTTAATTCGAAAAGGAAAGATGATGCAAAATGGTATGGTACGTAACCTGTTTTATAGCCATACAAGTGTTTTTGTTCTCATCTTTTGAAAATTCAGTATCTAATATTGAAATTAATTCCACTTGTATATGCAGCAGGCAATAGCGCAAGAAACAGCTGCAGTTTTGGAATTTGCATGATACAGGCTGATCATTATTGGTGTTATGTTGTTTTTTTGGTATTTTTATATATCTAGATTAATGGGTTGGACTTCTGTTATGTTATAAGTTTTTGTTTAATTACAGTTTATACCAGCCAGCCTTGAATTTGATGTTGGTGAGAAATAATGAGAAATTACAAAATGATGGGTTTTAGCATATAGGCTTGAGGCGCAAAAGAGCCACTGGCCAGGTTTTATATTTGCTAATTTGGATTATATTTTTTTTTCCTTATTAACAATAATTTGTGTCTAATTTTTTTTTATTATGAGTGTAATCAGGAATGTGCTGATGCTCTCCATGAAATTATGGATGTTGTAAAACAGAATTACAGAATTACGGTGAAAAAGTGCTCACTCAGGTCAATAAATCATCTCATTGATTTTATATAATTTTATCCAATATTAATTGCTTTATTTATTAAAAACTCTTTTCATGTGGTTTGAAGATTTTGGGAATCATAATGCATTTGTGCTTCTTTCCAAATGCAGCACGACCCATCTGGCATTTAATGATGATATTCAGGTCATTGAATCACATTAGTGGAAAATTGATGCTATTAGTATAAAAATTTTCGTGTAACTTACTGATTTTTGATTAATTACTGAGTTTTGCTTTAATTTCAGAAAACAGAATTTGTGCTTGCTGGATTAGTTGCTTTGAAATTAATTGGGGTAAACATAGCTGACCATATTTTCTTATTTCTGCTGATGAAGAGATATATATAATGGCAATATTACAGAATATAATATTGTATATATAATACAATATATAATTTTTATCATATTGGTAACTGTAGGCTTGGACGGGTATTGCTGAACTAATAGCTGTCGAGATGCCAAAGCCGGTAATAACCAGAACTTTATATTTCACATATTTAGTATCATTGAAGTTAACTTTTTATACCTCAAATAGAAGTCCTTTTCTTGTATATATCACACCAATTCGGGCTTCAAGTTTGGCCGGTTTTGATCAATTAACTCTAAAGTGAACAAGTATAGATGAAATTGTTCAATTCTGAAGGAAAAATCAAACTATAAGCATATAAACGGTGAACTAATTTTATTAATTTGTATCTTTTTATATTCTTTTTCCTTTGAGTTGTGAGTGTGGATACAATTGGCATGTCAAGGAAGCATGAAGTGGATCTTTATACAAGCATTCGGAAGGTAACCTATTTTAAGAATCTGAACCCAAAATGCAAGCCAAAAATCTATGTTTAATTTTCAATTATAAATTGAAGCTCTTATTTTCCTAATTTCGGGTAGAGTTAGCGATGTTTATAACTGAATATACAAAAGATCATAAGAAATGCAAATTGCACAATAACTCAAAATCAGAATCCTCAACCACCCATTATCCAAATACTGTTTGTCACAAATATTATTGTGATAATTCATGAAATTATTGCCATTGTATTGAAATACATGGATGGTGGGTCCCTCTCTGTTTTATTGAACCGGAAATTATGATTCCACAGCTTTTATGGTTCTTACATGCATTAAACAGTATGAATCGATCATATATTGGATGCCAAATTTTAGTCTTTGTTTAAAAGATAATCACTGAATTATTAGGTGATTTCATTTTTTTTCCCATTTAAATCTTCCAATATTTTCTGACTACTATTAAGTAGAATTTGCATACTAATTTCATAATTCATGTTTAATTTTAGAGAACTGATTATTTTACCTCTTGGAAAATGAAGGCTGACAATAATCTTCAAGACAAGGTTTGTGTTGATTCAATTTAAACATTTTTTAATTGAAGGGTTCCAACTTTTTGATCCGTTTATTTTTTTGGATTCAGGATAAAGTATTGTTTCTTTGGATGGAAGGAGGATTGGATTCCAGTTATAAGGATAGGGGTTATTTGACCTTTCAATATCAGGTTTGAATTTTATTAAATGTTAGTAGTTTTTTATTTAAATTTGTTAAAATTAGGAGAAAATTTGGCATCTCTTCTTTATTGATGGCAGAAAAATTAGAAATGAAAACCCTTCCTTGTCAAAGAAAACTGATTATATAGTTCAATTTTATTGTTGAGCATGTATGCTCTATTTTGTCCAGGCTAAGAAATAATTTTTAGTTCTCTTATTTTATATTAAACTGTTTTTTATTTCTGTTATGCAGTAATGGTGGCCCAATTAAGCTTGAATTTTGAGCTCTAAACTAGTCAACACTTGGCCTAAAAATTAAAATACACCAAGTAAATCCCACCTTGTTAGACATCTAGTTTTGAGTTAAAATTAGCTTGAAAGAGGTGTTAAGATGAATGTTAAATGGGTACAATGTGGTTAGATGGGATTTAAGGAGAAAAAAAAAAGCTAGAGCAAAAAGTGATTTTCTCCGAGTGGGTGAGAGTTTGCGAGAGGATGAAAGTTTATTTCCACTAATTAGTTTTGATATTATAAGAGTGAAGAGAATATTCTAGTATTGTAATCAAACACATTATAATAGTGAATTTGTTTAGTCGGCTTGCGGCCTTCCGCCTGTGGGTGTAGGGAAAACCCGAACCACGTAAAATATTGTGTTTTTTGGTGTTGATTTTTTTTACTTGTTCTCTTGTTTTGGTTATTGTTGGGAAAATTGTATTGCGTCATTAACACCTAAAATACTTGGATAAAATTCCCACATAAACAAATGTGTTCAAACAAATTGTTCCTAGAAGCATTGTTTTATAACAATATATAAATAAGACATCACAGTTGGTCATAGTAGTTTATCTTCTCTTGATTTTGTAGTCTCCTTTTCTTTATTATCTACTGTTGGATTTAAGAACTATGTAATTAACACATTATGAAAATGATAAGGGTGATTATTTTAGAGACTTGATATATAAATAATGGATATTGGGAGTTGGGAATTGGGGGTATAGTCTATTTTATATTATTTTTGCTGATCTGAAACGGAACAATTGTATATGTGTAATTGTGGCCTTTATGCATTGGGTGATAGGATGTACATTTTTCTAATTTTGGATGTATTTCTCTATTTTTGTTCAGATATTTTATTATGATAAATTTATACATATAGCTAAAACAGTATGACAATTTTTGTCACGTTCCTCTACAGAGGCAGCACCAATTTATAATAATAATAATAATAATAATAATAATAATAATAATAATAATAATAATAATAATAATAATCATCATCATCATCATCATCATCATCATTATTATTATTATTATTATTATGATGATGATGATGATGATGATGATGATGATGATGATGATGACGATGATTATTATTATTATAATAATAGTTATTATTATTAGAATTATAATAATAATAATAATTATTATTATTTAGGCTTTTGTATACCGTTTATTAGAGAATATATACTACTTTGTAGTTAACTAGCACATGGATATTTTGTTTGATTAAGATGGTTATTCATTACATTATATAGTAAATCAAATATAATATGATGAATGGATATTCAATTTTCAATTTCAAAATATAATATAATGATTAGAAAATTTATTAGTTAATTGATAAATAATATTAGCTTCTTTAAGTTAGCAATAAAATTAGCAAGAATAATAAAATCTGCAGAAAGATAATTAGAAATATTAGAAAAAAAAATCACCATTTTAGAAATTGCAAAAATAATTACAAATTACACTTAACAAAAAGTTAGCTGATACCAATTTTTTTCATAACTAAAACAAATATTTGTCCTTATTTTATTCTTCATATATTTATGTTTTCTTAATTTACATTGGAATTAAAAAAAGGAAAGATTCCCGAATTGGTCTAAAAAATAATTTTAATTCCCAAAATAACCCATATATAGAACGTATTCCCATAATAGCCTATAAGGGACTCCTCAAGTCCCCTTCTCTCACGAATTCCCCAAGTCCCCTTTGTTAAGTTTCTTAAACAAGATCAACGAATAAAAAATTAATAACTATTGCTTAAGTTTAAAAATAATTAAAAAACGAGGGACTCCTAAAGTCCCCTTGCCAAAATATAATTGCAAAATAAAAAGATCGAAAAATATATGGCGATCCGAATAATGCCCCCATATCATTAGTGTACGTCCTGGACGTCATGTAATGAATACATCAACGATGTGGGTCCAGAAAGGCGTCAACTCAGATAAAGAAACTGCATTTTCAAATTCATGCATGATTGCGCCTTTAGTAGACAAAAGTATCAGTAGATTGATTGTTCCATTTACTATCATGACTACACAATAAGGCTCAATCCACTAACTGTTCATTACCCATGAGATAGATGTTTTACACATGAGCTGATAGGTGCGCGGAACCTGGAGTTGGTTATATCATTTATCAAGATACTGATTATCCCATCGGTACTGAACAAGTGGATTGAGGAACACTGTATAGTCATGATGGTTAATATAACAGTTCATCTAGTTATATATTGGCTATCCAAATCGCAATCATGCATGGATTTGAAACACAGTTGTTTTATCTGAGTTGACACCTCTCTATACCCACAACGCTGATGTATTCATTAGTGAGCGTCCAGCGCACCTTGATGGTACGGGACATTATTCGGATCGCTATATATTTTTCGATATTTTTATTTTGCACTTATTATTTTGGCAAGGGGACTTTGGGAGTCCTTTTTTTTTTTTTTCTTAAGCAATAGTTAGTAATTTTTTAATTCTTTGATCCTGTTTAAGCAATTTAACGAAGGGGACTTGAGGAGTCCGTGGGAGAAGGGGACTTGAGGAGTCCTTTTAGGCTATTATGGGAATATGTTTTACATATGGATTATTTTGGGAATTAAAATTATTTTTCAGACCAATTCAGGAATCTTTCCTTAAAAAAATACCAAATACCCATATATCACAAATGTTAGATCACGCACACTGGGGGCTAGTTATAGATTTCTAAATATAAATATAAATTTCTATTTTATCAGTCTTAATATTTTATCTTGTTTAAAACGCCCAATGATTCTTCTTGTCGCTATTAAGCAACTTGTCAACACCGTCCACCTACCATCAAGAAATTATTGGTTTTTTCTGATTTTCTCCGTTGCTAAGGAAATGGAGATGCATCTTATCATGTGAGAAACTATGTTGCACCGATATGGATACGCGTATTGTATCCGATACGATACAGATATGATGATACGGTAATTTCAAAAAATCAGTGGACACGATACGTCTAATAAGAATATTATTATATTATTAATTATATATCTAAAAATTTTAAAAAATATAAAAATAACCAAATATGATAAAGAAAATGCCAAGAAAAGAACGAGAGTAAGAAATGAGGAAAAAATCATTTTTTAAACAAAGAAGAGATATGATATCGTCTTTAGTTATGGTTCTCATGAGTTAGCTTCATTAATAAAAAAAAGAAAAAAGTTAACTTAAAAAAAAATAGGCTTTAAAAAAGACGATTTTTAACAAAATAAATAAATAAAGAAGCGAAAATGGAATTATAGCAAAAAAATAAAAATTAAATTGGGATTTAAAACATTGGGCCGTGTCCTCAGTCGTGTCCTGTCCGTGTCTCAGCCGTGTCCATGCGTGTCCTGCCGTATCTTGACCGTGTCCGAAAGTCAACAAATATTAAAATATTCGGATACGCCAAGTGGCGTGTCCGACACATATCGGTACCGTATCGGAGCCGTAACCGTGCCCGATACGTGTCCGATACGCGTACGGTTGGTTTTTTGAAGTATCCGTGTAACATAGATGAGAAATGAGAGAATACGAACATCTAAATTCATCCTGATCATAGTATACCAACATCAAAATTCATCCTGATCATGGTTCAAAGCCACCTGGATTTAAGTACTATATTGACATGAATCAGCTATATAAGCCTCATTTCGAGCAACACCAACCTGAACTTAAAATGAAATAATTGTATTTCTCTCATATCATGTTGCACCAATTCAAAAAAAAAAAAAATCATGTTGTGACTAGGCCTGTCCAGTGCTTCCCATTTATCGTCTTAAATGGAGAGTGCCTTCTTACTTCACTACCGTTTAATGCTTGGCTAAAGTAACAGCCCTAGGCAAGACATATGTGCCAGGCCAGGTAATTTGTTTAACATTAGCTTAATTTCCATATTTTCAAACTCTTTTGAAATACGTTTATTTACTTGAGTCTTTCATATTTTATTTTAAACATGAATAGGCGAAAATACGTATATTTTTCAAGGATTTGGGCTTGGTTTGCTGATATCTGGTGCAATTCGTGTACATGATGATATGGTCCTTGAAGCCTGTAAGTAAATAAAAATGAAATAAATATTATTTAAAAAATTGTGTTATTTTATTTATTATCTGAATAACAGCTGAGGCCTCAGTGGCACAAGTGACTGGAAAGAACTTCGCAAAAGGACTAATTTACCCTCCATTCACAGATTCACTATGAACTCGGTGAATTGCAGAAAGAGACTTCTCTATTCTCATTATTTGCAAAGAGGCCCTTTTTAGGTATGTTTTTTTTTCAATTAATTATTTAGGTTTGGCTAGAAGGAGGCCAAGGCCCGAGGATCTGGTGAAATATGCAGTGAGCTGCATGTACACTCCTCTGTATCATAGTTATAGATAAATAAAATAATTAATTATGTTTTTCCTTAATTAATCTATAAATAAGGCGCGGTATTTAGCCATTGTATTTTATCTTCTCTGTATTTTTGTTGTATTTTTTATAAACAAATTCAGATGTTGGTTTCGAGAACTATTTAATTGTGAGATTATGAAAAATGTTTTGGGTGATAATTTCATCCCTTGTTGTAAGGGTAGAGTATAGTCGATTTTTATACTTTTCCTGAACTTGAAATAAATATATGAGCTATATAGTGCTTGATTCCTATAGACTCCAAATGAGTCGAATCGAGCAAGTTATGCCTAGCTCGACTTGAAACTCGACTCAGTTTTGGTTCAAGTCAGCTTGGCTTAACTTGGTAAATGTTCCAAATATGACTTGAACAACATTTTGAATATAGTCAGTGCTTAATTGATTCGCGCTGTTGAACGAACTGGTTCCAACACGAGCTTGGATCAAATTATTTTCGAACTGGTTCACTCGGTTCAAAATTAGATCAAGCGAGCTGCCATAAATTTGTATGTCAAGTCGACCATGATTGCGAGCCACAACAAAATTTATAATCCAATTAGTTATGAATGACTTATTACAATAATATATAAAAGAAGTATGTTAAAAAAATTCAAAAGTTCCATACAGGGGAAGCTGAAGTTTATCCACATTATTTACAGCCTAATTTGGACGGGCCCATTCAATTAATTGGACCGGGCTTGCAATTTTGCAAGAAAATCAATCTTGGCCTATTCCCGCCCGGGAGTATCCAGTGCTTTCATTATTGTCTTAAATGGAGAGTGCTTTTCTAACTAAACTTGATTATTTTATGCTGCAAGCCTTCTCTCCTTCATTGTTTAATGGTGGTGTCTTCACCTTCTTGTTTTGCGCTTATCTGAAGTCCTCAATCTCAATCTAGATTTGTCTCTCCACCATGGCTTTTTCTTTCATTGGGCAAGCTGTAGCATCAAGCATCATCAATAAAATAGTAGACGCTGGTTTGACTGCAGTGCAAGAATCCCTTTTGCGAGCTGGCGATGTGGAGGCAGAGCTTGAAAGACTTCAACGCACCCTTCCTCGAATCAAAGCAGTCCTGTGTGCTGTCGAGAGCAATGAGATCGACAACCAAAACAAGGCGCTGATTTCATGGATGTGGCAATTTAGGGATGCTATTGAATATGCAGAAGATGTGCTCGATGAAATAGCTTACTATGAGCTCGAGGAGAAAATCCAAAAGCAGAATGAAAAGGTGGGTTCCTCTTCCTCTGGCTTAAAGAGAAAGTTAAATTCATTTGCTAACTGCATACTCAAGGCTGATAATCATGGTATCTTGAAGAGGTTAGTAAAGGCTGTCAAGGGGTTAGATGAGGTCGCGTCTAGTGTGCATAATTTCCTTTACCTTCAAAGAGGGTTGGGTAGATTTCGTGGTAAAATCTCTGAGGATAAAAATGTTGAAAATGATCGTGAGACGGGCTCTATGATAACTGAAAGTGTGGTAATTGGTAGAGAAAAGGAGAGGGATTCAATAGTTGAATGGTTGACTACTGGTCCTTCCACTGGTGGTGTCAAACTTTCTGTTTTCACTATTTATGGTATTGGCGGATTGGGGAAGACCACTATGGCTCAGCTAATTTGTAATGATGAAAAGGTCAAGCAGTTCTTCGATACAATTATTTGGGTTTGTGTGTCTGATGAGTTTGATGCGGTCACAATAATCTCAAAGATTCTTGAAGTCATGTTAAAAGAGATACCAAAAGTCCGCTCTTTAACTTCCCTTCAAGATGTTCTCAAGGAACGGTTGAGATCAAAGAGATTTCTCTTGGTATTAGACGATGTCTGGAATGATGAAAATAGATCCCAGTGGGAGAAAGTGGTAGCTCCCTTGAAATTTGGATACGGAAAAATTTTAATGACAACTAGAATGGAATCAGTGGCGTATATGGCAGCTAAGGTAATTGAAGGAAAAATGGGTCATCTCAAATTGGCCGGTCTTGAAGAGAAAGAATTTTTTATGCTTTTCAAAAAGCATGCATTTGATGGTGTGGACCCTGATGAATTTAGAAATTTGCATCCAATCGGAAAACAAATTACGAAAAAGCTCGGAGGATGCCCATTAGCAGCAAAAATCATGGGAGGGGTGTTAAATTATTCTATGGAATTCGAGTACTGGAACAAAGTCTTAAAAGAAGATGTACCCAATTTTCATGAGGCTAAGGATGGCATAATGGTTGTTTTAAGGCTTAGTTATTGCCACCTTCCTACATATCTACAACTTTGTTTTAGATATTGTAGCATATTTCCTAAAGATTATGTATTTGAGAAGGATGAATTAATCAAGATGTGGATGGGGTCGGGGTTGATTGAGACTGTTTGTGAGAGACAAATGCCCGAGGATGTTGGAAGGGAGTATTTCAATCGCTTCGTAAGAAAATCATTTTTTGATTTAAAGTGGGAAAATTCTTATGTTATGCATGACTTGTTGCATGATTTAGCACAATTAGTTTCAGAAGGTGAATGTTTGCGAATTGAAGAATTTCCTTCCAGTGTGCCAAGAACAATTCGGCACTTGGGTTTTAAAATGAAAAGTCTTCTCGCAATAGGAGAAATTTCACATCTCAAGAACTTGCGCACGCTCTTTATAAGATTTAATGGTGACAATCCGGACTCTAATGATATAAAATTATTTAGTGAGGTTATGAAAAGTCTAAAATCCTTGCGCATGTTGAGAATAATAATGTGGAAAGGCTTTTTCAAGGTACCTGATACAATTGGTGAGTTAATACACCTTCGTTATCTATCTCACGAGTCAAACAAGGTATCTGATATAATTGGTGAGTTACTAGTGCCTTCAGTATACAAGCTTTATCATCTTGAAGTAATTAGGTTCTTAAAAATCTATGCAAGCATCATAACAGAATGTGAAGTAAATGGCATGCATAACTTAATTAACTTGCGCCACCTAGATGTGCGGCCTAAACTCCTTAGCCAAATTCCTTTTATTGGTAAGCTAACTTTTCTCCAAGGGCTAGAAAAATTTCATATTCTACCGGAAAGCGGTCATAGGATAACTGAGCTTAGAGATCTTCGAAGCCTTCACAAACTAGCTATAGACAATCTCAATGAGGTAAGTGATCCTGCAGAGGCAAATGAGGTTAAATTGAACGAGAAAGAATATCTCAACAATTTATCTTTGAGTTGGTCAGGACCAAATCGCGGTTCTCCGGCAAGACATGAGCAGCTTGCCGATAACCTTCAACCACATATTTATCTTCAGGAGCTTTCAATTAATGGATATGATGGCATGAGTTGTCCTACTTGGATGACTCATCTCTATCTCAGAAACTTGATATATCTCAAACTATCTGATTGTCCCCATTTGGCAAGCGTACCGTCATTGGGAAAGTTCTCTTCGCTTAGGCATCTTAAGTTGATTCAGCTTCCTCATGTAAAAATGTTTGACCAAACCTTCTATGGAAATGATATCGAATTTGCTTTTCCAGTACTCAAGGAATTAACGCTATCTTACATGTTAGAATTGCAAGACTGGGATGAAATACAAGGCATCACCCTCTTTCCACGGCTGGAAATGTTATCTGTTATTAATTGCCCTAAATTAAGGAAATTACCGAGTCTTCCTCCCAGTCTTAAGAAGCTTCAAATTGAAAATGCTGGGTTGGAAATCCTTCCAAGAATATACCCAAGTTACAACGATGGCATAATATTCCCATCATCTCTTTCTGATCTTTTTGTGATAAAGTGCCCAAATCTAATCTCTTTGGATGGATGCTTGTTAGAACAGCTTGAAGTGATGCAAGCTCTAAGGAATTTATGCATCGATGAGTGTGAGAGACTTATGTATTTTCCATCAAGAGGGTTTATAGATTTTATCTCACTACAAGATATAGAGATTTGTAAATGCCCTATATTGGTGGCTGCCCCCGGTACCCAAGATATGCTACTCCCTTTTTCGCTTCGATGGCTAACTATTTACCAGTGTGGCCTTGATGTACTACTACTCAGGTCAGTACAAAACTTTACCGCGATGATTGCACTGAGCTTAAAAGATTGCCCACGCATATCATCTCTTCCACTGTTTGAGATTCTAGCAACGCTGACCACTCTTCAAAGTTTGAAGATATGTGATTGCTCGGAGTTGTCATCATTGGACGGACTAGAAGCGCTAACATCTCTCAAATATTTGAAAATAACAAATTGTGTCAAACTTACAACCATGTCATTATCACAACCTCCGTTGCTAGCAAATGCCAACGGCTCCAATCAATTGCAGCTCGATCATCTTGTTATCAACCCTGCATCACTTCTGCTTTTGGAGCCATTGAGAACTCTAAGATTAACAAAAGAATTGTGTATAACTGATGCCTCCGGTCTGCTGTGCATGCCGGAAGAATGGTTGCTGCAAAATCATAGCACTCTACGTTCGATACGTGTAGGAAGAGCGAGAAGTCTTGAGCTCTTACCTTCTTGCATGGACAAGTTGCGGTTGCTCGAGTGTCTCGAGATTTATGATGCGCCGTTGATCCAATCGCTTCCTGATCTGCCGTCATCTCTCAATTGTTTGTATATCACCGGATGCCACCCTGTGCTAAAAGAGCGGTATGAGAAGGATACTGGTCCGGAGTGGTATAAGATCGCGCTCATCTCTACAGTGCGGCTCTAGTAGTTGTCTAGTTTAATTCGAAAAGGAAAGATGATGCAAAATGGTATGGTACGTAACCTATTTTATACTCATACGAGGCATTTTCTTTCTTATCTTTTGAAAATTCAGTATCTAATTTTGAAATTGATTCCATTAGTATATTATATGCAGCAGGAAAAGCGCAAGAAACAGCTGATTTGGAGTTTGCATGATACAGACCGCCGGACAGTATTGGTTTTATGTTGTTTTTTTGGCATTTGTGCTTCTTTCCAAATGCAGCACAACCCATCTGGCATTTAATGATGATATTCAGGTTATTGAATCACATTAATAGAAAATTGATGCTATTAGTATAAATGTTTTCATATAACTTACTGTTTTTTGATTAATTACTGAGTTTTTCTTTTAATTTCAGAAAACAGAATTTGTGCTTACTGGATTAGTTACTGTCTGAAATTAATTGGAGGAAACCTAGCTGACCATATTTTCTTTTTTCTGCTGCTGAAAAGGTATATATAATTGTAATATTATAGAATATATAATTATATATGATTTTTGTCATATAGATAAATGTAAGGTTGGATGGGTATTGCTGAACTCATAGCTGTCGAGATGTCAAAGCAGGTACTAACCAAACTCTATATTTCACATATTTCATATCATTAAAATTAACTTTTTATACCTCAAATAGAAGTACTTTTCTTATATACATCACACCAATTCGGGCTTCAAGTTTGGCCTGTTTTGCTCAATTAACTCTAAATTGAACAAGTATAAGTGGAATTGTTCAATTCTGAAGGAAAAATCAGACTATAAGCATATAAACGGTTAACTGATTTTATTTAATTTGTATCTTTTTTATGTTCTTTTTCTTTCAGATTTGAATGAGTATAGATACAATTGACATGCCTAGGAAGCATGAAGTGGATCTTTATTCTTTATATAGACATTTGGAAGGTAACCTATTTTAAGAATCTCAATCCGAAAAGCAAACAAAAAAGATATCTTTAAGTTTCAATTATATTGAAGCTTTTATAAAAGATCATAAGAAATGCAAATTGCACAATAACTCAAAATCAGAACCCTCAACCGCCCATTATCCAAATACTGTTTGTCACAAATATTATTGTGATAATTCATGAAATTATTGCCATTGTATTGAAATACATGGATGGTGGGTCCCTCTCTGTTTTATTGAAGACCGGAAATTATGATTCCACAGCTTTTATGGTTCTTACATGCATTAAACAGTATGAATCGATCATATATTGGATGCCAAATATTTAGTCCTTGTTTAAAAGATAATCACTGAATTATTAGGTGATTTCATTTTTTTTTTCCAATATTTTCTGACTACTATTAAGTACAATTTGCATGCTAATTCCATAATTCATGTTTAATTTTAGGGAACTGATTATTTTACCTCTTGGAAAATGAAGGCTGACAATAATCTTCAAGACAAGGTTTGTGTTTATTCAATTTAAACATTTTTTAATTGAAGGGTTCCAACTTTTGGTCCGTTTATTTTTTTGGATTCAGGATAAAGTATTGTTTCTTTGGATGGAAGGAGGATTGGATTCCAGTTATAAGGATAGGGGTTATTTGACCTTTCAATATCAGGTTTGAATTTTATTAAATGTTAGTAGTTTTTTATTTAAATTTGTTAAAATTAGGAGAAAATTTGGCATCTCTTTTTTATTGATGGAAGAAAAATTAGAAATTAAAACCCTTCAGTATCAAAGAAAACTGATTATATAGTTCAATTTTATTGTTGAGCATGTATGCTCTATTTTGTCCAGGCTAAGGAATAATTTTTAGTTCTCTTATTTTATATTAAACTGTTTTTTATTTCTGTTGTGCAGTAATGGTGGCCCAATTAAGCTTGAATTTTGAGCTCTAAACTAGTCAATACTTGGATTAAAAATTAAAATACACCAAGTAAATCCCACCTTGTTAGACATCTAGTTTTGTGTTAAAATTAGCTTGAAAGAGGTGCTAAGATGGATGTTAAATGGATACAGTGTGGTTAGACGGGATTTAAGGAGAAAAAAAGCTAGAGCAAAAATAGATTTTCTCCGAGTGGGTGAGAGTTTGCTAGATGATGAAAGTTTATTTCCACTAATTAGTTTTGATATTATAAGAATGAAGAGAGTATTCTAGTATTGTAGTCAAACACATTATAATAGTGAATTTGTTTAGCCGGCTTGCGGCCTTCCGCCCGTGGATGTAGGGAAAACCCGAACCACGTAAAATATTGTGTGTTTTGGTGTTGCTTGATTTTTTTTACTTATTCTTTTGTTTTGGTTATTGTTGGGAAAATTGTATTGCGTCATTAACACCTAAAATACTCAGGTTAAATTCCCACATACACAAATGTGTTCAAACAAATTGTTCCTAGAAGCATTGTGTTATAACAATATATAAATAAGACATCATATTTGGTCATAGTAGTTTAATGTTTATCTTCTCTTGATTTTGTGTTCTCCTTTTCTTTATTATCTACTGTTGGATTTAAGAACAATGCATTTAACACATTATGAAAATGATGAGGGTGATTATTTTAGAGACTTGATATAGAAATAATGGATATTGGGAGCTGGGAATTGGGGGCAAAGTCTATTTTATATTATTTTGCTAATCTGAAACGGAACAATTGTATATGTGTAATCGTGGCCTTTATGCATGTGGGTGGTAGGCTGTGCATTTGTTTCTAATTTTGGATGTATTTCTGTATTTTGTTCAGATATTTTATTATGATAAATTTATACATATAGCTAAAACAGTATGACAATTTTTATCAGTTCCTCTACAGAAGTAGCACCAATTAATAATAATAATAATAATAATAATAATAATAATAATAATAATAATAATAATAAAATAATAATAAAATAATAATAATAATAATAATAATTTATAATTATAATAATAATAATAATAATAATAATAATAATAATAATAATAATAATAATAATAATAATAATAATAATAATAATAATAATAATTATTATTATTATTATTATTTAGGCTTTTGTATACCGTTTATTAGAGAATATATACTACTTTGTAGTTAGCTAACCACCCGGTCCTTGGTCGAGAGCTTATGTTTCATCATTAGCCAGGCAAAAAGTCGAACTGTGATCGGTGTCCGGATTTCCCAAATACTGTTTAGAGTTGGCGATTGAATTCCGGTATTTATGAAGAATGAGTAGCCTTTACTGGCTGTGTATTGGCCGGGTTTTTGGCCTTCTTTCCATAGAACTTCATCTCTCTATGATGTGAGATGAATGGTACTTATTTGGTCTGAGATAGTTCTCCATTGTTCTTGTAGGATGGAATTAAGCTGACCGTCCCATCTATGGTTGTTACTTACGAGGACTTGCTGTATCATAGCATTTGGTTGTTTAGATCTTGCGAAGATGTTTGGAAATCTCTCTGCGATTGGTGCGTCGAATAGCCATGCGTGATGCCAAAAACTTATCAGTTTCCCATCTCCGATGGAGATCCTGTTGTCATACCATGGCAGGAGTTTGATGAGATGTTGTACAAAAAAAGATAGATTGCAGATGTGCCTGTTTATTGTGTTGGTGTTGTAAACTGTTTGGAACACATGGGACTATAAAGTTTGATTCTGATTGGTTAGATTGGCGAGCCATTTAATGAGTAGCGCCTTATTTTGGATGGCAAAGTCCTTAATCCCCATCCTGCCATTGATTTTTGGGGTTAGCGCCATTTCCCATTTGATCGGGTTTTTGCCTGGCTTATATTCATTTTGTCCACTCCATAGGACATTCCTCCTAGCTCTGTGAATTTCTTGGATGACTCCTACCTGTAGTTCAAAGCATTGCATGCAGTATGTTGGGGTTGAATTAAGAGTTGCGTTTAGTAGTGTAAGCCTTTCTCCTAAGGATAATGTTTTTGTGGCCCATCCATCTACTCTTCTCTGAATTTGGTAATCAGAGGTAAAAAATCTTCTTTCTTTGGTTTGGTGATAGCTAATGGTAAGCCTAGATATTTGATGGGAAAATCTTCTTTTGTACAGTTCAGCATTTGTGCAATAAAATTGTCATGGTCGATTGGAATATTGACAGTAGAGTATGTGCTTTTCTCATGACTGGTTTCAATTTTCAATTTCAAAATATAATATAATGATTAGAAATTTTATTAGTTAATTGATAAATAATATTAGCTTCTTTAAGTTAGCAATAAAATTAGCAAGAATAATAAAATCTGCAGAAAGATAATTAGAAATATTAGAAAAAAAATCACCATTTTAGAAATTGCAAAAATAATTACAAATTACACTTAACAAAAAGTTATTTGATACCAATTTTTTTCATAACTAACACAATATTTTTCCTTATTTTATTCTACACAATCAAATTTCCATCCATATATTTATGTTTTCTTATTTTACATTGAAATTAAAAAATACCAAATACCCATAATTCACAAATGTTAGATAACGCACATTGGGGGCTAGTTACAGTTTTCCAAATATAAATTTCCATTTTATCAATCTTAATATTGTATCTTGTTTAAAACGCCCAATGATTCTTCTTGTCGCTATTAAGCAACTTGTCAACACTGGCCACCTACCATAAAGAAATTATTAGTTTTTTTCGATTTTCTCCATTGCTAAGGAAATGGAGATGCTTCTTGTCATTTGAGAACTGAGAAATGAGAGAATACCAACTCACCCTGATCATAGTATACGATATACCAACATCAAAATTCACCCTGATCAGTGATCATGATTCAAAGTCATTTGGATTTAAGTACTGTATTGACATGATTCAGCTATATAAGCCTCATATCGAACAACACCAACAACATGAACTTAAAGATGGAATGATTGTATTTCTCTCATATCATGTTGCCCCAATTCAAAATAAATATCATGTTGTGCCTAGGCCTGTCCAGTGCTTCCCATTTATCGTGTTAATTGGAGAAGTGTCTTCTAACTTGACAATCGTTTAATGCTTGGCTAAAGTCTTCGAGTATTCTCCTTGTTTTGTGCTGATAAGTCTTCTCTTCCTCCATCTCTCTCACACACACTATTGATTTATCTCTCCAGTCCTCTCTCTCTCTCTATCTCTCTAACTATTGATTTAACTCTCTAGCATGGCTTTTGCTTTCATAGGAGAAGCTGCAGCATCAGGCATCATCGGCAGACTAGTAGAGGCTGCTTACACCGCAATGCAAGAAAAGCTGTTGCCAGCTGATGATGTAGAAGAAGAGCTTGACAACCTCAAACACACCCTTCCTCAGATTAAAGCAGTCTTGTCTGCTGTCGAGAGCGATGAGATTAAGAATCGAAACGACGCGCTAATTGCATGGATGTGGCTATTCAGGGATGCTGTTGAATCTGCAGATGATGTGCTTGATGAAATGGCGTACTATGAGCTCGAGAAGGAAATCCAATCACAAAATGAGAAGGTGGTTTCCTTAGCCTCTAGCTTAAAGAGAAAGTTTGGTACATTTGTTAACCGCATGTTCAAGGCCGATAATCATGGTATCTCCAAGAGGTTAGCAGGGGCAGTAAAGGATTTAGATAAGGTTGCCTCTAGTGTGCATAATTTCCTTGGCCTTGAAAGAGGGTCGGGTAGGTTTCGTGGTAAAATGTATGAGGGAAAAAATATCGAAAGTGACCGCGAGACGGGTTCTATGATAACTGAAAATGTGGTGTTTGGTAGAGTAAAGGAGAGGGATTTGATAGTTGAATGGTTGACCGTTGATCCTTCAATTGATAATGTCACTCTTTCTGCTTTTACTATTCATGGTATTGGCGGATTGGGGAAAACCACTCTAGCTCAGCTAATTTATAAAGATGAAAAAATCAAGCAGTTCTTTGATCCAATTATTTGGGTTTGTGTGTCTGATCAGTTTGATGTGGTCACAATAATTGGAAAGATCCTAGAATCAAAAGGGTTTCCTACTATCCGCTCTCTAACTTCCCTTCAAGATACTCTCAAGGAATGGTTGATATCAAAGAGATTTCTGTTGGTATTAGACGATGTCTGGAATGATGAAAATAGATCCCAGTGGGAGAAATTGGTAGCTCCCTTGAAATTTGGATATGGGAAAATTTTGGTAACAACTAGAATGGAATCCGTGGCGGACATGATAGACAAGGTAATTGAACGAAAAACGGATCGCCTAAAATTGGATGGTCTTGAAGAGAAAGATTTTTTAATGCTTTTCAACAAGCATGCATTTGATGGTGCGGACCCTGATGAATATGGAAATTTGCATCCAATAGGGAAACAAATAGCAATGAAGCTCGGAGGATGCCCATTAGCAGCAAAAATCATGGGAGGGGTGCTAAACTACTCTATTGAATTAGAGTACTGGACCAAAGTCTTAAAAGAAGAAATTCCAAATTTTCATGTGGGTAAGGATGACATAATGGTAGTTTTGAGGCTTAGTTATTGCCATCTACCTACATATCTACAACTTTGTTTTAGATATTGTAGCATATTCCCTAAGGACTATGAATTTAGAAAGGATGAGCTAATCAAGATGTGGATGGGGTCAGGGTTGATTGAGCCTGGTTTTAAGAAACAAATGCCCGAGGATGTTGGAAGGGAATATTTCAATCGATTGGTAAGAAAATCGTTTTTTGATTTGAATTCGAAAAATTTTTATGTTATGCATGACTTGTTGCATGATTTGGCACAATCCGTTTCGGAAGGTGAATGCATGCGAATCGAAGGAAGTGCTTCTGGTATTCCGGGAACAACTCGTCACTTGAATTCCAATATGCAAAGCCTTCCCACTGTAAAAGAAATCTCACATCTAAAGAATTTGCGCACACTCCTGATAACATTAGAAGGTGATATTCCGGGGTCTGGTGATATAGAAGTATTTAGTGAGGTTTTAAAGAAGCTCAAATCATTGCGCTTGTTGAGAATAAAAATAACCTGGGAATGCTTGTTCAAGATGCCTGATGCAATTGGTGAGTTAATACACCTTCGTTATCTTTCTCACGAGTTAACTTCCGCAATGGATGAGCTGCCGTGGTTTCCTAAATCAGTTTATAAGCTTTATCACCTTGAGATAATTAAATTTGAAGCATCATACATAAAGGATATGGAAGAACATGAAGCAAATGGGATAGTTAACTTAACTAAATTACGGTACCTAGATGTGGGGTCTGAAATCCTTAAGCAAATAGCCAATATTGGTAAGCTAACTTTTCTCCAGGAGCTAGAATCATTTCCTGTTGGCTCGGAGAGTGGTCACATGATAAATGAACTTAGAGATCTTCGAAGCCTTCGCAAACTAGCGGTTACCAATCTTGATAAGGTACTCAACCCTGCGGAGGCAAAAGAAGCTAAGTTAAATGTGAAAGAAAATCTCAATAGTTTATCCTTGATTTGGCCACAGGGAAATATGATAATCGGTAATACACGATTAGTGCATGAACAAATTCTTGATAACCTTCAGCCGCATACCAATCTTCAAGAGCTTAAAATTGAAGAATATGGTGGCACGAGATATCCTTTTTGGATGACTCATACCTTTCTCGTAAACTTGATATCTCTCGATTTATGTCGTTGTTTCTTTTTGGAAAGCTTACCGACATTGGGAAAGCTCCGTTTGCTTAAGCATCTTCGCCTGATGAATTTTCCTCAAGTAAGAAAGATCGACCAAACCTTCTATGGAAATGGTATTGAATGTGCTTTTCCGGTACTGAAGGAATTAACCATTCAAGGTATGCAGGAATTGAAGGACTGGGATGAAGTACAAGGCATGACCCTCTTTCCGCGGCTGGAAAAGTTAGTGGTTGACAGTTGTCCTAAATTAACGAGATTACCTAGTAGTCTTCCTCCCAGTCTTAAGCATCTTGAGATTTGGAAAGTTCAATTAGAAACTCTTCCAAGGATACACCCTAGTAACAACAATGGCACACCATTCCCACCATCTTTATCTTATTTGAGAGTGAAAGATTGCCCAAATTTAACCTCTTTGGACGAATGCCTATCACAACAGCATGAAGGGATGCGATCTCTAACAAACTTAGAGCTTGATAAGTGCGAAATGCTTATGCACCTGCCATTAAGGGGGTTTATAGATTGTACCTCCCTAAAAGATATAACTATTGATAAATGCCCGCTATTAATGGTTGCTCCTGGTACCTTAGAAAATCTACTCCCGTGTTCAATTCAAAATCTAACTATTGGACGGTGTGGCGTTGATGTACCACTCCTCGCCTCAATGCATAATTGTACAGCGCTAATTGTACTAAAGCTAGAGGGTTGCCCGCACATATCATCTCTCCCACCATTTGAGATTCTCACAAAACTGAAAGCTCTTCATCATTTGATTATCAGTTGTTGCCCGGAGTTGTCATCGCTCGGGGGACTACACGCACTAACATCTCTCAAATCCTTGAAAATCAACAATTGTGAGAATCTCACAGCCATGTCCTCATCACAACCTCCGTTGTCAGCAATTGACAATGACTCCAATCAGTTGCAGCTTGGCAAGCTTATTATCGACAATCCATCACTTCTACGTTTGGAGCCATTAAGAAGCCTACGATTAACGCAAGGATTGCGTATAATGAATGCCTCAGATCTAACATGCTTGCCGGAAGAATGGTTGCTGCAAAATCGTAGCACTCTACTTTCTATACATGTAGAAGGAGCGAGACGTCTCGAGCTCTTACCTTCTTGCATGGACAAGTTGGAGTTGCTTGACCGTCTCGAGATTGACGATGCGCCATTGATTGAATCGCTTCCGGATATGCCGGCGTCTCTCAGTGATTTGTGGATCACGGGATGCAACCATGAGCTAATGGAGAAGTATAAGAAGGACGGTGGTCCAGAATGGCATAGGATCGCGTTCATCTCTTGTCCGGTGTTCTCGTGTGCGTCATTTTTGTAGCTGTCTAGTTTAATCCGAAAAGGTAAAGAAAAGTATAAATACAAATATTTATTCATTAATCAAAATTATTAAATCATAATTAAACCCTAAAAATTATTGAATTTGACAAAAAATGCAGAAGCCTTTAATTTTCTCTCAAAATCGACCTCTCAAGCTGAGCGCAGGGTTGAGCAAGCAATCAAGCATACATATGGATATGGAGCAAGGTATTTGGTCTCGAATTTTGAATTTAAATGTGAAATAAAGTATTCTCTAACCATTTTTAGTGATTAAATGATTGAAACAGGGAAAAGCTATATTTGCTAATGGATATCCACTTGACCAGTTGAGTATATAAGGGCAAGATTTGGGTGCCCAGGCCTTTTTTTTATCAATATATTCAACATTTTCCTGCAGAAAATAAGTTTATATACTCATGCCTCATTTTGTTTTATTTTTTTATTTCAGTATGATAAAGGCAAATATGCCAATATTTTTCCTGGATTTGGGCTTGGTTTAGTGATATATCGTGTACACAATGACATGCTTCTTACATCCTGCAAGTAAAAAAAAAAATCTAAAATATTTATTTATCAATCAAAATTATTTAATCATAATTAAACCCTAATATAACTTTGTTGAATTTGAGAAATTGCAGAAGCCTTTAATTCTGGCTCTTTCAAACCCGACCTCTCAAGACTCAATATGAGTGTACTGTTGAACAAGCAATCAGGCATATACATGGAGCAAGGTATTTGGTCTCCAATTTGAATTTAAATGTGAAACATATTAATCTCTAACCATTTTAGTGATTAAATGACTGAAACAGGGAAAAGCTATATTTGCAATGGAAATCCATTTGATCCAGTTCAGTTGAGTATAAGGGCAATACTTGTGTGCCAGCCCAGGTAATTTAATATTTATCAATCTATTCAGTACTCTTACATGCATAAAATAAGTTCATTTACTCATGCCTCATTTTATTTTATTTAACATTTTTTTCAGTATGATAAAAGGCAAATAATGCGTATATTTTCCCTGAATTTGGGCTTGATTGGTTTGGCAATTTGGGCTTGGTCTGCGACTCGGGTACATAATGATATAATAAAATTTATATTATTTAGCAGCACATATTTGTCACGGCCCAAGATGGAAAATTCATTAAATTTTGGTGTTGGATGCAAATATGAGAATTTTGAGGTTGGCAGAAGTGTGTTTTAAACCTATGTAAATGTAATGGGTCGTGCACATGTGACTATGTGAGCTGCTCTTTTATTGATGTGAATTTTTAAGCCAAGACAAATTGTAGAGGAGACAGTGGACAGTAACTTTCATTAAAAATAGCAAATAATCATGTGAGCAATGGGCATGAGTAGTACTAAATGGAACAATTAACAAAGAGCACTAAATAGTGTTCACTATATATCTCTAACATTTATCATATTTACAAAATATTTTACAACTTATATTGAATATATAGTATAATGAACTTAATTAGTTTTATAGAACAAACAGCACTAAATAGTGTTACATAAAATACTAAACTTATATATGTTCGTGAAAATGCAAAAAACTGCGCAAACTTTCATTAAATGTTGAATAATATACTCAAATTCTGTGGTCAATTGTAATTTGAAATATGGTTAGCTGAAATAGTTTCTATTTAACAGAAATATAAAGAAATAACTTTAAATTGGAATATCTATTTTATTGTAACATAATTTGTTATTTGAATATTTCCCTTAGTTTATACAAATGAATTTGAAGACCTCTGATCAAATGAATTAGGATCGCTTGGGGCCTCCGCAAACAAAGGACCAGCCCTCTAATGGAAAGTAGTTAATATTTGAACTAGAGACACGAGGGTTCTTTCTTGTTCAATCAGCAGATTCACCTATGTTGTCGATTTTCGGTTCTATAGGATTTGCCTTTTACAATTTATAGACTTTCTTGTTCAATCAGCAGATTCACCTATGTTGTCGATTTTCGGTTCTATAGGATTTGCCTTTTACAATTTATAGACTTTCTTGTTCAATCAGCAGATTCACCTATGTTGTCGATTTTCGGTTTTATAGGATTTGCCTTTTACAATTTATATAATTGAGTAAAAGATGATCTTTTACTTCAACTTTAGACTAGTACTTAAATGAGGAGAGTAATTTTAAGTTCTTATGTGTGATTTGTAAACCCTAAATATGAGACTTGTCTGTCGCCATTAACAACATTTTATCTCTTTTCTGCTCGAATTCCTACTTTATTTCATCGATTTCGTTTCTATTTCCTTCAATTCACTTGTCACGGATCCGAGATCCTGACATTATTTTAATTGGTGTTATCTTATTATTGTTTGAACAGATTGGGAATTAGAGAACCCATATTGCAGTCAATGTCACTGTAAAGGCCTATGAACTCGGTAAATTGAATAAACATCCCTCCCTTTTCACTATTTGCATAAGTACCCCTCTTTTGTTATGCTAATTTATTTATTTTTTCTTTAAACTGATTATGTACGTTTGGCGAGTATGAGGCTGCCAGAAGAAATATACAAATTAGTTATGTAGCTATAGAAATTAATTAATTAATTATAAGTTTTCTTGGATTAATATGATAAATGAAGCATATAATTAGCCACTGCTTTTATCTTGTCTAGATTCTGTAGTCCTTTTTTAAATTTATGTTGATTGTCTTTTAACTTTTAAGGACTACTGCACTAATTTTAGGCATAGAGCCATAGAGGTTCTGACTTCTGACTGTTCAGTAGAGCCTTTTTTTATACTTTAATCACTGAACTGGAAATATATACATTGAGCAATGTTTTTGTAAAATTGTACGACTGGTTTATAAGTTGGCATTTTTTTTTTATAAATATTCTTATCATATTAATTATCTAATATTTTTTTGTAATTATATTTTTTGACATTATATTTTTTTTTCCAATATCTGATTGGGAAGTTTTTTTACATGAAAAAAAGATTAGAGAATAATAAAGTAAAAAAGGACCCCCTATACATTATAGAAATAAATGATTAAAAAAATGAAGTAGAAACTACAATATTTACTCCACATCGTTTACCTAATAGCAATTATTATTTTCCTCTACTCCAAAAGATGCCAAGAGAGATAAATGGCCTTTTTAATGCTTATTATTTCCCTTGTTTGACCAGAAATTTTTTATACCACAACTGATCTTCATACAAAAATTACATACTTACCTCATTTACTATTTTTTTTAATTTTATACACTTGACATGACAAATCATACATTCATAATGCAACACTTGATGAATCCTTGTAGACTTTCACAAAATCTGAAACCTAATCTAATCTAAGTAATGAATAAATCAAGCAAAAAAAACTTCTTTTCAGAAAATAAAGTTCTGGCGCCAGAAATTAAATGACAGGTACTGATTCTTGTACCTGTCCCGAAGCAAAAGGCGTGATTAGTGAGAAATGATTTATAACTAGAACTGGTGCAGTATAAACCGAGCCTTGTCAAGTCTTTTCTTCTTATTAAACAAGGTAACTGCACCAGCCATTTTTCTTTCCTTTCTTTTCTTTTCTTTTCTTTCTTTCTTTCTTCGTTTGTAACGCTATTTCCTTTCGAAGTTTTTCTTCTGTTTTCTTTTCTCTGTTTTGCGCCATAAATGTGGGACATGGAAACGGAGAGAGGCGGTCTGGAGTGGTCGGAGGTCAAGAGGCACCATTTTTTCAAGGTTTTGATTGGAGATTTCAAAAGCTCTTTGGTAAGTTTCCTTTTTGTTTTTCTTAGTTTTCTCTCAATTTGTTCTGTGTGTCCTTAAATACTCTGATGGGTGTTGATTTTTCAGTTTGATTGGCTCTTTCTCGTTTCAAGTATCAAGCATCAGTATGAAAGCATGATCATTGAATTTTTACTCTGTTTCAATGTGCAGAGAATTCCACCCAAATTTGTGACGAATATTACAACTGAGAATGAAGGAAAAGCCAGCTATTCAAATGTAATACCGACTAAAACTGCTATGCTTGAAGGTCCAACCGGAAGAATTTGGCATGTGAAAATTGAAAAAAGAGGAAATAACACGTATTTCACCAACGGATGGGATAAATTTGCACAAGATCACATTTTGAAAGAGCATGAGTTTTTGGTGTTTAGATACAATGGTAATTTGCACTTCTATGTTTTAATGTTTGATACAAGTGCATGTGAGAAAGAAGATTCTTTCTTAAAGGAGAAAGTTAGCGAAACGCCTGATTGTCGTGAAGAGAGTGAAAACCGAGAGCGAGAAACTGATGTTTCGGCGAGTCGACAAGAGAAAACGAAACTCAATGAGGGTTGTGAAATGCCGGTTTGTTCTGAGAAGAAGAATAAGGAGAAAAACAAAATCGACACAGATTGTGAAATAATATCAAATTGTGAAAAAGAGAGAGAAAGAAAGGATAAGGAAAAGGAAGTCGAAGTCGAAGAGATAGATTTTGAAGAGATAAGAAAATTTGTGAATGATTGCAAAAATCTAGCAACAAAAAAACGTGCGAGGGATTTTGAACTTGCATCGTTTGATAGAAGAAAGAAATTCGCAAAGACAGAGAAATTTTGTGACTTGTCAAAGGAGATTAATGAAGAGTTTGTAGACGAGTTTGGAAATTCTTCTCCTGATTCAAATATCACAACCACAATCAATAAAGAAGGTAATTTATTTTTATCTCTATTTCAATTTATTTGTTTGAAGTTTTTTTTGAGATAAAGCTTGATTCTTTCAAGTTTATTTACCGGTTTAGTAACTAATTTTTAATCCACTTTCATAAAAAAAAAACTAATATTTTAATCCATTGATGTTTAATAATTTTGTACCATTCAGAAAATAATAATAACTCGGCTCCTAAGAAGAAGAGCATCATAATTGATGAAGAAGAAATATCAAAAATGGAGGTGAGCAATGAAGAGAGGGGAAACCAAGAGAGACAAAGTGAAGTTCTGGTGATTGAAAAAGAGAGAGAAAGTGAAGAGGGACTGAGAAGAGAGGACAGAGAAAAGGAAGTAGAGGATCCGAGTTATGAAAAAATAAGAAAATTCGCTAAAGATTGTGAAAATCTAGCGACCAAAAAGCGTTCTAAGGATGTCGAACTGAAATTGTTTTTGGAAGGAAAAAAGAAATTCTTTAAAATAGAGACATTTGTTGATTTGACAAAGGAGATTAAAGAAGAATGTGTAAATGAATTCGGAAATTCGTCTCCCGATTCAAATATCACAACCAGTAAAGAAGGTACTTTATTTGATTCTATTTTAATTCATTAATGATGAGACATTTGTTGATTCCAAGTTTATTTACCAATTCAAGAGTTAAGTTCAGTAAATAAGAACTTAACATATTTCAGGAAATAATCGTAAAAATACATCGCATCCTAAAGAGAAAACCTCAAAAATAGATGATGAAGTTCAAGAAATAACAATCAATGAGATGCCATTTCATGCAAGATGCACCACGAGAAATTCGTATGGACGAGTGAAAATTGAAGAGAATTTACAAGCACTTGATTCCGCCATGTCGTTTCAATCGAAATTCCCTTCCTTTGTTTGGCACATGACCAAATACAATGCGGAGCGCTGTAACTGTGTGGTAAATAAAAACTCAAATTAAACAATCTCTGTTATCATATTAATAACTCACCATACACATATTAATTAAATTGTTTTGATACAAGTTTAGATGGCCATTCAAAACAATAAACTTCTTAGTGATGTGTTAATTGTTGGTAGGTTCAATACAAGTGGCCATATTGAATATATAATTTTTACAAGTACAAGAAACAAAAACATAAGGTAAAAAAAATGAAAAAAAAAAGGGAAAAGAAAACCACGAAAGTGTCCATAGCCTGTTGATTATATTATTCAGTATTGTGGCAAATACTCATATTATTATACATTACAACTTATATTTTATATTATATATTAGAGAAATTTGCAAAATAGACCATACATTATGCCAAAATTACAAAAAAGTCTCCACATTATTGGAAATTGCAAAAATTACAACTTTCTTACAATTTTCACTGATGCAGGGGCTTTTTTGCAATTTCCAATAATGCAGGGTTTTTTTTTTTGCAGAGATTTCCGACTAAATTTTCGAGAAATTATTTGCCAAGAAAGTTGTAGCATATTCATATTCTTATAGAATTACAACTTATATTTTATATTTATACAGAGATTTCCGACTAAATTTTCGAGAAATTATTTGCCAAGAAAGCAAACCAATTTTATTTTGCGCAACTCGTTTGAGAAAGAATGGGACGTGGGTTATGTGTCATGTAATGGAGAGAAAGCCATGTTATCAAAGGGCTGGCCTTCTTTCAAGCGAGCAAATTTATTGAAGGAGGACGATTGTTGCGTTTTTGAGCTCGTAAAACCGACGGAATTTCTCGTTCATATCTTTCGTGCTTAGGGTTGAAATAATGTTGTAGTTATATGTTTTATTTTTTAATGTTGTTTTTATGCTTTTCATATAGTAACTTCTGAACAAGTAATGTTGCTAAGTATGTGTAGATTAATGCAGTTTCTTTGGGCAAGTATGGCTTGAAATAATATTGTAATTATATGTTTATTTTGTGTTTGATGCTTTTAATGTAGTGGCTTTTAAACTAGAGTTGCTATGTATATATGTTGAATGTAGTTCTTTGGATATTTTGTACGTTAAGAATGAAATTGTCATGCATCCTTCTAATTAATTTAGTTTCAAGGAAAAATGTCACAAGCTGATTCAAAGTCCGTGAACGTTTTTTAAATACCTCCAATTTTCTGAATATCTTAGAAAACCCCCTAAAAATATACCTAACAAAATATTTCTCTCTTTGAAGAAGAGTCAAAATATATTCAGAAAAGTTTTGGGGGTTACAAATACAGGCCCAAGTTGCAATAAGAAAAGTAAAGGCCCAAGTAGATTTGTTCTTTTTGGATAAATGAAGCCCATGGGCCTCTTTTGAGGGACCAAATTGATTACTAATTATTCATAAGGACAATTTTGTAAACTTTCAGTGCTAAACTCAGTTATCTACACGCACCTGAATTTACTTCTAGTATTTACTCACAGAATACATGACATTTTGGAGTACGTGGAACGCTAAAACAACGACACATCATCTGCAACACATGTTTGTATACGCTTCTTATGAGAGGAAACATTGCATTGATTCTTCTGAAAAATTGGGCCTCTCTTGTCTTCTCTCCTCTCTTTTGTCTTGTCCCGTCAATTTCTCTGTTTCTCTCTTTATTTTTCTCTACTTTTCTGGATTTTCCATTAAATTGAGAAGGAGCTTTGACAATGGCTGAGCAGAAAAATGGAGTGGATTGGACAGAGGTGAAAAGACCCAACCCCCATTTCTATAAAGTGCTTGTTGGTGATTACTCAAAATCTATGGTAAGTTTTTTTTTTAATTCATTATCATTTCTATGTTTGTTTTAATTCATTTTTTTGGTATAGTGAACCAAAATGTTCTGGGTTTTTTTTACACTAAAATCGTTTGGAGTAGCATTATCGCAAGTAGAGCTCCTTGATCTTACTTTAATTTTCATAAATCTAAGTGGACAAAAAGTGTACTTAAAAACCCAACAGGAAACAAATTGACCTTTTTCCCTTTATAAAAGAATAAACGAAAAAAATTCTCCTATTTTCTTTCCAAAAAGTTTCTCTAAAAGCAAAAATTCTTTATTCGTGTAGAGAATCCCCCCAAAATTTCTCAAACACTTACAAGAAGAAACCGAAACAAAACAGAGCAGCTCAAATCTGACCCCAAATTTAACTGCAATTCTTGAGGGCCCCACTGGCAGAACTTGGCACGTAAAAGTAGAAAAAACCGTAAAAGGTTTGTTTTTTACGGCTGGCTGGTCAAAGTTCGTAAAAGACCACTCTTTACAGAAGCATGAGTTGCTGATATTTCGGTATAATGGGTGCATGCAATTCAATGTTTTGATATTTGATAAATCGGCTTGTGAGAAAGAGGATGGTTTTGGTGGTGAAAATGAAGTAGGGAGTAAGTTGGGTGGAGTGAAAAGGAAATTGGATTTGGATGAGACGGTTATTAGCGTAGATTCTAGTGAGAATAACTCAAATGAAGGTTTGAAAATTTTATTATATTCATAAAAAGGAAAACATTTTTTATCCAATCCTTCTCTTTTAATTTCGTGATGAATACATGGTTAGTCCTTGTACTTTAATTGGATTGCAATATAGTCCATGTCCTGTACTTTTGATTTAAAACTTTTTGATCTATGTAGTTTATGAAAATGTGCATAGTCCTTGAATTAGAGGCTAACCGTGCACAATTCTATAAAGTATAGAGACCGAAAAATTCAAATCAGTAGTACAAGGACCGAATTGTAATCCAATTAAAGTACAAGGACTAACTGTGCATTTATCCCCGAAGTTACATTATGTTGCATTAACAAATGTGATAATTACTTAACAGGGGATAATGAGGAGGTGATTAGTAAGGAAACCTCAACAAATTCGAAAGGCAAAAATGGGGAAGCCTCAAAATCAAATTCAAAATACAAAAACGGGGAAGCCTTAAAATCAAATTCAAAAGGCAAAAGTGGGGAAGCCTCAAAATCAAATTCAAAAGGCAAAAAAGGAACCAAACGGAGAAAAAGAGAAACAACGAGGCGTCCAGTGACAGAAAAAGAGAAGAACAAAGCACAAAAAGCCGCAGATTCTTTTGCCTCGGAAAATCCTTTCTTTGTCCTTCGTATGAATCCCAGATCAATCATCGTACGTTTTTTTTTTTGGAAATTACAAATTATTTTTATCCCATTTTCCAAAATTTATTGTCCTTAGTCATTTATTTTCTTTATATTATTCTTCATTTTGTTAATTTAGATAATTTTTTATGTAAATGTAGAGATTTCCTCGTCAATTTTCAAGGAAGCATCTTCCCCGAACGAGATGCAACTTTGTTTTGAGGGTTGAAAGTGGCAAGGTTTGGGATGTAGGTTATATCCCATCAATGGATCGAGACAGTCTATCTAAAGGTTGGAGTACTTTTACAAAAGAGAATGTTATAGAAGAAGATGATTTTTGTGCGTTTGAGCTTGTAAAACCGACTGAGTTTCAAGTCCACATCTTTAGAGTTGTTGAAGTGTCGAGGTAATTTACTCTCCCTCTCTTTTTATGTATATGTGTGGGTGAGTGAGTTAATGTACAAGTAGGCGGTATGTTAGCGCTAGTATGTTTTTGTATATATAGTTATGGATCACTCTTTCGTATGTTTAGATCATGTTTGACGATGCATGTTAATCTTTGCGACGATATGTTTAAAGAGTTGTTGGTACCTGATTTCTTATTCCAAATTACATCCTTTACAAATCCAAAGCATGCACAAGAAACCACCTCCATCTCTCCTAAGAAAGAGATCAATATTTCCATATGTTACACTTCTCACCTCTGTAAAGTTGCTAGATTATAAAAAGCCCCCTTCTTACCCATGAGTTGTTGGTAAGAGCCTATTTCTATCACCTTCCCTTCTCCTAAAACTGCAATGGAATCCACATTCTTAATTGTGTTGAGTCGGTGAGCTACAACAATTGTGGTCCTGCCGTACATGATTTGATCGAGTGCTTCTTGAACCACTTGTTCAGATTGAACATCTAGAGCACTTGTCGCCTCATCTAGAAGAAGAATCGAAGGGTTTCTTATGATGGCTCTAGCTATTGCAATTCTTTGTTTTTGTCCCCCTGATAATTGTAAACCTCTCTCGCCGCAATCGGTGTTGTATCCGTCTTTTAGAGATCTAATACAAGAGTATGTTATTAGTAGCACTAGAAATTAGTACCAATTTGCAACTAACATGTAGTGCTAGCTCCGCGAGTATGAAATAATATAATGGAACAGAGTGGAGGGTATCTATTTATTCCGCTAAATAAAAGTGGAAGAGTGGTGAATACAAGAGTGGAAAGTGATTTAACGGCAAGTATGAAATAAAATAATGGAACAGAGTTTAGGATTATCTATTTATTCTGCTAAACGGAAGTGGAAGAGTGGGGAATGCATGAGTGAAAAGTGATTTAACTATATTCAATGGGAGTTGTGTATGAGTGAAATAAAGAAATCTCACTCCCTCTTTGTATTCATTTAAATTAAAAATATATTAATTAAACTCCTCATTTTCCACCATGATTCTCTTTCACCTCAACCTCATTGGAATATAATGGAATGTCCACTCTTTGAACACATGCATGGATAACATTTTAGTTGTGAACATTTGGATCCAGTTTGACAGCACCATATGGGTAAAGAAGAAATACTTACGAGATAAATTCATGTGCATTAGCAGCATTTGCAGCCTCCACAATCTCTTCCTCACTTGCCTCGGGCTTTCCAAATGAAATATTGTCTCTGATACTACTGGAGAAGAGAACTGGTTCTTGACTAACAAGAGCAGTAAAACCACGATACCAAATTATATCCAATTCCCTTAAATCCATACCATCTATTCTGACAACTCCTCTATCAACATCATAGAACCGTTGGATTAGGCTGATTATAGTTGATTTACCACAACCGCTTTGACCTACTAGTGCAATGCTCGTACCGGCTTTAACTTCTAGACTGAAATCTTGTAATATTTGGCATTGAGGGCGGGTTGGATATGCAAAATTAACTTTCTTTAACTCGATTCCTCCTCCGATTCTCTTTTGTTGGTTTTTCTCGGTCTTCTGATTTTCCTGAATTATGAAATATAACTTTTCTATTAGACCAAAGGTTTCCTGAAACATAGATAATAATAATAATAGAATTTGTTCAATGTTATTCACCCGTTAATATAATTTCGAACTACACACAACACATCTAGAAAAGGGAAACCTAAAAAAGTGAAGAATTTTTTTCCTAAACTAAGAAAAACTTACATCATTGGAAATTGCCATTAATGCATCAATATACAGATTAATAAGTTGAAAGACTGACCTGTGGGGTTATAGATTGCCTATCCAATACTTCAAAGATGGAAGCAACTGCATCTGAACCCTTCGCTAAATCATTTGTCATGCTCCCAGCGTCAATAATAATCTTACCGGTACTAACCAATATAAAAAAAGTCTTGAATACATCACCAGCCGATATTTGTCCTGACTGCACCAGTCTCCCACCGCACCAAAAATCCAAAGCCCAAAACATAAACATTACGCAAAGAGAACAACCCATAGCTATACCGGCAACCCACGACTTTTTAGTCACCGCTTTTAAAGGCTCTTCTTGTGCTTGTTCAAATAATTTAAGCGCCAAACGAGAACAACCAAATGAGGTCACAATTCTATGATTATACACTGATTCGATAGCAATTTGCGTGCTTTGATATTGGGCCTTGGCCAATTTTTTGGAAACCCTTGACAAAACAACTGATTTTGCGTAGTAACATGACATTATGATGGGTTGATTTGCTATTATTACAAGAGCTAATTTCCATGCAACAAATAAACCCATTATAACTGAGATCAATACTCCGGATATTGTTTGAACCAACAAAGAGGTCCGATCGGCTACTAGGGTTTTTACTAGAGATGCATCATTGCTTAGTCTCGAGCATAATGCACCAGTGGTGTTGGATTCATCATCAAACCAAGCCGCCTCAAAACTTAAAATCTTCTCAAGAACTTGAACCCTAACCCTTCTAACCAAATTCTCCCCCATATAGGCAAAGCTGTAGTGTTGTGAGAAGTTAACCACAATGGCTACTAATGAAAGAGACGAAAAGGTCAATGCATACTGGCGAATCATCTTTTTCATCTCATCATGATTTGTATCGTAAAATGCGGCTATCATACCACCAATTGTCAAAGCAAATGTAGGTTGTAAAGAACCATATACGATAGCCGAGATGCATCCCATCACAGCTTGTTTCCATTCAGGGGAGTTCATTGTGAGCAGTCGAGAAAAAGATGGGGTTGGATGGGAATGTTTAGGATTGGTTATTTTTTCTGTGGTGTGAATTGGAGTATGGTTAGATGGGCTTTCTCTCGTTATACTGATCTGACTCGTGTTGCTTCTTGCGGTTGAACTAGGATAGACGGGGTCCTGTTCTTGGTCTATGTGGCTAGCTATTTTTTGAAGTTTTACTAAACGCGAGTAGTGACCATCTTTTTTGGAGACTAATTCATCATGGGTCCCAATTTCTATGATTGTGCCGTGGTCTACAACAGCAATTTGGTTGGCATTTTTTATTGTTGAGAGTTTGTGAGCTACAACCTGATAAAAAAATGATCTTAGGCTAATTGATTATGCATATAAGAGATTCGAGGTTTCAAATCTTATTAGTAATAAATAAGGAAAATAGAACTTCGAGGCTTCATTTATATAAAAAAACCAATCTTACCAATGTGGTTCTTCCCATGGAGGCTTGATCAAGGGCGCTTTGCACCAATTTCTCGGACTCAGAATCAAGTGCACTTGTAGCTTCGTCAAGAAGGAGAATCGCAGGGTTTCTTATTATTGCTCTTGCAATTGCTATTCGTTGCTTTTGTCCCCCTGATAATAATGCTCCTCGTTCACCAATCTAGAAACAATCATAAAATTTTGTTGTTAATGACTAGTAACCATGGTTCTAAAAAGCGACTTAGGCAAATTCTAAACTTTCAGGGTGCTTGTTGTTAGATCGAGCCCGAAGTAGACAGTTTCTAATTACGTATAAATTTACAAAATCATCCTCACCTTTGTATCATATCCCTCAGGCAATTGTTGTATAAAATTATGTGCATTAGCCGTCATTGCAGAAGCATGCAATTCCTCAATTGTCGCTTCTGGCTTCCCAAACAAAATATTTTCTTTTATAGATGTGCCAAAAAGAGCATGTTCCTGGCTCACGACTCCCATTTTCCCTCTTATCCATCTCAGTTGCAATTGTTTTATATCATATCCATCAATTTTCACCATTCCTTCATCCACATCATAAAACCGTTGCACCAATGAAATTACAGTAGATTTTCCACTCCCACTGGACCCCACTAGAGCTATAGTTTGACCAGCAGGAATATGGAGAGAGAAATCTTTTAAGATGACTGAGTCAGGCCGGGACGGGTAAGTAAAATAAATCAAGTCAAACTCGAGTTCCCCACGGATTTGATCAAATTTGAGTCCGGTTGGGTCATCTGTGTTCATTTGTGGGGTGCGGTTTATTCGGCTTAAAATTCGATCCGTCGCTATGGATGCCTCGGTAAGGTGCTTAACATCAGGTAATGCCATTCCAAGGGCCCTATTGGAAATAAATGTAGAGTTAATAAAAACTATTAACTTGAACTAAAAATACTTGTTAGAACCGAAAGAGTCCTGGCCCACAGCTAGCCTAAGAATTCTTAATAGATTCTACTAGTAGGCAGTAGCAGACTCCTGTATATATATATATATATATATATATAACTTCATATTCTATTAAATATTTAAGATATGTATGACTAATCTTATTCTCTCCAATTTCATTCCGAGGTGTTACTATACTTGTGTACCGTTCTGTATATATCGATATTGAACATATTACAATATTTTTTATACAACTAAGAGAAGGATACAAAGAACAAAAGAAATTTACCAGCCAGCATACACAAAGGTAATGCCGGCTGCATATACCCTGCCTCCTATCTCTCCATGGTACATAACAAGTCTACTTCCGTACCAGGCAAGAAACCCCCATATTGCAAAACTCAAACATGTACACCCCACTGCCACCCCTTTCGCGATACCTTACAAGTATAGAAAAGTTTACTCACAATCAAATGTCTTAGTCAAAAGTACAATCATTGAATACCATTTGCAATTGAGTGAAACATACCTACTAAATAATTCACTAACTTTTTCAGTAACTTCCTCGTTATATTTGTGTCTTACTAATACATAAATCATATGGAGCCAAATATCAATGAAAGAGTTAATGAAAGATTTGATTTTCTAATGAATGTAAAATTATTGTTGCGATTACAATTCAACGAAAGAGATTATAATCCCTGATAAAGTATCACCCTAAACACTCTTCATAACAATCATAATTATTGTAAGTACCTTGCTTGATGCCTAATTTGATGGTCGTGTCCAAAATGGCCACGTATTTATCCACAATCCGCTTCTCTGCAGTGAAAGAATAAACGGTCTGGATCGAACAGAGTGCCTGTTCTAACAACGAATTTGCTTTTGAGTACTCAGCACGGGATTTGCGAGAGAGGTACAAGAGGTATTTTCCGTATATGAGACCGGGGATTATTAAGAGTAGAACCAATGGGAATGCGACTAAGCAGAGACGCCATGAGAAATATGCTGCAAATATTAGGCCTGAAATGAAGTTTGATAAGCGTGCGAGAAATAGAGGGACCTGTTTACACAAGTGAAACTTTCTAATTTAGAAAATTACTGGAGCCAAAGTATAAAAGAAGGAATTAATCGGTTACCTTTTCACCAAGAACCTCTTGAATGAGAGAAGTATCTTTAGATATACTATTAATGATTTTGGAAGTAGAAGCCTCTTGCGAGTCAAAGAAGCCTACTTCTTGTCTTAGAATAGCCTCTAAATACATGTATCTAATCCTTGGCACTTGTCTCTCACTTGTTCTGCTCCAACAATACCCCTCTGAAAATATCACCAACTTTTTAGGCTTTAATGCACACTTTTTAGGGTTTAATTAAAGGAACCAATTAATCTTTCATGTTATGAGAATTACCCATGAAAGCAGCCACAAAGGCTGCGATTCCCAAGTAGACAAAGTATAAACATGACTGAAAAAAAAGATTATTAAAACTCATGCTAACAACAAAAAGGAAAAAAATGAAGAAAAAAGAATCAACACAGATATAATTCAACAGTAAGATGTATATATATATAAATCTCACCTTTTCTATCTCACGCATTAAATTTGTACCATTATGATTCGAATTCGCATTGCCTAAGGAATTCATAACGTCACTTACAAAAATCATGAGACAATTTGTTACACACCCGTCAACAATTGCACCGATTGTGCCTAAAAACATCAAAATAATATCCGTCCCATCGGCAAACATGAACATGCCATGAATTCTCGTGTTATGCCCGTTATTTTCTTGTGATTTTTCCTCAATCTCATTTTTACGGGTAGCCATATATTATATACTTACTCAAGAGGGGTGATTTGGTGGATTTATGTTATATTCTTCTATAATGGCTTATGTGAAGAGTGGCTGTTTAGGCCTCAACTTATGTGTGTATATGTAGGGTGAGAAAAAAATTAGTGCACAATAATAATAAGTGGGCAGGCAAATTGTAACCACTTGCACCATTTAATTTTCTATCACGCCTTTTATTTGTTGTCCTGCTTTTATTTGTTGTCCTTTTTTTTTTTTTTGAAAATGTATGGAAATTTCAGAAGAATGTATAACGTAGTTAATTTTTAACAAAATTTTGATAACAAAAATGACAACTATATTTTGCTATATATATATATACACACACACAAAGGAGATCAAACTTTATGATTATGATATGATCTAGCTTTATTATAGTAAAAAAAACTAGTTTTTTTTTTCCTTTTTCTTTTTTTTTCATATTTGTACTTTTTTTTACCTTAGTGCCAACTGCCAAGTGATATTTTTTGTTGGCTTAGTGACTTTTCCTTTGATTAGCTATTCTAGTCTTTCTTTTTCGTTTCTTTTTCTCCATGAAATATGAGTGTGTAAGAGCTTTCTAATCTCATTCCAGTGCCTTTTTAATGCACAAATAATTGCAAATAGATTGTTATGTAAGTGGCGGAGTTTTATTTAGACTGGAGGGGCATGACCTCCCCTCCCCCCCAAATTTAAAAAAAAAAAATAGTATATATCAGTGCTAATTTAGTGAATAAAATTTTAAAATACATGTATGTCTGTGTATCCCCCGCCCCCTCCCAAATTTTTTAAGTAGTGCTAATCTATAAGGAATTTGTTTTTGATCCCCCTCCTCCAGAAATTTCACTCAAGCTCCACTACTGTGTCATGTAATAAGCATCATATTGAGAAAAAGTAAAATCATGCATGCAGAAATTGAGTAAGTTTCTTATCAAGCCATTAATGCCTAGTGCTATTAATTATCATTCATCACCATCCAATATACTGATTCAGATTTTTTAGTCAACCACTTTTGATTGTAATATTTTTTTAACCTTTCGTTTCACAATTTCAGTAATATATTTGAGGCACATGCCAATTTAATGCAATGTCGAGTATTTTAGGAGTAAATCATGTAAATAACGGTTTAGTGGTGCAAATTTTTAGATACAGATCATGTAATCTTAATGTGTCAGATTGATTATCAATTGGCAAGCAATGTTTTTGTTTTAAACACTAAAAAGTCAAAATGATTATTAGAAGAAAAATAACGAGGAAATAATATATATATCAAGAACTGCCAAAAGAAATTAAAGAAAGGAAGAACAAAGTTGGATGCTCCTTTTGTATGAATTAAGAATATTAATATCATATTTTCTAACAAAATTATGATACATGGAATCTAAAATAAAATTTTAAAAAGTAAAGAAGTCATTTTCTGTGGTACTATCAATATATTTTTTTGCATCACTAAGGTAAAGTAGGGATCCTTCATCCTTGTGATGTATATATAAAGTAAAGATTAAAAAAAAGCAAGGGGGTCTAAGCCTAGGCTTATCCCTTCTTTTTAATTTTAGAATCAATATTCTCTTATATATTTTTCCAGTTGGCCACGTGGATTTATTAATATGTACCGGTCGATCTTGATCTAACAATCAATATTTAGTCGGGTTCACAAAATACGAATATGGATCAAGTCTGATATGGCACCATTCAAGCTTTGTGATTGGCTTAGATTGGTCGATCTACATAATACGGTCAAGATCACTTATATGTAATTCTCTCTTTCTCCTCCCTCTTTCCTTTTTCTCTCTGCCCAAATCAGAAATCGTAGCTCGTAAAAAAACCCTCATGATTGAGACAAGGATCCCGCCATGGCCGCACCTGCCGCCGCCACAGTCACTGGAAATACCTTAACGATTCCTCGAGAACCACATCATCGAGCCATTCTCCACGTCAGCATCGTATTGTGTACGGCAGATCTCATGCGCATCGAAGGGTGTACTCAAGGCCGGTCCTTTGTCATGAGAGGTCCTAAGCGGGTATTTAGTTGAGGCTTTGAATAATTATATGATGCTAAATTTAATGTGAAAAATAATTTCTAAACTTTAAATCATATTAAGATGAGCTATTAGAAAAACATAAGCATTATTGCGACAAATAATAACTATTCTCTTTCAAAAAAATGACAAATAATAACTATAACTTAATATTTATTCATTTTGCATATTAAAACTTAAAAAATAATAACCGAAAGAGAAAGAGAGAGACATGGCAAAGAATAAAAAAAAGCTAAAGAATCAAAGAGAAAGAAACATTGAAAGAAAGAATGAAAAGTATGAGAAGATTTGATACGAGCGAAAGAAACATTATATATTTTTTTGAAGCTTTAGAAGGCGGAAAGACTTCTGAGATACCATTAAATAATTAAAATCAAGAGTACAAAAATATTTACAATCAATTTGAAAAGAAAAAAAGCAACTGCCACTTTAATGCATATCAGAAACCTAATACATGCTAATGAAAGAGACATATTATATGCAACATTTCTTCTGTTTAAACGATTTAGGATTTGTTATATTTTTATTCTTTTTCTTTCTTGAAATTCTGTTTGTAGTTTCTTTTTTAGTTAATTCTTTCTTTCTTTCTTTTTCTCTTTCTATGTTTTCTGTTTGGGACCTCAACATCATTAGAATTCAGAATGGTGCAAATTTTTTTAAAAAAAGTATATTGATATTTAAAAATTAAACATGTATAATGAGCATATGAAATAAATATGATGAATAAAAATAAGAATATGTATTGTCATTCATATAGAAATTTATGATATTAAAAAATAGTATAATAGAGATATATACAAAAGCATAATAGACAACTAAAAATATATAAATATATGACATACAATATTTAGGCTATGTTCAAGCGAGTGGGGCAAATAAGTTTAGTAATATTTATTTCTTTCCAACTATTTAGGGTAGGTTTATAATTTTAAAGTAAATGCAAGATAGTGGGGGACTAAAGGGTTAGCCACAACACGGAGCGGGTCATCAGGGGTTGGGAAACGGGTCATGTGCACAAAACAGGAGCTCACTTAGATCCAGCGCATAAGAGGGCACACAAAAATGATCTTGAGCTGATACTACGCTTGGGCTCTTCTTTTTCTTGTAAAAATAACATGTCTAATTAATAGATTCCAAATGCCCTCTAGATCGGGCCTGTGTACCAATTTCTTAGTATGAAAAGGTTTTTTTTTTTTGGGGTTCTTCATTCTAACAATTTTAATTACCCTTTTTCTTCCAACCGATTTGATTCTGTATAATTTATACTTAAGTAGTCTGATTTCAATGGAAAGGGGGTGAAAAAATTAATCCTAGTTAATAATTTTTCAACCTTAATTCTCACACCCAATTAAGCCACGTCACCTAATTTAGTATGCCATCTGGTCTGATTTCAGCGGCTAGATTAAACATTTCATTGATTCACCGCCGCCTCAGTCCTTCGACTCCTTTCCCTCTGTAATTTCACTCCACACGCCTCCTGCCAGTTCCTACTCCCACGCCTCTCTCTCTCTCTCTCTCTCTCTCTCAGTTCCTACTCCCACGCCTCTCTCTCTCTCTCTCTCTCTCTCTCTCTCTGTTCCTACTCCCACGCCTCTCTCTCTCTCTCTCTCTCTCTCTCTCTCTCTCAGTTCCTACTTTCACGCCTCTCTCTCTCTCTCTCTCTCAATTAAATCAATTAAATGGCTAATTTCCGAAATAACAGGGATTCCCGTGACGAAACGACAACGACCGCGGTTCCCTCTGTTCACAATGACTGCCTCTCTCCATGCGACGTTGATTTTTGATGGCTATACCTGGCGATATCAGTTCTTGAATACCATGTCTTCAAACTATAGAAGGAAGAAGAACATGACCCTAAAGTTCCCCTTACCTCTCCACCTTAAATTTCTTGACTACGGTTAGTACTTTCAATTTAGGTTTCATGTATTTGGCCAATTTCAAATCATTTTATGAATTCGATCAATTTCAAGCAGTTTTGAACATGTAATTTTGTGTAAATGGTGAGTAATTTTCAATTAGGCTTTGATTTGTTGGTCCACTTGTGTCTATCGCTGTCTGATAATTATTTGAACATGTAATTTCAGTGAGGAAGAACACTGTTGAAATTGGTACTGAGCTTATTCATGAAGATTATATGAAGTTTTACTGGAGAGATTGAGTCTAAAAATGAAAGTTAAATGTTGCAAAAAGTGTGTATAGATTGAATTGAAGATAGAGAAGAATTTGAGGGCCTGCAGATAAGATTTGCATTCTAATGAAATCCCGAGAGGTCAAATGCTTACCGACAATCTTTTTTTATTTTATTTGATACTCATCTGATACAAGGGGCATTGATGCAAAATTGATCATGGAGATTGAGCATCTTATAGATATTATTTGGGAAGATAAAAGGTCTCAGAAAGGGTAACTTAGCACTTCTAGGTTTTATGATTTCATCAAAAAGAGTTGTAGCTTTTATGAGCACCTCTAATTATAATTAACTTAAAAAAATAATGATTTTAGAGGAACTTTTTTTTGCAATTTCTCTTCTTTTCTGGTACAAAATGATGGTTTTAGAGGGGTTCTTTTGCTAATTATCGGAGCTGATAATGCGCGATGTTCAAGTCGTTGCTACTATGTTTTTGTTATATGGACAGGTGCAGACAAAACTGCGTATGTTTTCTAAACAACAATATATAAATCATAAAAATATTATAACAGTATAAAATAAAAACAATATTAAGGTTGATGTAAAATTGTATATACATAAATTCTGATAATTGAGGGTTTATCAAATATTTTTTAAGTATGGAAAATACTTCGGCGGCGATGTTCCTCCCTCACCCATATACAGTTTTACAAGTCAATATACCATTTCGAATTGTAGGAAGAAAAGATTAAACAATTCAAAATGGCATGAATCTTAACCAAAATTCATTAACAAAAGCAAAATTTGGGGTGTTTTACAGGTAAAACAAACAATAGAAGCAGCAAAAATGGCGTTCGCCATCTCCAACCAAACCAAAGAGAAACACTCCTCTCTTCTCTCTACCGTAGAAGAGATGTAGTCGAGAAAGAGTTCTATTGAAATTACCAAAATGCCCCTGTCGGTTTTGAGCATCACGCAATTCAGCGTGAACCAGTTGAGTCTCACGTGGGACCAGCTCGAAGACGCGGATCAGCCGGGGAATTACGCTATGTGTCTCCATGTTGCGCTGCAAAATCAGGATTTCAGAGATTTTGCTGTCCTGACGGTTCGAATTTCGTTAAAATTCCGTCTGGATTAGCTATTGTTACAACTGGCAAACAACTCCAGGTATAAAAAATTCTAAAAATGTAGATTTGCGAAAATGCCCCCGTGTTTTGATGAAATTTCAAAAAGACCCCTGCATTATCGGAAATTGCAAAAAAGCCACTTATTTTCGACGAAATTGCAAAATGATACAGAGGCTTTATTGCAATTTTCAGTAATGCGGTGCCTTTTTGCAATTTTGGCATGATGCAAGGGCTTTTCTGCAAATCCCCCTCCCCCCTCAAAAGAAACTTAGAAGATCAAAGTCTTATTATTATTTATTATTATTTTGAAGTTTGAATAGGGTTGGCCAAAAAGGGTGTATAAGAGCAGAATAGGTGAAGTATGAATTAAGTGAGGATCCAAATCCGTTTTATTCGCTCGAATTCTTTTACGATATTCATGAAGAAATTACAGGTACTGAAACTTGTACTGGTACCGGATTGATACAACATAGTAATAATAATAATAATAATAATAATAATAATAATAATAATAATAATAATAATAATAATAATAATAATAATAATAATAATAATAATAATAATAATAATAATAATAATAATAATAATAATAATAATAATAATAATAATAATAATAATAATAATAATAATAATAATAATAATAATAATAATAATAATAATAATAATAATAATAATAATAATAATAATAATAATAATAATAATAATAATAATAATAATAATAATAATAATAATAATAATAATAATAATAATAATAATAATAATAATAATAATAATAATAATAATAATAATAATAATAATAATAATAATAATAATAATAATAATAATAATAATAATAATAATAATAATAATAATAATAATAATAATAATAATAATAATAATAATAATAATAATAATAATAATAATAATAATAATAATAATAATAATAATAATAATAATAATAATACTGTTTCGATTAAGCAAGAGGTTTTGATCTTAGCTTTTATTTTCATGTTGGGAAATTGCAAAAAAAGCCCCTACATTATCCCTAAATTGCAAAAAAACCCCTGCCTTATTGGAAATCCCTCTATTCTTAAGAAAATCAAATTTTAGTCCCTACCGTTAGTTCATTTTAACACCGTTAACTAACACATTATAATCATTTTCATTTGCTTTGACTTATTTGAAAATTTTTTTTTTTTTTAAATTATGAAAAATATTTTTGTTTTAGAAACATATTTTTTGAGCAATTTTTTTTTACTAAAAAATATTTTTTAACAAAACAATTCTTAAAAAATAATTTTAATAATTTTTTTCTCAAAAAATAGTCCTCATAAAAAAAATGTTTTTGAATTAAAATTATGAAAAAGATATTTTTATTTTTTTTTTGAAAATATTTTTCTGAAAAAATATTCTAAAAAAGCTTATTTTCTGAAAGAAATATTTTTTCCAAAATATATTTGTAAGAAAAAAAAATTTCAAAATTTTTTTTTATGAAAAATATTTTTCAATTATTTTAAAAATAGTTCTTAAAATATTAACATTATTTAATATTTAAAAAATATTTTTCAAGTGATAAAACTACTAATATTAGTGGTGTTAGTTTCAATTTAACGATAGGGACTTTTTTGAAATATTAGCAATACTGCAGGGGCTTTTTTGCAATTTCCAATAATGCAGGGTTTTTTTTTTGCAATTTAGGCATAATGTAGGGGCTTTTTTGTAAATTTTCCTTTTATGTTTTTTAGCTCGGTTCTAAGTTTGCATAGGTTTTTCAAAACAGTATATTGAAGTAAAAAAATGAATTATTTAACACATTTTTTGGATCGTCAGATAGAGGAGTGTACAACCCTTCAGTTCAAAATACTCTTTATTTAATGCCAAAACAAGTTCTCAACAATTAATTATTTATTTCTTATTTTTTTTATGAGAAATTTGTAAAACTCCATTGATATTATTAAGAACATAAAATAACTATGTAAAATAGATAATTATTACATAAAATAAAATATAAATATTTTAAGGAATTGGAATATAATTATATATTAGTTATACCATGGATGAAGGTGATGCTTCAAAATTCATAGATGCTATAAAAGAGTTTGTATATGTACCTCATTACTCTTAGTTAATCGAATCGTAATTATATAATATAAGCTTACTTTCATATGTATTAACAATTTTTCACATATAACTTATTAATGTGATGTATTTATTTTAGGATGCATTTGAGACTAATCTTCTACTTAAAGCAAAGAATTTGTAGAAAATGAGGAAGAGCAAGATGATCTCACTTAACATCTTCAATCTTTCGTTACAAAGTTCTTCAAATTTATTTGTTTTTAAATTTGAGATGTTTGTTCATGGGTTGTTTGATTTTAAATAAACTGATACAAAATAATGATTTCTAATTTGTGGATAATAATGCTCGACATATGTAGATCCTTTGTATAAAAGAGGAATTATTTAGTGTGTATATAAACTGAGCTCAATTTGAATTATATTGACATTTAAAATTAAGGGACCTGATAAAGCACGACGGCACTGTAGCATGACTGTTCACGACGGATTTAATAACTGTATGTATAATTTATTTTCTAATAATAATAATAATAATAATATATACATAACAGTATTTATAATTTATTTTCTAATAATTGTATATACATAAAAAAAATAAAAACAGTATATAAAAATGGTGAAACAGTATATAAAATGGGAAAAAAGTATATAAAAGTAAATAAAAAATAAAAAATACACAAAGAATAAACAACAGTATATTAAATGGCAAAATAGTATATAAAATGAGAACTCAGTATATAAAATGGAAAAAAGTATATCTACAACCCCGTCATTTTCGCACATTTCCCTAAAATTAAAAATGGACTTTATTTTCTCCCTATGAATTATTTACTATAATTCTTATAAAACTGCATCATATTTGGATTTTTGTATTTCAAAACTTCTCACTAATATGTTCTATGTCTTTATTATAAAACAACCAACAAAAAATCGTATACCCGCAGCATCGCGCGGGATGCATCCTAGTGATATATAATGTTTCATTCTTACTGGATTAAGATTAAAAGTGTAATTTTTATCTTTAGAATTATAAGTGTATTTTCAAATTTCATTGATTCTGATTGGAGTTTTATTAGCTATGATAGGAATCAAGTTAAAACATACCAACAAGAGATGGAAAAGAGAGTGAATTTTCTAGGTCAGAGAACTGGTATTTTTAAATAGAAAATTCCAAAATTTGGCAATTGGATTTTAATCGCTTAACCTTTATATTCTTAATTTATAGGAATACACTAACTTATAAATTATTATATTATTTAGGTCATTCAAGACAGAATGTAAGTTCTACTCTCATAATCACCTGAAAAAAAAAACCAAAATGTAAAAAGTGGCACCAAATATCTGTAGTATATACTTACCGAAACTAGAAAAATACATTTTCTTATATAAAGTGGTCTTATGTTTTCATTTTCAGAGTATGGCTTGCCCCGAGTATCTTCAAATTTTTAACTTAGACTAGGTATTATTTTATTTTTAGACTCGATTTTAGCCTATTTTTTTGAAATCTTGTGGGCTTCTATTGCGACCTATATAAATATATATATATGATTTTGTAAATTTAATCCGAGTTGTTCGAATATTAAGGTGATTTAAAATTTATATATCTTACAAAACCCACTAATTCATAAGTGACTTAAATTAACCCCCTCAATCTCTTTACGTTAGTTCAAACCGAGATGAACAACATTCTTCGTACAAATTACACATTCACTTTTGTTAAGTTGCTAAATTACACATTCACTTTTGTAAAGTTTTTCTCTCATGATAGAGCCGCCGCTGCCACACTGACTCGCTGCTGAGATGTCTCTCATGGTGGTCTCTTCCTCTTTTCTCATCTTTCTCGCGATTTGTGTGCCGAAACCCTAATCTCAAAGGCGCGTTGAAACCCTAACCATCCTGACTTGTGAGTTGTTTCTCATGGGTCTCTTCTTTTCCTCCCGCTAGGATTTCACTTGACCTTGAATGCGGCACTAAAACCCTAACATTGACAGTGACACTGCTGATTGGTTGAGATATTTGCCATGGTCTCCTCCTTCCTCCTCCCTATCCTTCTCATTCATCTATGGTGCCGCCACTAACCTAGAAGGTGGTGGCGCCATTGCCGCTTCCCTTGCTTTCTGAAGGGATGTCCCTCATGGCGTCCGTTGATTTGTGTGTTAAGCGTAAAGTCTCTTACCTAGGTGGTGATCCCGTCTTTAATCGCGTTCATGGTTCAAAAAATCATGGTAGTCCTCTTTTATTGTGATGCCATCCTTTCATGGGTCCTAGAGGTACTCCAGCCATGGTGACTTCTAAGTGGTGCTTCCTCTCTTTGCGATAGCGTCATACCAATGGCCTTTTTCTTTCTTTTGGTCACTTTTTGTGATTTATCACTTCTCTCATGAAATCTCACATGAGATTGTGCGACGACACTCTTCCCCCTCCTCTTGGGCAGCGATGCCTCTTTGCTCTCTCAGTTCTCTATCCTGGTGGTTCTCTCTGAACGAGGTCCTCTTTGGTGATCTCTTTCGCAATCTTTCTCGGTGGCATTCTATGGCATTCTTTCTCATGGTGACAATGCTCACGCCTTTCCATTGTGACTTGTATCTCTAGAGAAACCCTAGCAGCATCCTTATTTTCTTTCTTGTTGTTTGTGCGGCAATGGCCATGTTGGTACCAGTATCCTTGGATTTGCTCGGTGGAACAAGCGGAAACCCTAGATCTGATTTTTCTTTTTCTGTATTTTTTTCTTGGAACTTTTTTCGGAAGAAATTTGAAATGAATTTTTTCTTTGTTTAATGAAAATGCAGCAATCAGTTTGCTTGCCGCCCTCAAAAAAAATAAATTATAAAAAGCGCCATTCTTGCTTATGAGTTGTTGATACGAGCCCCGCTCCATCACCTTCCCTTCTCCTAAAAAGGCGATCGAGTCGACATTTTTAATCGTCTTGAGCCTGTGGGCTACAACTTTTCTAGTCCGACCGAATATAATACGATCAAGTGCTTCCTGAACCACTTGTTCAGATTGAACGTCTAGAGCACTTGTCGCCTCGTCTAGTAGAAGAATTGAAGGGTTTCTTATGATCGCTCGAGCTATCGCAATTCTTTGTTGTTGGCCCCCTGATAGTTCTAAGCCTCTCTCGCCACAATCTGTGTTATATCCATCGTTTAGAGATCTATTACAATAACATCTCGTTAGATAATAATTTCTAAAGTGGTAACAATTTGTAAATTGAATCATACTAGTAAAGAAGAAAGACTTACGAGATGAATTCATGCGCATTGGCAGCTCTTGAGGCCTCAATAATTTCATCTTCACTTGCCTCCGGTTTTCCGAATGAAATATTATCTTTAATACTACCTGAAAAGAGCACCGGTTCTTTACTAATGAGAGCTGTAAAACCACGGTACCAAATTATATCTAATTGCCTCAGATCCATGCCATCTATTCTCACAACCCCTCTATCGACATCATAAAACTGTGGGATCAGGCTGATTATAGTTGATTTACCGCAACCGCTTCGACCCACTAGTGCAATGCTCGTACCGACTTTAACTTCCAAATTGAACTCTTGTAATATTTGACATCCAGGTCTGGTTGGATATGCGAAGTCGACCCTTTTAACTCGATTCTTCCTTCGATCCTCTTCTGTGTTTTATTTGTCTTTTGATTTTCCTACATTGTGAAACATACCATCATTGTTAGAATATATATTCAAGAATTGCAATGCTTAGTTTCCTCAACATATAAAAACAATAATTATAATGAAAAACAAGATGAGGTGCAAACCTGGGGTGTCATAGAATGTCGATCGAGCACCTCAAAAACCAAAGCAACTGCATCTGATCCCTTCGCTAAATCAGTAGTCATGCTCCCAGCATCAGCAATCATCTTGCCGGTGCTAACCAATATATAAAAAAATTTGAACACATCACCAGCCGATATTTCCCCTGACTCTACCAGTTTACCTCCATACCAGAAAACGGAGAAAAAGAGAATCAACGAGGCGTCTGGTGACAGAAAAAGAGAAGAACAAAGCAAAAAAGCCGCAGATTCTTTCGCCTCAGAAAATCCTTTCTTTGTCCTTTGCATGAATCCCAGATCAACCATCGTATGTTTTTTCTTGAAAAAATTACAAATTTCATTTATCCCTTTACCCGAGTTTCTTTTTCTTATTTTTAATTTAAATATTTGTAAATGTAGAGATTTCCTCATCAATTTTCAAGGAAGTATCTTCCCCGAAAGAGATGCAACTTTGTTTTGAGGGTTGAAAGTGGCAAGGTTTGGGATGTAGGTTATATATCCCATCAATGGATCAAGACAGTCTATCTAAAGGTTGGAGTACTTTTACAAAAGAGAACGTTATAGAAGAAGATTTTTGTGCGTTTGAGCTTGTAAAACCGACCGAGTTTCAAGTCCACATCTTTAGAGTTGTTGAATTGTCGAGGTAATTTACTCTCCCTCCCTTTTTATGTATATGTGTGGGTGAGTGAGTTAATGTACAAGTAGGCGGTATGTTAGTGCGCTAGTATGTTTTTGTATATATAGTTATGGATCACTCTTTCGCATGTTTAGATCATGTTTGACGATGCATGTTAATCTTTGCGACGATATGTTTAAAGACTTGTTGGTACCTGATTTCTAATTCCAAATTACATCATTTACAAATCCAAAGCATGAACAAGAAACCACCTCCATCTCTCCTAAGAAAGAGATCAATATTTCCATATGTTACACTTCTCACCTTTGTAAACTTGCTAGATTATAAAAAGCCCCCTTCTTACTCATGAGTTGTTGGTAAGAGCCTATTTCTATCACCTTCCCTTCTCCTAAAACTGCAATGGAATCCACATTCTTAATTGTGTTGAGTCGGTGAGCTACAACAATTGTGGTCCTGCCGTACATGATTCGATCGAGTGCTTCTTGAACCACTTGTTCGGATTGCACGTCTAGAGCACTTGTTGCCTCGTCTAGCAGAAGAATTGAAGGATTCCTTATGATGGCTCTAGCTATTGCAATTCTTTGTTTTTGCCCTCCTGATAATTGCAAGCCTCTCTCGCCACAATCTGTGTTGTATCCGTCTCTTAGAGATCTAGTACAAGAGTAGGTTGTAAGTAGCACCACCATTTAGTGCCAATTTGGCAACTAACATGTCGCACTAGTTTAGCAAATATAAAATAAAATAATGGAATAGAGTGGAGGATATCTATTTATTCCGCTAAATAATGGAATAAAGTGGAAGAGTGGTGAATACAAGAGTGGAAAGTGATTTAACTGCAAGTATGAAATAAAATAATGGAACAGAGTTTAGGATTATCTATTTATTGTCCTTAACGGAAGTGGAAGAGTGGGGGAATACATGAGTGAAAAGTCATTTCACTATATTCAATGGGAGTTGTGTATGAGTGAAATAAAGAAATCTCTCTCCCTCTTTGTATTCATTTAAATTAAAAATATATTAATTAAACTCCTCATTTTCCACCATGATTCTCTTTCACCTCAACCTCATTGGAATATAATGGAATGCCCACTCTTTGAACACATGCATGGATGACATTTTAGTTGTGAACATTTGGATACCAGTTTGACATTTGCACCATATGGGCAAAGAAGAAATACTTACGAGATAAATTCATGTGCATTAGCAGCATTTGCAGCCTCCACAATCTCTTCCTCACTTGCCTCGGGCTTTCCAAATGAAATATTGTCTCTGATACTACCGGAGAAGAGAACTGGTTCTTGACTAACAAGAGCAGTAAAACCACGATACCAAATTATATCCAATTCCCTTAAATCCATACCATCTATTCTGACAATTCCTCTATCAACATCATAGAACCGTTGGATTAGACTGATTATAGTCGATTTACCACAACCGCTTTGGCCTACTAGTGCAATGCTCGTACCGGCTTTAACTTCTAGGCTGAAATCTTGTAATATTTGGCATTGAGGGCGGGTTGGATATGCAAAATTAACTTTCTTTAACTCGATTCCTCCTCTGATTCTCTTTTGTTGGTTTTTCTCGGTCTTCTGATTTTCCTGAATTATGAAATATAGCTTTTCTATTAGACCATAGTTTTCCTGAAACATATATAATAATAATAGAATTTGTTCAAAGTTATTCACCCGTTAATATAATTCGAACTACATACAACACATCTTTAAATAATACCTCTTTTTTAGAAAAGGGAAACCTAAAAAAGTGAAGAAATTTTTTCCAAAACTAAGAAAAACTTACATCATTGGAAATTGCCATTAATGCATCAATATACAGATTAACAAGTTGAAAGACTGACCTGTGGGATCATAGATTGCCTATCCAGTACTTCAAAGATGGAAGCAACTGCATCTGAACCCTTCGCTAAATCATTTGTCATGCTTCCAGCATCAATAATAATCTTACCGGTACTAACCAAAATAAAAAAAGTCTTGAATACATCACCAGCCGATATTTGTCCCGACTGCACCAGTGTCCCACCGCACCAGAAATCCAAAGCCCAAAACATAAACATTACGCAAAGAGAACAACCCATAGCTATACCGGCAACCCATGACTTTTTAGTCACCGCTTTTAAAGGCTCTTCTTGTGCTTGTTCAAATAATTTAAGCACCAAACGAGAACAACCAAATGAGGTCACAATTCTATGATTATACACTGATTCGATAGCAATTTGCGTGCTTTGATATTGGGCCTTGGCCAATTTTTTGGAAACCCTTGACAAAACAACTGATTTTGCGTAGTAACATGACATTATGATGGGTTGATTTGCTATTATTACAAGAGCTAGTTTCCATGCAACAAATAAACCCATTATAACTGAGATCAATACTCCAGATATTGTTTGAACCAACAAAGAGGTCCGATCGGCAACTAGGGTTTTTACTAGAGATGCATCATTGCTTAGTCTCGAGCATAATGCACCAGTGGTGTTGGATTCATCATCAAACCAAGCCGCCTCAAAACTTAAAATCTTCTCAAGAACTCTAACTCTAACCCTTCTAACCAAATTCTCCCCCATATGTGCAAAGCTGTAGTGTTGTGACAAGTTAACCACAATGGCTACTAATGAAAGAGATGAAAAGGTCAATGCATACTGGCGAATCATCTTTTTCATCTCATCATGATTTGTATCGTAAAATGCGGCTATCATACCACCAAGTGTCAAAGCAAATGTAGGTTGTAAAGAACCATATACGGTAGCCGAGATGCATCCCATCACAGCTTGTTTCGATTCAGGGGAGTTCATCGCGAGCAGTCGAGAAAAAGATGGGGGTGGATGGGAATGTTTAGGATTGGTTGTTTTTTCTGTGGTGTGAATTGGAGTATGGTTAGATGGGCTTTCTCTCGTTATACTGATCTGACTCGTGTTGCTTCTTGCGGTTGAACTAGGATAGACATTGTCCAGTTCTTTCTCTATGTGGCTAGCTATTTTTTGAAGTTTTACTAAACGCGAGTAGTGACCATCTTTTTTGGAGACTAATGCATCATGGTTCCCGATTTCTATGATTGTGCCGTGGTCTACAACAGCAATTTGGTTGGCATTTTTTATTGTAGAGAGTTTGTGAGCTACAATCTGATAAAAAAATGATCTTAGTCTAATTGATTATGCATATAAGAGATTCGAGGTTCAAATCTTATTAGTAATAAATAATGAAAATAGAACTTTGAGGCTTCATTTATATAAAAAACCAATCTTACCAATGTGGTTCTGCCCATGGACGCTTGATCAAGGGCAGTTTGCACCAATTTCTCGGACTCAGAATCAAGTGCACTTGTAGCTTCGTCAAGAAGGAGAATCGCAGGGTTTCTTATTATTGCTCTTGCAATTGCTATTCGTTGCTTCTGTCCCCCTGATAATAGTGCTCCTCGTTCACCAATCTAGAAACAATCATAAAATTTTGTTGTTAATGACTAGTAACCATGGTTCTAAAAAGCGACTTAGGCAAATTCTAAAATTTCAGGGTGCAAATTCTAAAGTTTCTAATTATGTATAAATTTACAAAATCATCCTCACGTTTGTATCATATCCCTCAGGCAATTGTTGTATAAAATTATGTGCATTAGCCGTCATTGCAGAAGCGTGCAATTCCTCAATTGTCGCTTCTGGCTTCCCAAACAAAATATTTTCTTTTATAGATGTGCCAAAAAGCGCATGTTCTTGGCTCACGGCTCCCATTTTCCCTCTTATCCATCTCAATTGCAATTGTTTTATATCATATCCATCAATTTTCACCATTCCTTCATCCACATCATAAAACCGTTGCACCAATGAAATTACGGTAGATTTTCCGCTCCCACTGGACCCCACTAGAGCTATAGTTTGACCAGCAGGAATATGGAGAGAGAAATCTTTTAAGACGACTGAGTCGGGCCGGGACGGGTAAGTATAATAAATCGAGTCAAACTCGAGTTCCCCACGAATTTGATCAAATTTGAGTCCTGTTGGGTCATCTGTCTTCATTTGTGGGGTGCGGTTTATTCGGCTTAAAATTTGATCCGTCGCTATGGATGCCTCGGTGAGGTGCTTAACGTCAGGTAATGCCATTCCAAGGGCCCTATTGGAAAAAATGTAGAGTTAATAAAAATTATTAACTTGAACTAAAAATACTTGTTAGAACCCAAAGAGTCCTGGCCCAGAGCTAGCCTAAGAATTCTTCTTAGGTTCTACTAGTAGTGGACTCTAACTTCATATTCTATTAAATATTTAAGATATTACTAATCTTATTTTCTCCAATTTCGTTCCGAGGTGTTACAATACTTGTGTACCATTCTGTATGTATTGGTACTGAACATATTACAATATTTTTTATAGAACTAAGAGAAGGATACAAAGAACAAAAGAAATTTACCAGCCAGCATACACAAAGTTAATGCCGGCTGCATATACCCTGCCTCCGATCTCTCCATGGTACATAATGAGTCTACTTCCGTACCAGGCAAGAAACCCCCATATTGCAAAACTCAAACATGTACACCCCACTGCCACCCCTTTCGCGATACCTTGCAAGTATAGAAAAGTTTACTGACAATCAAATGTCTGTCAAAAGTAGAATCATTGAATGCCATTTGCAATTGAGTGAAACATGCCCTCCTTCAAAAAAAAATTGAGTGAAGCATACCCACTAAATAATGCGCTAACTTTTTCAGTAACTTCCTAACTATATTTGTGTCTTATAAATACATAAATCATATGGAGCCAAATATCAATGAGAGAGTTAACGAAAGATTTGATTTTCTAATGAATGTAAAATTATTGTTGCAGTTAGAATTTAACGAAAGATATTATAATCCCTGATAAAGTATCACCCTAACCACACTCTTCATAACAATCATAATTATTGCAAGTACCTTGCTTGATGCCTAATTTGATGATCGTGTCCAAAATGGCCGCGTATTTATCCACAATCCGCTTCTCTGCAGTGAAAGAATAAACGGTCTGGATCGAACAGAGTGCCTGTTCTAACAAAGAATTTGCTTTTGAGTACTCCGCACGGGATTTGCGAGAGAGGTACAAGAGGTATTTTCCGTATATGAGACCGGGGATTATTAAGAGTAGAACCAATGGGAATGCGACTAAGCAGAGACGCCATGAGAAATATGCTGCAAATATTAGGCCTGAAATGAACTTTGATATGCGCGCGAGAAATAGAGGGACCTGTTAACACAAGTGAATCTCTCTAATTTAGAAAATTGCTGGTGCCAAAGTGTAAAAGAAATAATTAATCGCGGTAGGGGTGTTCATGAGTTGGATTGAGCGGATTAAGATCAAAATATGAACTCAAACCAATTATACTGGGTTTACATTTTTCTAATCCGATCCAACCCGTGATACTTCAAAACCCGGCTAATTCAATGAAATTTAATTCAAAACCCATCCAATCCGATAATATATGCTTTACAGTTCACCCAATCCGGCAATAATTATATAATTTATATATTTCAATATAACACATCAAATAAATATAAAATTCATGATTTCATTAATAAACCATTTAATAAAATGATTATTCCATAATTAAATACCAAGACAAAATCAAAAATATATTTTATCACACAATTCTCATGGTCATAGTAATTACAAATTCATCATTTCATTATGTTTTCTCTCTTAGTTCGCTCTAATTGAAATAATTATATTTAATATTTTTATCTTTAGTAATGATATAAAGTTCTATTTATGTCAATATTTTATAGCAAAGTTACAATTTAAGATTTGTAAGTATATTTTTTATGACAACAAAAATCCGTCTGGGTTGAACTAATTGGGTGGATTCGGTTACCTTTTCACCAAGAACCTCTTGAATGAGAGAAGTATCTTGAGATATACTATTAATGATTTCAGAAGTCGAAGTCTCTTGTGAATCAAAGAAGCCCACTTCTTGTCTTAGAATAGCCTCTAAATACATGTATCTAATCCTTGGCACTTGTCTCTCACTTGTTCTGCTCCAACAATACCCCTCTGAAAATATCACCAACTTTTTAGGCTTTAATGTATAAAAAGAAATACTCACACTTTTAGAGTTTATTTAATTAAAAGAACCAATTAATCTTTCATGTTATGAGAATTACCCATGAAAGCAGCCACAAAGGCTGCGATTCCCAAGTAGACAAAGTATAAACATGACTGAAAAAAAAAGATTATTAGAACTCATGCTAACAACAAAAAGGAAAAAAAAAAAAAAATTATAGCATAAATATAATTCAACAATTACATACACAAATCTCACCTTTTCTATCTCACGCATTAAATTTGTACGATTATGGCTCAAATTCGCATTGCCTAAGGAATTCATAACATCACTTAGAAAAATCGTGAGACAATTTGTTGCACACCCGTCACCAATTGCACCGATTGTGCCTAAAATCATCAAAATAATATCCGTCCGATCGGCAAACATGAACATTCCATGAATTCTCGTGTTATGACCGTTATTTTCTTGTGATTTTTCCTTAATCTCATTTTCACGAGTAGCCATATATTATCTATACCTACTTGCTCAAGAGGGATGATTTGGTGGATTTATGGTATATTCTTATAATGTCTAACTGAAGAGAAGCCTGTTTAGGCCTCAACTTATGTGTGTATATATAGGGTGAGAAAGGAAATTTATCTACAAAAATAATAAGTGGGCAGACCAATCGTTACCACTTGCACCATTTAATTTTCTTTCACGCATTTTATTTGTTGTCCTATATTTTCTTGAAAGTGTATGAAAATTTCAAAAGAATGTATAACGTAGTTGATAACAAAAATGACATCTATATTTTGCTACACTAAAATGAAATCTGTATATATGTGTATATACAAAGGAGAGATCAAATTTGACAATTATGATCTAGCTTGAATTATAGTAAAAAAGGCTAGCTATTTTTTTCTATTTTATTTCTTATTAGTATTTTTTTTAGCTTAGTGCCAAGTGATATTTTTTGTTGGCTTAGTGGCTTTATTAGGTTATACTTTTCCTTTGATTATTCTAGTCTTTCTTTTTCATTTCCTTTTCTCCATGAAATCTAGAGCTTTTTCTGACCCAATTCCACTGCCTCTTTAATGCAAATAATTGCAAATATAGATTATCATGTAATACGCAATCATATTGAGAAGAAATAAAATCATGCATGCAGAAATTAAGTTTCTTATCAGGCCATTAATGCCTAGTGCTATTAATTATCATTCATCACCATCCAATACTTATTCAGATTTTTTAGTCAGCCACTTTTGATTGTAATATTTTTTTAACCTTTCGTTTCACAAGGTTCAGTAATATATTTGAGGCACATGCCAATTTAATGCAATGTCGAGTATTTTAGGTGCAAATCATATAAATAATGGTTTAGTGGTGCAAATTTTTAGATACAGATCATGTAATCTTAATGTGTCAGATTGATTATCAACTGGCAAGCTATATTTTTGTTTTGAACAATAAAAAGTCAAAAATGCTTATTAGAAGAAAAATAACGAGGAAATAATATATATATCAAGAACTGCCAAAAGAAATTATAGAAAGGAAGAACAAAGTTGGATGCTCCTTTTTATGAATTAAGAATATTAATATCATAGTTTCTAACAAAATTATGATACATGGAATCTAAAATAAATTTTAAAAAAGTGAAGAAGTCATTTTCCGTGGTACTATCAATCTATTTTTAACATCACTAAGGTAAAGTAGGGATCCTTCATCCTTGTGATGTATATATAAAGTAAAGATTAAAAAAAAAAGCAAGGGGTCTAAGCCTAGGCTTATCCCTTCTTTTTAATTTTAGAATCAAAATTCTCTTACATATTTTTCCGGCTGTTCCAGTTGGCCATGTCGATTTATTATTATGTACCGGTCGATCTTGATCTAACAATCAATATTTAGTCGGGTTCACAAAATACGGATATGAATCAAGTCTGATATGGCACCATTCAAGCTGTGTGATTGGCTTAGATTGGTCGATCTACATAATACGGTCAAGACCACTTATATGTAATTCTCTCTTTCTCCTCCCTTCTTTCTTTTTTCTCTCTGCCCAAATCAGAAACCGTAGCCCGTTAAAAACCCTCGTAATAGAGACAAGGATCATGTCACTCCCGTGCCCGCCGGCGCCACAGTCCCACATCATCGAGTCATTCTCCACGTTAGCATTGAGTTATGTAAGGCAAATCTCATGTGCATCACTCCCTTATACTGACCGTCATTCAGAGTTCCCAAGCCGGCTGGACCATGTGCTCAGCCTTCATTGGGGCCCACACGAAGGGTGTACTCAAGGCCGGTCCTTTGTCATGAGAGGTCTGAAGCGGGTATTTAGTTGAGGCTTTGAATAATTATATGATGCTAAATTTAATGTGAAAAATAATTTCTAAACTTTAAATCATATTAAGACGAGTTATTAGAAAAACATGAGCATTATTGCGACAAAATAACTATAACTTAATACTTATTCATTTTGCATATTAAAACTTAAAAAATAATAACTGAAAGAGAAAGTGAGAGAGAGAGAAACATGGCAAAGAATAAAAAAAAAGCTAAAGGATCAAAGTGAAAGAAACATTGAAAGAAAGAATGAAAAGTATGAGAAGATTTGATATGAGCGAAAGAGACTAATATTATATGCAACATTTCTTCTGTTTAAACGATTTAGGATTTGTTATACTTTTATTCTTTTTCTTTCTTGAAATTATGTTTGTAGTTTCTTTTTTTGTTAACTCTTTCTTTCTTTGTTTTCCTTCTATGTTTTCTGTTTGGGACCTCAACATCATCAGAATTCAAAATAGTGTAAAAAAATTGCAAAAAAGTATATTGATATATAAAAAGGTATAATGAGCATATAAAATAAATATGATGAATAAAAATAAGAATATGTATTGTATTCATAAAAAAATTTATGATATTAAAAAACAGTATAATAGACATATGAATAGATATATATACAAAAGTACAATGGACAACTAAAAATGTATAAATATATGACATACAATATTTTGGCGATATTCAAGCGAGTGGGGCGAATAAGTTCAGTAATATTTATTTATTTCCAACTATTTAGGGTAGGTTTATAATTTTAAAGTAAATGCAAGATAGTGGGGGACTAAAGGGTTAGCCACAACACGGAGCGGGTCATCAGGGGTTGGGAAACGGGTCATGTGCACAAAACAGGAGCTCACTTAGATCCAGCGCATAAGAGGGCACACAAAAATGATCTTGAGCTGATACTACGCTTGGGCTCTTCTTTTTCTTGTAAAAATAACATGTCTAATTAATAGATTCCAAATGCCCTCTAGATCGGGCCTGTGTACCAATTTCTTAGTATGAAAAGGTTTTTTTTTTTTTGGGTTCTTCATTCTAACAATTTTAATTACCCTTTTTCTTCCAACCGATTTGATTCTGTATAATTTATACTTAAGTAGTCTGATTTCAGTGGAAAGGGGTTGAAAAGACGATATATAATGTTTCATTCTTACTGGATTAAGATTAAAGGCGTAATTTTTATCTTTAGAATTATAAGTGTATTTTCAAATTTCATTGATTCTGATTGGAGTTTTATTAGCTATGATAGGAATCAAGTTAAAACATACCAACAAGAGATGGAAAAGAGACTGAATTTTCTAGGTCAGAGAACTGGTATTTTTAAATAGAAAATTCCAAAATTTGGCAATTGGATTTTAATCGCTTAACCTTTATATTCTTAATTTATAAGAATACAGTAACTTATAAATTATTATATTATTTAGGTCATTCAAGACAGAATGTAAGTTCTACTCTCATAATCACCTGAACAAAAAAAACAAAATGTAAAAAGTGGCACCAAATATCTGTAGTATATACTTACCGAAACTAGAAAAATACTTTTTCTTATATAAAGTGGTCCTATATTTTCATTTTCAGAAGTATGGCTTGCCCCGAGTATCTTCAAATTTTTAACTTAGACTAGGTATTATTTTATTTTACTTTTAGACTCGATTTTAGCCTATTTATTTGAAATCTTGTGGGCTTCTATTGCGGCCAATATATATATATGATTTTGTAAATTTAATCTGAGTTGTTTGAATTTTTTTTTTTTTAAAGTTACGGAGAGCTTAGTGTCTCCCGTGTAATTCTATTAATCAATATCCAGTTCAGTTACAGACCTTCGTTGACAATAAACGTACAGTTCAAAATAATAAATTAAAATACATAATATCTAGAGAAACTAGAAAATATAGACCGTCTCAACGGTTACTCAAAATATTATTAATCTAATGCAAAAGAGTGATTGTTGGAGAGTCGTCACAAGGCATGTTCGTCTACTCCGTTGTCTTTCCTTGATTATCCTCCCTGCCTTCCCTTTGTTAAGGTGATTTAAAATTTATATATCTTACAAAACCCACTAATTCAGAAGTGACTTAAATTAACCCCTCGATCTCTTTATGTTAGTTCAAAACGAGATGAACAACATTCTTCGTACAAATTACACGTTCACTTTTGTAAAGTTGCTAAATTATAAAAAGCGCCCTTCTTGCTCATGAGTTGTTGATACGAGCCCCGCTCCATCACCTTCCCTTCTCCTAAAAAGGCGATCGAGTCGACATTTTTAATCGTGTTGAGCCTGTGGGCCACAACTATTGTAGTCCGACCGAACATGATTCGATCAAGTGCTTCCTGAACCACTTGTTCAGATTGAACGTCTAGAGCACTTGTCGCCTCGTCTAGTAGAAGAATTGAAGGGTTTCTTATGATCGCTCGAGCTATCGCAATTCTTTGTTTTTGGCCCCCTGATAGTTGTAAGCCTCTCTCGCCACAATCTGTGTTATATCCATCGTTTAGAGATCTATTACAATAACATCTCGTTAGATAATAATTTCTAAAGTGGTAACAATTTGTAAATTGAATCATACTAGTAAAGAAGAAAGACTTACGAGATGAATTCATGCGCATTGGCAGCTCTTGAGGCCTCCACAATTTCATCTTCACTTGCCTCCGGTTTTCCGAATGAAATATTATCTTTAATACTGCCTGAAAAGAGCACCGGTTCTTGACTAACGAGAGCTGTAAAACCACGGTACCAAATTATATCCAATTGCCTCAGATCCATGCCATCTATTCTCACAATCCCTCTATCAACATCATAAAACCGTTGGATCAGGCTGATTATAGTTGATTTACCGCAACCGCTTCGACCCACTAGTGCAATGCTCGTACCGGCTTTAACTTCCAAATTGAACTCTTGTAATATTTGACATCCAGGTCTGGTTGGATACGCGAAGTCGACCCTTTTTAACTCGATTCTTCCTTCGATCCTCTTCTGTGTTTTATTTATCTTCTGATTTTCCTACATTGTGAAACATACCATCATTGTTAGAATATATATTCAAGAATTGTGATGCTTAGTTTCCTCAACATATAAAAACAATAATTATAATGAAAAACAAGATGAGGTGCAAACCTGGGGTGTCATAGAATGTCGATCGAGCACCTCAAAAACCGAAGCAACTGCATCTGATCCCTTTGCTAAATCAGTAGTCATGCTCCCAGCATCAGCAATCATCTTGCCTGTGCTAACCAATATATAAAAAGTTTTGAACACATCACCCGCCGATATTTCCCCTGACTCTACCAGTTTACCTCCATACCAGAAGTCCAGAGCCCAAAACAAAAATGACAAACATGGAGAACAACCCGTAGCTATCCCCGCAACCCACGACTTTTTACTAGCCGCTCTTAATGGCTCTTGTTGTGCTTGCTCAAATAGTTTGAGTACTAAACTAGAACAACCAAATGAGGTCACCATTCGGTGATTATACACCGACTCGATAGCAATTTGGGTGCTCTGGTCTTGTGCCCTGGCCAATTTTTTTGAAACTTTTGATAAGACGATTTTTTTCATGTAGTAACATGACATTATGACTGGTTGAACCGCTATCATAACAAGAGCAAGTTTCCATGCAACGGCTATACCCATTGTTACCGCAATTAGTACACCGGATATGGTTTGAACCAGTAAGGAGATCCGATCCGCCACTAGGGTTTTTACTAGAGACGCCTCATTACTCAATCTTGAGCATAAGGCACCACTCGAATTGGATTCATCATCAAACCATGCTGCCTCAAAACTCAGAATTTTTTCAAGCACTTTAACCCTAACCCTTCTAACCAAATTCTCTCCCATGTACGCAAAGTTGTAGTGTTGTACTAAGTTAACTAAAATGGATATCAAAGAAAGAGACGAAAAGATCAAAGCGTACCGACGAACAGTCTTTTTCATCACATCATGATCGGTACCAAAAAAGGCGGCAATCATACCTCCAATTGTTATGGCATATATAGGTTGTAATGAACCGTATACTACAGCTGATATGGTACCTATAAAAGCTTGTTTCCATTCAGGGGAGTTCATTGCGAGAAGTCGGGAAAAAGAAGGTGCGGGAACGGGGTTCTCTGTTTCAGTTGGATTTTCTTTATTGTGAAATGGTGTGAGGTTAAATGGGCTTGCTTTGGTCATACTGAGCCGGCTCGCGCTGCTTCGTGCGGTTGAACCAGGATAGAATGGGTCTTGTTCTTGGTCTATGTAACTTGCAATTTTTTGTAGTTTGATTAGACGTGAGTAGTGGCCGTTTTTGGCCAGTAGTTCATCATGGGTCCCTATTTCTACGATTGTGCCATGGTCGACCACGGCAATTTGGTCTGCATTCTTTACTGTTGAGAGCTTGTGAGCTACAACCTGGTAGATATAAGAAGTGTTTAACATTAGAGCCAATGATCTATAGTCTGGTTGATTAAGTAAATTAGAAATGAATCTTACTAGTGTGGTTCTGCCCATTGAAGCTTGATCAAGGGCAGTTTGGACCAATTTCTCAGACTCGGAATCAAGTGCACTTGTAGCCTCATCAAGAAGGAGAATTGCCGGGTTTTTTATTGTTGCCCTTGCAATTGCTATCCGTTGTTTTTGCCCACCTGACAATAATGCCCCTCGTTCACCAATCTAAAATTATCATTCACAACGTTGTTAATTCAAACCAAAGTAAACAGTTTCTGTCAAAATAGGTAAAATTTCAAAATCACACTCACCTTTGTATCATAACCCTCGGGTAGTTGCCTTATAAAGTTATGTGCATTAGCCGTCATTGCAGAAGCATGCAATTCCTCATCAGTCGCTTCGGGCTTCCCAAACAAAATATTCTCTTTTATAGATGTACCAAAAAGTGCATGTTCTTGACTCACAAGCCCCATTTTCCCTCTTATCCATTTCAATTGCAATCTTTTTATATCATATCCATCAATTTTTACAATCCCTTCACTGACATCATAAAACCGTTGCACCAACGAAATTACAGTTGATTTACCGCTCCCGCTGGACCCAACTAGAGCTATGGTTTGACCAGCAGGAACATGGAGAGAAAAATCTTTTAAGACGGGTGAGTCGGGCCGGGATGGATATGTGAAATGAACTGAATCAAACTCAATTTCGCCCCGAATTTGATCGAGTTTGACTGCAGTTGGGTCATCCGTGTCAATTTGTGGGGTTCGGTCTATTCGGTTCAAAATCCGATTTGCGGCTATGGAAGCCTCTGCAAAGTGTTTTACTTCAGGTAAAGCCATTCCAAGCGACCTTTCAAAAATAAATGTACAATTAATACAAAAAATAAATAAATCACATTTATACTGGTACCAATCAGTCTGATAGTCCTTGGTATCATGATAGCAAAAGTAAGTGAAGAATTAGAAAAAAGAAACTTACAAGCCACCCAATACAAAAGAAATACCGGCTGCATAGATCTTTCCTCCACTCTCTCCATGGTACATAATGAGCCTACTTCCATACCATGCAAGAAACCCCCATATCGCAAAACTCAAACCGGTGCAACCAACTGCCACCCCTTTCGCAATACCTTTTAAAAAAAGAATCACTAATCAAGAACTTGTTGAGTTGAGATTATTTTTTTATTGTCTATAGACGGCCTAATTAAACTAAACATACCTTGTTTGATGCCCAATTTGATAGTAGTCTCCAAAATGGCCGTGTATTTATCCACGATCCGTTTTTCTGCAGTGAAAGAATAAATGGTCTTGATTGAGCCGAGCGCTTGCTGTACAAGTGAGTTGGCTTTTGAGTATTCAGCACGGGATTTGTGAGAGAGATACAAGAGATATTTTCCGTATATTAAACCGGGGATTATTAAGAGAATAACTAGTGGAAATGCGACTAAAGAGAGACGCCATGAGAAATACGCGGAAAATATAAGGCCTGATATGAACATTGATAAGTGCATGAGAAACAAAGGAACCTGTTCATGCAGGGGAAAAATCGTTATTTTAGAAAATTAGATATTATTTCAGAACTAAAAATGGTTAATGAGTTGCTTTCTTATTCTTAGTAGAATTATCTTTTTCATCATATTCTCTTATAACGTTGTCAAGATACTCCTAAAGAATATGATTACAGTTTTCTAATATGATACACTTGTATGAAAGGACATGAAGAAATTGATTCTGATTTTCTAATATGATACTCTTCTCTGAAAATAGAAAAAGCCCCAATTGACTTCTCTGAAAATCTCAAGCAGAATTTTTTTGACATCTTAGTACAAAATTGACTTGTCTTGAAATTTAATATGAGACTAGATTCTATTATTTGATTATGTTGATATGTCAAATAGAAAAGATATGAATTGATCCACTACCTTTTCACCAAGAACCTCTTGAATGAGAGAAGTATCCTTAGATATACTATTAATGATTTCAGAAGTAGAAGCCTCTTTTGAATCAAAGAAGCCCACTTCTTGCTTCAGAATTGCCTCCAAATACATGTACCTAATCCTTAAGACTTGCCTCTCACTTGTTCTACTCCAACAATATCCCTCTGGTAAGTACAAATATTTTTAGTTTATGCACAATTACAATAAAACACTCACATTTCAAATAAATGGAAAAAAAAAGTTGAATATAGTTAAGGATTTTGAATTAATCATTCGAGTAAATCGAAATTACCCATAAATGCGACAACCAAGACCGCAATTCCCAAGTAGACAAAATATAAACATGTCTGTAAAATATAGAAAGAATATTAAAATCCAAAAAATAGAAACCAAAGCATATTATATGATTCAATATTAGGTAGTACTAACCTTTTCAATTTCATGCATGAAATTGTTATGATTATTCGCAGTGCCTAGGTAATTCATCACATCACTTGCAAAAACAAGGAGACAATTCGTCGAGCAACCATCACCAATTGCACCAATTGTGCCTAAAATCATCAGAACAATATCTGTCCGGTCTGCAAACTTAAACAAGCCATGAATTCTCTCTTTTTGTTCTGATTTATTTTTCTCCTTGTTTTGAGTAGCCATGTTTGTGACTTCAATTGTTGCGTATATTAAGAGAGTGATATATTTGAAATGATATATGTGTGTGTATATATAGGGCCAATTGGAAATATATATGTTTATGTATAGAGATAATAAGTGGCAGACCAAAGTGGCCACCTGCACCACTTGGTCATTTTCTTTCTCCTCTTTTTAAATGTCTTTTTTTTTCATTTCTGAAGGGGGAAAGTACACAAATGTTTTAAGAATATATTGTAACAAATACAATCTTAATAACAAAAATGACCATTATATTTGGTTGTACTCAAATATAAATGATTATTCAAAAATGTACTCAAATATAAATGGCAATTTACTAGACGGTGGCTTTATTTATTACTAAAACTATGTAATTTGAACAAGTCTCTTTTCAATCCTTTTTTGCTAATTATCACCGGGCAATACATAATTGCAAATGATTAATTATAATGCATGATTTTAACCGCATTACAGCACGTTTAAAATGGTTTGTCTATATTTTAACCTTTGCTTTCACAATGCGCACGTGTAAAAATATTTGAGCAGCATGCCTGAAATTAATGTGAGGTTGATTATTTTTTTAGGTATAGATCATGTAAATTATTGGCCCTGGTGTATTATATAGATATAAGATGTAAAAGTTAATCATGTGCCATGTTGATCAACTTTTAATTTAGGTATATATATCATGGTACAACCACTGTTCAGGTCATGTATATTATATTTTAGCATGTACGAAGTAAGAACATGTACCACTCTTTTAATATAATTGTGTACTAAATTTACTAATTCATATACTTGTGAATTGTGTACCAGTTCATATATACAATATCTATTTATAATGCAAATGATTCATAACCTATTTGATAAAATATATTGCATATGTAGCAAGAAGTAATGAGTTAAAGTTCTAATAAACGCAATCTTATGTAGTACAAATTTAACAAAGTCTCTCAATGCATATATGAGTTGAATCTAAAAAAATTACCAATATAATGGACGCTTCAATAATTTTAAATTCATACAATGATTATAAGAAAAGGAATCATTGTTCAACAAAAATAGTAAAGAACATCTACGACTCTTTTTTTATGTAGTGTATACCATTCCCCATAATTGTGAATTCTGCACCAAATTAATATCCATGTATTTTACTCACACAGCTTGATGAAGGCTGGAATAATTTTACTGTAGTTGATACAATAGGTACAATAAGAGGAATATTGTTCAAGAAAAATATTAAAGAACATGTATGATTCTTTTTTATGTCATTGTGTACCAACTCATATAATTGTGAATGTGTACCAATACATATATTACTCACATATTGAATAATTTTTTTTTTATAAAGGCGATTTCAATAATTGTGTTAAATTTTGTACACGTATTTAGAAGAAGAGGAATAATTATTAAAGTGAAGCACATGCACGATTCTTTTTTATGTAATTATGTACGAATTCATATAATTGTGTGCCAATTCATGATTATGAACTGTGTACCAATTAATGAATATGGCGTTTCGAGTAATTGTTACACCCAGAAACAAAACATTGCGAGGAAAGGTGATTAGTTTCACATTAAGCTTTAATAAAAAGAAAGCTACTCAAACAGCCACACGAGTTTACTAAGTGCCAATCCACTAAAGCTTTTAAGACCAAATTGTTGGGTTTATTTGGATGTAGTGTGTGTAGTGGATATTTGAACTCTTCTAACAAATTAATCAGAGAAAAATTCTGAAGATACTATCATGTGTCTAAATGAAGGATTTCAAAATCATTAACCGTGTAAAGATTTTCTTTCTAAGAGAAATATATAAATTTCAAAATTCCATCATAATGTAATTCACTAAAATTCCAATAATATGTAATATTCGCCTGTCAAAATTCTTGGAGAATCATAATTTCTCTATCTAACTATAAAAATTCGCCCCAAATAATATCTTAATAATTATTTATTGTCAATGAGTTCTTTTCAGAAGTCTCTTTTGTTGGCACTATGAAAACTTGTTTTAACATCACTAACGAAAAGTAGAGCTTTTTGTGACATGTAATGATTTAGGAGTCTAGACCTAGGTTTGGCCCCTTTTATTAATTAGAATATACTATCATAAATACATAACCACGTGAAAAATGATAAAAATACATATCAAATCTCTGTTGTATATACTATGTGTATATCTTTTTAAAAAGTAGAATGTACATCATAAATCACACACCTAAAAAATTTGTTAATAATAATAATAGTAATTTGTTATTACCAGTTAATAGTTGTTGCCAATATCCTAGAATGGCAAAGAAGAATAGAGTTAATTATAAATTTATCATTCAAAATGATATATTGTATAGTGGTTATGATACTTTTTAGCAAAAAAGAGGATCATTGATTCTTTAACATATCATATACTTAAAGCTTAGTTCACTTTCAGTTTCTCTCACTTTCTACAAGATATACTTTTTCTTTACTTCAAAAAAGCAACATAAAAGTAAAGGCCATCGAAGCTTCATTTGTCCTTGCATAATAAGACATTTTTGAAGTAGGAAGGAAGAATGCACCTTCACTATCACTATACCTCCTTCAATCATACATTGAACCTTGAATTGATATTTACTTTAATTAATTACGGCGCATTTTGTATCTAAAGTTTTAATATTTTCCTCAAAAGAAAAGGAGAAAGTATCCAAAATGGACCCTAATCTTTAGTTCCAATTATTTTAGAATTTCCACTAAATATGTGAATGTGATAGATAATTATTTTTTATGGTTAGACAAATAAATCTGGTGGTCCAGAGTTGGTGGATCTGTGCCGTGGCTAGCCTTTAATTGTTCTAAAAATATTTGGGCTTATGCTTGGACCAACCTTATCTCTACTTAAGAAGGTTGCTTCCTTTCTTCTTCACTTGATCACTTTCAAGCCCATAGTTTATTGCTAGTTGTTTATAATATGTTCCTAATTAAATCATAATGTCAAATAGTTACATACAACGAATTCATATTTCTGATTTAAATGAAAATAATAATGGTTGTTTCCTTTCTTCACCACCTCATGAATCATTCACCTAGTTTATCGCTAGTCGTTTATTCACTCTGTATTCACTTTGTGTTCTGTTCTGTTTAACTTTGCTTTGAGCCTATTCCTGGTTGTAATTGGCCCGAAAAGAAAACACAAATAGTACATATGAACAAACAATAGTAATTTTTTCCATGTCCATGCACCATATCTCTACACCAAAAAATCTGTACAAAATCTGCATAGAAATATTAAAACAAAATAATATTATGAAAATAATAAAAAATATATAATAATAATGAAAATAACAATAACAAATATGAGATGCTTTTTTGGCCAAACTATGACAAGAAGGAGGTGCTACATAGAATCAAGCTTGTCTATATTTCATGGAAAAATAAAAAACCAATTTTGAAAGTACATAAATTATACTTAGTAAACTTAAAAAGAAAATTGGAAGTGAGAAATTTTATGAAGATAACATTTGAAGCTTATGTAGTAGGATGGAACATAAATTCAACTTACTAATGGTTATTCCAATTTGAGGAACACATATTCAAGTTATTTGTAACCGATAAAAACATACATTGACAGTACAACAACAACAATAATAAAGATTTATTAATACTTGTACCGATATAAACATATATTAACATTACAACATCAACAACAATAAAGATTTATTAATGCTTGTTCTGAATCGCTTTCACCAAATTATCAATCTATATTACCAAAAATAATATTATAAGCATCATAATAATTATTCAAAAAAAAAAATATACTGAATGTAAACTTTCAAATCCACCTATAAAATTCTTAAATGCCATATATAGCAATACTCCTCGTTTTCTAGGTTTTTATGTTTTAAGGGGTATTTTGATATTTCTCATTTTTTTCAGGTTAGAAATAAAATGTTACAGGGGTTTAAAAAATAGTTAATTAGAGAGAAATATAATAACATATGACTGAGATAGAAATAACCCTTCTAGAGATTCGGTCTTCAGAAACATTAATAAAGCAATAATTAGAGCCACCCCTCTTTCTAATATTACACAACATCTTCACTCTAAAAAAAACAACAGAAATAAAATTAGGATTTGAGAAATGAAGTGCAAATATATCCATCTGAAAGTTTTAGATAGTTAAGTCGAAATTCAATTAAGTTAGCATAAGAGTTTAATTTAGAAACCTAACTTTTTATATCTTAAAGAATTAAGGGGTGTTTTTGCAATATGACATAGTGTAGTGGCTTCTTTGCAAATTTATTAAGAAAAAGGACCTCAGAAATAAGTTGACGGTGTAAATCTTCAATTGTGAATAAATAAATAAAATATATTTATGATATATCTTTATCAGCATGGCAATGTTTGGTAATTCGGTAAGAATGAATACCTTTTGCAACTTCTGCACCAGACCCCAAAAATAATCTTAATTTTAATATTGATTTTTCGAGGGGCATTGAAAAATATTCATTTTTTTTAATCAAAGAACATTAACAAACCTGAATCAGATTTTTTTTTTTTTTAGAGAAATTTTGGAGGGGCTTAAATCCCCCTTCCAAATGATTTATATATATGATCTTGAAAGTTACATAATTTCGTTTCCTTTTACAATTGAAAATTAGAAAAGAAAAGAAAATGAAAAAAAATTGTGGAAGTGTGAGGGGTTAGCTGTAAAATTGAGCCATCCGAAAACTTTGTGTCCTACTTTGAAGGAGGTTACACATCTAGCACTGCATAATTCATTCAATTATATAATTAAAAGTTATATTATTATTAATATTATTATTTATGAAATTTGATTGGCTGTTAAACAAAATTTGATCATCATACCCTATGGAAAAATGATAAATAATAAATAAATGACCTGGTATGAACGGAAATTTACTGTATTAGAAAATATATTTAGTGTTGGGGTTGGCTTGGAAAGAGAGGAGCATTCTTTGAGGAAATTCATCAAACAGCTGGTGTGCATTATGCAGCGCCATATTTTGCATACCGCACTGCTCTCATAGTCCTTGTTGCCATGACTAAAGAGGGAGCGAACATAGTGCACACCAATTTATGTAAATTTAGAAAAAAAAAGAGTTTATAATGGAGGGAAAATATTTGAGAAGCGGAAAAATCAAAGAGAAGAATCATCTAATGGTCATGGACTCATAATTAATAATTCATAGTTATGCGGTTGAATAAACTATGGAAGATGTTTAGCTGAAGAACACAAAAGCGGGGATAGCTCAGTTGGGAGAGCGTCAGACTGAAGATCTGAAGGTCGCGTGTTCGATCCACGCTCACCGCATTCATTTTTGTGAACTGATTTTACTGTATCACTATCATATGTCCAAAATGAATTACAAATATTAACCTAACAGCAAGCCCGTCTAGCTCAGTTGGTAGAGCGCAAGGCTCTTAACCTTGTGGTCGTGGGTTCGAGCCCCACGGTGGGCGTTTGATTTTTTTTGTTTTACCTTTTCTCAATCATATAATTTTTAAAACGTGTGCTTAAACTGTAAACAACGTATCAAACAATTGAATAATATTGATTTCTAAGACAAGTTGACACGTTTTGTGAGTGGGTTGAACATGCAGCTTGCTAATCGAAGCAGTCATAACTTATTATGCTCAAAATGGAGCAAATCTTAAACAATTACTCTACTAAATCACCTAAAAGATATTGTTCTTCCCCCCTGTTTTACTCCTATTTATGCACCATCTTCTCTCACCTTTCAATACATCTCTCTCTCTCTCTCTCTCTCATGGATATAATACCCCCTCAAATAAATGGAGAGCCCATTAAATGGGAAGGCAAAGCAACGGCAAAGGCGGTCGGTTTGACACCAGACCAGGCATGGACGCTCCTTGGAGATTTCTGCAATCTGCACAAGTGGGTCCGATCCATTTCAACTTGTCATCTCCTCGAAGGCTCGAACAACCAACCTGGCTGCATCAGATACTGTGCCGGATCAATTAACCGTGCGGATCCGACTCAACCAGTCGGATGGGCCAAAGAGAGACTTCTCAAGTTCGACTCGGTTGACCGATCTTATAGTTATGAGATTACGAAGACCAACAAGGGGTTTGGACGGTATGAAGCCACGTTGAGGGTTGCAATGGATCCAGATGGCTGCTTGATTGAGTGGTCTTTCAGGTCGGATCCGGTGAAGGGATGGACGCAAGATGCGTTCATATCATTTCTTGAGAAATTGACATGTGGTGTTGCGAAAAGATTGGAGGAAGAGATTTATAATATTGGTGATGCCGAGTGATTTATGCGGGAAGTTTAGATTTATATGTTATTACTTGATTTGGTGGAACATCATATTAAGTTTAGATTAGTCTTGTGTAGAACAAGAATGATAATTATGTACTTATTTTTGGAGTAATAAAAAAATTGTGAGCCGTTATGATATATATTTACAAGTCACTTGGTAGTTATTTTCTTTGTGCAAAAAGAACAAGTGTATGCATAGCATTGGAAATTATAACAAATTGATACAACTAGAGTAGGAATCTCACTTTCCGGCCAGAAAATGATACAACAATGATTACTTTAACTGTCATTATAACACTCAGTCAACATCCCTGTTATGATTTGTGTTATGTGATAATCATGAACATGAAGTTTCAGTGACCAATTTTGGTCCTTAATTCAATATGGAAGACTAGCAGATATCATGAATTAACTGATCAACAGTAAAAAAACAAAACCACCGCTTTTTTTCTTGTTTGAGTTGAAAAATGTGTGGAACAGAACATAATGTAATGAATCTTCTATTCTAGTTGAGCAAACATAGTAAGATAGAATAAAAATATGAAAAATTGGGAACTTCTGTATTTCATGAGGAGTGAATTTTTTTTCAATTAGTTTTAACTTAAATAACCTGCCAACGCAGGATCCTATCAACCAAAAGTTTATGGGTATAAAACTCGTTATAGTTGATTTTTTTAAAATAGATGAGGAATATATGAGCCAATCCTATAAAAAAAATCTAAATAATCTAATAACACCTACCGTGGCTTCGACGTGTGGCATAAAAGATATAATCTTCAGCCATTCATAACTTGACACGTGTTTCGTACGCAAATAATCAATCTGAGATACACAAACTGATGCGACATCACCAGACGAAACCAATTGATAGGTGATCAATTATTGGATCATCTTTCAACAATATGATAACAGATTTTGAAATATAACATGAGAACAATTACCGTAAAGGATGAACATCATATTACATATCGAAATCTGCGTTCTTATTGTTGAAAGATGAAAGATCCAATAATTGATCACCTAGTAATTCATTTTGTTTGAGAATAATTATTATGCTTACATATTCTTGTTTTTTATAATGTTTTTTTTTCATATGCAACAATATAAAAGAATTTCTGAAACACAATAAATATTGCAAAATTTGGACCTAGATTGGGCCACTTAACTAAGACCAAATTAAAATGTCATAATACATATCTCTAGAAAAGAGGCCCAATTAAAACCTTGTCCCAATAGATTTTGTTGGATCCTTATATTTATATGAATCTGACCCATTAAGACATTTCCAGTCCGTTCTTCAAACTAAAAGGCGCCAAGCCATTTCTCTCCCCTCTTTGGAAAGACGTCTTTACATTTAAAAGAGGTAACTACTTAAAATCCTTCGAAGAGATGTGTTTACAGTTTAAAAACTGATTGTGGCTGTTGGATCATTATACATACCTCTCCTTCAAGCAAATCATGGCTCAAATCAGTTTCTCTCTCTTTCAATAAGCCTGTGCACCCATTGCAATTTGAAAACCTGGCGTTGAGAAAGTTTCAGAATCAGAGTTGAAGGTACTATTTAATTGCGAAGCTCAATTCTACTTTTCTCTTTCAAAAAAGACCAAAGATTGTGCAAGTCTCGCAATTTGAAAACCTGGTGTTGAGAAAGTTTCAGAATCAGAGTTAAAGGTACTATTCAATTTCGAAATTTTTCTTATAGAAAAATAGACTAGATTTCTATTAACATAAGGTAAAAAAACACATTAAAGTTCCGCCCCTGTATTATTATCAGATACTAAATAGATTAATTAGTTAAAATTGTGCCTAAATATTTTGTGCTAAAAAAAAGATTATGCTTAACAACTTTCTGTTTTTTATACTCTGAAATACAATTGAGGTATAAAAGGGGGTTATATTTCAATTTCGAAGGTGTAACAGACCAAATTGGAACTTGTGAGTTGTGAGCAAAAATGTTTAAAAAACAAGACCCGAATTAGGGAAAAAATGGGTTTTTTTTGTTGGACATATATTTTTTTAATGACACGTTAGGATTTTAATTATCAGTGTCATTCCTTCTCTCTGCAATTAATTTCCTTTCTTTTCTCTTTGATTTACTTATTCTTCCCTTTGATTTCTTATATTTGGTCAAGGCTGCACTAAATCGGGATGAAAATCTATTAAGTATATACTATATACCTTATTGAGAAACCAATTTAGTTTTTCATTTAGTACTAAATTTGTCTTTATGAAAGATAACTAAAAACCTTACTTTTAGTATGTAAACCTATTATTGAATGTAAATAATTATTAAGAAAAATCAGCAATTCAACTGTTGACCCACCTGGTCCGACCAACCTGTGATCTAAGACTTACCTAGTTACAATATCAGTGGAAGAGATGAATTACATACCTAGTTACAATCTCAAAAAGAAAAGAGAAATAAAATTAGTATTTAACAACTGACATAGATACAATCGAAACGTAAATAAGCAACCCCAAAAGTAAATGTTTTGCAACCAAGTTAGTTACAATCAATGTATAAAAACGAAAGAAAAATTACATTATCTATCAAATGATTCCCTATGCAGTCATCAAGGAGATGGAGAAAGGTACGCGTAACGAAAGATCACGAAATTCAAATTTAATGGATTCCATTCAGGAGATGACCAGGGACTGGCAGGAGAAACTTACAATCAATAAAGAAGCTTGCACATCACCAATGGAGACGCCTTTGCAAGAAGCTGTGAAGAAAGAATTAACATGCTATATATGTGACTATTATATGGTCTCTCCCATTTTCCAGGTAATTTTTGTTTTTTTAATGTTTCTTTTCTCTTCTTTTTGAAGATTCAAAGGTCAAATAAGGACTTGCAAGATTGAAAAAGGAGAGAAAATTTCAGAGATCTCAAACATATCACATATGAGCCCACACATCATTTTGTCTGTTCATTTAAATGGTTTTATTGAGTTGTTAAAGGAGATCTCTCTAATTTAATTTTCTTTGACTAAAGTCCCTGATTTTTTGTAGAGAGATATATAATTATTAACAATGATTATGAACGTTTTTCAATTAGTAAATTTGATTGATACTACAGAAATTAATGATTGCACAAATTTGTGCTTCAAAATAAAGCATTTGCAAATTATATTTCTATGAAATTCTCATGCAGTGCAAAAATGGGCACACTCTATGCACACGTTGCAATTCTAAGGTGAATAACAAATGCCCTACCTGCCGAGAAATATTAGAGGGCAACAGAAATCGAGCACTCGAAAATATTGCCGCAATTCTGAGTCTTCCATGCAAGTATGCAGATTCTGGATGCAAAGAAAAAATCACACATTTTTTCAAATCAGAGTCCAATGCAGATTCAGACCCTATAACTGCATCCATGAGAAATCAGAGTGTAATTTCACCGGAAGTGCGAATTTTTTACTGGAGCATTTACATAAATACAACGGCCATCATGAGTTGGTTGTGACTACCAATGATTTTGAAATCGTGTGTATTCTTGAGGAATTGGAGGAAAATGATAAATATGTCCCAGTGAGTATTTTATATGTTTTAATATATATCTATCTCTAACGAGCATTACAATTTTCTATTTTCTGATATTTCGTACAAGTTTTACTTATGTGTTTAATCTTCATATAATGAAAATGCGTCTAACATTATTTAAATTGCAAATATCTATTACAGGTCGTGAAGGCCCACGATAACTATTTCTTCTATCATCTCGAGAAGTACTATGTGGGGAGTATACCTTGGATAAGAGCATTTATGGATTATTTAGGTGATCAAGACGAGGCGAATAACTTCTGTTATGAAATCAAAGTTGGCAAACAACCGAATGAACATGTGTTCATTGGTGTTCCCCAAAGTGTACGCAAGATGCGTGATGTCAAAGAAGAAAAACTAGATATTAATATATTCAAAATAATGTTGAGTCAAGCGTATTTATGCTCCTCGCCTGATCATGAGATGGACGGTTCCATTTTAACTCTGAATTGTAAGATTCTTAAGAAGAATGCGTAGATCATTTACTATATTTACTATGACATATATTTGGATTAAGAGAATGATTTAGGATTATTATCTCTAAGAAAATTTATTGTAACATTAATTCTAATTAAGATAATGATTTTGGATGATATACTCTGAGAAAATTTATTGTGGCATTTATTTGGATGTGATCAGCAGGTTCCTAATTATTTTACTACTACAGAATTAGAAACTATTGAATGAAATATTTCCTTTCTTACTAAACAAAAAAGGAAAACATACAAATAAAATCAAGAAGGAATTTCATACAAGGAAATCTTTCCTTTCCTTCTAGATGTCAGGTCGTGACATATATACTCAGCAGAGTTCTTTCTGTCTATATACTCCCTATTCCCCTCTCTTTCGAACCCTAAACTGAGATTCAGAGTTCTCTTTTGAGCCCCAAAGTAAAACCCTATCCCAAATCCGGAGTTCTCTCTTTTCAGCACCAAATTAAAACTCTAAAAATCTCGAAACCGAAATTCTAATCCTCCACACTAGCCATGTCGGTTCCTGAGAAGCACCGTGGGAAGATCGCCAGACAAAGGTCAAGCAGTACTGGCCTGGGAAGGCACTATAGTTGGCGGATGAGGCCGATGAAGACGACATCACTGGGTCTCGTAAGACAGAAAAGGCTTCTGAGTAGTCTGATGATGTGGCCATGATGAAGTATGATTGGGGGCTGAGATGATTTCAAAATTATAATAAATACTAATAATGATAAAATACTTACGGGAACATATTCACTATTTTCCTTTAATTTATCAATTAGAAAATAATCGTTATTAATCGCAACCAACTCGTCATAAAAAAAAGCCCCCAAAAAATTATATATATTACAAAAAAAAAAAAAAAGCCCCCAAAAAATCAAGTTGAAAGAATTGAACAAATAAAAATTACATTTAAAAAAAGATATAAAATCTAATATCACATTTTTTTTAATGGATGCTTGACTAGTATCAATTATCACATTTCTATTATCTAACTTACATACATCATTCTAATATTACTCCTCAAGTCCTCATTTTTTCGACAAGTGGAAGTAACTAATGCACATGTACAGTCCATTTCTTATACTAAATTCATTTGAGACAATAACATGGATAACCAATTCAGACTAATCAATTCGGACATATTCTTTGGTTTTTTTTTCATATGTCTATGACAATTAACAACGTTGGAATAAAATTTTAACACTTCCCATTAATTGAATTGTTAATAAATCGCCAATAATGAGAATCATTTCTTTTATTTTATATCATATGAATATATACTTACTGTAATTGAATTAGTTAATTTGTGTGTCATATTAGTAGCAGATTCGATCTGATACTATTGTATATCGAGTCATTCTACTCGTGTGGGCCTGAATCCAGTATACTTCCATCAAAACTCCATTTTTGCTGTGCTGAAAAGTGGTGTACACAATTTATTACACAAGATGAAAAAGTGGGCTGCACGAAAGTATTTATGTTAATATAAAGAACAAAATAGAGCCCCTCCTAACTAGGCCTCTTAGGCCTTGCACAAGAGACGGCCCTGACATTATGCAACAGATTTTTAAGTATGGAAACAACAAATACAGAAGGAAACAGCACCGACTTCAAGCATAGTAAAAGGAAACACCGCCAAATTAAATCTGTTTTGACTTCTTTTCCTCTATGCCGTTGCCGCCTCTCCGTATCCCCCTCTCTTTATTCGAAACCCAAATTGTTGCCCTAAAATTCCAAATCCAGAGTTATCTCTTTTTAGCCCCAAAATAAAACTCTAAAAATCTCAGAAGCCTAATCACCAGCCATGTCGGTTCCTGAGAAGCACCGTGAGAAGATTGGCCAGACGGAGGCCAGTGGGAAGGCGCCGGAGTGGGCGGATGCGGCCGCTGAAGATGATGAAAAGGCTTTTGAGAATTCTAATGATGCGGCCGCTGATGACGATGAAAAGGCTTTTGAGAACTCGGATGATGCGGCCGCTGATGACGATGAAAAGGCTTTTGAGAACTCGGATGATGCGGCCGCTGATGATGATGAAAACGCTTTTGAGAACTCGGATGATGCGGCCGCTGATGACGATGAAAACGCTTTTGAGAACTCGGATGATGCGGCCGCTGATGACGATGAAAAGGCTTTTGAGAACTCAGATGATGGGAGGCTGAGAAGATTGGCTGAGGGAAGGGGGGTGGAGAATAGGGAGGAAGTCAGGGCCGACCATGGAAGGATGCGTCAGGCCGAGAGTGTTGAAGAAGAGCATGGCAGGCGAGAGGAAGAGGACGAGGGGATTATTTCCAGTGTTGAAGAAGAGGAGACAGAGCAAGAGGGAGAAATCGACAAGAAGAGGAAGAGAGACGAAGTGGAAGAAGTGATAGAGGACCTGAGGAACATGACGACACAAGAGAGGAGACAGTGGGAGAGGAGTAACCCTAAGTTGGCAATGAAAGTGAGGAGCAAACTCAAGTGGGACTTCGTGCACACGAATTATCGCAAGTATTGGGCTCCCTTCTCAAATTAATACCGCCCTAATATTATTCTTATATATATATATATATATATATATATATATATATATATATATATATATATATATATATATATATATATATATATATTGTGTTTTTTTTTATTTAAGTTTTGTAATAATGAACATTTGAGGGGCTGTTTAGAAAACGTGCTTTAGCACTTTCGATTCGTGTTTGCTTGTTTGGGCTGATCAATACATATGTGAGGGTTAATTGCAGCTCAATAGGGATGATATAAGCTTAAATGAGGGTTAATTAGGTTGGTTACGATTATGATGTCTGATTAGGGCTGTTTATGATTGATTGGGACTTATTAGGGTTTATTAAAATGGGGCTTAATTTATGACAGTTTGGGAATGATAATCTAGTTTGGGAATGATAATCTTAGTGCTGATTGCTTTTTTTGTATAATTATGAAGCTGATTTGAACTTTGTCTTTGTTGTTTTCAAAAAGCTTTGAGGATGCTTTAAGATCTAGGGTTTTGAATATGCAACATGCATGAAGATTTAGGATTTGAGAAAAGCTTTCTAAGGAGGCTCTAACGGTTTTGAGGATACTTTAGGCTTTTGTGTGCAGATGTATGAACTAATGTGGTTTTGACGGTACTTAAGGGTTTTGTATGTGAATGTATGAATGAATGTAATTTTATATGTGTGAATGTAGCTATTATATGAGTAACATTGTATTTTGCTTGGAAATTGTTTTGTATTTCAAATGATTGGTTTAATAATGAATAAATGTTAGTATATTGTGGCGTTGTTTTTTGCTTGTTTTGAATTTTGTATAAAATTTGTGTGTGGATTCTGTCGAATGTTGAATTTTGTATGAGTGCGATAAATGTACCAGTGAGATAGGGATAGAGTTCATCAATTCTAAATATTCTCTTTTTTTTCAAATGCTATTCTATCTTGAGAATGTAAAATGGCATTGGTACAAATTAGTATCATCTCAATATCTACAGAGCAACACTATTTTGATAATACATTTTAACACATTTATTCGTGTATGTGTTTCCTAAGAGAACTTACTTATTTTTCAGAAAGAAAATGAACACATTTTTTTTGTAGTAGTCATCTAGCATTGAACAACTTGTATTGGAAATTGGTTTAGGCCTTGATTCATGTTGGGAAGAGTGAATGAAAGCGTGGAGACTAGGATTAGGAAAGCGGACAGAGGAACTATTAAGAATGAGCACGATGAAGGAGGAGGAGAGAAGAGAGCCGATGAAGTGATGAGCAAAAGGTGGCTTCAATCCCGTTAAAATCACCTTTTAGAATCGCCATTGATAACAAAAAAATGAGTTGTATTAGTTTTGAAATTAATTAGTTCAAATTAAATGATTGGATTTATAGTTTTGTGTTGTAATTTGGTTTTTTGTTAATTAAGCATCTTATTTTGCAATCTGAAAAAGAGTGAAACGGCCGTATTTTCATGAACATTAAAAACAACTTTTCAAAGATACACAGCGAAGCCACAGAAGCGGCAAATCATAAACTAGAAAGTGAGAGGAGACTACAAACTCGACCAATAGAGCAATCTGTACTTAATTTTCTTCTATTTTGTTTTTCTTTTAGTAAAAGGGGGATTCTTGTCATATTAGCCCCGATCAATCCTAAAGAGAGTGTCTAGTATAGCATCGATTATTTTTTAATGAAAGACTTAGTAACTTAATTAGCTACAATTTCAAAAAAAAAAATATTGTTTTACTGTATCCTTTCATTCATAGAACTTCTCAATATGAAATGAGAAATAATTATCATGATTTTTCAGAACCTATCATAAATAAATGCAAGTAACCATTAATTCAGTCGATTTTATCTTCTTCTTTTTTTTTGAGGAATACGCAATAGATGATCCGCCTATTATTGTTTTATTTTAATATTAAAAAGCGTTTGTATTTACATATGATGTACATAAAATAGAAGCAAAATTATACAATACAACACATCCCTGCACAAAATTCCTAACTACAATGTGCCTCCGAAGAGATTGCTTTCCCTAGAATGCCTCTCGTGATTGAGCTTTTTCCCATTGAAAATTCTATCGTTTGCTCAAGCCAAATTGCCCATATGGCAGCTATCCAAAGAGCATCCCATGATTTTCTCGTGTCATTATTCATATTGGTTCCTTTTTGGAGCCAAAATCCAACAGAGAGGTCTCCTTTTTCACCTTCTCAATGCATCCCATGAGCTAGTTCTTTCCAAATTATATTCACAAACTCGCATTCTATATGGATTTCAATATCGATTTTATCATACTATATGGATTTCAAAATTATAATAAATATTAATAATGATTAAATACTTACGGGAACATATTCACTATTTTCCTCTAATTTATCAAGAGGATATATCAATTAGAAAAAAATCATTATCAATCGCAACCAACTCGCCATGATCATTATGTTCATATAAATGCTACAAGAAATCCGTATCGCCTGAACACCAAAATCCGCATGGATCAGGGACGGCCCCATGATATATATATTACTAAAAAAAGGCACCGTAAAAATCAAGTCGAAAGAATTGCACAAATAAAAATTACATTTAAAAAAAGATATAAAATCTAATATCACATTTTCTTTTTGTTTGAATGGAAGCTCGACTAATATCACATTTTCATCAACTAACTTACATATATCATTCCAATATTACTCTCATTTTTTCGACAAGGGGAAGTAACTAATGCACATGTACCATCCATTTCTTATACTAAATTCATTTGAAACGATAACATGGATAACCAATTCAGACATATTCTTTTGGTTTTTTTTTTCATATGGCTATGACAATTAACAACGTTGGAATAAATATATTTAACACTTCCCATTAATTGAATTGATAATAAATCACCACAATGAGAATAATTTCTTTTATTTTATATCATATTAATATATACTTACTGTAAATGAATAATTATTTTTCGTGTCATATAAATAGCAGATTCGATTTGATACTATTGTATATTGGGTCATTATGCTCGTTTGAGCCTGAATCCAGTATATTACAATCAAAACTCCATTTTTGTTGTGCTGAAAAGTGTACATACTTTATTACACAAGAAGAATAAGTGGGCTTCACGATAGTATTAATATTAATATTAATATAAAAAACAAAATTAGAGGCCCTCCTAACTTAAAGTCCTACGCTGAGCCCTCTTAGCCCTTGCACAAGGGACAGGCCAGAAATTATTCAATCGATTTTAAGTATCTGGAAACAGCACCGAGACGCCAAATTATAACGTTCTTGAATTCTTTCCCTCTATATTCCATTGCCGCGTCTCCGTATCCCCCTCCATTTCTTTCGAACCCTAAAATCCCAAATCCAGAGTTATCTCTTTTTAGCCCCAACTTAAAACTCTAAAAAAATCTCAAAACCGGACCGTGACCCTCCACACCAGCCATGTCGGTTCCTGAGAAGCACCGTGGGAAGAACGGCCGGACGAAGGTCAAGCGGTACTGGCCTGGGAAGGCACCGGAGTGGGAGGATGACACAGATGATGTCGACATCACTGGATATCGTAAGACTGAAAAGGCTTTTGAGAAGTCCGATAATGTGGCCATGATGAAGGATGATCGGAGGCTGAGAAGATTGGCTGAGGGAAGGGTGGAAAATGGAGAGGAAATCAGGGCCGACCATAGAAGGATGCATCATGCCGAGAGCGTTGAAGAAGAGCATGGCAATCAAGAGGACGATCAGGCCGAGATTGTTTCCAGTGTTGAAGAAGAGGCAGATCAAGAGGAAGAGGAAGAAAGGCGCAGAAGAATCCTAGAGAAAAACCTCCAAAGAGATCAAGAGGAAGCAGCGTCACTCATCCCAGCCGAAGAAGAAGAAGCCGAAGAATGGGAGGAATCGGAGTATGAAAATGATTCAACAGGCGGGATCACAATGATAAGGCCGGTCATCATCCCTAAATCCGAAAGGGACAAGAAGAGGAAGAGAGGCATTGTTATAATACAACATAATAAAATAAAAAAATAAAAATGAATGAATGAAATAATATAAAAATGTTGAAAAGTCAATAAGGTGCTTACCTTGAAGACCCATTCACACCTTCACGAAGCTGAAATTTTCATTTCGTTTTGGGCTTGGATAAATTAAACGGTGCCCATTATTTTCCTTATAATATTTTGTTACTATTCCTTCTCTCTCTAAACACAAAAATAAAACCATTTTCTCAATAGAGAGAGAGAAAGGCAGAGAGAGAGGGAAGAGTTGTGTCTGTAGAGAGGGGTCGAGTCGAGCAGAGACGACTTGATCGGAGCTCGGGTCAGAGGGCGGCATCACCGGAACTCACGTATCGGAGAAGAGCGAGTAACCTTAATCGCAAAGCTTGAGCTTTTTGAGGTAATAGCTCAGATTTATCCTCAATATGAGTTAGAAACTTGTGTATTGCCATTAAAATCGAGTATTACTCGGAATAGTATAAACCGTAGGTTTTGGGGATGAATGAAATTAATTAGAGAGATGGGGAATGTGATTTTTGAGTAAAGAGATGAGTCGAGAGTGGTACGGTCGCTTGAATGGTGGCGCTCCGACCATCTATTGGCTCATTTTCATGGGAAGAGAGGAGGTTGAGTGAAGCTCGGTTTTGAGAAGGAAGAAAAACAAGAGAGGGAGAAGGAGGCGGAAGGAAAGAGGAAGAAAGGAAGAAAGAGAATTAAGGTGCTTGTCTTATCGGGTCGGGTTTTGTTCTTACCGGGTCGGGTTATTAGTTCGGGTTTAATATCCACCAAATAAATATCCATTAAGCCTTTTTAATAAAATCTGGATTGGGCCGAGTTTAATAGGCTGAATTTTAAGTAATGGTGGGCTGAATTGTATTTCGAATTTGGGCTGAGAATAATAACTAAATTTGAATTGGGTATTTATTTGGAGTTGGGCCATGTAGTAATTAATTAAAATGGATTAGACCTTTTACTTATAATGATCCAATTAATTAATAGTTGGGTTAATAAGCTTTTTGGCCAAGATAAAATACATGGCTGAATATTTGAGTATTTAGTTATTTTATTTTAATTAGGTCAGTTTTAGACTGACGTGTCTGATCAGTAGAATTGGATTCAGTAAAATATTCATAATTTCTCCATCCAATATCCGTTTTCAGTGTTCTTGTAGTCGTTAGAATATTTATTCCGAGGCGGTTTTAATGGTAGTAATTAAAAGATCTTATTATTATGTATTTATTTACTTATTTATTTATTTATTTATTTATTTTTCAATATTATATAAATGTAGTTATTTCAGTAGAATATGTAGTCAGTGGTAAATCTTGTGGTATAACTAGTAGTGGTAGAAAAATATTATTTTTATACAAGTGGATGAGGAAGACACATGTACGGACAATTTTAGTGGGCCTGGTACCAGAGAGTGATTTTCGGCTAGCTACCGAAACTTACAAACTGTTAGACGTGACAGTACGGTCTCCTCGGGTGGTTAGAGGGGGCGTGTTTCCACTGTGGCAAAGTTGGAGACACCACTCTCGTGTGGTTGAGAGTGCAGCAGACTGACTTATCTCAAGTAGATCCGAGATTGCAGTCTATGAGTGGGTCCCGTGTGGTTGCCAACCTTATCGTAGTTTTTAAATATACTTATATGTATATTTTCAGTAGTACCACTTATAATATTATAAAAGTAGTAATTTTTATAGCAAGTGGTAGTTCTTATAAGTGGTGGCAGTGTTTCGTAGAAGTGTAGTATTTATCATTCCAGTAGGGTAGTAGCTGTAGTAGTGGATAATAATTTTATTATCTGACTTTTCTGACGCTCAGCCAATATTCCCAGGTAGCGATTGAGGCAGGAGGTGGTGGCATACATAGATTCTTTTGAGAGCGTAGCAGAGAGCGCCAGCACTAGTGTATATTTTTATCTAGTAGTCGTAGTTATATTTATAGTTTGAAGATCTTGTTTTTAGTTTTACATGGTGAGAGCTGGTTTGTATTGTTTTGACTCTGCTATTGCGCTATATATATATATCTATATGTGTTGTGCATGATGATTTTGGGTCGTGACAGGCATCGCGAAGAGCTGGTCAAGAAGCGAATGCAAGAGATGAAAGATGAGACAAAGAGGATGTTGGTGGAGGCGATTAGAAAAGACGAGGAAATACATAAGAATTTTGAAACGGAAACGAATGCTGAGGATGAGTTGAACGAAGCGGACGATGAGTTGGAGTAGTATGAAGCTTGGACGGTTGGGGAAATATTGAGGATTAAGAGGGATAGAGAGGCGAGGATAAGGAAGAGGGTTAGAGAGGATAGAGAGGTGAGGAGGATAAAGGAGAGGGAACAAAAGAGGAAGTTCATGCAGAAGGATTATCACAAGGGAGCATTTTTCGAGGACGGGTCTGATGAGATTTATTTGAGGGATTTCTCTGCCCCGACCGGAGAGGATAAATTGAACAAGTCCATTTTGCCGAAGGTCATGCAGGTCAAGCGATTTGGAAGGATCGGGAGGACTAAGTGGACCCATCTTCTTAATGAAGATACTACCCGTCTTTTGACTTCTTATAAGTGGACTCAAAATGGACCCCTTCGAGTAAAGTAGAACGCTAAAATGGCTGGCAGGAGGTTCGCTAAACCAAATGGGAGCAAGAAATTCAAGGATTGGGAAACCAAGTATTTAAGTTTAAATTTCTAACCCAGTGTGTTGTTAGAATAGGTAGCTTCAATTTGTGAATTGTGCATGATCCAGTGGGTTATTAGAATAGGAGGCTGTTGAGCTTTCGCAATGCTCTCAATACTTGTTATGAATTATTTCATGATTTGTGTTTTCTGTTTCTTATTTGGCCAGCATACCTTTTAGTTGGATGTCTCCATTTCCATGATAATCAAAGGGGAACTTTCTAAATTTCAGAAGCCCCATACTCGAAAAGTAAATTTTGAGAAACATGAGCTACTCTGCTTCACCAAATCAGCAGATCACAATCTCAAAAAAAAAAAAATCAGCAGATCACAAGCAACAAAATCTCCTCTGCTTCATGATTTCGTGATGATCTCTGTGTACAGGCAGTACGTATAAAATCATCATCTTGCACAAGCATAACTAAAGGCAATAACAAAGAAACAAAAAGGGACAAACAAGAACACCAAATGTACAAAATCCATAAAAGTCGTGATTTTGACGCAGCTTACTTTGTAGAGGAAAGAGCCGAGATTTTGCTCAAATCTCTTGCTGCACTAGAGCTGCTCGTCTGTCTTGTATCTGAACTTACTCTAAATACATAATTTTGTTTCAGGATCTCATGTAGTTGTGTTGCCACTTCAGCCATTGTTGGTCTTCTAGCTGAGGATTCTTTGGTGCACCTCATTGCAATATCAATAACCATTTTTATAGAGCTTTTACAATAATCATATTCTTCACGTAACTTGCAATCAACAATTTGATCGATATTTTCTTCAGCGATGCCATGCTTCACATGATCAATTATGTGAACAAATTCTCTCCCTTGCAATGTATGTGGTTCTCCTGTTACTATCTCCAGCAGAACGATTCCAAAGCTATACACATCGCTTTTTTCATTAAGTGGAGATCTGCATGCCCTAAACAAAACAAACTCAGAAGTTTTAACTTTTAGGCTCTATGTTGCATATGGTATATTTAGTTAATAGAAATGGTTGGATATATAATTTGAGGGAGAATAAGAGGAAGTACGATGTTTTCGACTCAGTTACTTCAGTGATTACAAAAGTTGAAATCTCAGTTCAACAAATAGGTCCAACAGAAATCTTATACTAACTTATTAACTACTATGATCTGCAAATGGATGTGAATTTCATAATGGTCATGTGTAGCAACATACGTACTCTGGATCAATGTAGCCAGGTGTCCCACAAATGGAATATGATGTCATGCTGTCATTACTTTCAAACATTTTTGATAACCCAAAATCAGCTATTTTGGCCTGAAAGTTCTTCCCTATAAGGATGTTGCTGCTCTTGATATCTCTATGAATTATCTTCCGTTCTCTGTGTAGATAATCCAACCCTATATCACATAACAAGTATATTGTTGGTACCAAAAAGGATTTCGTTTAGAACGAATCAAAAGGTGATTAAAGAATGTTGAATTTCTGCAGTATTAATACCTTGTGCAGCCTCAACAGCTATTCGGAGTCGTTTCCCCCAATTCAACACTTGAGTGTTGTTAGCTTTACCTAGAAATTTGGTGATAAATAAGCACGAGTTTCACAAAATGAAAGCTACCACAAACAAATAGTTCTACAAGCTTGTAAGCATTTGTTAGTAAGGAATATGCGCTAAATCAGACTAAATATGCAATATAAACCTCGTAAATTATCATGAAGACTTCCTTCGGACATGTACTCATAGATTAGTGCAAGACAATTTGGATCTCTACAATACCCAACCAAAGAAACTAGGTTCTGATGTTGAACCTGCAATAAACTTCTTCCCTGCAAAATATTCAAAAAAAGTAAATATTTTTGACAAACTTCTTCCCTGCAAAATTTAATCTTCTATGACAATTTTAATTTTTTAATAGAATCTCAGCCGGCAATCGCCTGCTGATGCTTCAAAAAAATATTCATGTCTATCTTAGCGAAAAACTTACTCTTCCAAAAAGGTTTGCCTCAGCAAAAAATTGTTTCAGTACAGTTGATGTCTCTTTCGAAGCCACCTTTACTGCAACCTCGGTGCCATCTTCAAGAACACCGTGGTAGACTTTTCCAAAACCTCCTTTTCCAATGACTTGAGAAAAATTATTCGTGACAATTTGCAATTGTGGTTGTGTAAATTCAGTTAATTCATGAAAATCAATTCCTGGAAGAGTTTTCTCCTGACTTCTTATTGTCCGACCTGGATCTTCAGTTGATGTGGTGGAGTATATTCCATGAAAAACAAGAAAATAAAAATAATTAGTGGATTGAGTTTGTTGCATTAATAATTCCAAAAAGGATGTTTCGAAAATCCATGTAGCTAGGTAACAGAACGGCTGGTTTTGTTTTCCTTGCATGGCATTCATAAAGAATATTGCTTCATTGTACTCTATTCAATTATGGAAGCAACAATCAAATGAATTGAAGAGATACAAATCACATACGCAATAGGATGGGAAGCATGACATTTTGCAGATATGATGTTAAAGAGTACATTTTTTTTAAGATCAAACTCGTAATTTGTGGGTTGATAGATTTTATTAAATACGTGATAAACTAGATTGCGTTTGGCAGGACTCGAACTTGTAATTTCTCCCAAAGTTGTAGGATACCTTACCGCTTGAGCAAGCAAGCTTTTGCTGTTAAAAAGTACATTAACATATACACATACCTTTCCTATTTCTAGTTCTGGCCCATACTACGAATATCACAACTACGACTACAAATAAGGAAGCAATAGAAGCTGCTATAGCTATTGTTTTTCCATTCGAGCTGCCATTGTTTGTGCATGAAGAATTGCCAATTCTGATCAGAAAGTACATCAATTTTATTAAGATCTCCATACTGGTATGTACCAATTTGTTGATGAGTTCTCACCAATTTTGTTACGTGATTATTGGTACCAAAAATAAATAGAAAAAAAAAAAGAATAATTTTCAAGATAAAAGGAAACATACAATAAAATGAGAGAGCCATTCTTCGTTTTTTGTTGAAGATTAAGAGGTACTTGTCCTCGCAAACAGTTTCCTGTCAAATTTCTTGGAAAAACGGAAATACATAATTTAACTCTAATTGTAATATAGCAAATATGAAATCTTGAAGCTCAAAGAAAGAAAGATATGGCCACTTACAGGACCTGCAGTAATTGCATATCTGCCAAAGAATCTGGTATTTTTCCCGCCAAGTTATTATTAGATAGGTCCCTAAAAATGAAATTAGTTTTTTATTTTCATCATAAGAACTCAATATTATTTTGATATAGGCACTCATGTTTCTGGTCAGTATTCTATCTTACAAGAATGTGACTGCCTGGAGCTTTGAGAAGGTATTTGATATCCCACCGGTCAATCCACTATATGATAGGTTTCTGAAAATGCACATATTATATTGACATTTATTTTTGTTGTAGAGCATTAAAACAAGAAAGATGTGCTTTTAATTCGTTCTGCTTACATAAATTTGATTGATGCGGTACCATTGTCATAACTACAATTCAAACCAGACCATGCAAACTGACTTGGAAGACATGGATCACCCATCCAGTTTTTCTTCAATCCATATTCTGCTTTGATCTCCAACATTGCATCAACTGTCAGCCAAAATTAAAGGGCAAATAAGTAAAAGTATTTATTATCTCCAAGAGATGTAATGCCCCCACTTCAAGTAAACAACCTATAAAATGCTAAACCTAATATTAGTTGTAATCTTAGTAGGCCACTTTGAAATTAAATCTATTACAAAGACTTACTATCTTGGGTGTTAGTTGTAGGACTAGTGTGGTTCACGATTTGATAAAGCTCTAACGCGTTGATGAAGGGGAAAAAACCATTGTTCGCATATGGATATAACGTGCACGTGAAGGAAACCTGAGCCACAGAGCCATTCACAAACCCATGTTTTAAGTATTGTGGATAGAATGGTCGACCAATTGCATTGCCGCCACAAAAAACAGTGAATGACCTCGAGACGTTCTTCATTAGTTCAGAGAAGTGAAAGATGAAGCGATACTCAATGTTGGATCTATTACCAATCTCAGGAGACCATTTGAAGAAGCTTATCAGCTTGGTAGAGTTTAATGGGGTGACAGCTGTTTGGAGCACTGCAATGGGCGGCAAAAACGAATCGTTGCTATAAAATGTTATGGGTGATGTCGTGCTGATCTCGTTCCATGTACTGCTGTTGAAGGTATATGTGCTCCATAATCTGTCATACTGGTCATCTGGGTACCTAGAAAATATATTTCGGCATAATATCAGCTAAGCGAAGTTTCTAATTTATAATTCTTGCATGAAAAATCAGAACTCACCGTGTTATTTGATTGGTTTTTGGCCCGTAGTTGTACCGGAGAAGAAAGGCAATAGATTGATTTGGTCTTGCTTCTGGGTATAACGAGCCTAGTGGCCTCATCTCCAATGTGGAAATGAAAGGAGTTCCAAAACCGGTGTTTATAAGACAAATTGATATATGCCTTCCTACTGCAACTGTAGCTATCTCAAAACTATACTCCATAGAATCGTCTGAAATGTTCACAGTTTTCCAGAAATTGCCTCCCAGATAAAGATCGAAAAGGAGTGGGTTACCAGGTTTCACGGTTTGTGACCCGTCATAATTTCCGTAAAAGAAGGATGCTCTTATGAGATATTTATTTCCATCTGTGGCATTTGATAAGGTGTAGCAGTTTCTGACACTAAGAGGAAAGCTCCTTACTGTTTGACCTTGGTACGATAAGCCATCGATCATGTAATTACTCGCGATTTTGTAGTTTATACCAGTATCTATGAATTGACTGTCAGAGACGTATTGTATATTTGTGAGTTTATCGGTATAACTTGACTGACTTGTGATTCCACAATCAATGCTTATGAAACCTACAAATAAACAAGAAATTCAATTAAGAGAAGAATTTGCTTGAAATAACTCTTTGTGTAAGAATAAGAAAGAGGTAGTTGATTTACCTTCGGTACTAGATTGCCCCTTAACATGATTCCCTCCTATCCATAGAAAAGAACAAAGGAAGAAGAAGAATGCCATTAAGGGCTTTCTAATTTTTGGACTACAAATTTGCCATTTGAATTAAGTAATGCATTCTCTGTTTCAAGAGGGATGACTAGTATATTATACAAACATAATGAACAGATAGATCTATCACAATTAATTAAAAAAAGAATCATGACGGCAATAACTTCCTTAAACAAAAAATAAAAATATAATGCAGAGGAACTAGTTGCAAGCTATGAAAAGGTTTTATCAAGCAAATATAAAACTGAAAAACTCTACATGGTTTTGTGCTCAAGAAAGCAAAAAAGTATTAACTGATTTTGACCTTGTCAAAGATATTTTGATATTGCTGGAAGTATCCATAGTTTATCATGCTACATTTGAACCAATTTTAGACTTGGTCTTTCTAGGGCATCTTCACAGGAGGAATTAAATTTGCTTGGGAAATACTATATAGCCCATTTGAATTATCGAGTCTCCGGGGAGGTAAGCTTGAATAATATAGACAGAGCCCATCTTGTGAAATATCCATATACAAGATTCAATTATACAAATTCACACAAAATTGGTGAAAAATAACTGCACTTTTTGGTGGGGACAAGGTCAGAAAAAAGTATAAAAAGTAATTGTTTTCAGATAAACAAATCGATTTCAAGCCCTTGGTATTTTTTTTTCTGCAATTTAGTGTGTGATATGCAGAAAAACTAATTGTAGTTACCAGCATATGGCGACCAACAAAAGCTCCTCTGCCTGATGGATCCTGTAGTGTCCTGAAATGAATGAGTATGCACAATATATATTCGAACAAATCCAATTTTAAAGCAAGGAAGTCAAGTTTGTTTAGCAAATAAATATACATTACTCTACACAAACACGGTAATTAACACGATCAATTGTTTCCTTAGTAACACGATTCAACACACATAGGTGAACCAATATCATGATGAGAGAGACTGGACGAATCACACATTATGCTCGTAGTACCAATTTGAAAACATGTGTCACTCAGTTTGCTCTCTAACACCAAACAATCTTGTAACTGCTTGACCACATCAGCCATGGTTGGTCTAAGAGAAGAGGGCTGAGTTGTGCACTGCATTGCGAGTTCCACAACCTTCGAAATTGAATTTTCCTCATATTTTCCTAGTAATCTTGGATCGGCTACATCATGTATATCCCCTTTAAGGAACTTATGATTCACATATTGCACTATGTGAACGTTCACCGGTTACAATCTCCAACAAGACAACTCCAAATCTATACACGTCAATCTTTTCATTAGATATATTTGCGACAAGTAACCTACATTAATTATCCAAAAATTAGATGAAACAAATGCAAGAAGAAAATATCATTACACGAAGCATCATATTTAAGATCATGAGAGAGAGAGACGTACTCAGGATCGATGTAGCCAGGTGTGCCACAAAGGGTGGTGGCAAGAGAAACAGAGAGACTGAAAGAACGTGTCCTAAATTCGTAATTGTCTCCATAAAACAGGCCCAACTAATAATATCTTGGCCCAATAGAACTATCGGTTCCGGGTATTATTTTGTTGGTAACTAAAACCCGACCCGTTAATTCCTTTGCGGGTCCGTTAAAAGCTCGCTCAGTAAACCGTTCTTCAAACGAAGGCGCCAACTTTTTCACTCTAAGTTTGTTTCTCACAAAGTCACGAAACAAAAAGAGAAGAAAAGAAAATCAAGATCAGCCATGGCAGGATTTGGGGAGGTTCAAATTAGATTTGCATCTCTCCAGCTTATCCTCTTGATTTTCCTCTTTCTTTCTGCTGATGGATTGGCTTTCTCCTTTGGAGGTAAAGTTCGGCTCTCATTTGCCTTAATTGTCTTTGTTTGATTCTTGATCTTTATCTTTTGTAAGAACTTTATGCAAGTTCAATCGTGTACTCTTTTCTTAGCAATTTATACAAGTTCAATCTTGAAATCAAAGATTCATGGAAAAGAAAAGGATAAAATTCGTTCTTTCATCTTTTCTGATTCGTTCGGTGTGGTTTCCTGTACTTAGACCTGCTTGTGAAAATGCTGCTTCTGTTTGTGCTTTCTAGTTTATTTTCTTTCTGTAATGATTCAAGAAATTTCACAACTGAATTGCAGAATTTCCTGTCACAATTCAAGAAAATTCACATTTTCTAAAATTGATTTATATTTAATATTTTTCTTATTTTATCATAACTATACAGATCGCGCAGTTGGAATTAATTATGGAAGATTAGGCTCAAATTTGCCCTCATACAACACCGCAATAAAACTAATCAAATCTCAACACATAAACCACGTAAAAACATTCGACATGGATCCGTATCTAATCCGCTCTTTTTCCAACACAAACATCTCTCTCTCACTCTGCATCCCAAACGACCAGATTCTCTCTCTAGCTTCTCACCCCTCAAATTCCGACCTTCTAATCAAAAAGACAATTTTGCCCTTCATTCAAACCACCAAAATCTCTTCAATTTCCGTCGGAAATGAAGTCTCAATGGACCCTCAATTCAGCCCTTTTCTTCTTCCTGCCATGAAAAATTTCTACAAAAGTTTAAAAAAATTCAAACTTGATAAAAAAATTAGGGTTTCGACCACTCACTCTTTAGCGGTTTTGGCGATAAGATTCCCTCCTTCAAACGGAATATTCCAAGAATCTATTAGAACTTCAATCTTAAAACCTGTTTTGAAATTTCTAAACAAAACCAAATCCCCTTATTTTGTGAATTTATATCCATATTTGACCTTCAAAGAAACAGATCAAATACCCTTAGATTTCGCGTTATTTACTCAAAACCCTAATCTTTATTACAAAGACCCAAACAACGGATTAATCTACACGAATCTATTTGATTGTTTGGTTGATGCATTAAATGTTGCGGCGAGTCAATTGGGGTTTGATGACCTAACCCTAGTTGTGACCGAAACGGGTTGGCCTTCAAAAGGGCATGAAAATGATAATGCTGCTAGTTTGGAAAATGCGAAAATATTTAATCAGAGATTAATTAAACATGTGATGAGATTTCCCATAACGGGTACGCCGTTACGACCCGCTCGACCAGTTATGACGTTTATTTTCGCGCTTTTCGATGAGGATTTGAAAGAGGGCGAACCGACGGAAAATCATTGGGGGATATTTTATGCGAATGGGAGTAGGAAATATGATATTTGGGGGGAATATTTTAATAGCAGGGGTGATGAAATTTTGAAAAAGGATGAAAACTATGAGGTTTATTTTTAGTAAAGGGTGTAGTGATGTGATGATTTTTTTTTTTTGGGTTTGTGAGGTTTGGTTCTGATATTTAGATTTTTGAGAATTGATTTTGTGGCTTTTGTGTGATTTTGGTTGTGATTGGTTGTGTGGGAAACAAAATTGTATAGGATATTGTGTGGAAGGAAAATATAGTGCAAGAAAGTAAAGATGTTTTGTAAATTTTTGAGATTTAATTCGTTGTTTCTTTTTTTTAGTTTGATTCATTGTTCAGATGTAGAAAAGGTATTAATTACAGTCGCGTATGAATTATTTTGCCTCTGAATTTCTACTTCAAAGTCTAAAATTTACCCTTTCTTTAATCTTAAATTTTACTTTTAATTATTCCAATAATCGATGTTGATAGCAACTACACAATACCTGAATGTCAGTACAAATCGAGCTAATCTCTTCTTTTTATTATACAAAGATAAAAAAAAACATAACATGCAGTAAATATTAGTTACCACTTTCATTTTTTAATACAAGACAGTAAAATCTACTCAATTAAAAACATAGCATAATAACATCTCTCTTTGAGAGTTTCCTTTTTACCATTTTACCCTCCCTCTAATCAACTTCAAACACACTAATTAACTAACCAACTAACACCCTTTCGGCACAAAACCGACCCGATTTCTATCCGAGTCAAAAACGACTCTAAACCCTTGCTGCTGAATATTTCCAATTATGGAAACCCCACCGTCTGTGCCCGAAAAGGCAAAGCAAAAAGTGCCTTTCATATCGACAGGTATCAGATAATTCTCAGGCGGAAGCACCACGTCAGCATTACCGTTAAAATGCAAGCTTACTGTCGGCACTTTAACTTGACTCTGACCATTCAGATCGTAACACGTGTCGAAAAGCGAGAATCCACCAGCTGTCCGTTTTAAACCGGCCGTGCCGGCTCTGAACGCGTCTCGTACGGATGAATACGCTGACCTGACAAAGCACAATAAACCATACGTTGTGAGTCTAAAATTTTTATTAAATAATAAATGGACAAACGCACCGTTAGTCCTTGTACTTTAGTTGGATTGCAATTTAGTTCATGTACTTCATGAAAACATGCATGATTAGTCCCTGATCAGTTAGGGAAATAACTAACCATGCACAATTCTATAAAGTAAGAGGGACCAAGCATGCCAAATCAATAGTACATGCACTAAATTACAATCCAATTAAAGTACAAAACTAACAGTGCATTTAATTTATCCCATAAAAATATATGCTGACCTGGCGAGTCGAGTCACAGACGTGCCTGAGTCAAGAATAACTCCACCTCGACCCGTTTGCGGGTCAAGTTTCAAGTCCGACTCAGCCAAACCTGACACACGGGTCCCGCCCACACTCACGCCGGTCAACTCCACGTAGTAAAAGGTCGACATTTTAGGGTTTTGGACCATCGGCGTGAAGACGGTTTTGAGGGGCATTGACGACTCGCCGAAGATGATTGAAGAGATTTTGGGGTTTGGGGAAGCGGTGCGGTCTACTAAACAGTAGGAGAATTTGCGGCCGTAACGACGGGAGAGTTGGGATGGGAATGAAAGTGGCCCACGACCAAGACCTAGTGATAAATGGTAAATATTTAATTTACATTTCAGTTGATGATCAAATTAATATGATAATAATGTTTTTGCATGAATAAGGCATGCTCTGTTACCCACATATAATCCAACTATAGTAGAACCAGCTCAACAGGTTTATACCGAATTATTTTAAATGTTATAGTATAAAATGCTAATTACCAAAATGTTATGCGAGTCCTGAATTACCAACCTTATATCTAAATTATCAGATTATTTCTCTAAATCAAACATACCCGTTACCTAACTAAAAAGAAATGTTAATGACCAAACTTTAATCTAAAGTATAAAATAATGTCTACATATTCAACTTATATACTACCTTTAAATAAAATTGGATTAGCCTCATTTGTCCTACTTCCAAATTTACACTAAAACAAACCATTCACAATATCGTTACAAAACACATTACCTAACAAACCCGAAGCGGCGACAAACAACCCCTCATTATCATGTCCACACCCAATCCCAATCCTGCCCACTCTCTCCCTCCTTCCGAAACTCAACGTCTCCGTCCCAAACTCCCCGCTCGTGACCGACCCGTCTCCGTACGAAACCTCGTACAAGCACTTGTTGGGTTTCGTGTCGCAGCCTGGCGAGTCGAGCCTGTGACAGACTGGGGAGTTGCATGGGATGGATTTGAAGGAGCGGGATTTGGATGGGGTGAATATGGGCGTGGATTGGGTGTAGCAGTGCCGGCATGGCGCGCATTGCAGCCACAACACATCGCTTCCTGTTGAGACATTGAAAGTTGGATCAGTTGTTAGTTTATTTTGTAGGATTTGGGGAGTTTTATATGTGGTTTTACCTTTTTTTTGACTAATTTGGTTCGGAGTTTCAAATCTGGTGTAGGATAAAAATGGGATTATTTTTAGTGTTTTGAACATGTTAAGAGCAGGATTTGAAATCCCGTTTTTCTTATCTAATGCAAAGTCCAAACTCAGTTAAGTAGAAAAATAAGTTGAAAATCAATTTTTTTTTTAAGTATTTGGTAAAAAAGGGAGTTAGATATGGAAAACTAGTGTAATTTCTATCCACTTGTTTAATGGATTTCAGTAAATGAATAAAGACACGTCTTTTTTACAAAGTTCAATTTTTTGAGTAACTGTTTAGCATTACCTGTGTCAAGTACGAAGAGAGAGCGGGTCTGAGGAGTTCCGACTCCAATCCGAGCGAAATACTCTCCACTGCCTTGCGAGAGACCCGATACAACCGGAGTTGCAAACGAACGGTTCGAACGGGGAGAAACAGAGAGAGAGGAAAAGAGCCATTCTGCTCTGTTGTTGTCTCTTTTTAAGCGTGAAAGAAACAAGCCTTCAGCTGTGGAATTTGAGGGGAGCGAGAGAGAGTCAACATGAGAAATGGGAATGTGGAGAGCATTTGAGGGAGTGGTTGTTGTTGTTAGGGATTCAGAGTCGAAGAAGGGTGAGTTTGGGGTAATGGGTTCTTGAAGAGGGGTGAGGACTAGGGTTTGGTATGTGGGTTTGAGTGAGGAGACGCCATTGGAGAGGGAGAGAAGAAGAGTGAAGAAGAAGAAGAGAAACAGAGGGGTGGCCATGTGCGCGTGTTTGGAGAAAGCAGAGAGACTGAGACTGAGACTGAGACTGAGGTGTGGCTTTATAGGCAATAAGACAAGATAACGATCTTGCCCTTCTCCAATTATTTCGTTTTGAATTGTACAGAAATCCAAAAATATTTTGCAATATGCAATTTTAATTTTCTTATTGATGGAGTTTGTTTTATTTTATTTTATTTAACTTAGATAATTAATTTATTTTATTGGTTCTACTGAACTTACTAACTAGCACAGATATACAAAAATTTAACTTAAAATTTGTAGACTAGTGTTATGTTAGTTGTATTGAATAAGATCTAAAATCTTTTTTTTAGGGCGATTGTTTGTCGTATTTTCATTAAACAAATAAAAATTCATTACAACCTTCAGAAAATAAAAAAAATAAAAAGAAATGAAAAATAGATTTTGGCCGATTTTCACCATTGTCAACTTCGCCAATGCCTCACAAACAAGGAAGAGAAGGTGATCGTCATTGCTTGCCACCTCGTCCATATAGAATCACCAAGATCGAACTCGGCTATCGCCACGAAGGCGGTGTCACCCAAAGAGGGGGGAGGGGGGGGGGGGGAGGGGGATGCACCGATATGCCGCTATCGTAAGAGAATAGGCACCGCATAGAGGCCACCAAGGTTGGAGCCAAGGGAAAGGAATTGCCGTTATTTTCGAACCACGAAGAGAAGCAACTGCAATCAAGGGCACACCGTCTAGGTTAGGGAATCGGGACGACATACAACCGATCGATGAAAAAAAGAGGATAAGAGAAGTGACGTCATGAGAGACATCCCTCCAGCAAGCAAGAGCAACAACGGCAACGCTCCCACCTTCTAGGTTAGCGGCAGCACCACCGATCAGTGAGAAAGAGAGAGGAGAATAGAAGAGACCATGACAGACATCTCCGAGTATCAGCAGCGTCACCGTCAAGTTTAGGGTTTTAGCGCCGCCTTCAAGGTCAAAGTTATGGCGCCGTCACCCAGATCTACGATTTCGGCGACATCACATAAATCAGGAGAAAGAGAGAGGAAGAAGTGAAGAGACGCCATGAGAGAGCCGTGTGAGTAGAGAGGTCACCGGCATGTCCTGTCGGAACTGTCATGCCATCAAGAGAGAGAGAGAGAGAGAGAGAGAGAGAGATCTGAGATAAAGGAGCGAAGTAGCCTTGAAGAGAGAGGAAGGAGAACGGCCGGAGGCGATACAAGAGGTGGCAGCCGCTAGGATTTGACCATCTCCAGAAAGAAAAGAAGGATGATTGCTGGAGAAAGAGAATAGAGAAGAGATGATGGTCGCCGTCTGACTGAGCCGGGGGTGGGTGGCGACGGCTAGAATTCCCTTGTCCAGATATAACAGAAAAAAAATAGAGGTTGAAGAAGGTCGCATCAGAGAAGAAGCAGAGAGGAGAGGGAAGGAGAAGGGGTGGCCGGAGTTGGATGGTGAGGAGGGATGACGCTGCCGCTAGGATTTGCCTCCCTTCCAAAGGTTTTTTAAAATTGCTTATTTTTCTCCTTATTTTTCCTCTCCGTACACCTCCCTCCTTTTAATTTTTCTAAAATCTAAAATCTCAATAGACAATAGTAGATCTGACAATGACAATCACAACTTCATAATGATAAACATAAAATATTTAAATATGTATATAAAACACGTCATAATTATAAAATTTTCTAATATAATACAAGTAATTAAGTCTCATGAAAATAAATCGAGCATATTATTAAATAATGAGTGTAATATTGTTCATATCTGATTATTATGTGTGGTCAGATATGAATATTTTTTTAAATATTGTGAACAAAATATAATAAAAATAACAAGAAAAGTAAATATATTTGAATATCATTAGTGATTTCATTCATCTTCAATAGTCATGCATTAAAACTAAAATTCTTAATTAATTCAACTTATTTAATTAACTGTAATGGCATATTGATATATTAATATATCATAGTTTTTCAAAAAATAGTAAATACTAGCCATATCAAAATTATAGAGAAATGCTATTCTATCTGGGATTCTAGAGTGGTGGTAATAAAATTGAGACTCGGTGGTAAACTGAAATAAAAAAAAATGAAAGATGCCGACAAGAGTCGTCTAGAGAGTCTTCGTACGGTATGAGTACGAATGGACGATACTGATTCACGAGCTTGCTTTGAGATTCGTGCTGATTGATGTGTTTGACAGCATGTTCATAGATCTCAGATTTTCAGTATTCATATTCTCTGCGTAGAATTAATTTGTGTAGATACAACTTGTATTGTTTATGCTAAGTTTGAAGAGGGATAATGACTCGTTGTACAAATATTATGAAAAGATGAGATATTAATTTTGAATGTTTTGTAGTTGATTGGTGAAAGTTGCCTTGAGAAATGGGGAAACAATAAATCTGATATCAGGGCACAAATTACGGAAACGGCGATTTATATCAGTTTGTATGATGATATATTTGAGTATTCAAGTATGTTTGCTTGTATTAATATAATATAATCTCAGATTTGATCTGAACCATAACTGTTGGTTGGATAGAAAGTACAAAAAGTAATTTTGTTTATAAACTGACAAGTTTGTTGTATGTATGTTATGTTATGATTAATGATTCTTATATAAGATTGTAGATCTTTTATATACTGAAATTTGAGGCTTATATGTCAATAAGAAATGTATAATATATATGATTAATACAATTTTTACATTGTGTATTTTGTATATTATTTTGATGATATACACTTTTATGTAAATGGTTAATTTTGGTTGTTGTGCATTAATTTTGGGACATTAATGACTCACTATCAAAAATTGAAGTATATTTATATTTCCAAATCAAGGAATATATTTATGGGCTGTAAATATGTAAAAAAAACTTTCTTTAATTATAAATCCAAGTAGGCAACCGCTTACTCTTCCAAAAAATATATATATATATATATATATATATATATATATATATATATATATATATATATATTTATGAAAATAAAATTTGGGGGGGTGTTTTGGGGGGGGGGGGGGGCGCATATAATAGGCCATATTTTGGGAGAAAATGGATGGGAAAGACATCTGTTATTTTTTGTAGTTAGCTAGTTAGCATTTCTATCTTTTCTTTTTGGGTTTTTTACTAGTGAGATAGGTTGTTTTCTTATTGTATTAGAGTTTTACTTAACATAAATTCGGCTAACCTTTATTAAAAATATGATTCAGAGTATCACATCTAAGTAAAGAAATGAGCTTTATTTATCCAAAAAGAATATGGATTGTATTTAAGAATGATATTGAGACAATAACATAAATTCAAAAATTCATGTATGTTATTTTAAATTAGGTATATTATGTTTTTTCTATACTAAAATGTCATGACCTGAATTTTATTTTGAAATCATGATTTGTAAACATTTTTCAGTATTTTGATATTTTGTTTGTTTTAAGTAGCAAATGCTGATTTGGTTGTTTGTTGGTGTGCATTAATTTTGGGGTCCCTGTCAAAAGTTCAATTTTTTTGTCAAAAGTTGCATTTGTGTTTCCAAATCAAGGGATACACATCACATGGCATGGCAACAAGACTTCTTTATGGAAAAATGCGGCATCTAGCCATTATTTTCGGAGAAAGAAGATGAGAAAAGAACTTTGTTTTTTCTAGTTCTCTTTTTTTTTTCTTTTTTGTGAAATATTATTCATTTGAGCCTCACTTGAATATTTTACATTTTTCTTTGTGTTTGGAGCTTTAAATACCAATCAAAATGAAATGGACCAGCAATAAAATGGAAGACGAGGGACCTAGATAACAGTATAATGAATGAACTGCTAACTAGCTAAGCTATTAATAATGATAATGAAATAATGGGGGATTGCTTGACTCCATGGAAATGGATCTATCTACCCTAGTGAACAAATAAATGTGCAATAGTGATCCTTTTATTGATAACTTTCTTTCTCTTCTAGTTCTAGCTAGGAGGATTTTTGATGCAGAAATACATCTTTATGGATTGGGAAATAATAATATGCATACGCTTCTCCATTCTAAGAAACAGAGCCATAAATTAATAAATTCGATTGATTAGTATCAATAGACTAGCCTACGCATGCCACTATGCAGTTGCATATATGAGGCGTACTCCAATATTGTTAAACAAATACTTTTGTAACAGAATATAGTCTATTGAAATGTTTTTTAAAAGATTACCAAAATGTAGTGCCTCAGAATTCCAAAATTCTTAATTGGGCCTATATAAAAGCCTCTATGCGTCACGAGTCATGAATCATGATGCAATAAATTAGACCACATAAATATCATGCCTTGAGCAGATCATAATGATAATACAATGCAAATCCGTACTTTTCTACAAAGGTTTATCTTTTACCAAATCTTCTCCAAGTAAGCAGTGCAGAGCTACATAATAACTTGAACATATCACAAAACCGAATGCACATAATAATATCGAAAATTCTCGAAAAATAACAAAAATCATTCTTTCAGTATATTTATTAAATAAACACACATCCAAGTCTCAGCTGAAAACCCCAGCTTCAAAAATCAAACCACCCCAAATAACCCAACCATTCTTCCCAATTCAGAAACTCAAAACCAAAAATCAACACTAATCAAATATTAGAAAACTTATTATTCTTCCTCAAAACGAAATATTCACTCTTTTTTTTCCCCTTTTTTCAGACATAATAGCCAGTGAAGGTCCCACGATCTCACCCACACAAAACCAGCCCGACAATTCAATGCGTACCACTCAAAAGGAAACATTCTCCTTTTTTTCTAAGAAAGTTTAGGTTCCACATTTAAAAATTGACATAAAATGCTTTTAAAACGAAAAAAATAATATCAACAAATCACGAAGAAAAGGAACAGCAAATCATCCATCCTGAGTACATTTTATTAGTAAAAAACCATACTCCCGTCTTCAGCTGAAAAACCAGCTCCAAAAATTGAAATCGAAACCAAAAATCAACAACACTAATTAACATCGAAACATAATATATTATTCTCCCTCAAAACGGAATATCATAAAATCCCCCCTCTTTTTTTAATAATTATTTTAATCAAACGTAATAGCCAGTGAAAGTGAAGCCTCGGCCGACGATCTCGCCGACGCAAAACCAGGCGTATAATTCGATGCCGAATAATGCGGCGATTCCTGCGTCCTCAACTTTGAGATCCGTGCGGTTCTTCCAGATGTGTTTGACACCGTCCAGCTCCTTATAGAAGGACTCGTACCGGCCTGGCAGGCTAGAGAGAGAGAGAGAGAGAGAGAGAGAGAGAGAGAGAGAGAGTTAGGAGTTTTGAAATTTGTTGGAAAATGTTAAAGAGTAAGGACATCTTATAAAAATTATATATTTATTCCTATGCAAATAGTGAATATATGTCTTATGAACGATTGAATATATCAGTCTTAAAGCTAAGTTGAATAACCATGCAATTTCACTCGTGTTACAGTTCGGAATAAATGTTACGAACTTTGAAATATGCGTAAATTACTTAATATTTGATACATATTAATCAAAAGAAAGAACGTAACAGGCAAATGTACATATATAATCTAAGATAAACAAACTTGAAGCAATCATGTCTTATTGAATCAATTCCAGTAAGATCAAAAGACTACTAAGTCAGCGGTAAAGAACACAGAAAAAAGGCTTAAGCTACCAAATATACCCACAAATTGATAATTTAACTCACAATGCAAGGGCATAAGGTCTACTTAAGCACAACTCATTTGCTTTAATCTTCTTTATAAATCTACAAGCATTAATCTCTTTACCTCAAATCAAAAACTTTCCAGACACAACAAGCTGAACCACTAAAATCTTATCCAAAAAATCTCACCGATCAACTCACAAACCCTACCAACTACCACTCAACCATCAAAAAAATCCAACAAATTCAACAAATTACCTGGCAAGGCGGGTGTAGAAGAGCTGCTTGGAGAGCTCCTGGCACTTCTCGATCGTGGGCGGCTCAACGACGTACTTCTTGTTCTTCTCCATCATCTCTTTGTAGTAAGCGCCGCCGTGCTTCGACACGAAGCTCGAGACCTGACACGCCTTGGATTTCAGCTGATTCAGTCTCGCCGCCATCTGAACCACGAATCAACAAGAAAAAAATCAGAAATAGTTCAAATCGAGATCTAAATTGGAATATCGATCGATCTAAAAGATCGAAATTGAAAAAATTAGCGACTAAAATTGAGGATTGAAAGGAAGAACGTAAATAAAAGTACCTTTGCTTACTAGAAGATTTAAGATTCAGAATCGAAAGAAGAGCTGCTCTCTATGAATTGAAAGAATTAGAAGACGACGGCGCAGAGAAGAGAGGGGCGAAATGGTAATTTGCAAAACTTATTAGGGCTCGTTGACAATTGTTTGTGCATTAGTGGGCCGTCCTCTAACAGGTCCATCCAACAAAAAGCCTTTTCTCTAGGGAATTTCCCAACCTTTAGTCCCTCCCTCCCATTATTTTAAACTTAACATGCTACATACAAGACATTTTGAAATTTTGGCATAATATCCGCGAAGATATTGAGTATAATTTAACAAAAAACAGAAATATGACGAACAAATACTTCTCAAAACAACACAAAACAAACAGCCAAACCATCAATTTAGTTACAAATCCAACGGTTCTAATCCATCCTTAGACCACAAACTATCTTCTCAAAACAAATCCAAGCAGACTTGCATTTATTACAAGCAAACATAAACCCAAGTAAACCAAATAATAAACCAAAAAAAACCCTTCAATATTCCATTTTAATCCCTCAATATTCCATTTTATTCATCTACTTGGTCCACCAGAGGAGGAAGTCCTTGCGCCTATTAATCTTCTTCTGTAGCTGCAGAACCCCATACAGCAAAGCCTCGGCAGTGGGAGGGCATCCGGGGACATAAATATCAACGGGCACGATACGATCGCATCCCCTGACAACGGAGTAGGAGTAGTGGTAGTAGCCTCCTCCGTTGGCGCAGCTGCCCATGGAGATCACCCACCGCGGCTCCGGCATCTGGTCGTACACCCTGGGTAAACATAAATTTGAAAATTAGAAAAAAAAATGAACTGATAAATAAGATGTTGATGTGTTGATGATGTGTTGTCCTTTTGGGTTTTGAGTTTTGGTTGGTTACCTGGTTGTGAGTTTTATTAATATAAAGGAATCTGTGTGTGTGTTGATTGACTAGCAATGGAGTTCTGGGAGTGTTGGTTGGTTGTTTTAAATTTCATAAAACCCTAAAAATATAAATAAATAAATATGTAAATAAATAAATAGGGAAATTTTTAAAGGAAAAATCACTGCATTATGCTTTAATTGAAAAAAAAATCCCTTAGATTTTTTTTTTTTTTTTTTTTAATTGCAAAAAGCACCGACATTATGTAGGTAATTGCAACAATGCCCACACCGTCTGTTGAGTCGGCGTTTAGTTAATAAATAAATAAATAAATAATTGATGTTGATATACTAAGCATTAAGTTACAAAGTATATGACCGTACGACCTATGACAACAATAAAATCTTTTACGAAAAAACATTGGTTAAAAAAATATTAAAGTACAAAAGAAATAGAAGAAACACGTCTGGGTCTAGGGTTTTCACAAATAACGTATTTTTGTTATTACAAAAGTTGCGAGGATATATTTTTTACTTATTTTAAATATAAACTTTTTTCACAAATTACGAGCATACACCCTACGAAAATATATGAATAAAATGGTTATAAAGATGAATATATAGGCTAGGGAAGTATGTAAAAACAACCCTACACTATGATTAAATTGCAAAAAATCCCTTCCATTATTGGAAATTGCAAAATAAGTCTCTATGTTCTTTAGGAAATTGTAAAAAAAAATAAACTACCATTGATAAGATCTAACAACCTAAAAGTTTGAAAAAGTTAAAACGGTTAAAGAGGAAAAATCTGCAAAAAAAAAAAACCCTGCATTATGATCATAAACCCTAAAATTAAAAATTAATAAAGTACAAAAGAGTTATAAAACACGATTGTTTTAATAATACATCCAAATGAAAAGTGATAGAAATTGGAATCTTTGGGGAAATCAAGAATCAATACATTCAGTCATATGTTGCTAAATTGCTGTGAAGTGATATATATAAAAAACAATTGATATTTAATATTTATACCGAGTTAAAACGAGTAAAAAGATTCTTCTTCCTGTGTGAAACACTTGAGATTTTTTTTTTCCATGTATTACATCGAAAAAAGATTCTTTTGGTTTTGTCAAAATCAATAACAAGGAGTTTTTTCCATGTAGCACCTGGATTAATTTGTTTCAAGTTGAAGTTTTTCCTATTAGCCTAAAAGTCCTAATATATACTTACTGCTCTAAATCGTACAATTTCACATTCTTCTGATCCCAATCAGGTAAATTAGGTAAAAACCTTAATAATTTTGACATTAATTATAATCCTAATCAGTTCAAGTCAAATGGAGTAGTCCTACCAAAAGAGAAATGAAACTGAAGAAGCTCAAAAACTAATTCTTTACAGAACCTCGTTGCACCAGTTCAGTTCAATTTCAACAAAATTGGATTTGTTTATAGTTCAAAATCACAAAGAAAGTCTCACTTCTATCAAATTACCCCAAAAAAACAAAAGATTGTGAAATTAACAAAAAAATCATAACATCTAGATCCACTAAATCACTTACTTGCGGAGAGCCGGAGCCATCTTATTGGTCAGAGTTCCAGCCACAATCATGCAGTCCGACTGCCTGGGACTCGGCCGGAAAATCACCCCAAACCGGTCAAAGTCATACCTCGCAGCTCCGGCGTGCATCATCTCGACCGCGCAACAAGCCAACCCAAACGTCATCGGCCAGATAGATCCCCTCCTGGCCCAGTTCAGCAGATCGTCGACCTTCGAAATCACGAACTCCACCGCCTTCGGCAGGCCATTCGGCGATGAAGTGGAAGGCGGCGGGGCTCTGGTGTACGAGGCCGGGGAAGCCGCGGTGGATAAGGGAGCGAGGGCTTGGGTGAGAGAGGGAGAGGAGAGGAGGGCGAGACGGGCGGTGCGAGGCAGGAGCGCCATTGGCGAGGGTTTGGTGGATCTTGTATCGAAGCAATGGAGATTTTGAGAAGGGAGATGGAGAATAAAAGGGTGGAAATGGTATATTATGCTGTTTAAGCGATTAAGCTGGGAGATGGAAATCGACGATGGAGTGAGGATGCGTGGCGTGATGCTGGCCGCTGATGATGCGTTTGAGTGAGTCGGTTAAACTTAACAGTGGAAGAAGTCAGAAGATGGATAAAGACAGATTAGATTGAAACTCACTTTCCCGAATAATTATGGCCCATAAACCTGGAAATAAAAGCCTAATGGGCTGAGGCTGATTAAGTAGACTTATTTTTTGTACCATTTTGTTAAAAAATAAATCAGCAAATACTACTTATTTCAAAATAATGGAGTATTTATCATTTCCGCAACTACTAGTGGCGAAACAGATGTTGTTATGTCACTAGTAGTAGCGGAACATGTGGATTTTATAATTTTTGAAAAATGAGGCTAATTAGTGAAAAAAAACGTGTTCCGCCACTGCCACTGGCGGAATAGGAAAAAAATTATTTTTTTCTCAGGAAAAAAGCGCAAAAAAATTAATTTTTTCATGTGAACAGTATTTGTTTACACTAATTAATCCTGTTTAGTCAGTCAAATAGAAAATTTTTGAAAAAACTGAAAATTCATATGTTTCGCCACTAATAATAGCGGAAATAGTAAATAATTCATTATTTTGAAATGAGTGGTATTTGCTGAATTATTTTTGAATAGAGTGGTATATAAAAAAAAAGTCGATTAAGTAGGGAGGGAAATCTCTGAATGTATAGACCTGGAAATATAAGCTTAGGGGGCCTGTGGTTAGTTTATTTTCTTAGCAATGAAATTAAAACCTAATATAAGTCACTAACTTTTTCTTCCTACATGGTTTTTTTTTTTTTGTAAGAACCAATTGTCATCGCAAGAATTGATGAAATAGTTAATGAATATTTATATGGAGTATAGGTTCTTTTTTCAAGGCACGTTTGAATTCTTTTTGGATGATACGTTAAGTTAATATTTTGTTTGGTTAGGTTTGGTTGGATGATTCATTTCATGTTTTATGTCCTCTCTATCTTTGATTGCGCCGGGTCGTGATTGTATTGAAATGTAACTTGAAACTTGAAAAAAAAAAAATCATCATTACAGAACAACTAAACGATGAAAAATATGATAGATTATCCTACAGTTCATTTTGTAGAAGCAAGCTTAATATTATAAGTTATAAACAAATAAAACTTTGCCTTCATACGAAATGTTAACTTATTTATTTGTTTATAACTTATAATATTAAGCTTGCTTCTACAAAATGAACTGTAGGATAATCTATCATATTTTTCATCGTTTAGTTGTTCTGTAATGATGAATTTTTTTTTTCATTTTGTTGAGTCTTCACATCTTTTAAGTAGAGCGCAGTACCTACGACAAGTCCACAAGAAGAAAAACACAAATACTTCACAAAAGCAACATTTCACTTAAATCAAATCGTGAAATCGTGAATTACATCGCAAAAAAATAACAAAAAACACACTCATCTATCTCTCGATATTTTCTTCATCAAACAGATAAAGATCGATAACACTCGGTCTTTGACCGAGCCAAATTACCCTAATAAGTCAACATAGTCAACAATCAATTAGGCACCCTAAGAACAAGGCGTCCAATTCCCTCATTCTGCACCAAATTAGCACTCCTACACTCAGCAAACGAAATCCTCTCAATCACAAAATTAATCAACTTCAACAATTTTGTCGCCTGATCTTCCCCGTAATTCCATTCCTGGATTTCGGCTTTCACCAGACTCGGATTCCCGGATATCAACTCCCAAAGCGGGAATTCAATTCTCGGCATTACAAAGTCGGATTCTGTGAGGCGGAGGGAAGGGCAGTAGTCGCCCTTTCCGTCACCTAAGTAGATGAACCGGTTTTTACCTTCTGCCATTGCTGAAGCTCTGATTCGCTCAAAGATTTTGCCCTGGATGTGAAGAAAGAGTGAAAAAGATGAGTTGGTTTTGTTGAGAGAGAAGAGTTTTTGAGTTGGTATTTGAAGAGAAAGAAATTCTCACCTTGCACATGTTAGGAGGGCAAAGATCGCAACCATGGCTTGATTTGTGAAAATCATGGCAAGGGAAGATTCTTAGTCTTCCTTCTTCATCAACGTAGCTAGGATTCGTGTTGATTTCAGTGAAATACTCTCTCAATCCATGGTGTTTCAGAATCGCTTCGATGAAGAACTGATTCGCGTCGCTCAGAACTCTTAAATCGCATCCAAGTGCGTAAGCTGCTTTGATGGCAGTTATCACATTTGGATCAATCGGAGCCCTTTTCAGAGTTTCTTCTATGTCCTCAATCGATTTGCCTTTTGCATGCAGTTCACTCATCATTCTATCCTGTAACAATTTCCAGATCGTAAAACATTAATAGCTCGTACAAAGATGAAAGAGAGAGAAAAATACACGAAGCTTAAAGCATGCATGAAATTTTACCATGAGAGAATTCCAAGGCATTGTGGGGAGAAGCTTCTCAAACAACTCAGTCTCGCCGAGCCCATCCACCACCCAATTATCACTGTCGCAATCAATGATCGTCTTGTCGAAATCAAACACTACCACAATTCCAGCCATTAATTTCTATCCTATCTAAGAGAGTATCTAAGAGAAAACTTGAAGAGTAGATTTGAGTTCTTGGTTTTTGGTGGGAAATGGTTGGAATGAGAGAAGCCGTTTAAATAAGAGGAAAGAAGAGAAGATTCCAAAGGAATATTACTTCATCCCTCGCGTGAATGGTGATTGTTCAATGCATTATTAGTGGAGGCTGATTAATATTCCAAATTAAGAGTTCCTAATGCCGAGTGGTGGGGGGAATAGGATAGGAATAAGAACGGGAATAATAGGTGCCGGAATAAGCAGCCTCTAGATAAGAGGCCAATAGAGGAAGGAAGATTCGGAGGCGGGATAGGAATAAGCGGGAATATTCGCATAAGTTTTGAATTTCTGGTGGAATACACGCGTTAATCCTCTGATTAGTGATTACTATCCGTTTTAGAGTAACTGGAGACCTCCGTTTGATAAGTTGAAACTGTTCAGCACAAACAACTGTTGTAATAAGGGAAATTCTTCAAAAACCCCCTAACTTTTTTGGATTTTATCAAAAACCCCCTATCTTTTTCATTTCTTCAAAAACCCCCTATAAATCAACTTGAATTTTTTTTTACCCCCTATGGGATTAAGTTAAACATTTTCCATCCATTCTAATTTTTATTGACCAAAATGCCCTCTATTAATTATTTTTATATTATTTTTATACTATATTTAATTAAATTAAAAATATAATAAAAAATACTAATATTTTTCAATATAATATAAATATTATATTATATTATTTTATGATGCATTAATTAATAAATTCTGAAAAAATTAATAAATTCTGAAAAAAAATTCTTATAAAAAAATTCAAAAAAATATTTTTTAAAAAATAATTTAGAATTTTTACTGATTTTTTTTCCAGAAACTATTTTTTAAAAAACATAAAAAATAATAATAATAAAATAATATTTTACTGAGAATAAAATTATAATATACAAATAAAAAAGAGAAAATATTTCATGTAATATAATACTATAAAATAAACTAATGCAACATAAAATTATATAATATAATAAAAAAATTAACTAATGCAGCATAAAATAATATAATATAATATTTATATTATGTTGAAAAACATTAATTTTTTGTTATATTTTTTAATTGAATTAAATATAATATAAAAATAAATAGAGGGTATTTTGGTCAATGCAAAAATTGAATGGATGGGAAAGGTTTAACTTAACCCCATAGGGGCTAAAAAAAAAATTTCATGTGCTTTATAGGGGGTTTTTGAAGAAATGAAAAAGATAGGGGGTTTTTGATAATATCCAAAAAAGTTAGGGGGTTTTTAAAGAATTTCCCTTGTAATAATGGACAATTTATTGTGTAATGGAGAGGAAGTGGAATAGAGTGTACGTGATTCAATTATGATCAGCGATTAAGAACGCCGTATTGTTGGATGGATCAGGATTGGAATATTCGGTTTTGAACACTTGTTTTCTTAATTTCTTTCTTGCCTACTAGACCAGGTGTCTGTACACCATATCCATTTTGTGGACACTAACTAACCCCTTGTTGAAATTAACAGTAAGAGAAAATATTGAATAGATTTTCTTATATTCTGTATTTGTTTTTTCAAATTTATCCAACGAGATATGCAAATTTGGGTGATGTGCCTATTAGAATCTTTAATTATGCTTATGTTATAAGCAAACTAGAGATAATACAGATTGCATGATATAATTAATTGCAAAGAGAAGAATATATTCTCTAGAACTGTACAGATGTCTCATAATCTGTCACAGTATTATAAAAAGGTTTATTCTTTCTAGAGCTTTTGATTCCGACTCCAAATTCTAATCTTGCATGCCACTCTTAATATTATTTTATTCATTTATACTTGACCAATTTGAATTTGGTCACTTCACATGTTGAACATGATGGAAGGACCAACTTTCGATTTGGAATTTAATAATGCACATGTTTCTAACTTTAAAGTCATAGATGAGATCATGCCCCATATGATTTAATAATATAACAATGTTTAAAACATCGACATGTGATCTTTTGATCACATTTAGAGCGAAATGAGGTAAAAGTAAAACCTAACTCGAAATCTTCTTGAAATTGTACAAATTATACAGTTAACTTTTAAACTCATCCAAAAAAAAGAACAATATCTCATTAGTACTTTTTTCTATTTAATTAAATATGCACTAGACAATTTATCTTCTACTCTAAAAGAGGATCAATATAATATGCATCATTATTATTTTCATAATATATACAGCCAAAAAAATGCGTATAACGGTCCATAATTTTTCGTTTAAAAAATAAAAGTAAATGAAATTATGAGTGAGCAAAAGCTCTAGCTCTAGCAACTGCTTTTTCATAAAGCTCTTCGTATTTTGAAGCTGATTTATCCCAACTAAAATCAATTGTCATGTCTCTTATAACCAATTCACGCCAAAATTCCGGATTTTGTTTGAAGTAATTAAACGCTCTTACCATTGCACCACTCAAACCCTAAGAAATTGAAATGTGTTATTTATATATGCAGTTTTTTTCATTTTATTTTTATATTATTTTTTTACCTGTTCGTCTGGATTTAGAAAAGTGAAACCGTTTCGTAACTCGGCTGGAATTGAATTATCGTCCAAGTCAAATACGCTGCAAAAAAAAAATATATATATGATATTATTATTAAGAATTAATTAAAAAAATATTATGTTTTGGTTAAAAAATTAATATGATAAAAACCTATCGTTTAAACCGCCGGTTTTTCTTGCAATTGGCACAGAACCGTATCTCATAGCTATCATCTATATCAAAGAAAAATTAAAAATAATAATTAATTAAATAAATAAAATAGTAAGAGCAACTTTTTCTCATGAATTAGGAAAAGTAATGAATTATTTTGACCAAACTAAAGTACAGGTTAGATACATTTCAAATCTCAATTTATGTTTAGTTATTGATATTTAAATAAGGAATCAGATATTTCAATTTTGAACCTAATTTGTGCTTTAACAAATAAGACATCAAATGGTCCCAACAAATTATTTCAAGAAACAAAGGCTTTAATACTTCACAAAAAATTGGAGAGTAATTAGTTATGCAATTAAGGTTTATTCAAGGGCTAAATTGCAAAAATTACCTGAGTGAGACCACACGGCTCAAAAATGGAGGGAATAATAAACATATCAGAAGCTGCAAAAATCAAATGCGACAATTCATCGTCATATTTCAATATTAATCTCGCGTGAGGACTGTTCTCTAATTTTCCCGCTATTTCCTCAAATTCCCTCTATCATTAAAAAAAATCAATAAATCATACTATATACATTATTTATTTTATTTTTCATTATTTTAATAAAATAGTAAAATACCTGAATGTGAGGAACCGGACTGGAACCAAGAAGCACAAACTGGCCGCCCAATTCCAAAGTTTTATATATCGCATGTCGTATTAAATGCACCCCTTTCTGCGGTACCAATCTAGTTATACACCCCACCTACAATATAACAAATCAGGGACCAATCCGCGAAATTCCACGAAATACTTAATATCTTATAATGAAAAGCGAGATCTATTATAAATATTTTTTAGTAATAAAACAGTCATCTATCAAAAGAAGTTAAACCGCGCTGGATATTTCCGTTAAGTGAGGGACCAAACATGCGCAATTTATAAAGAACATGGACCAAACCGCAAAAATACCACAAAAATATATAATACAATTAACTTTTTTTTATCTTACGAGGGGTTGAGAGGGGTCGGAAGTGGAGATATTAAGGAGCTCTTTGAGGTGAAGTTTATTGTGGGATTTGGATTCCGGGTTTTGGGAGGAGTAGTTGGAGTGGAGGAGAGAATCGGAATTTGGATTCCAGGTTTCCGTGTCGATCCCGTTCAGAATCCCGACAAACTTTCTGGAGTGCGATTTTATCGTCTCGTGCAGTCCCCTTCCTCCCTGTTGTTAATAATAAGTTAATAATGATAATGATGATAATAATAATTATTATTATTATAATGATGATGATGATGAATTTAGTAATTACCTCAGGAGAGCGGACCTCTTGAGCGTAAGTGGGAGAGACGGTTGTCACGATGTTAGAGTATACTATTGCGCCCTACAAATAATAATTATTGATTAGTTATTAAATAAATAATTACTGCAACAGTAATAATTAGCAAAAACATCTCTTATAATAAAATTAACAATAATTAAAAGAAATAATAACATTAGAAATTATTAATACCATTACCAAAAAGAAAAAGAATGATTATTATTATTACGAAGATACGTAAAAAAAACCTCTATTCTCTAGGAAATTGTAAAAAAAAACCCTCTATTCTCTAGGGTTTTTTTGCATATTTCTAAAGAATACAGGGGCTTTTACATAATTTCCAATAATGGAGTAATTTTTTCACAATTTAAGCACAAGCAGAGCGCCTTTTTTGCGAATTGCCCTAATAATAATCATCACAACAACTTTCTGTATCACTATATAAGACTCCAATCCGCAACCACAAACCCTAAACCCTAACCCACAAAATTCCCAACAAACCAAGGACCTTTTTACAAAATTTCCAACCTTAACAGGATTGATCCGGTCATGAGACGAATGATCCTGCAGTCTATCAGGTCTATTCAGGTGATCGACGTCCAGGCCCACCGCCGCCAGCTCAGCCGCCACCTCAGCGCCCTGGTACTCGAAATTGTGGCACGTGAAACTTATTCTCGCAGAATTCAGGCCTTTTTTGGCGTATATTTCCCAATACAACGGACCCTGTTATAAAATTAATAAAAAAAAGAAAAATTATGGGGGTTTTCATGTGGGCCTCTTAGATGTTAGAAATGTTAAATTGTCATGTATATCCCTGAAATGAAAAAGTAGGAAATATCGCGTAATTAAAATATTTTCTTCAGAAGATACTTAATTTTTATTACGTTTTTTTTCATATATGACTAAGTAAGAAAAATGGTAGTTTAAAATAACAAAAACAATGCTATGGTCTTATTACAGAAATCTTAAGTCGACATGTACATCCCTTAAAAAGTAGGAAATACCACGTACTTTCCAACTTTACTCCAAAAATATTTAAATTGCCCGTTTTATTAAGTTCATTTTATATACAAGTAAGGAAAAATGGTAGTTTGCATTTTAAAAATTCTTTCATTTTATGATATTTTTCAAGTTTTGAGGGGAGTGGATGTAAATTACAATTTTCTGAGGGGCAAAACTGAAAAAGTACCTACCACAAAGGCGGTTTGCCAGTCGTGGCAATGAATTATATCGGGTTTTTTGGCGGACTGAAAGATTAATTCCAAAGCGGCCCTGCTAAAATACGAAAATCGCTTAAAGTCGTCTCCTTCGCCGTAATATTTCCCTCTCGCGAAGTAATTCGACGGGTGAAGGGGCTCTATGAAATATACCGGCAACCCTAATTTGAAAAAAAAAATAATGTTTTGAGTTTTGTTTAGATGAAGTTTACCAAGATTAGTGAAAATATTTGTTGTGTTTGATATAATGGAATAAATTTAAGGAAAGAAGTAAATATATGGGATTTTAGGGGGTAAAATGAAATAAAGATTTCTTGAGGGGGTGTCAAGAAAAAAGTATGAAATATGCTAGCAGCCTATACAAAATACATGCAAATATTTTCATTTTATTTACTAAAATTTCACTAAAACTACCCGAAATATTCATTGTATTTGGTGAATAACGGAACAAGTTTAGGGAGAGAGAGTAAATATACAGAACTTTTGAGGGACTAAATTGAATATAAAGATTTTTTGAGGGTGAATTAAGAAAAAAAACCTTCGACAGTTCCAATCCATATTTTATTTCTGAACATGTGTCCATCAAAATAAGACTGCACCGCAACATCTAATACCTGCAAATAATTAATTAATTATAATTTTAATTCAGGAAAATACGATTTTTCCCCTGTAAATATAGGAAAAAAACTGTATTTATTTACCTTGAGGTCCTTGACTTTTTCAGAAATCATGCAATCATATTTAGGAATAATTATTTCGACTAAGTGTCCTTTTCTATGAAGTGCTTTACTTAGACCTGACACGACATCTCCTAATCCACCAACCTGTAAATAAAATAAAAATAAAAAAAATAAAATAATTAAAAATGGAAATAAGTGAAATAAATGAAATAAAATCGCAGCCTATAAAAACAAAACAAATAAAAATAAAATAAATAAAATAAATTTAAATAAAATAAATAAAGTAAAATACCAGCCTATAAAAATACACAAAATACCAGCTATAAGGAAAACAAAAAAACAAAAGTAAAAATAAATAAAATAAATATGTGGAAAAAATAAAGTTAAATAAATATATACATTACCTTAGCAACTGGAGCCATTTCTGCAGCAATATGAATAACATGTAATCCTGGACTGAATTCACAACAAAATAAAAAAAAAAGTCACAATTTTTTTTTTGCAAAAAGGCCCACATACTATTCTAAAATTACAAATAAGCCCCTCATTATTTCCAACTTCCCAATTTTAGCATAAAAATTTACACAAACTTCTCAGAAAAATAAACAAACATACCTATTTCCAGCCAGTGTTAATTCCAGAAACTCAGCAATAATCTCATTTTCATTTAACCCCCTGAACTTCTGATAAATTTCCTTCAATCTCAAATCTCTCTCCCAAATCATCTCTCTCAAAATCTCGCAATCATTTCTTGAAATCTTCTTCTCAATAAACCAACCGTCAATTAAAAGACTTAAACTGCTCCAAATTTCGCCCGCAATTTCTCCTCTAGAATTCCTCAAACTCTCCTCTTTTAAAACCTCAATTGTACTCTGAAATTCCTTCACTGATTCTTCGTACAATTTCACCAAATTGGAAATTTCTTTATCTGAAATTCTCAATTGCTCCTCTAAATTATTAATTTTCTGTTGTAAACTTTCATTAAAGAATATTTCTTCATCTGCTTCTTTTAAAGAAGCTTCTAGAACCTCAATCTTCTCCAGTAAATCCTTACTGGACTCCTCCAGTTGTGATTTCTCTCTCTCTAGTTTTAAAACTCTCTCCTCTGTTTCTTTTAATTTCTCTAATTTTGAGTTTAGTAGAGAATTTTCCACTTTTAGGGTTTTAATTTGGTTAATTAGAGATGAATCGGTACCAGTTTCTGTACCGGTTTTGGGAGAAAAGATTTGAGCTTTTAGTTCTTCAAGTTGGGTTTCTAGAAACTCCGTTTTGATTCTCTCTTGCATTTGAATTTTAAGTTTCAAATCCGTTTCAGCTAATTTTGATTCTAAAATTTGAATTTCGGATTTTAAAGCCTCTTTTTCGGATGTAACTTTGTCTAATTCTTGTAAAGCTTGTATACGCGCTTGATTCAGAAGTAAAATATCTAAATAAAATAAAAATGAAAAAAATGAATTTGATAATTTTACTAAATTTTTAAAGGATTAAGTTAAACAGGAAAGACATTGTTACTCACTATTTTCTGTATTTTTTATCATTTCCATTAAATTTTGAAGACTGGGATTCGAAGGCTTTACCAAACCTTCATCTCTCTCATCCTATCAAAAGAAATAAAAGTAAAAATAATTGAACACATCAGGTTAAATCATTTAAACTAAAAATAATATGAGAAAAAAAACCTTCATTTATTACCTCGCTATTTTCATCTATTTCAGTTGAAACAATCTCATTTCTTGTATTACTATCACTAAACACATCAGACTGAATCTTTTGTGATTCCTTTCTTTCACTGACAGGCGGGCCCACATCAGCATTTGCCTGAAACTCACTTTCTCCTGCTTGTTTCGATTGTTGCTTCCTTCTTTTCGAACTGTTATCAGTTCAACAATAAATTACAACAAACCAACAAACAAAAACTATTTCACAATAAATAGACGAATAAATATAGCGTAAATAACTGAAGCTCCATTTATAAGCTCGATTATTATTAGAGTGAGATAACAGAACCTGAAATTCCGCATCTTGCAAGAGACAACAATGGAGCGTCTAGAGAAACCAATTGAGCAATTGGGCTTGCAATACTTTGGCAAATGGCCCAGAACCAGCGGGCAAGCCTCAGACGCCATGGCGAGAGGGAGAGAGAAAAGAGAACTTTTCGAGGGCCTGTTTGTAATTATAGGAAAATGAGGGGTATTTGTGAGTATGACTCACGGTCACGGAGTCTTCATTTGGGCGCGACAGAAAGAAAGAAAGAAAAGGAGATATTAATAGACATTTTATTATTTTTTTTTTTTATATACCATCTGTTCAAAAAATAATTCAACAAATATCACTCACTTCAAAATAATGAAATATCTACCATTTCCGCCACTACTAATAGCGGAACAGATGTTGTTCCAATGTAAATTTTCAGTTTTTTCAAAAATTTCCCATTTGACCGGCTAAACAAGGTTAATTAGTGTAAAAAATATTGTTCCGTCACAGGAAAGTTAAAGAGCGGACTTTTGGTATCTCTTTTAACATGACTTCAAGAATCTTTGAGATTATTGTGACCGCATCAAACTCATCAGACACACAAACCCAAATAATTGTATCGAAGAACTGCTTGACCTTTTCATCGTTACAAATTAGCTGAGCCATAGTGGTCTTCCCCAATCCGCCAATACCATAAATAGTGAAAGCAGAAAGTTTGACACCACCAGTGGAAGGACCAGTAGTCAACCATTCAACTATTGAATCCCTCTCCTTTTCTCTACCAATTACCACACTTTCAGTTATCATAGAGCCCGTCTCACGATCATTGTCAACATTTTTATCCTCAGAGATTTTACCACGAAATCTACCCAACCCTCTTTGAAGGTAAAGGAAATTATGCACACTAGACGCGACCTCATCTAACCCCTTGACAGCCTTTACTAACCTCTTCAAGATACCGTGATTATCTGGCGGAACATGAAAAAAATTAATTTTTTTGCGCTTTTTTCTGAGAAAAAATTCATTTTTTTCCTGTTCCGCCAGTGGCAGTGGCGGAACACGTTTTTTTCACTAATTAATCCCATTTTTGAAAAATTATAAAATCCACGTATTCTGTCACTACTAGTGGCGGAACAACATAGATACCTTATTATTTTGAAATGAGTGGTATTTGCTAATTTATTTTTGAATAGAGTGGTACAAAAAAAAAAATCATATTAATCTTAGCAAATAAATAAATCGGACTCTATTATTTAGTATTGGAAATCTTCTGTGGCCCATAAATATGATGGGCTGATGTTTTGTTCTGGATTATTTTCAGAAACTTGAGTGTTGCTCAGTTTTTATTATGATATGGGCTTAACGATGATACTTGGATATCCAAGTAATGTAATCATTTCAAGTTCAACAAAATTAAACAAGATCGCAAAACTTAAATGTTGTATCACGCAATGTCACTACTTTAATAATGTATCAATGTTACTAAATTACTAAATTTGATAATGTAGTATGACATGCCAGGAACTATCATTAAGTTTTAATATTATATAACAGGTCACCAGAACTTTGATATTGTTATGTTATAACAGTGACGCTAAGTTCCAACATTTAAATTCACTAGTCAAAGATTTGACAAGAATTTTAGCCTCTTTCATGACCCCAAATTAGTAAGTCTGAGTCAACGATAGGGTTATTTGGAAAATGGAGATAGAGATTTAGACATGAGTTTCTATTTTCTATTTTCTATTTTCAAGTTTAGATTTTGAAATGTAGCAAGAATTATGTAATCGCTGTTCTATTATTATTAATGAAATTTTTTAATAAGCTCTCGTCTACTACTTCAAAAAAAAAAAAGTCTGAGTCAACTATAATTGGAAGTACATAGACCTTCAAACGGTTTTGTGTGGATAAGAATATTGTACCAATGGGAAAGCATGTTCATTAATTAGGTATGCATAAGAAAGAAAATGATTTATAATAATAGAATAAATAGTTGCTATCGAGGCTCTTAATAAATTAATAAGGTACAAGATTCTTATAATTTTTCACATTTATTATACTTATAATAACTTCTCAATACAAGCAATTCGTAATTTTTTAAGTTTGTGCTATATTTACAAATTAATACTTGCGATATTTTCGTCCAAATAACACTATTGGTTATTTAATATGATTAGGGTTTATTTGGTAAGTTGATTTAGTCATATCTAAAATAGTTAAATTTGTTGCTAATTATAGCATTTTATGATGGTAAGTACTAAGTCAAGTTAGTATCATGTCTTGAAATTTTATCAATATACCATTGTGCCCAGGAAGCTAGCATGAAAGAGAGAGAGGTGATGAGTATAGTTTTCTTACCTTAAAAAAAAAGAGTATAGTTTTCTTATATTTAATGTTTGAGCTCACAAATGAGTTTAATTGGGTTGATAAAGTTAGTTGAAAGGAGAGACTACTTGACATGTGGTTCAGAATAACATATTATATTTATTTGTCAATTGTCATCCAAAACCTCCTTGTTTCGTTATCATCAAACGAAGTTACAAAACCATAGACTGACCCAATTACCACTAAGTAATACCACTATCCTCTGCACATGAAATAGGATCCTCACTTAATATGAGTCAACATCATGGTCAAAGATACCAAAAATCTTCAAAATTTATATATTTGTTTGTCCATGTAGCACACAATTAGTGTATATATAGCCACAACCCTTATTTCTCCTAGCTTAACCTCCATATGCTCACACAAAGTCACCATTAATGGCATATCTAAACTCTAAAGCTCTCCTCCTTTTCTCCTTTTCATCAACACCAAGAACAAAATTTTCAAAAATTCATCATGCAAACCTCCATGTCTCTCCAAATCCTAATAATTCAAGCATCCATTTCTCTCCAACTGCTAAAAGGACCAATATCCAAAACCGGGTTCAAGCCCGAGTAGAACCCAAACCGAAGTCCCATTGCACGGGCCACCTCCTAATAATAGCTGACACAGCAGCTGATCGAGCCGAGATGCACACGATAATTGGCCAACAAAGAAACAATTGGAACCATCTATTGTTAAACTCCATTAACTCCATGAATTTATTCGCGTCTCTCATGGCCGGCTTATCGAGTCTTTCAACACCTCAAAATGCATCCATACAACTCGCGTTTAAAATCTCTTCAACACTTCTCTTTTCTTTCGCTACTCTCATGATGATCATAGTGAATTGGATCCAACCATCTCAACTCGCTGAAGAGCAGAGAAATGCAACACGTTTATTTAAACAATTAGAAAAAACAGTACGTGCGTGCATCAGTGCTGGATCTGCTGAAATGTCTGATGTAAATGAGATGATGGAGCGGGTTTTAGCATTGGATCATGCATACCCGTTATCATTGCTACCCGGTATGCTTGATAAGTTTCCGAAGAAGGTGCGACCCACTAAATGGTGGCCGCAGTTTGATTTAGAACACAAACGACAGGTAATTTTAATTGAGTTAGGTAGTTAATATGATATTTTGTTATATATAGTGGTAAACTAAATGCTTTACTAATACAATATCCACACTTTTTTTCAAACAAAAATTGTTGTTTTGTTCAATATATAGTGAAGTGAAGCAAAAACCAAGATATAAAATGGTATATAAATGCAAATTTAATAATATTCATTCTCAAAAACCCTAGCTTTGTAGAAGAGTAAGTGTTGAGAAACTTCGTAAAAGGAGATATAAATATTTGCAAATTGACTGATATATTTTTCTCGTACAGACAGCAAAAATCGATAGCAAAACGAACGGGTGGAATAAAGAGCTAGAAGAAGAAATGAAAAACATTCTCAAAACCTTGAAGAGAAAAGATGAGGAACAATACTTACTTTGTGGTGAACTAGCTTTGAAAATAAACCGAGTTCTTGCCATAACGGGTCCACTTTTTGCAGTTTTAGCTGCAATTGGATCCTCACTTATCGGGTTTTCAAATTTCGGTCACTTGCCAATTATTCTCTCACTGATATGTGGGTCTTTTGCAGTAATTGTTAACTCGTTAGAACACGGTGGCCAAATTGGTATGGTTTTTGAGTTGTACAGAAATTGTGCTGGTTTTTACAAGGAGTTGGAAGATGAAATCAAGGCGAATATGAGAGAGAGAAATTTTGAGAAGAGAGAGAGTGGAGAGTTGTTTGAGACTAAAATGGCATTGCGACTTGGCCGGAGTACCGCGGATCTTAAGAATTTTGGATTGAATGGAGATGAAAATGAATTTGCTGGAAAAATATTCTGATTAAAAGCTATTGATGTTAGAAAATTATTGAAAAAGAATTATGTCATCAAGTTAGTTTGATTTTACATATAATAAAAAATGTATAGGAGATTACACAAGCATGACTAGTGGATTAACCACTAAGCCTTCAATTTAATCCTTGAAATAGTGTCTTTTATTAATTAAATAATATATGTGTAATTCTCAACTTTTGTTGATAAGAGATTTATAAAACATGCAAAGTAAACATAAATTTTGGGCCCAATAGGCTCCAAAATTAGTTATTGTTGGACTGGGCTTGAGCCTGAGATTATTAAAGTGGTATATTGGCTTAATTCTATGACATTCAGTAGTCAATTTCTCTTTCTAGATGACACTCTATATTATTATTATTATTATTATTATTATTATTTTTGACAATAGCCATAGACATACACAACAATATGCTGAGAAGGCACATCTAATTCTACATTTTAAACCCAAACCCAACTAGATCAAATAATTTAAGATTTGAATAAGTCCAAGTAATCAAGTTAACGCAGTTTATACCAAAAAAAAACAAAGAAATAAAATATTGTAAAATAAAAATGATCATGGTTCATAATCCCATCAAGGTTCATGAAAGATTATATAATTATTTGACTCATCAAGGTATTGATATATATTATATTGAAGACATGCTCCGAAGTAATTCAAAATTTGCTTTGTTATCTATAAAAAGATTCATTTGATAAAAGATAATATAAGTATAATAGTTTCCGAACTTGTTTCCTAGTTAGGTCTATGTTCATCTTTGTTGTTCTCATACTTTAATTCATTGATCAATTGTCAACCAAAAGATCATGATTGCATCCAAAAAAAAAAAAGAAATATTCTATCAGTGATTAGTATGATTTGTATTCTTAATCAAATAAGTATTTTCACAAGAAAAAAATAATTATACATCAATTTTAGGTATGTACACATGTCAAGTAATAAAAAATGATTACATTATAAAAATGATTACATTACAACAACAACAACTAAAAAAGTAAGAAATATGCGTAAGAAATATGCTACCAATGATTTGTATGGTTTACATTAATAGTCAAATAGTATATTTGCAAAACAAATAAAATAGAACATTAAACATACACTACTCTTGGTATATGTATATGCCAATAAACAACCATTTGTGCAATGTCATCAAACTATTAGTAGTTTTTTACAAGTAAATCTCTACATAAATACTATCTCTACCTAAATATGAAATTAAATATTACCACAAAAAAAATATCACCACAAAAGAATTATGAATAAATAAATAACCATGTTGATAATTAAACTATCATAAACATGAATGAATCATCATTCGCTTTTCCATTTTGATGTCTACATTCATTCTCAAAAACTCTTTTTTTTTAATTCAAATTTCAACTTTCATAGTACGCGATATCGTCATTGCTTTCGTGTTTCGAATTTTACTTGCAAAATAAATTAATGAGCCTTTTCCGTAGCAAAGATTTACACTTCAAAATTAAATCAAATTCAATGAAATTACTGAAGTTTTTTACAAGTAAATCTCTACATACATATTATCTCTACCTAAATATTAAGTTAAATATCACCACAAAAAAAATATCACCACAAAAGAATTATGAATAAATAAATAACCATGTTGATAATTAAACTAGCATAAACATGAATGAATCATCATTCGCTTTTCCATTTTGATGTCTACATTCATTCTCAAAAACTCTTTTTTTTAATTCAAATTTCAACTTTCATAGTACGCGATATCGTCATTGCTTTCGTAGTACGCGATATCGTCATTGCTTTCGTGTTTCGAATTTTACTTGCAAAATAAATTAATGAGCTTTTTTCCGTAGCAAAGATTTACACTTCAAAATTAAATCAAATTCAATGAAATTGCTGAAGTTTTTTACAAGTAAATCTCTACATAAATATTATCTTTACCTAAATATGAAGTTAAATATCACCACAAAAAAGATATCACCACAAAAGAATTATGAATAAATAAATAACCATGTTGATAATTAAACTAGCATAAACATGAATGAATCATCATTCGATTTTCCATTTTGATGTCTACATTCATTCTCAAAAACGCTTTCTTTTGAATTCAAATTTCAACTTCATAGTACGCGATATCGTCATTGCTTTCGTAGTACGCAATATCGTCATTGCTTTCGTGTTTCGAATTTTACTTGCAAAATAAATTAATGAGCCTTTTTCCGTAGCAAAGATTTACACTTCAAAATTAAATCAAATTCAATGAAATTAGTGAAGTTTTTTACAAGTAAATCTCTACATAAATATTATCTCTACCTAAATATGAAGTTAAATATCACCACAAAAAAAATATCACCACAAAAGAATTATGAATAAATAAATAACCATGTTGATAATTAAACTAGCATAAACATGAATGAATCATCATTCGCTTTTCCATTTTGATGTCTACATTCATTCTTAAAACTCTTTCTTTTGAATTCAAATTTCAACTTTCATAGTACGCGATATCGTCATTGCTTTCGTAGTACGCAATATCGTCATTGCTTTCGTGTTTCGAATTTTACTTGCAAAATAAATTAATGAGCCTTTTTTTCGTAGCAAAGATTTACACTTCAAAATTAAATCAAATTCAATAAAATTACTGAAGTTTTTTTACAAGTAAATCTCTACATAAATATTATCTCTACCTAAATATGAAGTTAAATATCACCACAAAAAAAATATCACCACAAAAGAATTATGAATAAATAAATAACCATTTGATAATTAAACTAGCATAAACATGAATGAATCATCATTCGCTTTTCCATTTTGATGTCTACATTCATTCTCAAAAACTCTTTTTTTTTTAATTCAAATTTCAACTTTCATAGTATGCGATATCGTCATTGCTTTCGTAGTATGTGATATCGTCATTGCTTTCGTGTTTCGAATTTTACTTGCAAAATAAATTAATGAGTCTTTTTTCGTAGCAAAGATTTACACTTCAAAATAAATCAAATTCAATGAAATTACTGAAATTTTGAATTTAAATATTCAGCAAATCAAGATGTAACGGTTTGAACTTATAAATCTATAATATAACTAGTTTTTCCATCTTACTATCATATCACCCTTTTAGTTTTCCTAAAAAATATTAAGGCTATTACAATGGGACTGTGCCAAAGATATTATAAAAAATGCGAAAGATATAATCGATAATTAACTAATTTACTAAATTTACAATATTTTAATCCAAATTTGGTCGAAGATAATATAGAATATGAGTATTTGAAGTACTGGTTTGTCAATTACTGTTTTTTAAACAAATATATATATATCTCATGAAAAGATTTAATCAAACAAAAAGAAATATATATTAAAATAAGATATGCTCCCCGCTTTTGACAAACCAGCACTTGAAACTCTGGTTTTCTTAACTATAATTCATGCAAAAATTATCATTGGATAATGAATTAATTATAACATAGTTGAATTACTTTATCTTTTCTTTCTTTCTTCTGAACTTGTTCCAATTTAGGTCTATGTTCATTATTTTCCTTTTAAATATTTTTATTTTAATCTATCACCATAGATCAATTGAGCTGGTCCCCTAGAATTAGAACCACTCAGTAATCTTCTATATTACTGAAGATAAATATTCTAGGGCAAAGTAATCTTCTATAAGTTTTTGGAAATTTTTTCAACCCCCTAACTTTTCTAAATATTTAAAAACAATCCCTTCACTTTTTCAATGCTTTCAAAAATAAATATTTCAAACCACTTTATAGGATTTTTAAAGAATCTAAAAAATAAAGACTTTTTAACATATTCAGAAAAGTGAGGTAGTTAAAAATTCACTTTTTTTTTTCACTAACAATTTTTTTATTAAATTTTTTTTTTTTTTGCTTTGAAGCGCTCCTAGACTGGAGCTTTATACAGACTGAGCCATCTTTCCAAGATTTTGACGGAATAGTATATATCAGTAGAGATTTAGTAATTTTTATCTATTTTTATGTATTTGACCCCTGTCAAAAAAATTTACAATGTTAATCAGAAAAAAAAATTGTTGACTCTCAATCAACAGACTCAGGTTCAGCCACTGTCCATTTTCACTAACAATCGTTAAGCAAAAGAAAATCTAAAAAACAAAAATTGATACCACAAAGTCATAATTATATTTAGGGAAATGAAAAATCACGACGGGGTACTGTAGCGATTCTGTAGCGACGGATTAAAATTATATATTGTTTTCTCGCGTTTCTATATACGCTATATACTATTTTTATTTTTTTAAATATATAATATTTATCGAATAAATTTTTATATACTATTTATTTTCTATTTATATATTTTTCAATTTTTATATATCGTCGATGTCGTGACGCGATATATCAGCTCCCTTATATTTATAGAATATCCAAGCCTAAAACTTGTACATGTAGAACAATCCCTTCCTTCCTCTCTCTCTTTCTTTCCCCTTCACTTCTTTATACACTGATTCCAAATAAACTCCATAACACAAAACCACACATTCGCAACTCCACAACCACGTTCACCATGCCAGCCGGCCAACCCTTCACCGCCTCCACCACCTCCTCCGCCTCAAACAACCACCACCTCCCGCCGGACATCGTGCCCACCTTCCCTCCTCCCGAGTCCGTGGACGACGAGTCCTGGGTGTGGTCGCAAATCAAGGCGCAAACCCACCGTGACGCCGAGTCCGAGCCGGCGTTAGCTAGCTACCTCTACGCCACCGTCCTCTCTCACCCTTCTCTCCAGCGCTCCCTCTCGTTCCACCTCGCCAACAAGCTCTGCTCTTCAACCCTGCTGTCTACGTTGCTGTATGATTTGTTTGTGGACTCGTTTGCGGCGCATCCGACGCTGAGGTTGGCGGCGGTGGCGGATTTGCTGGCGGCCAAGAAGAGGGACCCGGCTTGTGTTTCGTTCTCGCACTGTTTGCTGAATTACAAGGGGTTTTTGGCCATTCAGGCTCATCGAGTCTCGCATGTGCTTTGGTGAGTGATTAAGATTTAATTGGGTTTTTTTGATCGATTTTTCTCACTTTGAGCTTGGATTAGAATATGAGCAGGTTTTTTGAGATTCAGTGGGCGTTGAAAAGACTCGTTCTTTGGTTCTTATTTTATGAATTAATTTCCCTGTATTACTGGAAAATAAGTATTTATTAATTGAATTAATCAATTAGAGCTCTAATGAGGAAATTCAAATTTTCGGAGCAAAAATAGGAATAAATTCAGGAATATTTGAAGAAAAAATTATTCTTTTACTGATTTACTATCTACCCACCATCTGAACTCAAATTCTCTTATCTTAAGCCAATAAATTAGGCATATATTTTCTTTAATAAGATATACTTCTTATTTTATTATTATGTTTTTTTGTATGAAGGTGCCAAGATCGGAAACCTTTAGCACTCGCATTACAATCCCGCGTGGCAGATGTATTTGCCGTCGATATTCACCCAGCTGCTCGTGTTGGCAAAGGTAATTAAATTATTACCAAACAAAATGATATATTATTAGAGTTTATAGATATATAAATATACTAATGTCATATTTTAATTAAGGGAAATTAAATAAAATAACATTTTTTTCTGAATATTTAAAAAAATCCCTCAATTGTTGGATTCATCAAAATGGTGTTAAAGTTAACAATCATGGGATTAAATATGACAGTCATGCCTGATATTTTTAAATTTTGGTCAACCATTAATATGAAATATTGCTAATTATATTTGCATATTTACAAAACAACATATAGTCACTAATTTTATTTTATCATTTTTACATCACCCCTAATTATATTATTAACAATAAATATGATATCTAAAATTTTACAAAAACAGCCCCTAAAATATTTTTACATGTTCTCTTTAGGCATCCTTTTGGACCACGCGACGGGCGTAGTAATCGGCGAGACGGCCGTAATCGGCAACAACGTCTCGATCCTGCACCACGTGACGCTCGGCGGCACGGGCAAGGCCGTGGGCGACCGCCACCCCAAGATCGGCGACGGCGTCTTAATCGGCGCCGGCGCGACGATCTTAGGAAACGTTAAGATTGGTGAGGGCGCGAAGATCGGGGCGGGGTCGTTGGTCTTGATTGATGTGCCGGCGAGGCTGACGGCGGTCGGGAATCCGGCGAGGTTGATTGGGCGGAAGGATGGCGGTGGGGAGAGCGAGAGCGAGAGGGGAGGAGAGGGAGAGGTTTTGGCCGGGGAGAGCATGGATCATACGAGTTTCATTGCGACGTGGATCATATGAGTGTGATGAGGGTGTGTGTGTTTTGTTTTACGTTGTTTGATGTGCTTGTTAGTATAGTTTGAGTGAGAATGAGGATTAATGATTTGAGATGATTTAAAGTTTGGAAATAAATATAGTTTGGCATGCTTTTTTTTTTTTTTTCAAAATGTTGCAGATATGATAATATATTATTTGAGTGTGATGAGGGGTGGGGGGAGTTTATATGTTTTGTTAATATATTTGAATGATGATTACTGTGAACTATGTATTGAGATGATTTGAGTACTGGAAATAAAATTAGCTCGATATATATATATATATATATATATATATATATATATATATATATATATATATATATATATATATATATATATATATATTATTTTTTTTTTAATGATAAAAGATGAGAATAAAACATGATATGATGTTATTTTATTATACTTTATAGTGATGTTGGGTAACATTTTTTTGTCTTTTTAGTTTATTAATTCTTCTTCCAAAGTTTGACTTTGCTTTGAATTATAAGATAAAGTAGATATGTCTATAATTGAGGGACTGATAATGGTTATGTATAAAGCAGATGTGGTTGCTCGGATTCTGTTCATACTAGTTGGCATCATTTATCTTTCAGCTTTGGTTAATTACATACTAATACGGTAACACAGTATAATTAGGAGACATTAAGTTAAAAGTATACAGAGTTGGTACAACAAAGAAACTAAGATTAATAATCTCATCTGCACAAATCTCAAAAGACAAGTTAATAATCACCTAAACCCATGGAAAAAAAGTACAAGAAAAAAATATAACCCGAAAGAGAACTTCAAAACATGGTGTGGCTGGATTCTGACGTCTCTTGTGAAAAATAGACAAGCTTTTGTTATCCACATGTAACTATTTTAGTTCAATTGAATTATACAAATGCAAGTGTGGATGGGAATCAAAACCGTTTTAACAGGTGCCCATGGTTTTTGTGAGAATAATTAGCCATTTATTCAAAAAAAAAAAAAATCTAGTGATTCAAAATTAGAAATAATCTCAGCCAAGAAAAAAGAAATATATTACGCTTTATATTTGTTTACACACAAATATTATTCTCAATTTTATATTTGAAACGATGTCTTTCCCTAGAAAATTTGACAAAATAAAATAAAACTAGAGGATGATTCGCGCATTGCGTGAAATTTTGGGAATCTGTTTGTTATTTGGAAGTAGAGCCATCTATAATTTCAATAAAAATGTCAATGTCTAAATGATAAGATCTTTAGTAATTTTCAAATGAATCAATATGTCGTTTAGAGAAGATTTTTTGGAAAATATAAATTAGTTGCAAAATTATCAAAAATTTAAGTTCAAATATAAAACTAGTAGCGGCGGAAATGGTAGATATCTCATTATTTTGAAATGAATGATATTTACTGAATTATTTTTGAACATGACGGTATATAAAAAAAAGTCTGAAGATTCACACTGAAGCAAAAACCAATTGAAGCCCACTAAAGCCCAAATAGCTTATACACAAATCCAGTTCAGTCTTCATCTTCTAACTCAAAAGAGTCACAGCTCGTAATTCTTCAAACCATGAGCTCCAGCACGGCGGTCGGACTCAGCACGGCGGCGCGGCTTCTTGCCGCCGCCTTCTCTCACCGGCGTCTGACGTCACAAGCTCCGGATATTCCGGTCAGCATCAGCAGAGCCGCCTCCGCCTTGGCACGTGAGAGGCACGTGAGTGATGCCAGTGGCGAGCTTGTGTGCTTTGTTGATCCATAGAGGTAATTTCTCATCTGAAAACTGAAATTTTGTGAAGAAATTAGTAATTGTGGGTCTCTTTCTTCGTTTGAAGTTCCGAATTGTGATTTTTCTGTGTGTGTGCAGTGAGTCAGATGCTTGATGATGAGTATTTCAGCATTAATTTCTGGAGGCATTGGCTGTTCTTTCTTTATTTCTTTCTCTTTTTGGTGTAGTGTGAATTTCTATATAGGTAGCCAGGTTCTTAGATTTTGATTTTTGATGTCTGATGAATGAATAGAATGATGATGATTATCCGGAGGCATTGGCTATTTTTACTTTTTATTTATCCATTTTATTGGAGATGTTATTGCATGATCCAAAACATAAACACAAGTTAGATCCAAAATTAAACTAAACAAAAGTTAGATCCAAAACTTATCTTTTTCATGGCAAAACAGCAATGATCATCAGAATCAGCACGTCAACTTCGAGCTCTTTGTAAGAAATATTTGGTTGAAAGATAGAATAAGAACAAGGAAATTTGAATTGAATCCTCCGTTTTTCTTCAGGATTTGTCAATAAAATGTTAATTTCAAACATCTAAAATCCGAAATCACTTCTAGAAACTCAGAAATCATAATTTTATAATTCAGTCTAAAAAGTATTCCACAAAGATAACTAAAATTACATGGTGGAAGCATATCATCTCCCTATTCCCTACTCGAAGACAAGGCTCACAAATCACAAGTCAATCAATCAAAGCCAAGCTTCAAACCTCCAAACTCAGCACTTCACACAAAAGAAATCTCGAAAAGATAAAAAAAAAAAAAACTCAAAAATAAGATAAATAATAACAAACTATAACAAATTATTTGTCCGGACATAAAACACGATATAAATCCAAAACCACACAACACATTAATCCATCCACTCAACAAAACTCAAAACAAAGACCAACACAACACATCTCTCTCTCTCTCTCTCTCTCTCTCTCTCTCTCTCTCTCTCACTCTCATATTTCCCTTCTTATTCTCACTTGGGCCCACCGAGAGTGGGGAACTGAGAGGGATCCTCAATGGCCGGAGCGGCAGTAGGAGCACGTGACCCGCCAGAATACCCGCCACGCATTTGGCCGCGCCCTCCTCTCCCCCCTCGCCTTCCGCCGAATCCTCCCCTCTCTCCTTCTGCCGGCTTCAGAAACTCGTTTATACTCACCACCTGTTATAAATAAATGATATATAAAATGAATAATAATAAAACAAACAATTAATATTGTAAATAGTACATAAGTATTGAAAATATTTTTAAATAATAAAATAAATAAAATGAAATAAATAATAATACAAAAAACTAGGTAACAATATAAATAACTAAAGAATAATATAAATAATACATAAAATAAACAATAATATTGTAGATAAAAAAAATTAATTAATTAATTAAAATAAATAATATTGTAGATAAAAAAATTAATTAATTAATTAAAATAAATATATACTGTAAATATTAGTATACAATATTATATTACTATTGTAAATATTTTAAATAATTATATAAGAAATTAAATTAAAATAAATAAATAAAAAATACATAATAATACAAATAACTAAGTAATAACATAAAAAGCTAAATAATAATAGTAAGAATATAATAAACAAAAACATACTTTTTTGGCACGCTCATCCTTCTCAGCATCCTTCTTCTTCAAATCCTTCTCAGAACCCTAATTATCACAAGTTATAACTTACACTCAATATTATAAAACTACAGGTACCAAACTGAAAATGTTTTTATTTTGTTTTAATGTTCTTACGAGTTTGATGAAGATCGGGTCAGCAGTCTTCTTGGTGGAGAGTTTTTGCATGGACTGAAGATCTTTGTCGATTTCCACTTTTCTCTCTTCGGTTTTGATTGCCGCCAAAAGAGATTTTCTCTTTTCCTCTCTCACCTTCTCATACTCTTCCAGTGTCATCTCCTGTTTAATTAGTAAAAGAATTTATATTTACATATATCATTAGTAAATAAAGCAGATACAAAGATGCTTTGATGCAAACATATATAATGCTGAATCAATTTTCAACTGTATGGATGAAAAATATATATCATCATATGTTAATCAAAATGTGAACAAAAGTTATGATGATATTAAAGATACAAATATTATGAGATATAATCTACAACAATGCTTAAAAATGCTGGCAGCTGAACCTAGCATAATAATAATAATAATAATAATAATAATAATAATAATAATAATAATAATAATAATAATAATAATAATAATAATAATAATAATAATAATAATAATAATAAAATCACCTTATCTTCAGGTTCTTCTTCTTTAACCTCTTCTTTATTCTCCTTTTCTTCAATTACCTCCCCCTCATTTACTTTCTCCTTTTCTTCACTCTTCACCGTCTCCTCACTTTCCCTAATTCAACAAAACCAAAATTCAATTAACAACAAAAACAAACAACATTTAATCAAATCAGTTTTATTTATTTTTTAAAATCTCAACTGGACAGGTGGCTCGTCAGAAGCGGACCCCCAATTCCCGCGACCCGACCCGTCTCGCTTCACCTCAAACCCGCGACCCGTTCCGCTGTGTCTCTCATATGTCCTACGTGGCGCCCTGTCAGACTCCTCTCCTCCCCTGCGGGGCCCGGAGCGGTATGACTGCTGACGTGGCGCCCTCTCATTGGCTCCCCTTTCTTCCCCGCCAGCTGGGGCGGAAAGGCCGTTTGGCTTGTCGGGGGATTTGAATTCCCGGTTTCCGAAATCCCGGGTTCCATAATCCCGATTTCCACGGCCGCCTCGGAATCCGCCGCCGCGAGATAAGCCGCCACGTGTCTGTGCTGAGCTGGACCGAGCATCCTTTGCTGTAAAATTTAAATATCAAAATGAGAACTTAAATCTCAAATCTTGGTTGATTGATTTGCAAGTAATGAAGTGATGAGCAAATCAAAATGTCACAATAAGTAAGGCATATATAGAGGCAGTAATAGATCAAATTTTTGAATAGTTTGCACTAATTTTGTTGAAATAATTCCCACAGCCACAGTCTGACAAAGTAATTAACTAGTTCATTTAACAAAAATATCCCAATTAAGAAAAATAAAAAAAAGTTCAAAACTGAAGAAAAGGGACTGACCACCCTGAGCAGGAGGAGCAGGCTTGGAGGGGAACTTCGAAGCTTCCGCCGTTGCAGCCGGCGCCGTCGCCGCCGCGGCTTTCTTACTCAAGTTCTTCAGCTCTTGTTTAGCGATCAGAGTCGCCGGGTCATCGCCGTCGTCATCTCCCAGTATATCAAACGGGTTCGCCGTCGCCATTTTCTCCGATCAGCCCCCTCGTTGTTCTGAAATTCCGACTGAATCAACCTCAGGTATGTTATAACAGGGTAATTTCGGACCCGATTCCGATCCCCATGGTCGCGCCAAAAGAAAAGAACAAATGCTTAGTCAGGTTTCACAGGAGTAGAGAGAAAGAAAGAGATAAGAGAGTAAAACCCTAGCAGCCGTCAGAAACCTCATCCAGGTGCTTCCATCTTGACTTTATCCATTTTCCGGAAGTGACATTTACCATACTGCCCCTGGATCTGACCTGAATCGTGCGAATTTCGTGCTTAAAATGGAAGGGTAGTTTGGGTATGAAGACTTATTCTGTGTCGGGCGCTCGGTGGGGTCGGATCAGTCAATCTCAACCGTTGGTTTTGGATGGACGGTCGAGATTGAAGATGCTCAGTAACAACCCGATTTCTGTTACGTGATAACCGGGAATTGGAATCCTGGATTATAATAAACCTTGTGTTCTAATTCGGAAAACCGAGACTCTGATTCTGGGTTTTCACAAAGCGCGAGATTTAAATTCCTGACTCTTGGTTTAAATCCTAACTTTCTCTTTCTCTCCGTTTCGAACAAAAGAACGGCAATGGCGTTTTTCGCTTCTAAAACCCTTCGCGCCTTTCTTCTCCGCAGAACGAATCACTGGAGATCTCCGTTTCTCCTTCCGGCATCACGCACGATCCTTCATCGCCATCTTCACCAAGGTTGGTTGCGCAATTTTTGTTGATTCGAATAGAAATGGCTTGGTCTTTCTCTCTATTTTTAATGCTTCGCTTTTGGGCTCCATTGATGGTGTGTATTGTGATTATGATTAATTTTCAGATGGATTGATCCACCCATCAGCTATTGTACATCCTGATGCAGTAATTGGTCAGGTAATTTGTGTAAATATTTTAAGTGTATTTCAAAGAATTTAACTTTAATTCGTTTGTGCAAATATTTCCTTGTAAAGACGGAATTTGTACTGAAAAATGAGTCTGAAAGTATTACTGAACTAGTATATACTTACATTTGAGCCTAAATATGTAAATAATTTCTTAAATTATAAAATTATTTGTTTCAGAATGTATCAATAGGTCCATTTTGCACAGTAAGTGGTACCTCACAAATCGGAAATAATTGTCAGTTACAAACAGGAAGCCACATAATTGGCCGCACCAAATTAGGCCATAGCTGCGTTCTTCTCACGTAATAATCTCTCTCAGAGCATTTTGAATTTATTAATTTCACTTAATTTTGTAATTTATGAAAAATGCCAGGCAGTGGTGCGATCATTGGGGCAAATATATCAGGCGAAACTAATTTAGGAGATAATAATATTATTGGAAATTATGCGGTTATTGGTGCAAAATGCCAAGATTTGAAATATAAGGTTGGTTATATAAAATATATATGTTTTTATAAATTAGAATTCAGTAATTATTATTTTTTTATTTATTATTTTTTTAGGATGGAGATGAGTGCTTTTTGCAAATAGGAAATAACAATGACATTAGAGAGTATTGTTCTATACACCGTTCTTCTAATTCAAATGATATAACGGTATGTATATAATTTTAATTTTATAATTTTATCAAGCTTATTAGTTAATAATGCCTTAGTATATTATTTTAATTTTTAGGTTATTGGTGATAACAATTTAATTATGGGATCATGTCACATAGCACATGATTGCCAAATTGGAAATAATAACATTTTTGCAAATACAACCCTATTGGCCGGCCATGTTATTGTTGGAGTAAATAATTTATTCTTTTTAAAATTATTGTTTACTTAATAATTAATTTTTTTTATAATTATTAATTTTGTGAATTTTGTTAGGATTATGCTCATACGGCTGGAGGAGTTGCGGTTCATCAATTTTGTCAAATTGGATCGTATTGTTTTATTGGTGGAGGCTCTAATGTACGTATATTTCTCAATTTATTATTTTATAATTAATTTGAATTTAAATAAATTATGAATTATTTATTTATTTATTTATGTTTAATAAGATTTCACAAGATGTGCCAAAATATATGATGGTATCAGGCGAGAGAGCTGAGTTAAGAGGACTTAATTTAGAAGGACTTAAACGTAATGATTTTTCTCCTGTAGAGGTAATTTAATTTTATAATTTTAACTATATTTTCTTGGTAGCTTTATATTTATTGTGAGATAAATTTTATTATTTGTGATTTTAAAGGTTAGGAAGATGAGAAAGGCTTATAGAAAGATATTCATGGCGAAAGATGTGACGAAAGGGAATTTTGAAGACCGACTTTCTCAAGTGGTAAGAAAAGATATTTAAATTGAAAAAAAGAAAAGAATAATTATTGATTGAATAATATTTGTAGGAGCAAGAGGAAGAGTTATCTGAATGTGAATTTGTAATTTCGATGATCAAATCAATTCGCGACTCGTTCGAGCAAGGGCGTAGAGGAATTTGCAAATTTGGAAATTGGAGTAGTTCATAGTAATTAGTTAAATATGGTAATAATTTTTCATTTATTATTATGTTTTCGTTTTTAGGATGCAATTATTTATTAGATGAATCTTCAACTGTTTTAGGAATTAGGATAATAATATTTTGGGGATTTTATTGTTATTTTTCTCTGGCTTTTTTTGGGTTTATTGTCATGTAACAAGCTTCATGCAAATTTTGTTTTCCAACTGATTTTTCACAAGTAGTGAAAAATCTGTTCTAAGTAATCAATATATGTGACAAACTAAAATACCCATCTTATTTGTGTGAACGCATTTCTTATCATTATATATATTCAGGGGCTGCTTGAAATGACCAAAGAAATAATTCTAATCTTATATATAGTTATGATTGTAATTGATATATTTAATATTCTTATGAATCATTGGAGGAAATCATTAATCGAAGAAAATAGTTAAATAAGGGTTTCAAGATATTTCTATTGAATCACAAGAAATAGTTAAATAAGGGTTTCAAGATATTTCTATTGAATCACAAGAAATAGTTAATCATTGGCTTCAAGTTTTTTCTAGACTCACATGTGCATAAAATATGAGTAAAGGTCTAAGATATTTCAAATGTCATATTAACAGAGACCTTGACTACATTATTATAATATAAATGACAAGTTTTCTACTACTCATCTAGTAACAAGATTTGAGAAAATATAGAAAAGTTATATTAATTATTTCATTTCGGAAAAAAACATTAACTAGCATTTTTTTAGTATAAATGAGTAGCTTGATGTTTTGATATATTAGCTTTTTATTTATTTATTTTTTTACTTCTACAAAAGAAAATTTTGAGTAAATTTTATTTTTTTTCCTATGTTTTAAGTGATAAGTATTTGAAATCATTTTGGTGTTTGCCATCGACTTATGTGATTGTACAAATTATTACAACAAAACTGAATTTTCTCAAATATATAAATCTAGAAAATTACTTTGATTTTAATATTGCAAAAGAATAGTAAATTTTTGAAATTGTCTATAAAGAAAAAAAACTATAGTAAAACATAATTTTAACTTGATGCGTCCAAAGAGGAAAACTAAAAATCCCAACTAAAAAATGTGCTAATCGATTTGCCAGTAACCCTCCTGACCAATTTTTCACTATTCCTTATTGTAAATAGTTTATATACCAACATATTCGATTTTAAGCCCAAATAGACTACTAGGCCAGCACAACTTAAACATGTTCACATCTTGGTCTTAAAAAGTTGAAATGCTTAAGCTAGATGATGTTAATAGTAAAATCTTTTAGTTATTTAAGTAACTCCATTTTTATTAACAGCTTAAGGTGGGACTAATCCACTTTTATCTCATTTAGTTCCGGGATATTACAAATTTAGTATTTATTAGGACTAGTGTATAAAAATTGTTAAATATACCATAATATTTTCATTTTCTTTTAATTTTTTTTTTATGTTCAACCCATTAGGTTGAGAGACTTTACTAAATATGTGCTATATTGCGTTTGTCGGGAATTGAATCCATAATCTCTTACTATATATGCAAATGTTTTAATTATGACTAGTTTAAAAAAATGTTAAATATACCATATTGTTTCCATTTTCTATTATTATTATTATTATTATTATTATTATTATTATTATTATTATTATTATTATTATTATTATTATTATTACTGTATGCGAGTGTAATTATTTGCCCGATAAATTCTATAATTGCCTTAAGATAAATAAAATGTTTTGGTTTATTTTTCTCTGTCTTCCTCTTTTTAATGTTAAATTATTTATGTACTATCTCATGCAAATTATGTTTTCCAACTAAATTTTCATAACAAAGTAGTGCTCCCTCTAGTGGGGCAAATATTTAAGTGGATAGTTCAATAAATGTGATAAGAATATATAATATCACATGTTATTTATGTGAACTTAGTTCTTATCATTATATATATACATATATATCTTTGGTGATCACTGATTAACCAAACAAAGAATTTTAATCCCATTAGCATTGTTATGATCATATTTGTTATTTATCATGTTTTTATGAAACATTCGAGGAAAGCATTAATCGAAGGAAAATATTCTTTACGTGCCTATTTTATTCTGGAAATTCAACATAGAGAAAATACCAGCATACAAAATATTTGTATTATTTAAGGAATACTCAATAACTGTCATAAAATATGTTACACCCCTGATCCAAATAAATGACTAAAATGTAACAACCGCCAAAAGACAATTTAACAAGCATCCACATAATCTCTAAATTACAATTATTAAACTTAACAACATCCTAAAATCCTAAAATTGAGACTATAAAGTTCTCATTTATTTAAAGTAACTATTAAACTAAATTTAATTTGCTTAAGACGCCACTCCACCCGCAATTCCCCAAGCTAAAGATCAAAACCTGGGCACAACATTAAAGTAAGGGTGAGTACTGACTCAGTAAGGTAAGAAAAGAGGCCCAGCCGCATACACAAAATATGATGTATATAAATATAGTTTATAAAAAAAAAAAAGTAACGAAGAGTCGATTGCATAATTTATAATAGTAATAATATAGTAGTTATAAAAATTGTTTTCATTTCGGGATATTAACTCATTTCACCTTCCACACACAACACACACTAGATCATGCTCCGTGGCATCGAGTACGCGCACAGATACAAGTCTTTCCGAGCTCGTTATTGGGTGATCAGCGGCCCTAGTTTCGCTCTACTAAGTACGGCTTCTCACCTAGGTGAATCAGCGGCCCTGGTTTCGCTCTACCAAGTACGGCTGTATTACCTCTGCTTTTTCACACATCTCACTATACCCCGTATCTTAAAATATCTTTAAATATTATCTTTAATTTCTTTTATTACTAAAATATTAATTTGAGCCATATAAGCTCTATTTCATAAATAAAAGTTATATATTCAATATTCGGTATTATCATTATAAATACTTATAATATAAATACTATTTATACGGAAGAACAAATATAGCCAAAAGGAAAAGCATATGCGGGCAAAACCTTACTTGAATAAATGCAACAACTAGCAACTCTCACGCGAAATCTCCGGCTTTCACAAACTCTGGAGCTTCCTTCGCAACTCTTTCAACTTCTTGGTCTTCTTCTAATATGAACTCCTTCTCACGCGAATCTAATTATTTAATTAATACTAATTACTATTCGATCTCGAAATTCGTACCGACTTAAATCTGATTACTCCCGAAAAAATATTTTCTGGACCTTAAATTGCAGAAACTAACCTTACCAATGATCCCGGAATGCCCAAAAACATACAGATCGACTATTTATTTGTGAAAATTGGAGTTATGGTTAAAAAGATATAATCAAAACAAATTTCCTTAAAAAATCGGATTTGAAATTCTAGCTTTTAAAAAGTACACGAAATTCCAGATTTTCTCAAAACAGTACTTCCAAATCCCAGTTCTATAAATTCCAGATTCTCTTAAAAACAGTATTTCCAAATTCCAACTTTTAAAATCCAGACTCTTGAATCTGTCCGAAAATCCAGAACCCAGTTCCAGTTCAGAAAATACCCCATTTTCAGATTTAATAAAATCAGGTATTTTGTAATATTATTTACTCATAATATAAATTATAGGAAAATATTAATATCATATTATCATATTCCACAATCAATTTTCCTAAAAATTATAACATTTATTTAGTTATACCCTATACTAATGATTATCGTTATTTAAAATATAGCCCATATGATATAATAAAATAACATCAAAATTCTCTTTTCCAACATATTTGACCGTTTAATATGATAATTTTCTTATTAAAATATTTATCCTTCCCCAATTTAGTTTTGAAAAATATAGTTATATTAATTAAGCAACAGATCCATAACCACAAAAATATTTATTTTATTTATATACACATGCAACATGGCCTAATAATACAAATTAACACTAACTACTAATTAACTAAATACGAAATTGCAAACTCACAAAATTCCAGAAGATTGCAGAGAATAAAATTGGGGTTGAAGTCTGGATAAACCCGGTGTTCACGAGCCGAAATTGCCTTCTACCTTCGGTCTACGTGGACCGGTTTCACGGACGCTAAAAATGAGACAGCGTGCTACAGTGTTCGGCGCGTGCTACAGTGCCAGGTACGTGCTACAGTGAAAGAGCTCCACTCAGCTCTCCAATTCCTCACCAATGGACCCGTCCGGTTCTGTAGCGCGAAAGGGAGAAGAGAAGGAAAGGCAGGGAGAGGGAGAGGGAGAGGGAAGAAATGGAGAGGAGTCGTGTGACAGGGAAAAAAAGGAGAGAGAGAGCGCTTCGCGGGTCAGATTAATCGGGAGAAAAAGACAGGGAAGAGGTATTTGAACCAAAATAGAAGGGAAAGATACACCGTATCTTCTGATTAAATGCAATTTATTCTCAATAAAGACCATAATTACCTACTAATTGCAAAATCTGAAAATTCAGTCTTCCCCATGAGATTCTCTGAACTTACAAAAGAAGAAACTGAACAGCCACGTACTGCTGCCGAAATTGCACTTTAGACCCTCCAACTTAAAATAATCACATCTTTCACTATACACCTCAGAATTTGATGATTCAAATTTCTAAATTCTTTAATTAATGTGCAGAATTTATTGAACTAAAATTTTATTATTTCTCAACATACCAAAATATTTTTAAAATTATGAAAATACCCCTACTATCATAATAAAAATAAAAATTTAAAATTTCTTTATTATAGCAAAATAATAGGTTGTACGTACAAGCAAGTTGATGCTGCAATTAACAATATTTGTTTTCTCTAATTTTTCTTGCGAAATCACATCTGCATTGGACGATGTCGATTACTTCTTAGTATTGATACTAAAGATTTAACCGCACTATCTTTTGTAATTTCTTTTCTCAACCTGACTCGAGTATGACTAACAAATGTCATGAGTCCTATATTTCAGTGAATATTTTCTATAGTTAACTACATTGTTCTTTATTCTTTTTTTATTTATTATTGTCAAATGAACATTAGCATGTTATTTTGATATTGAATAAAACCTGAGATCTTAATTCTGGATTCTTTTAAAACCCAAGATTTTAACTCTCGTCTCTTTGCTTAAATCCTAACTTTGCCTGTCCCGTTTTTCTTCTTTCCATTTCAAAGTTCAAACACACCGAACGACAATGGCGTTCTTTGCTTCTAAAACCCTTCGCGCCTTTCTTCTTCGCAAAACCAATCACTGGAGATCTCCATTTCGGGTTCCCAGCATCACACACGATCCTTCATCGCTACTTTCACCAAGGTTGTTTTTTACAATTTTATTAATCCGGATAGAAATGACTTGGTTTTTATCTCTCATTTTAATGCTTCGCTTTTGGGATTAATGGCGCATATTATCATTACGTTAACCCTTCAGCTATTATACATCCTGATGCAGTAATTGGTCAGGTAAATTTTGTTCAGTGTAATTCAAAGAATTTAACTTTTATTCGTTTCTGTAAATATTCTCCTCTAAAGACAGAATTTTTTACTTCAAAATGATTCTGAAAGGATTACGGAACTAATACATTTGCGCGTAAATATGTAATAATTTCTTAATTTATAATTTTTTTTGTTTCAGAATGTATCAATAGGTCCATTTTGCACAGTAAGTGGAACCACAAAAATCGGAAATAATTGCAAATTGCACACAGGAAGCCACACCAAATTAAGCCACAGCTACGTTCTTCTCACGTAAATCTATCTCAAAACATTTTTTGAATTTTATGGTATAATTCACTATTAATTTCATTTAATTTCGTAAATTATGAAAAATGCCAGGCAGTGGTGCGATCATTGAGGCGAATTTACCAGGCGAAACTAATTTAGGAGATAATAATATTATTGGAAATTATGCGGTTATTGGTGCACAATGTCAAGATTTGAAATATGAGGCCGGTTATATAAATTTGGAAACTATTTTATAAATTATAATTCAGTAATTATTAATAATAATAATAATTTTTTTTGTTCTTTGTAGAATGGAGATGAGTGTTTTTTACAAATAGGAAATAATAATGATATTAACGGTATATATATTATTTTAATATTATTATTCATGAAGCTTATTAGTGCCTTAATATAATAATAATATTATTATTTTAATTTTTAGGTTATTGGTGATAATAACTTAATTATGGGATCACGCCACATTGCGCATAATTGCAAAATTGGAAATAATAGTATTTTTGCCAATGCAACCCCCCATTGGCTGGCTATGTTATTGTTGGAGTAAATATTTTTATTTTTTTTAAATAATTATTTATTTAATTTTAATAGTTTTTTATTATAATAATTTTTTTTTTGTATTTTACTAGGATTATGCGCATACATCTGGAGGAGTTGCAGTTCATCAATTTTTTAAAATTGGATTGTATTGTTTTATTGGTGGAGGCTTTAATATATGTATATTTCTGATCTATTTATCATATTGTAATTAATTGGAAATTAAATAAATTATGAAGTATTTATTTAATTTAATTTTTATAAGATTTCAAAAGATGTACCTAAGTATATAATGGTATCAGGCGAGAGAGCCGAGTTAAGAGGACTTAATTTAGAAGGACGTAACCGTAGTGATTTTTCACCTCTTTAGGTAATTTAGTTTATAAATACTTTTTTATTTTTGGTAGTTTTATATTTATTTTGAGATTAATTTATTATTGGTGATTTGAAAGATTAGGAAAATGAGGGAGGCTTATAGGAAGATATTCGTGGCGAAAGATATGACGGAAGGGAATTTTGAAGAGAGACTTTCTCAAGTTGCAACAAAAAAGTTATTTAAAATAAAAAAATAAAAGAATTATAATTTATTAAATACTATTTGACAGGAGCAAGAGGAAGCATTAGCGGAATGTGAATTTGTTATTTCTATGGTTAAAACAATTTGCGATTCGTTTGAGCAAAGGCGTGGAAAAATTTGCAAATTCGAAAATTGGAGTAATTTAATTAAATTTTTGTTTTCTTTTTCGTTTTTGGGGGTGCAATTGTTTGCTAGATTAATTCTTCGGTTTTGTTTTGTTTTTCGGTTTGGGTTTTATTATTTTTTTTATATGTTTTTTGTTTGGGTTGTTGTCATGTACCGAGCTTCATGCAAATTTTAGCATGTATGGGTGGGTAGCTTGTTGTTTTGATATATTGACTTTTTTCTTCTTTTACTTCTGTAAAAGAAAATTTTGTGTGGCAATTTTTTCCTTATGTTTTAAGTGGTGAGAAAGCATTGTGCTTTGATTGAAATATATTTTTCTGTTCTTCTTTTTCTGGTTAATTGTCTGTCATGTACGAAACAATTTTGTTTTCAAACTAATTCTACACAAGTAAAAGTGAATATAATTTAAATGTGCTCATGTTATTTGTGTGAACTCATTTTTATCGTTATATATATTTTGTTGTCCACTTGAATTGACCAAACCAACCAGAATTAATTTTACTTCCACAAGTATTGTTATGATTCAGTTTTTTGTTTTTATTATTATCATTTGTGAAATATTGGAGGAAATCATATAAATAAAATTAGCTAAGTTCTCTGAGCGTAAAAAAATATGTTCGAAAATGCAGGCGAAAGATCAAGATTCACTGCAACACTGGATATGCAGCGACCAAATTCATCCAATACTTTTCTAGTATATAATCGTAATTAATATGATTTATATTTGTTGTAAATAATGTCTTTAGTGCTCAATGGGACTATGAGGACATGTAGTTTAGTTCATGTTTTCGCAATTACATCATGCTAAATTATGTATCTGGTGCAGTTTATTAACCGGACCAAAGTAACATTAGATTCACGTTCAAAATATTGTAATGAAATAAGTAATTCTATAATTATAAACTTGAGAATAAAATATAGTTTGATGTGTGTCAAAACAAAAGCTAAGAAAAACTAAAGTTTGAACACTAGAAATGAGTAAATAGGTTTGCGACAAAACTCTCTAATCAACTTTTCATAAAGCACCACTTCATAGTAATTAGTAATATACAACATGTTTGATTTAGTATTTATTACTACTTTTTAGAACATAATTCTTTGCTGGATGGAATTCATTCATTATGTTTTGACTGGTTCGTAGTAATTAACTAAATATACAAACACTTTCATTTTTTATTTTAGATTTTTACTTTTGGATGCAATTCTTTGCTAAATGAAATTCTTCAATTGTGTTAGCATACATAATTAATTGCTTTGGATTCATCTATTGCATCTTTTCCAGGTTAATCTTTTTCATGTACGTACTGCCCTTAAATGAGTTGTCACGTACCAATCTTCATAAAAATGATACCAATATTATTCTCCAACTAATTCGTCACATCAAAGTAGTGCTCCTTCTAGTTAGTTGCACATACTTTAATGGATAAATTAAATGTGATAAGAACAAAAGGATCACGTTATTTGTGTGAACTCAATTCTTATCATTATATATATGTTTGATATCTAGTTGATTTGACCCAGAAAAGAATTGTAATCCCTGCGAAATATTATGATTCTATTTATTATTTATTAATTTGTCGTGAAATATTGGAGGAAATCATTAATTCAGAGAACTTGCGAAACAAGGAACATTATGTACCAAACTTCATATCAATGTCTTACACTCAATTTTTTTTGTGTACTTCTGGATGTGCAGTTTATTATGCAATTGTGTGGTGGTTTTTCTCTCATGAAATTATGCAACAGTCACATCTAACCAAATGGAAATTTACTGGTTCAAAAAAAAAAAAAAAAATACGGGATGATGTGGCATATATGTATAAAAGAAAAATCATTAGTCACCTATCAGATGAAGAGGCATAGAAAATATTTAATGATCTCATTGTAGGAATTTTTGTGGATTATAGAGGAGAATATCAAAAGAAAAATTACATTTTTAATTGGAGAAGTGTTTTATGAATAAGTTGAATAGATTTAATAAAAGTTTGATTGAAGTTGAATCATTTTGAAAATCCACTTACAAGGTTGTTCAGAACATAAATTAATTATTTAGATTGCCTAATCCATAATACAGTTATCATCTAAGTTAATGGTTTAAAGAAACCATATCTTTTTTTTTTTTTATGGAGAACTATAAGTAATCACTTGCTAGATGCGTGATTCGAATCTCTTATATATGAAAAAATGGAATTGATACCATTAGCACTAAGCTAATCTAGTGATGGTGATATCATATCTTTTTAGTTGGTCTAATCCACAGTGTACAATCATCTAAGATGCTAATTCTATAAAAAAATACAACATTCTGATTGTCACTTGTCAGAGATATCTTTCATTGGCTAAAAAAATTGGACTGGAATTTGTATCTTCCTATGTATTTAACTTGATAGAAAACTATGCAACACAACTTTTGCAATCCAAATATATTACAATAAAGATCATCTAAAATCATCTAGAAAGAAAAATATCTACAACCTTACATACTTTAACTTCATATGTCAAAAGCAAGGATGAAACTATATTGGGATGGGGATTGGTCATGTTCCCTTCAAATTTTTTGACAAACTAATATATATTTATATAATTCTACTATGAGAAAATGTTCGAATATATACATTTATATGTATTGGCTCCAACATTTTTACAAAATCAACTTTAAGCTCTGCCATTGGTCAAAAGGAAAAATAAATTCTCAATAAAAGATCAGTAATCCATTATTTCTATATATAGCAATATATTTGATTTAGCATATATTATTGTTGCTTCGTACCAATTCATAAAGTAGGCAATTATAATTTAATTTTAAACGTAACAACGAAGTTGCTGTGGTGTAGTGGTTATCACGTCTGCTTTACACGCAGAAGGTCCTCAGTTCGATCCTGGGCAGCAGCAGTTTTTTCGATTCCTTTTTTTTTTATCGAATTTTGAGAGTTTCAATTTGAATTTAAATATTTGAAATTTCAAAAGCTAACTGGAAATGAGCTGTTCGATCCTGGGCAGCAGCAGTTTTTTCAATTCCTTTTTTTTTTTTATCGAATTTTGAAAGTTTCAATTTGAATTTAAATATTTGAAATTTCAAAAGCCAACTGGAAATGAGCTGTAAATATTCAAAACTAGGTAAATAAAGACAAACATCACCTTATCTTATCTTATATCTTAATGACGTGTAAGCTCCTTATCCACCTGTATATGCATAAAATATATCCATTTATTAGCTTAAGCCCCTGTAAAACCATCAAATTTCATCTCACCAACTTTTAGGGTTTGTTCAATTTAAGGTAGGCAGGTTCTAATAGAACAAGAAACAAATTCATGAAGTTTTTTGTTTTCATATTCATTAGATGCATGGATTCATTTCGTTCTCCGTAGAACGAGTTCAATCCAGGCATGAGATTTTTGAAAGCACTCAAAGAACCCTTGCATTGTAAGATAATAACGACTCTGCCACTAGCAATAAACTAGTAGATAGAAGTCAGTGGCATTGTTGTAAATTAAGGAGATTTGAAGGTTTGTTAATTTGTATTGTTGTATTTTGCATTGAAGGACGTACGGATGAAGGAGATTGAGGTTATAAATTCGGAGTTTTGAGATCTCAATTTTTCTCTCCAAATTATATCTTTCAGATTTATTATATTTTTTGTTTAATTGGAGATCATTTTTATAGACTATCACCATGACTGTGAAAGTACCAGGTATGCTTTAAAATATATTATGTTTCTCATTAGTTTTATCTATTATTAACTTTGGATAAATTTATATATTATTCATTATATAAATAATTTAAGAAAATGCAAATAAAATATTTATTTTATTTTAATAAAATATGTGCTAAAACAGAAGCAGTTATTGATGGAGGATATGTGGTGCCAGACGGCAATGTTTTTGGTCATTCTTTCAGGTAATTTAGTTCTTTAAATTTTATATTTGTATATCACATTAATTAATTATGCTTTATTTATTTTTATTAGGAAATATCTATGTATTGTTAATTTCCAAGATATTTAAAAAATATTTATGTGTTATATACAATTTTTTAATCTCTACTAAATTTGTTTCATAAATTGTACAAAGTTATGTATAATTTATTCTTTTTTTCCAAAAAAAATCGTAAATTAAACAGGGATTATGAGAAAGAAAGCGAAAGACAAGCCGGCGTAGCGGAGTTCTACCGCGTCAATCATATAAACCAAACCTACTCTTTTGTAAACCTAATTAAATCAACATAATTTTACTTTACTTTCATTATAAAGTAAAAACTAATAATAAAAAAATGATTTTTGAAGGCTAAAATGAAAAAGGAAGAATATGGAAGGCTGCAAAAGGGTGAAATGAGCATTTGGGAGTGCATTGAATTGTTAAACGAATTTATAGACGAAAGTGATCCTGATTTGGACGAGCCTCAGATCGAGCATCTGTTGCAGTCTGCTGAGGCGATTCGTAGGGATTACCCTGATCAGGACTGGTTGCATCTGACTGCTCTTATTCACGGTATATAATTGTATATACTGTATTTATTATTGAATGGCATTCTGATTCAATACAATTATTCATATTCAAATGTATATAACCGAAAGCCAAGTTATAACTGTTGTAGTTAATTTTTGTTTTATATATATAATATTTAATTGTTGATTAATAATGCCATATCTTTTTGCTTATATCTACGTTACTATTTGGGTTCAGTTAATATAGTATAAAATATTGAATTTTGTAATTTTTTTTATAGAAATGTAGTGTGATTTAGGGTACGAAATCATTTTTATATCAATGGAAAAAAGTATGTGTCAATTTTTCTAATGGAAAAAAATATTTTCCAGATTTAGGGAAAGTACTATTGCACTCTTCTTTTGGTGGAGAGCCTCAATGGTGTGTTGTTGGTGAGTTAATTATTATTTATACTTTTTAATTAATTAATTAATTACTTTATATGAAAATTTCTAAATATCCATGGTCAAATACTAAAATTTAGGAGACACATTTCCTCTTGGTTGTGCATTTGATGATTCTATAGTGCACCAGCAGGTACATCATATATATCTAATAAAATGTCTTATATTATAATACAATTTGCCATTTTATAATTTTGTGTATATGGAAAATTAAGCATTTCATTTCCTGGTTCTCTGTTCTGCAGTATTTCAAAGAAAATCCAGATTTTGAAAATCCTGTTTTTAATACAAGATTCGGGATTTATAAGGAGAATTGTGGACTTGATAATGTTACCATGTCATGGGGTCATGATGAGTATATGTACCTGGTTTGTTAATATTTTTAATCAAAAATATTATTATTAGTATTAGTACGTATTAGTAATTATTTGGATATTTTATATATTTATAAAGGTGATGAAAGGAAATGAGACAAAATTACCAGCTGCAGCTTATTTTATAGTGAGATTTCATTCATTTTACGCGTTGCATCACTCTGGAGCGTATAAGTATTTAATGAACGATGGAGATAAAGAAATGTTAAAATGGCTTCACATTTTCAAGTTTGTTTGCCTCTTCAATTAGAAATATTTTTCACTTTTGAATAATCGTTTGTTTCTTAATTTTGAAAATTTAATTTTCTTTTTGAGCAGTAAGTATGATTTATACAGCAAGAGCAAGGTGAGAATCAATGTGGATGAGGTTAAGCCTTATTATGAATCACTCATTAAGAAGGTAAATTAATTAATCTCTTATGTGTTCATTTACTTTATTTCTGTGTTGATATATTAATTTATATATATTTGATATATATTCATTATATTATTTTATGCAGTATTTTCCTCAAAAGTTGAGATGGTGAGGAATCTACAAGTTCTATGTGTGATTTTAGTACTGGCATTATAATCAATAAATCATGTTATATTTAAAATATTTAATATAATTATATGATGTAACACTTTTTATGTGTTTTTATAGTTACGTTTATTTAAAGTTGTTTTTATATGCTGTAACTTTTTTATGTGTTTAATGGTTGTTGAAAAATATAATTAAGTTAAGGAGATTAATTAGAAAAAATTGTATTCTTTATTCAAGGCTTAATTCTTAAGCTGGGATTGTTTGTGTGGAGGCAAATTATTTATTTTTTAATATTATACAAAGGAAACTTTTGAAATGCTTATATAATTTGAAAACTAAAATACCTTGGCAAAAGGAGAAAAAAAGAAAAGGAGAAAGAACTGCTTCAAGAAAAAAAGGAAAAAAAAAGAAATTCTATTAATTTAGGGCTGATTATTTGGGCCTGGGCCTTTATTACCAAATCTATACTGCAAAATATAATTATTCCTAAACAAAATAGAAAATCAAATAAAAGAGAAGAAAATAGAGATTGTATGAAACCTTCCCAATTCACACATGCTATATTTGTTTGAGGAAAGATATTCAACTCCTAGAATCTTCACCAACTTTTGATATTGCTATACTTTTCTAAATAACACGTGCTCATTGAAATAAAAGATTATTATAATTTAATGATTATTGAAATTTTAATTATATGTGATTATATTAAATATTAGATGGTTAATAAAAATAAAAAATTAATATAAATAACCAAATTGGAGATAGTTGTTCACTTTGATACTTAATATATTAGAGTGAAGTATTGTCAATAATATAAATTTCATGGTGATTCTAGAGATTAAGTAAACTAAGTCATGCTTGTTTATGTACATGACATTATATATTTATAAGTCTTTAATGACAATACTTCACTCTTTTGTGTATGGCATAAAAAGAGGCACTATAAAAAATTTAGAAGATAAAAAAATAAAAGTAAAGTAAGTAAAGAAAAGTGGGGGCAATAGAAATGTCAATTTTTATGATTTTCTATAGTACTTTTACTTTTAATTTGTAGCATAACAGTGACAACACTTGATAATGGAAACGTGATATTCCATTTATGATCTTTCCTTGGAAAAAAATGAATTTACTTTTAACTTAACCAAGCCCAATATAAACTTTACTCTAAAATATGAGTCAATATGTGACATAAACTTCCAGATGATGCCAGATTGTGAGTGATACCATCACAAACAACTAACATGGCCGTTGCAATTACTAGTGTATATTTGCTCCTCAAATATATAAATGTTATCATGAAATTCTTCTTATACCAATCAATCAAATTTGAGGGGTATATATTCAAAAGGTCATAGTTAAAGATAGCCAAATTTTTTTTCTCCTATTACTTATACATATAAAAATATCTCCTATTACGGTAATAATACATTTACTTATTAAGATTCTTAGTATTTCTTTTAATGCTGATGTGTGGCTTTCATTTATGAATCTTCTATGAGTTCAATTAGGTGCTTTATCTCTTCAAAAAAGTGATTACAATATCATTAAATAAAGCTTAAAATATTTGATTAATGCATAGTAAGTTCGTGTGAGTTATCTTTAAGTTTGTTAGCAACTCTCATTATAATATGAAAATTATAGTAAGTTAATGTGACTTTTACTTTTAGTGTCTTTAAGTTTTACTTTCACTATTGCCCACGGGGCTTCAAAGAAAAAAAAAACTCTTATTTCATTATTATAATTTAGAAAACCATAAGATTAAGATCCGTAAATAATGCTGCACAAGCCACCTAATCATTTTCTTATATATAGAATAATGATAAGACACAACAAAATTATTTTCCTAAAAAAAATATTTTCCTTTATTTAGTAGGCTCCAAGGAAAGTTCCAAGAAAGGACCTTTTAAGCCAACTGTCTTTCAAAGGAAACATGATGGTAAATTATTCTGTAAAAGTGTTTGCGTGGATTGTTATGAACGAAATTATTCAAAGGGTTGCAATTGCAAGTGCATTAATATATTAGTTGGACAAAAGAGCTTTCTTGGTTACAAATATGCAAAAGGAAGTTCAATTTATATGATATTATCAATCTGACATGCAATCCACTAAACTTTGCTACTTGAAAAGAATTCTTAGAGAATTCATTTGTTAGCTTCAAATTAAATACAAAAAGAATGACAATTTGCGTAAATTATGAACTCTTTAAGAATTCTTTTGAAAAATGTAGGTTAAATTTGATAACAAATGAACTCTTTAAGAATGATACAGTACGTCAATTGAAAAATGAACTCCTCTTTGCTCCAAATTTTTCGTGTTACTACAAAAATGTAATTGAAAAGTATTAATTTTTATGAGTTTATTTTTCTGTTAATTTTGTTGATACAGTACGTCAAAAAATATTTAAACGGAACTTCAAAGAATTTAAATATCTTTTCATCACAATCAACTAAAAACTCCTTATCGCTCAATAATATGCTTATTTTTTAGATTCAAGCTATGTTTGGTATGTTCAGAGACCTTGCTAAATATGTGCTCAATAAAATAATATTATTTGTTCGTTTATACATTTGAATGCAGCAATCATCATATAAAATTTAGTATTTCATACGTTCTTTTATATATGATAATGAACTGGTTTAATCACCACCTATTTAGGTATTAAATTTTATTGGAAAATTTATTATAGAATATATATTTTGAGACACCGTTTTATTTGTAGATAGATAATACTGGAGATGGCATGAAAATTGCAAAATGGAGACAATCTGAAACATGACGTCTTTAACAGCGATGGCATAAGAAAAATTATGGAGGAATTTTATACCTGTTGTTTATATCTAGGTTACTATTTGGGTTCAGTTAATATAGTATAAAATATTAAAAATGAAGTGTGAATTGATAGGGTTAAAAAATCATTTTTTATCAATGGAAGGAAAATATGTGAATTTTTTTAATGGATAAAAAATATTTTCTAGATTTGGGGAAAGTACTATTGCACCCTTCTTTTGGCGGAGAGCCTCAATGGTGTGTTGTTGGTGAGTCAATTATTATTTATACTTTTTAATTATTAATTACTTTCGTTGAAACTTTGTAAACATTCATATTATATTATTTGGCCAAATACTAAAATTCAGGAGAGACATTTCCTCTCGGTTGTGCATTTGATCATTCTGTTGTGCACCAGCAGGTACATCATATCTAACAATATGTCTTATATTACAATTACAATTTTATGTCTGTGGAAAATTAAGCATTTCATTTCCTGCTTCTCTGTTCTGCAGTATTTCGAGGAAAATCCGGTTTTTAATACAAGACTCGGGAGATTTAAAAGGAGAATTATGGACTTGATAATGTTACCATGTCATGGGGTCATGATGAATATATGTATCTGGTTTGTTAATATTTTTAATCAAAACTATTATTATTATTATTATTAAATTATTATTATTATTAGTATTATTGTTATTGTTATTAGTATTAGTATTAATTAGGAGATTTTATATATTTATAAAGGTGATGAAAGGAAATGAGACAAAATTGCCAGCCGCAGCTTATTTTATAGTGAGATTTCATTCATTTTACGCGTTGCATCACTCTGGAGCGTATAAGTATTTAATGAATGATGGAGATAAAGAAATGTTAAAATGGCTTCAAATTTTCAAGTTTGTTTCCCTCTTCAATTTGAAATATTTTTCACTATTTGAATAATTGTTTGTTTTTTTATTTTTTCACAATTTAAAATGCTTGTATGTGAAAACTAAAACACCTTGGCAAAAGCAAAAAGATAAAATAAGGAGAGAACTGCTTCACAGAAATAAGGAAATTCTTTGATACTAATTTAGGGCTGATTATTTGGGCCTAGGCCTTTATTACAAAATCTGTCGGCAACAATACTATATTGCGAAGATAGAATTATTCTATACAAAATAAAAAATCAAATAAATATTCTCTCATAGAGAAGAAAGTAAAGAGTGTATGAAAACAGATTCACAATTCACACATGCTAAATTGTTTATGCACAATGCACAATGCATATGACATTATATTATAATTATATTATAATGTATCTATAAGACAATATTGACAAGACTTCACTCTTTTGTGACATTAAAAAGAGGCACTATAAAAAATTTAGGTAGAAATAAAATTAGAGATGGTAAAGAAAAGTGGGAGCAATTGTAATGTTAATTTTTATGATTTCTATATTGCTTTTTACTTCTAATTTGTCACATAAGAGTGGCATGACAACACTTGATAATGGAAATATGATATTCCATTTATGATCTTTCCTTGGAAAAAATGAATTTACTTTTAACTAACCCAACCTAACATAAATTTTATCGTTGACGGGGAGCTTGACTCCATTATTTGTAGGGGCCAAAAAAAAAAATCTCCACTGATTAACACTCTATAAAGTTTTTTCCCACTGAACTTGTATAAACTTTTTGAGAGAGCTAAATACATAAATGTTATCATGAAAATTCAGGGGCATATATATTCAAAAAATCGTAGTTAAAAGAATCCAATTTTGGTTTCTTCTGTTAAGCTTTGGTCGACGGCTTTTATAGGCTCCTTCATTCACTGGTACATATAAGAATATCAAAACAAATTTTGACTCTATTTTTCACTTAAAAGTGGCATTTTGCAGTTCTTCTGTTGAACTTTCCAGAGAGGATTCCTAGACCCTGGGTGCCTTGTGAGTTTATACTTATGTTGTGACATGTATATTAAGAAGTAATAATATATTTACTTATTAAGATTCTTAGTATTTCTTTTAATGCTGATGCGGCTTTCATTTATGAATCTTTTATGGGTTCAATTAGGTGCTTTCTCACTTCAAAAAAAGTGATTACATCATCACTAAATAAAACATTAAAAAAAATGATTTGTAATAAGTTCATTGTCTTTAAATTTGTGAGCAACTCTCATTCCATTGAGGGGTGGAATCAGGGCCGGGTTCAAATCTCTCATAGCTATATTATTATCTATCTCTTACAATAAAAATAAGAGAGCTGATACTGTACGATGAGTACTGTAGACTATAGCGAACATGTGACGACGGTATATAAAACCTAAAAAAAATATATAAACTAAAAATAAATAGTATATAAAAAATTCATTTGGTAAAACAGTATATAAAAACATATAAACTGAAAACAAACAGTATATAAAAATTCATTCTGTAACAGTATATATTTAAAAAAATGAAAACATTATATGCGAGAAAATAGTATGTAGTTTTAATCCATCGCTACGGAGTCACTATAGTATTCCGTCGTAATTTTTCATTTCTCTAAAAATAAATCCCGCCACAACTCTATTTTTATTTATTTCTTAGAAAAAAAGAAAAGAATGTTTCTCATGACACTTTTACCCGGGTTCGAATCAAAGACCACATTGATTCCATTATAATTTAAAAATCATTAATTTGAGTTTACTTTTAGTGTCTTTAAGTTTTACTTTCATTACTGCCTACGGGTTTCAAAGAAAAAAAAAACTCTTATTTCATTATTGTAATTTAGAAAACCATAAGATCCGTAAATAATGCTGCACACGCCACCTAATCATTTTCTTATATAGAGAAAATATAAAATAATGATAAGACACAACAAAATTATTTTACTTCCTTTATTTAATAGGTTCCAAGGAAAGGTCCAAGAAAGGACCTTTTTAGGCCGAGTGCCTTTTGAAGGAAACATGATGGACCCACTAATGTTTAACAATTCAATTTTTTCTGCAATCAAACTAGTCAGTAATGGTAAACTATTCACTAAAAACAATGTTAAAGAATGCGCTAGCGTTAGTCAGGCGGTCAGAATCATCGAGGATTAATCGGAGATTAATCGGAACTAGACGGATTTATATTTTTTAGTATTTTTATATATTATATATAATTTTTGCGTTGAATTATTTATACTATATTTAATAACATTAACACAACATACAAAATATACAAATATATATATAAATTAGTAACGGTTTTTATTAAAGAACCGTTACAGACTTAGTAACGGTTTTTTAATATTAGTAACGGTTGTTTAAAATTAGTAACGGTTTTTTAAAATCTGTAACGATTTTGGACTACTTTATAAGTTGTAACGGTTAATTCATAAAAACCGTTACTAATTACACTATTAGTAACGGTTTTCATCAAAAAACCGTTACAGATTGTATGCATATTTGTAACGGTTCTTTCATAAAAACCGTTACAGATCTATATGTATTTTTTTTTTTTTGCATTGTGTGTTTTAAAAAATTGGGCTGGGCGGGTCTGGGCGGTCGCTGGGCGTACAAAACGCACAGAAGGCCGACTAGCATAATTTCTAGGCGTTTTGCTCCCGCCTAGCGCCTGGGCGGCGCCCAGGCGGCCGCCTGGACCGTATTTTAGAACATTGAGTAAAAATGTATGTGTGGATATTATTATTTACTCAATTATTCAAAAGGGGTGCAAGTGCATTAATATATAAGTTGGATAAAAGAGCTTTCTTGGTTACAATACAAGTATGCGAAAAGAATTTCAATTAATATAGGAAAAAAGCTCACTTTTGTTCTCTTAAACTCTTTAAAAATATGCAACTTGTCATTTCAACTATTTTTTGAGCATTTTTATCTACTCAGTTCTTGTGTTTGAGCACTTTTGTCCCCTCCATCCACTAAGTGCACAATCAGCAGTTAAGCGTTGACGTGACACTGATGATATGACATAAATAATATTTTTTAGTTGGTGACATGGAATTTATTAGAAAATAAAAATAAAAACATAAAAAGGCTGAGCCCTCCCTCTCTTCTTTCTCTGTCACGCGTACCCCTCCCCTCCTATTATTCTCTTCTCCATACCCGCCGCTCCTCTCTCCGCCACTCTCCGGCGAAGTCAAGCCAGCGCCCCCCTCCCCATACCCGCTCTTCTCTCTCCGCCGCCCAAGTCGAGTCCGGCGAAGCCAAGCCGGCACCGCCCCTATCCCCCCCCCAAAAAAACGCCAAACTCCACCCCCTTTCTCCCCGCTCTTTTCTTCTCCACCCCCAAACCCTAGCCAGCTGTTTGTTGCTCTAATGGAGGTATAGAACGAAATTGATTGACTAATCGTTTGATTAGATTAGTAAGCTCTCCCGTTTATTGTGATTTGTGTTTAATTAGGTTTCTTCACCAACGATTGTGGTGGAAAGAGCTAGGAGTTTTGCATGGAAGAACAAAATCTAGAGAGTGAAAGAGGAATTTGTGGAAACTGTTGCAGCTGCTGTTGGTCTTTTTGCTGCAACTGAGCTCCTGCTCCCTCTTACGCGTGTTTTACTTCCAAATGTAAGTCGTAAATTGCATTTTTGCCCCCCTTTTCTTACCTTTTCTTGCTTGATTTTCCTTTTAGTATTGGTACATATCTATGTGGAAAATAAATATATGTTTTTTTGTTAATAAGTTTGTTGTTAATATATTCAAGTTTAGCATTTCTTTGTAGAATGTTTGAATAGAGAAGTTCTGTATAAAATTTGAAGTATACATGGTTGCTTGTCTGTGATTCAATAATATTCTTCCAATATAAATAACATAAAAAAGACAAAAAAAATGACTAAATTTTGTAATTATTAAATTTTCGGTATTATGTATATTCCAAAACATATTTACAAATGAATCAGCATGAAAATCTTGTGCTAACTATTTCATGTAATAATTTCAGGATGTTGCGAGTAAGGTGTCACCTAACTTAAACCATCAAGTGTTTGGGACGCAAGAGAGTTTTCCAATTTGCCAAGAGCAAATGTTGTGGCCAAATATTGAACAAGTTGGATCATTTTTGTCAATGGACCACGTTGGACAAGCAAGCACTACGTCAAGTTCATCGAGATTTTTGGACATAATGAGAGGTTTAGGGCTTAGAGGTGTCTTCTTAATGATTGGGGGTTAAAATTTGATTATATAGGGTTTAATCTGATGGATTTATTTTAGTTGTTTGGATTTGGTTGGATGTTTATTTATTGATGATATTCTGAAGATAATCATTTATGATTTTCTTTTGGTTTAGAATATTTTGATGATGATATTAGAGTTTAATATTGATGTGAAGTTTGTAATTTTTGTCTTGTGAAATTAGGTTTTGTGGATTTTTATTTTAATTTTCATATATTTTTTCGTTATTTTTTCTACAGTATGCTAATTAGTACCATCTTATACCAGTTATAAGTATTGTTGGATTAATTGATGCAGTGAAAAATATAAAAGTTTATCGTTAGATTATTTCGTACAATTTTATTACAAATAAACAACCTTTATTTGCAATGGTACCACTGGTACAAGCTATTTGAATAACCTCTAATCCAACTACATCCATCAAATTACCAAACCAAAAATACATCACTAATCATACAACACAACAATTTAACTCAAAATTTACACAATTAAAATGTACACAACAATTTAACACTAATCCAATCAAATTCCAGTCTCTTTCGCTTAAATACTAAAATATTTGCACTCTCTCGACAATTACAATCTTCAACAACTCTGATTCCTCTTCACCCCTAAAAACCAAATTCGCCGGAGAGTGGCGGAGAGAGGAGCGGCGGGTATGGAGAAGAGAGGAACGAAGAGAATAATAGGAGGGGAGGGGTATGCGTGACAGAGAAAGAAGAGAGGGAGGGCTCAGCCTTTTTATGTTTTTATTTTTATTTTCTAATAAAGTCCATGTCACCAACTAAAAAAATATTATTTATGCCATATCATCAGTGCCACGTCAGCGCTTAACTGTTGATTGTGCACTTAATGGATGGAGGGGGCAAAAGTGCTCAAACACAAGAGTTGAGAGGGCAAAAGTGCTCAAAAAATAGTTGAGGGGACAAGTTACACATTTTTAAAGAGTTTAAGAAACAAAAGTGAGTTTTTTCCATTAATATATGACATTATTAATCTGACATGCAACCCACTAATGTTTTGCTACTTGAAAAGTTTGTTAGCTTCAAATTAAAAACAAAGAGAATGACAATTTGCATATATTATGAACCAGTTTAATTATGAATCATTCCAAAATAGATATAGGTTACATGATCCAAGGTTGAATGAGCCTTCCTCAGATAGAGAAAAGAAGATGCTTTGCACGCATGCGGATCTTCCTTTCATGTTAAATTAATCTTTTGTTTGAATTATTGCAAAGGACAAATTAGAAGTGCAGTATGATTTGTGAATCAATCTAAGATTGGACTGAATATTTTTAGGCCAATATATATTTTATTATTTATGTAAAATGTAACCTAACATTATAATTATATTATTTTTTTCTAAAAAAATTATATTTGGTTTTTTCCCTTTCTATATTTCACTATGATTAGCCGAGATTTTTGCTCGATTTTAAACATCATTATGTGATTATAATTAGAGCTGGCAAAATCTGACCCGACCTGAACTCGAGTGACCTGAAACGCGAAATGATCCGAAACCCGAAAGACCCATAAGCCGAACGATCTGAAATCCGAACGATCCGAAGCTCGAACAACCCGCAACCCGAATGATCCGTAACCCGAATGACCTGCAACCCGAATGACCCGTAATCCGAAGTGACCCGAATCCGAATCAACCCGAATCCGAATGACCCGTAATCCGAAGTGACCCGAATCCTAATAACCTGTTCGATCTGACCTGAAAATAAATATATTTTATTATCTTAATATACAAAAAGTCTCAAAATTGAGAATTTTATGGTAGTTTCTTGCATAATTGACCTTAAATACTAACTTGAATGACTTTCGTGATCTGAAATATCAATTCAGATGATTCACGCCCTGTAATATGAACGAATTTTTACCAGATCCCGATCTTGACCATCAACTTAGTTGACCCGCGACCCGAACCCAAACAATCCAAAAACCGAACGACCCAAAAATTGAATGACCCGAAACTGGAATGACCCGCAACCCGAAACTGGAATGATCGCGACCCGACCTGCGACCCGAACAAACCGCGACCTGAATGACTCGTGATCCGAACGACTCGCGAGCCGAACAACCCGTGACCCGAACGACTTGTGATCCGAATGACCCGCGACTTGACCCACCGTTTCCCACCTCTAATTGACCCGAACCGAATCCGAATTGATCCAAACAAAACCTGATCCGACCCACCGTTTGCCACCTCTAACCCGCCCAACTAATTCTCCTCCATGTCAATAATAGCTGAAGCTTATACTTAAAAAAAAAGTAGTAGGATGAACACATTTGATGGTAAGAAAAATACTAAACAATACATTAATTCTCATTAATTAATATATTATGTACTTCGTTTGAAAATATATTTACTTATCATCTAATATCTATTCTTCGTATCAAGTCAAACGAGCAACGGCGACATTTTTTCCATATTTATGAGACTCCTCTCCTTTTTCCAAATCATGCAAGGTTGCATTTTCAGTTCGGTATTATTTGTGGCTCCAAAATTTTCGTGTTACTAAATTTAATGACATGTTTTATTATTCAAATAGATGACATAAATCATTCATTGTGATATAATTAAAAAGTATTATTATTCTTATTTCATGAGCATATTTTCTGTTAATTATGTTGATACAGTACGTCAAAAAAATATTTGGATGGAACTTCAAAAAATTTATATATCATTTCATCACAATCAACTAAATACTCTTTACCGCTCAATAATATGTTCTTTTTATAGGTTTGAATGCAACAATCATCATATAAAATAAAAATTAATATTTCATACATTTTTTATATATGATAATGAACTGGTTTAATCATCTATTTAGATATTAAATTTTATTGGAAATCAATTATAGAATATATATTTTCAGACATCGTTCTAGTTTTCATATTTTTTTGATATAATGGAGATGGTATGAAAATTACAAAATGGAGACGAACCGAAATATGACGTCTTTAACTGTTTAACAGCGATTGACATAATAAAAATTATGGAGGATATTTAGATAGATAATAGTTATAGCGATAATTGACACATTATAAAACAAGAAAAATACAAAACCAACCTTCTATCAAAAAGAAAAATTGCAAACAAACAGAAAAAAAGGTTAAAAACAAGACAAAATAGTTTATATAAATAAAGGTATAAGTATCAACCAAGCAATATTTAAACAAAATTTTGACAAATTTTGTCTGCAAGTACAAGGATATTTGTGTGTTATATTATACCGAATTTTTGTATAAATTGTGGCATTCATTAGATGTAGGTATTTTGTTTGTATACTTTTTTTGCAAATATGAAATATCACATCACTTTCTTACAATTAATTGTTCTGTAATATTAACTATTTTTTCTAAAACTTAAAACTTAAATTCCATGATTACTGATAAGTCATCTCACATGTTATATAAGAAATTGGTGTGCAATAAAAAAACATGACTGAAATGTATAGATTTTGATACACAGAATAAGAGTATTTTGAATTACAACTAAGTGATAAGAAATCTTAAATTTTAAAACATTAAATCATAACGAGGTGTCATATCTAATGCGATTTGGTCAAAAAAATAATATGTATACACAATCGGATACCACAACGAGATTGACAACATAATGATTATTTAGCATGTATATTACTCAATTTTTTGATAAGGTGGACAAAGAAAATATGTCATGTAGGTAAATAATTGAGTAATGAACATATCAAATCACCATCCTGTTATAACGGTTGTGATATCGAGTTGTGTAGATTTATTTTTAAAAAGATTGAAAATCTCACGTCATATACTTTTAAATTTCCACTCTTCCAATTTGTCAAAAGCAGTATTATCAAAACCGGCCCGGTTCACTGGTTGAACTGGAAAAAAATCGGACCGAGTGACATTTTCGGTTCGGACTGTCAATTACATCGGATATGCATGAAAACTGTGTTTTTTTGGTTGAACCGGCCTGTTTTATGAAAAACCGGAAATTAAACCGGCTGTTGAACCCGATTTTTTGCTGGAATAATTTTTTTTTGGTTTTCTTCTTGCTGCCTTTTCCTCTCTCATTCTTTCCTTTCTTCTCATGTGGGTTATTTGTGTTGGTAACAAATAAAATGAACTGATTGATATTTGAAAATTTTATTTTGAAATATATGCGGTGCATACAAAGTTATTTTATTTACTTATAAATTATATTCTAGAAAACCAGTGATTGAACCGGTTGGCTCACTGGTTCGACCAGTGAACCGGTAATCCGAGATTCCCCCGAGTCGAGGTCCCATTCTGATAACATTAGTGAAAAGGGCAACAATTTCTATTTCTAATCACATGCATAACTCCAAAAATATTTTAAAATATAATTTGAGATTAATTTCAAAGCAAGTGCATCCTTTCAAAAATATTTTAATAAACTATATTTCTTGTCACCTTAATTAAGTTAGGTGAACGGTCATTTTATGAAAAGTGCAATGTTCATTAAATAAAGTATACAATTACAACGGGAAATCAATTTCGTCTTCTTATCATTTCTTGCAAATATATTGATTATATTTCATGTGATGGGAAGAAATGACATTTTAACTTATAATATATTTCAAGTTCATAATATTACTAAAAATACAGTTATACTGCAAAAAAAAAAAAGTAAAATTTGTCCAACATAGCAGGTAAAATGTAAATTCTAAAAATGTGCTTTTTTGCAATTTGGGTTAATAAGGGGGTCCTATCAAAATTTGTTATAAAAAAGTAGGAAATTGATATGTCACGACGGTAATGTAACACGCCAGATCACGACGACATTATATATTTATATACCTTACTGTAATGTAATAACAATATATATAATTTATTTTCTATAACAATACATACATAAAGAGTAAAAATAATATATAAAAATAAAATAGTATGTTAGAACAATATATACAAATTTTAAAAGTAGAAAAGTTAAAAATACATAAAAATACAAACAATATAAAAATGATAAAAATAGTATATAATAATATATTGAAAGTGAAAAAAGTATATATACCGTCGGTCGTGATCTGACATACTATAGTGCCACCGTGATATTAGATTTCCCAAAAAAATAATAATAAACTAGCAACCACCTAAGCCTAACATATCTAAGAGTCCAAATATAAAAATAGATTATGAGATCAATCAATAAATTGTGTACGATTTCATAAGAAAATCATAATTTTATTTAACTAGGGTGACAATGATATTAATCTGGATTTTGTTATTTTTTTTTTCATTTCATTCATAACAATTTGGTGATATAATACACATGCATGCATTCATAACAAATATTTCATTTTTTTTTTGTATGTAAGATTCGAATTCAGATGTTCGTCGTCATATTCAATGGTTTATCATTGGATCAACTGATCGCTTGCATAACAAATATTTCATTTTATCTGATAATATTTTTATTGGTATATTAGTTACGAGATTTTGTCGAAACTCCCTAACATTCTAAATATTAAAAAGACTAGGAGTAATTTCGCGCTTGTAAAATTTGTTGTTAATTAAAAATAAAATGAGAAAATATTCGCAGTACCCATTTAAACAGCGCCATCATATATTTATAGCTTTTTAGTTGTCCATTAATTGAGCTAATTAAAAAATAATATCGTTTGTATATCAATAAATCTTTATATGTGTTCACTCTACATTGATTGCTTATAAATATACCTTTTTATAATTTTGTTATACCTTTCTGAATTCGAGCGATGCTGGGCGATAAATAAGCCGGCGGTGCGTATTAGGTCCCCAATAAAATTATTCACTGACTTACAAATATTTACTTGAGTGCATGGATAATAATAATTTAAAAATTTGTAAATTGAATTTTTATTTATATCAAAATTAAAGTGTGACAAATAGTCTCAGTATTCCAAAATATTAACTACACTTCGGGGAAATAGAGGAATCGATATTGCGTTGGTCGCGACTGTTGTCATACTCAACGACGGTTTATAATATACTACTTTTTATGAAAGAAGATTCCTGTTGATAAAAAATAATGTAAATTACAATATATTATCTTTCACTTATGATACATTTAAAATTTTTGATTATTCGTTTATAGTATGTTACAACAATCTAATTATGTAAAATGACATTTTCTTACATAATATTTCTTTTTATATACATATTCAACATAGTTATTACACATTCAATTGAGAGAAAAATTAAACATGGGAGCTAAACTTATGTGGAGCTCAATACAAATATAAAATTCAATAAAATTTATGTATAAAGTTTTCAATTAAAATGTTATTCAAAATAATGATTATTAAAAAAATTATTGAGATAGAGAAGAAAGAATATTTTAAAATAATTTATTTTAATTGAAAAATCTATTAAGTTATTCATTTATGTAAAAAAAAATTGTGTGATTTATTTAATCTTTAATAAATTCTGGATATAAAAGGGAGACAAGCATTAAATATTTTGTGTAATTTATAATATTTATTGAATAAATAAATCTCATTGATAGAAAAACATTCTAAGAGAAGTTCGCTACATACTGCTGTTTTTAAAATTTATTATTAATTAAAATAAAAAATAATTTCTAACATTAAATTTTAATAGATTATTTATTTAATATTAATATTAATATTATAAGTACATACATTCTCCTCTATAATTATTTCGCATATTTTTCTACATTTTTAATATATACTTAAGAAAAAATTATTTGCAACTATATCAATACGGAATTCTAAAATAAATAGAATATTCAATTGCATTTATATAAAATATCTTAACATGAGAAATTTAATATTTGATTGAGAATTGACTTGTGAACTCTTCATCTTCTATTTATTTATATTTAATTCTAAATGACTTATGTTAACTCTGGTAAATCGGTTTATGAATCCAACGAATAAAATTAGATGTAAATATATATAGTTATAAATGCCATCAATATAAAGTGATTTGCTTTTTTATAATTAAACAAAATTAGATGTAAAATATTGATACATAAAAGTTTATGAACATCTGATCTCATGTGATCTATAGTGAGATAGAACTGATCTATCATGGATCTAACGAATGACAACAATACATATAATTAATTCAACATGATGTGGTTTTCTAAAAATAAATATAAGTAGATGTAAAACTCAATGATTAATCAATGACTAAGATTTGTTCGTATATTATTATTTGACGATTTGAAATAAATCTAAATTAAAACCATAATAATATGAAATTGAAAATAAAAAGAATTCAAACAAATTTTGATTTAAATATTTTGACATGAGAAATACAATATTTCATTATAAATTAATATTTTTTGAAGAAGAAAAAAAATAATATTTATGTTGCAATAAATGAATTATTTATATTTTCTTTGTATTAATGCTTGAAAATAATTATGTAGTATGATTATCTGATTCAAATTTATTTAATTCAGTAAAGAAAATAATTGAGTTAATGTGATTTTATGTGAGGTCATAAAAGACTTTGAAAAATAAAGTGGCGGGAAGATTCTGTATTTTTATATTCTTCCAACTTCATTAACCATGCCACTTTGAAAACTCCTAACTCCGATAACTGAAAATAGAATCGAAAAAAGTATTCAAATTTTGAACTTTAAAATTTGAAAATGATACAAAGTTTAGTTTTAAAAATTATTTTTATTTTAAATTATTAAAAAGAAATAACTTGATTTATGATGCCAGTTGGAAAAGAAAGAGTTGACGCCTGTACTGGTTATGTAATAGTGGTAGTACTATACTCCTAGTAACAAATTTGACTAGAACTACTACTATTCCATTTCCAGTGAAATGTGAGTTGGATTCATAGCCTATCTTCTGTCTTTTTCGTTATTATGAATTTAGTCAACATAAGAATCACTGTCAGTGTGTCTTCATAAATCCAGCATGAAATTAGGAGGAATTATTTTTTTAGAAAGATGATAAGGAGGATTTGTTTACGCAGAAGGAATAATTAAGAAAATAAATAAGTTGGTCAAGAGATTAGATCTCTTCATTATGATAATTGAATATATAGATTTAGTATAACTATAGATTAATATCAAATTCAGAACAGAATAAAGACACGACACATTTGGTGCTTACACGTTACAGTACAATTATACAAGACATCAAAAGTTATGGAAGACAAATTAGTATAGTACTGTCTACTCTGCACACCGTTCTATATTAATATTTTGCATAAGAGAAATTAGAGAAATTTACAAATAGCCCCGTATCTTTTATCAATATTACATAAAACCCTCTATATTTTCAGAATTTACAAAAAACCCCCTATGTTAACTTTTTATTTACAAAAAAATCCCTCCATCCACTTTTCCATCCATATTTTAGTTAAAATTTTTGATATTCCAATTTTAGCCCTATGATAAAATAATTTTCCAAAATTTTTTTAATTTTTTTTTTCTAAAAGTATATTTTCTGAAAAAATATTTTCCGACAAAAATATTTTCTAGAAAAATTATTTTCTGAAAAATATTTAAAAAAAATATTTTATCAAATATTTTTTAAATAAATTTTAAGAAAAAATTTCTTACAATTTTTTGTTTAAAATTATTTTTAAGAAATATATTCTTACTAAATTTTTTTTTAAAAACATAAAAATTCAGAATCTCTTTTCAGATTTTTTTTCGAGGATTTTTTTGAAAACATTTAAGAATTTTTTTCTAAAAATAGTTTTTATAAGAAATAAAAATTGTTAAATTTTTTTTTAAAACTTGTACAAAGAATATTTTCATAGAAAATAATCTTTCTAAAAATTTATTAAAATTTTTTTTCTCAAATATAGTAATTATTTTTAAAAAAAGTTGCATGAAAAAAATTTTAACAAAATTTTTTAAATAATATATTTAAAAAAATTATTTGTGGAAAAAAATTTTCTTAAATGTTTTAAAAAAATTCTAAAAAGAGATTTCTGAAATTCTTTTTTAAAAATATTTTTAGGGAAAAATATATTTCTTAAAAAAAAATTTAAACAAAAAATTGTAAGAAATTTTTGTTAGAATTTTTTTAAAAAAGATTTGATAAATTATTTTTTCTAGAAAATATTTTTTCTAGAAAATATTTTTTTCGGAAAATACTTTTTCTAAATTTTTTTCAAATTTTATTTCAGAAAATATATTTTTAGAAAATTATGTTTCAGAAAATTATTTTGGAAAATTATTTTATCATAGGGGTAAAATGGGAATTAATTTTTTTTGAACTACTATATGGATGAAAAAGTAAATAGAGGGTTTTTTTTGTGAATTATGAAAATATAGGGAGATTTTTGTAATATTGATAAAAGATAGGGGGTTATTTGTAAATTTTCCGAGAAATTATATTTAGTTTCAAAATTCACCGCCGTATTCAGATATTATTTTTTTATTTTTTAGTGATGAATTATTATTAAAATAAATGATGATTAAGTGGTAATTATTTTAAAATATTAGATAATTAATAAAAATCAAATAAAATTTCAAAAAACACATAAATAATCCCATATTATAATTTTTTTTTTTATCATTTTGACCATCTCGCCAAAGTGGTGATCTTAGAGGCTTTCTATAGATACCCTTTGCATAAAGGCCCTGCAATATGTTTTAACTGAAAAAAGTCCTTATATTATTAAAATTTGAACACTACATTATTTATTCCAAGAATGGAGGGCCTTGGTCTCTGTGATTGCCCTTTCCTGATGAAAGAGTAACATTCATTTACTCTCGACTTAATTAATATGATTTTAACACATTTTATACAAGCTATTCTACTACTCAGGTGACTTCTTAATCATATTAACATAATTACCCTAACTTTTACGTTAAATTCTTGTAATAGAGAATACAGTATTGTCCAATAAGACTTGTAACGAAACTCAAAAGAATGAGATACCTTGCTAACTTTAGATCTTGAGCTGCAAATTACTGACCAAAATGCTCTAAAAAGTAGATTGTGATACATGACAGTACTTGAGTATCATGTTTTCAGAATTTTATGTTGTGACTCTAATAATACGGACCTCTCATCCACCAACCTACTTGTTCTTTTTGTTTTTTGATGGAATAACTATTGTCTAGTTTTTTTTATACAATTTCAATATTAAGTCACCTTAACAATTCAATGAAAATGGACCATTAATGAATTATTCTCCACATCCTCAACCTTCTCGAACTATTTGTTTCGTGCGAATGAAATAAATTAATATGACAAAACACAAATCACTGTGAGAAATTTTCTTGTGATTGCTAGTTAAGGATAGATTATTGGCATGTTAAAAGTTTCAAAAAAAAGAAATTGATCCACAGTCTATCATATTATCTCTATGCACTTCCACTACTCAAATTATCGTGACCCTTCTTTTGCGACTATATAACACCTGAACGGTTTATGCACTTAGATACGGTGGAGGAAAAGCATTTGAGATGGAGAAAAAGGGGAAGTACTATTATTTTTATTGGTTATTGGTTATTACAAAAGGAACAAAATAACCTAGTTTTTAACTAGAAAGCAAAAACTTATTATTTACTATCAAATATAGCCTTTACAAACGCTCATGATTATCTTTTTTTTTTGTTAATTGTTTAAATGCGATTTTTATAGTAGAAAGTTGTCGTTAAATTTTTTTCATGTATTATCTAATCCTCTATTGTTTTATCTTTTCTATGATTTTATTGTTGGTTTTCTAAATTTTCGGTAGGCAGTTCGCCTATTGTATTTCTCAAAGAATAAAAATTAGGGAGCTGATGGAGCACGACACATTGTAGCACGACTGTTCACGACGGGATCCAATAAAAGTATATATAATTCATTTTCTAATAATAATATATACATAACAGTATATATAATTTATTTTCTAATAACAATATATACATAAAAAGTGAAAACAGTATATAAAAATGGGAAAACAGTATATAAAAATGGGAAAACATTATATAAAAGTAAAAAAAATAAGAAATATACAAAAAATAAATAACATTATATTAAATGGTGAAACAATATATAAAATGAGAAAATAATATATAAAATAAAAAAATCAGTATATCTATGGTGCCGTTGTGCTACAGTCGTTGTGTTTGCACATTTCCCTAAAAATTAATATCATAGCCATTTTGCAATTTTCAATTATGCATGTATGATTTTGATAGTAGAGATTTGTCCTTAATTTTTTTTTTCTGTATTCCCTAATCTTCTATTATTTTACTTTTTCTCTGATTTTATAAATTTTCGGTAGGCAGTTCGCTTCGCCTATCATATTTCTCAAGGAATAAAAATTAATACCAGACTCCAGACCCGTTTTGCAATTTTCATCAAGGTATGGCTGTTGTAATTTAAGAATATTGAGGGTTCTTAGGCAAATTTAGCTAGTTTTAAATATCAAGTAATAAATATCTTTGATAAATCCTCCACGCCATTTAATGTGCTTAGTGTTGATCTTTTCGGAACTGAAAATCCTCAAAAAAAGAAATACAAAATTAGTTTTCACTTTCAAAACCTTTTGAAGAGAAAAAAAACGAGAAACCTTTGACCCCACAATCTCTGTCTATAAAAACAAACGGTACGCAAAGAAAAAGGCTCGATTACAACTGGAGCCATTGCCTCCTTCTTCTTCTTCTTTCTTCTTTCTTCTTCATTTGAGGTCAGCTCTCTCTTTTCCTTCAATGGCGTTCTTGATTTTTTATTTTGAGTCGAGTTTTGATATTGTTTTCTCCTTTTGTGTTTGATGTTTAATTAGGCCTGATTGCCTGAATTTTGTTGTTGTTGGCTCAGTTGCGGTTTCATAGAAATTGGATTGCATGCATCTTTTCTTAACAATAAGTTTAATCTCTCTAAATAATCCTTTTGTTGTTTTTGAAAAAAATCATCATTTTGCTATTTAGCAATCATTTTAATTGTGTCCCGCAATCAATTGTCCATGAAAAGAGGTTAATTTTTTCTTATATGTAAATTTAGGAAAAACAAATAATTTTTCCTTTATTTCCATCAAGATCATTTCAAGTTTTCAATCCATGGTAGGTCTTTCTAATAAAACAATTTACGTGTGTAAAAATAAAACAAATGAAATAATATAATTATTACTTGTGGGTCTTATGAAAATATTATGTCTATTTCTGAACCAGAAATTTTGCGTTTCATTCTGTAATTTAATCATCCATATAAATCAAATGATGTAATCACTATGAAAAAAATCATTTTTTGTTCATTTTTTATAACTCCAAATATTTCAGTCCAAAATTAAACTTTCCTCATTACTTTATTTTATTAACAAGTGCCTCGTGATGCGCAAAGTTTGATGACCTGTCACCTAACCTTTTAAATCTAAATATTTTATTTATTTTTTTGCAATTTTTTAGTCAACAAATTTAAAAACTAAAATGGCTCCTACCTAGATTTTCCTACGCAATTAATTACCATAGAAAATTCGTCATTAGTTTTTTTTTTTTTGGAACAGAATAACTCTTTTTTCCACACATTATAGTAACCAAGAATATCCTCTGTCTAATAAAAGTCGTTTCTTTTTCTTCCAAAAAAAAATAATTTCATTTGCATGTTTTGCGTGTTTAATTATTAGGTTTGAAAAAAGGAAATTGTGTGAAGAATGGGGTGCATGTTTTCAAAGCAACAGATTCACACTCCTGGTTATGAAGATCCTGTTTTACTCGCCTCTGAAACCTCTTGTAACTCTCTCTCTCTCTCTCTCTCTCTCTCTCTCTCTCTCTCTCTCTCTGTTTTTCTCGTTCTGCTTATTTTATTTTGATCATTTTATGTTTTTCTAATTTAATTTCGTTGATTTGATTATGTAGTTACGGTGAGTGAAGTAGAGGCTTTGTACGAGTTATTCAAAAAATTGAGCTATTCTATTATAAAAGACGGCCTAATTCACAAGGTAATTTTTTTTTGCATTTTAATATACTTCTTATTTTATCTTTTATACATTTGACTGTTAATATTTTAGTTTATTTTTACTTTTTTGGAACAGGAAGAGTTTCAATTTGCGCTGTTTAGAAATAGCACAAAAGCCAACTTATTTGCGGACAGGGTAATTTTCTTTCCCAATTTTCTGAGGGTTATTTTGTAAAATTCTAAAAATTCTATTTTTTATGATTTTTTAAATTAATATTTAGATTTTGATTTGGTAGGTTTTTGACTTGTTTGATGTGAAGAGAAATGGAGTGATTGAATTTGGGGAATTTGTGAGGTCATTAAGTGTATTTCACCCAAATGCCCCTGAATCTAAAAAAATTGAATGTAAGCCCCTAGATTTGTCTCAAAATATAAATCTTATATATATATATGTGTGTGTGTGTGTGTGTGTGTGTGTGTGTGTGTGTGTGTATATATATATATATCTGTGTGTGTGTGTGGGTGTATTAGATTTATATTTTGAGTAAAATGGTAATTTATTTATGTATTTATTTATGCAGTTGCTTTTAGACTTTATGATCTGAGGCATACTGGTAGCATTGAAAGAGTTGAGGTAAAAAAAAATTAATATTAATTTTTTTTCATTTAATTTTTTTTTACATTTTTCTTATACATCCCTCCAATTTATTCATTTTATTATTATAATACACCTAAAATTTGTATCTTCTTTGCATGTTGCATTAGGAGGGTAAAAATTATGCAAAACTAGACTTGTAAAATTATACAATTTCATGCATAATTTAGTATTTTTTATTCCGAAAAAAATCTTATTTTACTTTGTCCTCTAATTAATTGATTTTTATTCTTTTTTTTCATTTTAGTTGAAGGAAATGGTTTTGGCTCTATTAAACGAATCGGATTTACATCTTTCAGACGAAATTGTAGAAACAATTGTTGATAACGTAAGTTTATTCATTCAAATTATTAATCTTCAATAAATATTTCTTAAATCGCAATTTTTATTACTTTCTTGATATAATTTTGCAAAAAAGACTTTCAAACAAGCGGATTCGAACGGAGACGGAAAAATCGATCCGGACGAATTTAAAGTTTTCGCGAAGAAAAATCCGGCCTTATTAAAAAATATGACTCTTCCTTATCTCAAGTAAGTTATTTTATTTTTTTACATTTTACACCATCCAAATGTTTAACATTTCTTCAACACCCTTGTTAGAAAAAGACAACTAGTTATTTTAACTCTAGTTATAATTTTGTATTTGCCATAAATATATATATTTGAAAATTCAATTGACGATGTTCTGCACCTAACTTGTTGCTTTCAAAACCTTCCAGAAGTCAATTTGCTAGTATTAAATATTTGGATATGTATGTATTTTCTACTTATTTGTCATTTTCAATTGATAATATTTTGTCTCATTACTATTATTATTTTTGTAGGGATATAACCATGGCATTTCCTAGCTTTATTGTACATTCTGATATAAGTGAAGACATGCCGATATAATTACGGTCGTATAATTTATATGTTGGATGCACGGTTTTCGATGCAATTGCGGACGAGTGAATCTTTGACTTTGAAGAGGTGAATACAAACAACGAGAGAAAAATCTCTAAATTTTCAGTGTTTTTGTGTTTATTTTGAGGAGATGATGGAACCCTAAATTGGGTTTCTATGGAAAGATTAAGAGTGAGGGTTTTAATGGGGGGCCCACATGTAAGATTGAGGTTTAAATGGAGGTTTTTGCAGGTGTAAGAAGAATGGTTTGAATGGGAGCTCCCTTTTTTTTTTTTTTTTTTTTTTGTAAAATATGTTTAGGGTGAGAGAGTTGTTTTGAATGATGTATAGCTATGTTAGATATTTTGAGAGAATTTCTTAGCTAATTATTGTTTATTTTGTGCTTTTATTTAAATGAATTATTTATTAAATTATAAAATATCATAATGAACATTTTGATTGAGCTAATTCAATATCAAAATAGTTAATTTTTGAACCTAAATGCAAGAACCGGTTTTTTTTTTTTTCAGTATCAAGTAGGCGATTGCCTATTGAGATGATTAATTTAATTAAAAATAAAATTAAAATGTTTGGTTACAATGTAGATTCGCTTATGATACAAGGATCTATGTGATACGTACTATCATTAATCCACAAGAAAATAAGAGAGATTGAAGAGAGAATGATAGGTTAACCTTTGATTTTGCAGAATCAAGAGGGCGAGTCCTTCTCGGTGGATAACCTTATTGTTATAGACTCTGTTGTTGCGTTGTTTACATATGTTCCATGTGATAGCAACCTGTTTCGTGTGTGCTTGCTTTTTTCCCTCCTTGCCAAGCTTCTCCTTCCTTATTCTTAACCATAGTGGAGCTACTAATTTGAGAGCTAGTGCCGTATCTCTGTCTAATGTTTTTAGAGTATTCACAATATGGGAAGAGATGAGTTGTCGTTTCTATCATATTAGTATGGCATATTACGAAATTTATTGAAAAAATGAGGATACTATTTTTTTTTTTCAAAATTAAGGATATCCATAATGAAAAAGGTACACATTTTTTTAATTACCATGGTGAAACCAGTCTGGCACCCAATTTCTTTTATGCACCAAGTTGATGTAAAGAAAGTAACTTCACATTTCGGATTGAGATTTCAATTTTAACAAACTATCCAAAGTGGACTCCGTACACTTGAATAGTCTTTGATATCCCCCAATGTCATAAGAATGTTTATCTGAAAGATTTAAAAATAGTTAACAATGCAATGGACTGTCTAATCTTTTACATATGAAAGTTTACATATAATTTATAAATAAGGGTAACTAAATAGAGATAATCATTCATTTTGTTGATATAATACATGTTATATGCATTATCTTCATGAACCAATAAATGCAAAATTTCGTTAGTCCTCTTCGTTCGTATCAATTACTTGATATCCATGCTTCTGAATAATAGAATAAATTTTACAGTGTGGAAATTTATTGTGTATTATTCTAAACAAAGAAAAATCTTAATGAACTAATCATGCAAATTAAATTAATTTTAAAATTAAAAAATAAAGAATGCTTGAACAATAAGGCAAATAAAAACATTCTTTCTTTTAGTTCGGTGAAGCAAATACTTTCTTCCAATTTTGTTTTGATTCCATATGAAGTTGTTAGTTGGTTTTCTAATTAAGTAATTTTTTTTAGGGATAAATTCGTGCGACAAGAGGCTGGATCTCAGTTGACTGTGACAGAAAGTCCACTCTGCCACTTACAAATGCTCGTCGCGTATTTAGACCGTGAGTTAGCAGTTAGCATCAAACAGGTCAAAAACGGATTCCTTTGTTTTCAAGGAAGGAAATACACATTTATATTTGCAATTTTGTGCAAATTTGATTGTATAAAAAGTATCAAATATATATTTTCTTAGGATCTTATTTTAAGTATCGTACTTTTTTGGTATTCCAAAGCCCGGTTACTGTATAATGTATATGTATTTCAAATCTGGAGTTATAAAAGATGGGGACTACAAATTATTGAGTCATTTATTTGTAGACCGAGTCTATGTACTATGTAATTTTTGTTCAATGGTTTCAAGTTTCTAGTTGAGAAGTCAGATTAATAATGCCGAAATTGTTTGAAATGTATTAGTTTCTAGTTTATGAGTGGAAAAGGGCAATTTCTATTTGTGCTATCAGAAGTTGAAGGTAATTCTTTTTCTCTTCTTTCTTCTTTCGTTAATCAATCAAATTGGTCGAAAATTGATTTTGATTTTGGTTGATTGTTGCTATGCTTCTGTTTCTTTTCTTAGTTTTTTTTCTATTACCCTTTTGTTTCTTGGCTTCTCACGACCTACATTTTGATTTCTTGTTGAAAAGGGCGCAAATTTGAAATTGGAAGTAAAAAAGGGGGAAAAAAATCAGGGATCTTGCATATAGTTTTTGGAAAAAAGGGGATCAAGTGAACAGATTTGTTCCTGATTTCTACTTCTGAAGTTTAAAATGTAGGTTTTTCTTACGTGATTAATTCCTTTACAAGATCTAGTTTTGGTCCAAACAATCGATGATTTTTTTTTTTAATAATTTTTATTAATCTCTTGAAAGATAAATTTTTTAAATTTCGCTTTCAATTTACAGATTTTGGGGAAGACAAAACTAATTAACAAAGAAATAAAGCCACAATCACAAATGCCATCGCAAAGAGATTCATTTCAAGCCTCAGGTCCTGTCCATCTAACCTCCATTGATTGGTAAATTCTCCTTCTTCCCAATTTCTAATCCAATTTCACTAAAATAACAACAACTTCTCAATTTAATTTCACAAAATTCAAACAGGAATAACCCAAATCATCAGAGATCCATCGCCGCTTCTCTCGTACAGGGCGTGTACGTTCTAGAGAGAGATCGCCAGCAAAACCGGGTCGGATCCGAATTGCTCGGACCCGCTTGGTTCAAATCCTTCAATTTCAACCCGATCCAAATCTTAACAGACGAATCCGACTCCTCAATTTTTGGATGCGTTTACCAACTCACCTTAACGAGTCCCGACCCGTTAGCATTTAATGCACCCACTTTTGTAATCGCTTTTAGAGGCACGATAACCAAGAAGGAATCTTTTTCCAGAGATTTGGAACTTGATTTCCAGGTTTTGAGAAACGGGCTGGACAAGACTTCCCGGTTTAAAGCGGGATTTGAAGCTCTGAATTATTTGGTCTTTACTTATGGTCATCAAAGGATTTGGCTAGCGGGTCATTCGTTAGGATCCGCTATGGCGATTTTGGCCGCTAAAAATATGGCTAAAGTAGGAGTTTATATAAAATCATTTTTGTTTAATCCTCCCTTTTTATCTGCCCCGATCGAAATTATAAAGGATCAGAAAATCAAACATGGAATCAGAATCGCGAATAGTTTTATGACAGCTGGCGTTGCGAAGGTTTTGAAAAAACACAGCGAAAATAATCACGAAATATTTGAAATGATAAAGTTGTGGGTGCCCAATCTGTATGTAAACAAAGGGGACAATATTTGTTCGGAATATTTAGGGTATTTTGAACATAGGAAAAAGATGGAGCAAATCGGGGCGAAAAATGTTGGGAAGATCGCGACGAAAAATTCAGTAAAAGATTTGATTTTTAACGTGTTTGGAAATGAATCTGAGCCGTTGCATTTGTTTCCTTCTGCGGTTCTGCATGTGAACTGGGGCGATAACCGGGATTTCAAATCTGCTCATGGGATTCACCAGTGGTGGAAACCGGATCTGAATTTGGATTCCAGGGATTATCGATATTTGTAATTAATCGGGAATTGGAATCCCGGTTTTTGTCTGGGTAGTGTTTTACTTGGACTATTAAGTAGTGGACCATGTTATATTTGTAACTTTTTATGATACTAATGAAATTAGATATAAAATTTAAGTTTTTAGTTCAAATATAAAAATTATGAATCATTTATTTTATTTCTTGGAAACATCATAATGAATCTAGTGCATACACAAAGTATACCCACAAAAAAGATTATGGATCTTTTTCCATAATTACAAAATGATGAAGTTAATCTTCACATCATTGAAAAATCAACAAGTTGAATAAACTTCAAAAAAAACAATAAAAAAATGATCAATCATGATTTTTTTTTAAGTTCTATGAATCATGATTTAGTTGATAATAATCAGATGATGGATTCCATGAGCTTTATACTAACCACTCAACTTTTTCAAATTCATCTCAAACTAGCCGTAGGTAATAAATAGGACATTACACAATTCCCTCCAATCAAATCGGAACAAATCTCTCTAATGGAGATTCTCGCCTCAAATTGACCCACAATTCCGATTCCTTTCTCCTCCATTATTCTCCGATGCTCGAAATAGTGGATGCAATTCATGGGTCGTCTGGATTTACGAAGAGATACGGGGTCCAATTTGCGAATTTTGAGAACATTTCATGTGACTTTTTATGTTGGTTTTTGGTTAAAATCGTGATTCCGGTTTTGAAAATCATTTTGAAGATGTGCAATCGAGAGGAATTGTGGCAAAAGGCCAGTTGAAAAGGAAGGTTTTTAATTGAATATCCATTTTCGCCACGAATTTTCCAGTAATGGTGGCAATGTGGACGGCCAGTGTGGACGGCCACGTGACGTCCGGATGGAAGACATCCAAATTTTAAATTTTGAATTTGTGAATTTATTATCTTCAGTTGATCATTCTTATTCATAAACTGCATGAGATAAGGATCATTATGCATGGTTGACTTCGAGTAATGTACTTTCTAATTATGGGTTGACATTATTTTAGCATCTCAAATTGCCATTTTGAATCTTTGATTAAAATCTCATATAATTTTCCAACAATTTATTCAAAGAAAAAAATGAAAATCCTGACATTCAACTCTATTTAAAGAAGAAAAAGAATAGAAGTACAGAAGAGATTGAAATGAAAAGCTTCTATTGAAATTTTTTAGTTTTAACTTTTCTTCTATTGAAATCTTGATTTAAACTTTGAAGGAGTGATTCATAAACTTAGAAAAACAAAATAAAATAGGCGGAAATTTATAATTAATTATAGAAGAAGTGTAACATCATAGGCAGTGTGTGAGGAGAGTTGAACCTAACTTGGTTTTATTTTTTTATATTTCTGATCGATGATAGTGAACTGTGCAGTTGTTGTCCTTTTTTTGTTTCACACAATTTTTTTGCTTATATTTTCCACAAAAATACTATTTTGTAACTTTATATTTACATAAATTTCCAACAAAAAAAAAGCTAACAGGTACAATTAAGGAACTGAAAATGTACATTAATCAAATTCAATAACATCATTGTTTTCTTGGAAAAGAAGGGAGTAGGGCTATTGTGCCCTACTCTCCTATTCATTAATTAAAATTATGGGAAAAAAAAAATATCATTATAATTATTAAAGCCATATTCTCAAACCTTTGGATATATGCATTATTTCCATGACTGTTTGAGAACTTCTTGCATAATAATTTTGAGTTTATCATCTTGAAGAAATAAGCTTTGTTGATAATCCTCGCTCCCTTTTCCTTGCTCTCCAATTTCGCTGATTCCAGTCTGATCACTATTAGGATACCATCCAAGTTTCTTCACTTCTGATTTAGAATAAGCTTTAATTTCATCATACCATCCAATGGTCTTTATTTCATGTTTATAATGGCATTCACTTGCCTCCAATTGAAGGTCCGGTTGCCACCAGTGATATATCTTATGCGGCTCAAAGAGATCATCCACGGGATTTCTGTGTTTTTTTGGATCCATGGCTTGTTTGTTAATCCATAAACTCGCGGAAGGAAGAATGTGCGACAACTCCACCCCCTCGCTGGCTACATCTGATAATTTTTCTCTGCAACAATAACTTAGGTAGTAAACACAAAGAAGAAAGATTCGATAGTTGGCTGATAAATTAGTTATATGATGTTGTTTATTACCTGGTGGAAGTCGAAGCAAACAATTTGGTGAGCAGAGAATCTCTGCAGTTCACCAAATCTTTTATTCGTTTGAAGTGATTGATGTAGTCCATACATATGGGATCGTTAGAATGAACAAAAATATTTGGAATCCAGGAAGATAACTTGGCTACATCGTTAATGTCATGTGATTTTTCACGACTGCCCTCAGAAACTAAAGCCTTTGCGGCTTTCAAGCAGGTGTTGATCCCGTGCATCTTTTTTTTAACTTTGTCACTGATGAGCGGTATGATATCAAGAGGGATCTTCCCAAATGGCGGGTTGAAGAGGAAAGTGTTCAGTTTTGTGTCTTTCTCCTTCAGCATGTACTTACCTGTTATACTTTGAAACTTAGAAGAGAACTTTTTGAAGAAAATAAAAATTGTTTACTTTTTTCCTTTTTCTTTTTGGGTGAGTGATTTAGGCAGGAATTCTTTTGATAGGAGTAGGATAATTTATAGTAAAATTATACTTTTATTCTTCATTATCCATGTCAATCAATCAAGCTAAAAAAAGAAATGAAGATCTGAATAATAAATCCCAATTGATATATGGACCTCTCTAATTTATTCAAGACATATTTTTTACTCATTTCCTTATTTAATGTCTTTTTCATCTCATTACTCTGTAGCAAAAACCACTTAAAATTTTTCATACCTAAATTTTGCATTTCAACTGGCCGGCTAGTCAAAACATCACTTAGTTACATTCTAATCAAGGTATAAATTAATAGTTCTTTCAGAATTTTTCTTGGTTTGTTATATATTGAATAATTACGAAGCCATTTAATCGGGAATAGGAATTATCCTTAAGTGCAAAGGCTAATTATTTCAATGTTCAATTCAACTCAGGTGTTGACAAGTCAAATGAGTTCGAATCGGGTTGGGTTGTTTCAGATTTGACAGCTCCACCATGGAGGAGAAGGAGAGAATAAACAATTTAATCGAATTAAAAATTAATAATAATATTAAGATAAGTTAACTAAAACATAGATAGTTACTTTTTTTTCCAATTTCCAGTAATGGATTTTTTTCTTTCAATTTAAGCATAATAAAAGGTTTTTTTTGTAATCATTTCAAACTTAAAATGAGATGCTTCGAACAAGTCAATTATATGACTACTATATCGCTATTTTGAGTGGTTAATTTGGTTTATTCAGTTGTTTTGCCAGTATATTATTACTACAACTGTATTATTATTACCGATAACTGTCGCCATGGCTGCGCCCAGTGAGTGACCTGTCAGCCAAACATTGGATGGTCCGACTTCATCAACTAACATCTGGACTTTCTCGATAGCATTTTGTACGCGTGACCTTTTGTCTAGACCCCCTATACATACATATAAATCAAGAATACAATCTTGTATCCCGTGCATTATGTCCAGCATGGTGCCTCGAAATGCTATGACGATTCTCGGAGCAATCTCTGGACTATAGACTACATGAAATAGTGAACTTAATTAATTAGTTCTTATCAGAAATTTGTTTAGTTCTTTACTTTTCACTTTTTTTTTGAGTACTTTCATTGTGTAATGTCACTTTTATTATTTCAACTTCAAATTGTGAGTTGGACTAATCTTAATCATTGATTGATTCGTAATTTTTTTTAATAGCAATATTTCTTGGTAGTTTTTTATGTGTCCGTATTTTACAATTGAGAATTCCTAAACGGCCACATTACCATATATTAATGACGCTATTGTCATATATTGTTTTCATGTTGGAGCAATTTCACCCAATTATTTATCATTTGCCACTAAATTCATATATTAGTACCAATGAAAGAGACAGGTGATCTATCAAATGTAAATAAATTTTTTCCCTCTTATTGAAATAACTAGTGATTCTTAGTTAAATATTGTGCTTCTCCTGGTAAAACTTATACATATATCACTTCTTTTCTTTTGAATTTTCTCTTTGGTTTTTAAATTGCTCGGCTTAAGTTCATCTCTGGCTTGATTTTTTTATTATGTAAGAAAGTATGTAAAAAGAAAAATTATATAAAAGACATATGTAAGAATTTACATAATAAGACTTTCCAAGTACACTGTATACAGCAACAATGTTTTAATGGCTTGTCCTACTATATTTTAAAAAACATTTCTTACTTGGGTTAGAATGCTGTGGATGTTCCTTGAATCGCAAGACAATAGCGTATATTGAATCATCGTGATCATCAATGAGTTTGTCGTGAAGCTCGTAATGAAAATTCTCCCACCAATCCGGAGCGAGCCAATGGTTTCGTTTTTCGCTTCGGTCTTTCTCAACCATGTAGGCTCCTTGAACCATACAAGACATGATGCTTCTCTGATGATCCAAATTACTCCTGTTTTAATTTTAGAAAACAAAAGAATAATACAATATTATGGAAGTGAAATTTTTGGGTCTTCTTCATTCCATTAAAAGAAAAGAAAAAAATAATATGTCATTGAAGAAACCTTACTCTTTTTTTTTTTAAAGTAAGAATTAAACTAAAAAAAATTAAAGTAAAAAACTTTAGTTACTTTTTTCTATTAAAAATGGCTGCCCTAGATAAATGGCTAGCCTCCAACTTCTAATTGATAACTTAGGGAACTTTTAGCTTTTCTTGACACTGAATTACTACATAAATGATTTAAGTAAGTATTAAATTAAATTAATTACCAATCTACTGTTGTTAAATGTTTAGGACCCAAAGCTTGAAAAGAATCATCTGAATCTGAAGTCATTTTCCGCATATCTGGATTCTTTTCTTCCTCTCTGATAGTTTAACAAAAGAAACTACGAAATATCAAAATAAATTATAAACAAAAAAATACAATCAACTTATAATTGCAAAAAATATCTGAATGAAGTACTAGCTAGGGAGTTAATTACCTAAAGGGTGCTTTTGAAAACTTAGCTGAGAATGGATCCTTTAGGACCAAATGGAAGCACTTATAACATTGAAATAGCATCATAAAAATGTACTTTATTATTTTGTATGCATAAAAAAATAAAATATGTGTTTTATTTATATAATAATTGACGCAGCTTCGTCTTTTTTTTTTCTTTTCTAGTTAGTTACGAGATGTGTGCAATTTTTGTTTTTCCTATTCATAACGTGGTTATTATTGATGTATAAAACTTATAACTCAGATCTAGATCTAGTCCAACCAAAAAACTTGGCATAATTTTTATGTCATGGTCAATGCATACTAATTGTTATGTTTATAAGGGGAATTTTATATGTATCCTTCAAAAACTTTAAAAATATCATATTTACTCTTCTTAATATAAAATATCATATTTATCTTTCCAAGATATAAAATATATGACATATATTGTTCTGAAACTAAAATATCAAATATGCTCATACTTTTTTTTGATGAATTAAAGTAGGCTCAAAATCCTACATCCAATGCTTTTTTTAATCTCGTAAGTTTATTACGAGGCAGAGATTGCTTGGTTATACAAGATTAATGAGAAGGAGAAAAAAAAAAGAATAGGAAAAACCAGAAGGTAAAAAGAAAAAAAGAAAAAGGAAAAAGGAAAAAAAATAAAATAAACAACTTTGGCTAAATATCGTACTTTTAGTTTCTATTTGATGAATGCACACAATATCCCAAGTTGCTTCATACACAATTGAGACATTCATAAAACCAAATATGCAAAATAAAAATATAAATTTATGTAATGCGCAAAACATGACATTTATAAATGTAGTCCTCGTCCTTTTTTCTTACTTTTTTTTAGCTTGCTATGAGCTGTGCAATTGTTTTTTTTTTCCAATTCATAACGAGGTTCATTACTATATTGTAAGTCAAATCTATATACCGTATACCAACCTGTTTAGCGCATATTTTGAATCATGGTCAATTTATATTAGTTATTTATTTTTTCAAGGTTTCACATGTGCATATTTTGGAATCATTGAGTAGTTTTTTCTATGTAGTTTTCTTTTATTTTTTTTTTAATTGGCACAAATAATATGAAATATGCTCATCCGAAATTTCCGCCTGTCGAAAAAAATGATGCAAAATTAAGTGCTTTTTAAGAGAGCAAAACAAAATTAAGTACAATTTGTATTAATTTAATTAAGCACGATATTATGAGTTCAAGTCTCAATAAACACAATTTTATTTAGCACATATTTAAAAAAGTCTCTCAATTCATATTATGGATTGACTCTAAAAAAAATTAAGTTAAGAAGAGGGCCAATTTGCAAAGGTAGCTTCATTAATTGGAGTCACTTGGTCAAACTTTTAGGATGTTCAGCAAATGATCTGAAAGAAAACCTTTTTTGTTGATAAATGTAATATACTTCATAGGATCATAAAACTTTATATAGGAAAGTATAGGAGTGAGAAAGCGAAAAGAGAGATTATTTAGTACAAAATAGCCAACTTTGTTATAAAATTATATATTAATGTTAATAATCCTCCTTGATTAACTTTATTTTTTATTTTTTTGATTTACTCCTTGATTAACTTTGCTCCATAAAACATTGCACCTTAGCTTTCTTTATTGTATTAGTCCTGCAAATAAATTCTTGAGATTCTAAAGAAGAGCTTTTGACTTCTCTTTTTCGAAAAATGGAACTGTGAAGTGTGGTTGTGAAGCACGATCCTACATACACTTCCTCCAAGTCTATTTGCTTAAAAAGAAGACCTCCTCCAAGTATTCTTCCTCCTTAAATACATTCAGATTTTGATCTGGTTCGTTGGGCTTTTAGCTAGGCTAATTTTATCTGGTCTTTGTTCAATGCTCAGAGCCATATTGCTAATAATCGGTATCTGTCTCATTCTTTTGACAAGTATTCGGTTAGTCTAATAACCTGACTCTCTTAGATCATTTTGGCCACGCAAGAAGAAGAAAAATTCGGTTGCAAGCCCATCTTAATTTGATCCTGATAACATTTCTCCCAAAATTATATATTCGACTGAAAGGCAACAAGTATCGATGTTCAGATGGATCAAGTTTGAAATGGAAAATATTGCCTAATTAATGGCAGTTTGTTTGTTTCAAATTTGAACTGCGTGTGAGCGATTGCCTATGCAAGATGCTATGAAATTAATAAAACAAATAGAACCAATATAGTTCAATTACAAACTTGTGAAATGAAACAAACAAGACTTCATCGTACATCAGTGGTAAACTGGGAAGTGCAACAGATTAGAAAGGAAAAGGAAAATAAATTAAAGAAAATGAAAAAGAGGGCCAATGGCCGGTAAATGTATTCATTATCTAAGTAGTTACTTGCATCGTCCTAGGCCGCTTGGGATGTGTTTCTTGCCGGGATAAATACATTGTGGAAAATTGCATTATTCCTTAGCCATTCGGGGTATTGTCATTGCGTTATTCGTTTGTTTCTCATATTTGTCATTAAAAAAACAATACACATTCTTATTTCATGAAGTTTTGGAAGAGTTTCTTTCTTAGCCATTACTTGATTTCAAAATAAATGAAAAGTTAAGGAAAGAAACTATATGATGAATCGAAGTTTACCATCATGCAGTGATAAATTCTAATTTTCCCTTTCCCTTTCCCTTTTTTCGGAGGGCAGTTCCTTTTTTTTATCGTTCTCTCGTGCCTCTTTCTGCTCTCAAACCAAATTAACACCACCTTATATGAGTGTGAATATTATTATATTGGCAAATTTAGTTACCATGAGTTAGAGAAGCTAAATATTTGTTATTATCTTCTTTATATATCAAATCTGCCAAGAAGAATAACCATCAATAATATAACAAATATGATTCTCACCTTATTTTCAATCATGAAAATGTTTATTCTTAATATTTATTGAATCCTGTTTTTGACATTATTTATATTTGCTGGCCTGGTTTAGTGATATGTTGCACCAAGCTCCATTATCTATTTGCTCCCAATATATCTGGATGAATTATAAGCAAGTTTGACAATTTCGGGTGGTTCATTAAGTTATGACCGTCACCAATAATGCAATTATAGCCGACGGGCATTTCAAGCAAAAAAATACTGCAATTATGAGTTTAGTGCCCCCTCTATATAAGCCTGCTCATTTTGAGCAGTACCACACTACTAATTTGCCTCTATACATCAATTAATCATCTATTTGGCTAAATTAATAAATCAACTATTGTTTAGTTGCTAACAATGTCTGTAACTCCTGTTGCTGATAATTACGATGTGACGGCGCCCCTAAACACATCTGACGACGCTGTCGATGGAGGAAAAAAATGGTGGATCCATATGGATCCTAAATTGTACGAATCTGCAATTAAAGCTGATCTTAGCCTGTTGAATCAGTTTCTTCAACCTCATGGTGAGAATTGTTAGTATTTGAAAGTCACTATACATACAATACAAAAAAAATCTAGTCAACCGCCAGTTTCTCAACAGCTATCATTTCATTTGCTACATAATATAATTGAATCTTTCTCAACTTTATTTTTTTTGACAGGACCAAGAGGAGACAATGACGTAACAATCGATATTCCTAATGGTCAGGGAGGGATCTAAGGGGGGGCTTGGGGGGGGGGGGGGGGTGGGGGCCGGCACCCCCTATGAAATTGAAAACCTAGTATATAATCGTATTTCGGCCCCCCTACCGGAATAAAATAATATTTAGAATAGATGAAACAGATAATTGTTGTAGCGTGCGTGGTAAAATTGTTGCTTCTAAATTCATAGGTCGTGGGTTCTATCCCCAATTTTTTGTATAGAGAAAAACAAAAAAAAAATCTTCTAGTCCATCAAAAGTACCTTATCCAAGAATCATTGAACCCACATTCACTTGAATACAAGCCCAAGCACTAGATCATATGACCTATAACATGTTTTATGTTCGAACACTTGCCCCCCTATAAGTTGATTCTGGCTCCGTCCTTGCTAATGGTGATTCCTCTCTAAAGATATCAGAACCGGATGGATATAGATCCTTATTAGGGTAACATTAGTGGGTAATACTGTACGATTGCTGCTGACAGCATGCATCAAGTTCGGAGAGACTCCCCTGCACTGTGCAGCCAAAGCGGGGAAACTTGATATAGTGACTCCTCAAAAATGGGGCAAGGTGATAGTGCTGAATTTCAAACCTTTATGAGTGTAAAAAATCAACAGGGAGAGACGGCGCTGCATGAAGCAGTGCGTCTGGTAAAAAAAAGTTGGTTGAGAAATTATTATTAAAAGAATACAACAAAGGTAACTTCTCACCTCCAGTTGACACATGTGTCTCTTTCAGATTTTTTGTGACAACTTTTTTAGTCATATCTACGAGGCGGGTTATTTTCCAGTCCAAACAGTATTCATCACACGGTTTGTCACATTGATATTGATATATAAAAAGGGCACATCCATTTCTTTCTTTCTTTCTCTTCCCTTTCTTCTCTCTTCGTTTCTTCCTCTCTACTCCATGAAACCGAGCAACTACGTTGCACCGATACGGATACGCGCGTCTTATCCGATACGATACGGACACGGCGATACAGCAATTTCAAAAAATCTGTGGACACGATACGTCTAATATATATATATTATTATATTATTAGTTATATATCTAAATATTTTAAAAATATAAAAAATAACTAAATATGATAAAGAAAACGACAAAAAAAGAATGAGAGTGAGAAATAAAAAAAAAATCATTTTTTTAAATAAAGAAGAGATATATTATCGTCTTTAGTTATGTTTCTCATGAGTTATTTTCATTAATAAAAAAAGGAAAAAATAATATTAAAAAAAATATGCTTTAAAAAAGATCATTTTTAACAAAATAAATAAATAAATAAGCGAAAATGGAATTATAGAAAAAAAATAAAAATTAAATTGGGATTTAAAACATTGGGCCGTGTCCTGCCGTATCGGTGCCGTATCGGAGCCGTGTCCTGCCGTATCGGTGCCGCATCGGAGCCGTGTCTGAAAGTCAAAATATATTAAAATATTCGGACACGCCACGTGGCGTGTCCGAAACATATCGGTGCCGTATCCGTGTCCGATACGTATCCGATACGCGTACGGGTGATTTTTTGAAGTATCCGCGTAACATAGCCGAGCAACAAAACTCTGCCGCTGCTCAAGCTCAGGCTGTCGCCGCCCAAGTCTGGCACCGCCGCTAATTTCCCCGCCTCGCGCCAACTTCCCCACCACGAACCAAAGCTCAAGCTCTCTATCTTCGTTCCTCTTTGAACTCCATGAACCGAAGCTCAAGTCTGCCCCCTTTCTCCTCCTTCTCTCAGGTCGCCAAGATCATGCCGGTAAGGTCCAAGTCCGACGAAGCTCCGTCCCACCCATCCAATCAACTATTATGAGGTTAGCTCTCTTATTCTACAAACATAAATTTGCTTAACTGTTACATAAATCGGCTGAATCGTTGCTCAAATTTGTTAGATTTTTCATGAAAATTGATTAAATGGATTGCAAAAAGTTTCAAACTAATTAGATGCAAATTAGGAGAAATTAAGTAGGCGCAAATTAAATCTTTCTCAAGATGAGAAGAAAAATCGAATCGTTGGAAAATTGAAAAGAAGGGATTCTTAATTTCAAAATTCAAAAAATTATATTTTATTTAAAATTTCATTTAGCCAAAGCTTATCAAGACGTAAATTTCTTCATTTTATTTAAAATTTAAGCTTTGGTTAATTCATAAAAGTCAATATATATTTTTATAATTAGGAAATAAATATGGTATTAAAGCTCTCTCATGAAGAAAAGGAAGAAGTGATGGAAGAATTTGAGTAATTGGAAGAACTGGTTGGCTACGTTTTACAAGTGTATCCAATCAGACAATAATTGGGTCCAGCCAAATACGAATTTTTGAAATCGGCAATGAAAGGTAAGTTTCAAATTATTATATTCAGTCATAACATGCAAGTTAAATATGAACAAACGAAGTGTATCACTGCCACTTAATTTATAAATTAAGTCATCAATATTTTTTCCCTGCTTTGTAAGTAAATAGAAACATTTCCATTTTGTAGGATCTCCAAAATAAAAATAACTATTTGGGAGGAAGATTTCGGAAAATTTAATGAAGAATTAGTTCAAGATGAATCCAAGCAACAGCCAAACATCATTGCCTTTATTTCTGTTCGGACACGCAAATTTGAAGGTAGATGTCTAAAAGTTCGTTATTTGTATTTTACAAAATTAACTAGATAACAAAAAAATCTATGCACAGATATATGCGCATTAAAGTCATACTCTAATTATATGTACATACAGGTGTATGGGCCTTAAAAACATATCCTGCAGCATGTATTTATCAAGATCAAACCATGCAAGAAATTGTGGAGTTTCAACAGAGGTCAATCTATTTTGTAGCATGCAAAAAACAACATTTAATATTTTCTATAATACTCTCATCGTTCTAGCTCCGTATGAAGACAATTTAAGAATTACTCCAAACCGATCCAGTAAAGGAGGAACAGCTGGTATGTATGCGTTTAAATTGTGTAATTTAAGTAGGCCTTATATGCCAATAATTTAACCATAATAGAATAATGTCATTTCATCAATTCTCTTATTTCCTAAACGCATCAACAGAAAACTAAACACAAGTGCACAGTGAAGGTTGAAGAAATACTGGATGCATATGATTGGTATTATCTGGCATCCAATAGAAACGCATCTTAAAAGGCTAATTGGATAGGGGAAGACTTGGAATGCCAAACATGCCACAATATCGTCAGCTCAGCAGAAGCAAGGCCATTGTAATATTCTCCTCTCTATTTCTTTCAATTACAAATATCATGTAAGCTAAAAAATTAACGAGATGTTAATTGTTACAAACAACTTAAGGATTTGCTTCTTAATGCACAAAAAAATGAAGGTGAATTTCTTCTGAAAAAATAAGTGATTTGGTGGACAAGACTTCCATCTTCACCGTTGACTGCGGTAATACCGTGTTGTTCCATCACGGCGTACAATTACAATATCGCAAAGTGAACCGCTCATTACAGAACCATCTATTGTTGACGAGTCACTTCCAAAAGCATCGGTGACACTCTCCAAATGTTCAATATGCTCAGTTAGTGAAGAATCAACACCGCGACTAATCATGCCTGCTTCAGTGACGCCATCAGGAAAAGAAACGTAAGTATATATTACATGTCTTCAAAACCAACATGATATATGAATCGTTATATAAATCTAGCAAACAAAAAAAATACTACAGATTTCAACCTGCAGGCAAAGGACATGGAAATGATGAAGAACGGAAAAAAACTTCAAAAAACTTAATTTCCACCCAGTGATCCAGTGGATTTACCTCGCAGGTTATTCTCAGTATAAATCTATGTCAATATACACACAATATTATATATTACTATTTCAATGTAAATAAGAATATAAAAAAAAACTATATATATTCTTTCCTACAACTCAGCAAAAGATAAAGGAAAAAGGAAACTTTGAAGACAAATCAAAAGGATGAAACTATCACCTCTCAACTATTATGAAATAATAGAACAATTACCATGACTGTGTAATTGTGCTCCTTGCATACAACTTTTGTTCGTCCATCTCTGTATGTTTCATCTGTATTTACCTTTTGTGTTTTACCTTTTACGCAAGTAATCTACGTGGATGCCATCTTTTGTTGCTAATATGCATGCGGCTTATGTTTATATATGGTTTCTATGTGTTCTTTCGTGTGTTTTGTTGACTTTATTTACACAATAACATTACTTATAAGCATGTTGAATCAAGAAGTTGAATTAACATAATGTATATTACCATAAAAACTACCAAAAAAAAAAAAAAACTCCAGCCCGCAGCGGAGCAAGGGTTTGCACAAGTATTTTATAAAGTACTTGCCCTTAATCTATGCTTAACTAGTTTAAGTACATTATTTGTGGGGGAAGGAGATGCATGTACTTGTCTAGGTTCAAGTTTTTTTCATTTTTTTTTGTTATTAAATTAGCGCAAACATTTGTCACATATTAATTTTATGATAGATAATTAAACAGTATAGGTTGTTTAAGTTACGTTCTTAATCTTATTAACATCTTGGATCTAAGATATGTTCGATTGTTGATCAAGTTTAAAACATTTTATTGAACATTCTATATATAATTTTACTTTAAGTTTCTATCCATATTTTATTTATGACTTCTAAAAAATATGAAAATATTTTGATAACCACACTAAAACAGTTTCTTTTCCTGATTACATGCCCGTAGGCCAACCCACACCTGCCCGCGTTTCGAACACTTATCCTAATGAAGCGGGCTTTGAATGCCAGACCACTTGCCCTACGCAAGTGGAGACCACACTAAAATAGTTGTTGGCAATATGAAGATTTTTTTTATATACCATTTTTTTCAAAAATAAACTAATACTTACCACTGCTTTGAAAATAATGGAGTAACTACCATTTCCGCCACTATTAGTGACGGAACAGACGTTGTTCCGCCACTATGTGGATTTTCAGTTTTTTCAAAAATTTCTCATTTGGCTGGTTAAAGAGGGTTAATTAGTGTAAAAAAAATGCTGAAAACACTGTTCCGCCACAGGCAGTGGTGAAACATGAATTTTTTTTTTCCTGAGAAAAAATTAATTTTTTTTGATAAAAAAATTAATTTTTTTCCTGTTCCGCCAGTGGCAGTGGCGGAACACGTTTTTTTTCACTAATTAACCCCATTTTTGAAAAATTATAAAATTCACATGTTCCGCCACTACTAGTGGCGGAACAATATCTGTTCCGCCATTATTAGTGGCGGAAATGGTAGATATCACATTATTTTGAAAGAAGTGTTATTTGCCGGTTTATTTTTGAAAAAAATGGTATTAAAAAAAAAAATCCAATATGAACAACTATATAAAAGTTTTTGTACAAATTAGACAAAACCATTATTTTCGCAAGGCCACATAATGCCCAAACCTATCTTGATTCATCATGCAAATCCACAAAAATCTGTCAGAATTTTGAAAATTAAATAATGGGCTTCGTTATGGGCCTCAAATTTTCACAACTACTACATTAGAATCCAATTTTGAAACAAAAATAATTTAATTTAAGACCTTAAGGACTGACCCAACCAGGCTTTTGATTTTGTAAAATTTCATAAATAAAATAAAATCTCTATATTTCCTGAATATAATAAATAAATTTTCTAATTCTATATAGGAAAAATAATTGTAAAAAAACCTCCTATATTTTCCCAATACCATAAATAAATAAATAAAAAGAAAAGAAAATCACCTTATACCATTCAAGAAAGCAAATAGAATTAAAGAGAGAATAATAAAAGGAGTGCATCTCAAAGGATAAGATAGCATCTCAATAGAATATCTCCAAGCTTTTTATTTGTACCAATAAACCAATAAAGTTAACTTGACTTAAGAAAAATGAAGTCAACATGCCTTCCATATCTCTATAGCAACTAGACTAGTACACATGCATTTCTACTTTGCAAGATTCTTCCCGGGCTGACACTGACAGACAACATTTGAAATTTTTAATTAACCCTGTTTCCATTCCTTAAAAATTAATCCTAATTCTAGTCCTAGATCGAAGTGCTCTAATTTATTTCGTGCATAGTGCAAAGATTCGGATTAGTTGTAAAATTTGTTGTTGTTTGTCAATCTTATATTAAATTTAATCCATCAACATGTTAGGTTATGTTAATATATAAATGCCATTAACTAAACATAGTACTTATCCGTTTGATCAAACCTAGAAGTCAATATAAAAAACAATACAAGATTTTCTTTATTCATTTCTTTCGTGTTTCCAAGGTAGTATGGTACCCATTACCCAATCAAAGAAATACGTAGGCGCTAGATGGCGAGTTACCAGGTAGCGCCGATCAGGAGTAATCGAAAATTAGACAGATTTATTTGTTTATACAAAAATATTATTATAATATTTTCAATATATATATATATATATATATATATAATTAAATTTTAATATTTAAGTAGGATTATCAACATCTAAATAATTTAGCCTATGCGTGTTAGATTGGATCTCTCTTCATTTCTTGTATTTTACCTAGATTCAATGTAGTAGGCTGTAGAAAAAATATTTCTCTTCCTTACTTTTTTTTTTCAGTCCCCTTAAGAGGAATTTATAATTATTTTGTAATTTGAATTTTTTATTTTTTTTAATGTATCTCACCTGTTGAAGCTTCAAAAAAAATATTTAAGTTGGGAAAGAAAGGTAAAATGATAAAACTGTTTTTTTTTATAATTATTGTATCAATATAATCTAAATATAATTATACTAAAACTATGCATATAATGCCGTTTTAGTTAAATGAATTAGTGACAAAGATTAGTAAAATACTTAAAGAGTGAATATATATAGGGAAATGGGAAATCACGACGGGATACTGTAGCGACGGATTGAAATTATATAATTTTTCTCACGTTTTTATATACGTTATGTATTGTTTTCATTTTTTTAAATATATACTGTTTACTGAAAGAATTTTTATATACTGTTTGTTTTCAGTTTATATATTTTTATATATTGTTTTCATTTTTTTTAAATATATACTGTTTTACCGAATGAATTTTTTATATACTGTTCGTTTTCAGTTTATATATATTTTTTCAGTTTTTATATACCGTCGCTACCGGATCGCTACAGTACCCGTCACGCAGTATCAGCTCCCATATATATATTGGATGGAAAGAGGGGAAAATGTATTGAGTATGTTTACTCTAACTGTGAGGTTAAAGAATTAATTAATTATATTGTCGGAGTTGCACATTATACATTTACATAATTATGGATTGAGTATTTTATGTGCATACAAATTGTATTGAATTTCGAGATTTTATTTATCGGCTTATTTTATAGAATTCTCGAATTTATGTAGAAATAATATTTAGGTTATATGTAAATGACTATATGTGCATACAAGTGTGATCATAATGCAAATATGTAACTTTATTTTTTTTTTGTCTTATTCATACAAAAACAAATAAAATAGCAAAAATGTTTGGAAATTATGTTCTAATCTAATCACCTAATTACTAGGAAATGACCAACCAACTAATTGATAGAAATCTTATATTTATTATTTCTTTTATAAGAAATTGAATGTAAAACCATTTAAAAATATAATGTCAATGTAAAATATATCACAAAAGAATCCACAAAAATGATAGCAACTATTTAAAGCTTGAGTTTTGACCACATGTAAAAAGAGGAGAAAAATGAATGAATTAAAGAAAGAATCAATGAAAAAGAAGTGAATTTCTAAAAATCCGGTGGTCAAACATAATAATGTTCATTATAATATATTTTAAAAATCTAATTATATGTATATATATATGTTCTTAATTGACTTTATTATATTATTTTTCAAAGACACTCTTGCATTGTTCATTTTCACATATTCAAGCGAGGCCAAAAAATTTGGCCGGAATCATATCAAATTAATATAGAGTTAAAAAAAGTAGAAAATTTGAACAAACTTATATATGAAAGATTTAGCAAGATAAATAAAATATTTGATTAAAAAAATCAAATTTTATTATAGAAAAGAAGAAAAATTGTGTTTTAATAAATAAATTCTTCTTATTCTATCTATAATATTTGAACTTAATTCCAAAGGATAAAAGATTAATTGGAATCTATCTTACATGACCTAATCAATGACAACAGCAGTTAATTAGTATAAAATGATATGTCAATGTGCCATTCTAAGAAAATTATATTTTTAAAATCTCGCCCAAAGCATTACGATTCTGCTGGTTCTAATTAACTCTATAAATTTCTCCTCTCTTTATGTTTCCTATTCATTTTTCTTGCTTTGTTCACTCTTGATTCTCATTCTTTCTAAAATGGTGATCAAGAACTTTTTGAATGAATAACCGAGAAAGCTCGCAATTGTGCATAACGGAGCTCCGCGTGATGACGACGGAAACGACTCCATGGAGAGTATATTGCTTAGCTATCAAACTTCCCAACACCATGACGGATGCGAAAAGGGAGGATATTCTTCAACTTAGAAAAGAGCTATGTTTATTGAATTCTAAATTTAGGTTGTTTTGTTTATCTTAATTGTAATCTCCTTGTAATGAATAGTTTATTTTTAATGGAGAAAGCCTATGGGCAATTAATCAAAAAAAAAAAAAACTCTATAAATAACTGGCTATTTTTTATTTTTATTTTTAAATAAATGATGTCCATGGTTAATATATAGGGCAAATTTCATATGTACTCCTACAAAACCTCATAATTTCACGTATACCCCTACAAAAAGTGAAATATCACCAATATCTCTACAAAATAACTCAAATATTATGGATACCCCTACAAAACCACGTATATATCATGAACATCCCTGCAAAATTTTTAAAATATCACTAATACCTTTGTCAGTAATATTCCGTCAAAATCTGTCAGTCAATGTTGAGTAATTCATCTATTTACCCAACCAAACATTTGTTGGTGTCTTGCACCAAATTGTTGTATTCGGAAAACGGTTGACCAACCACCAAGTAGTGTTACTGGCTTCTACTCAGAACTTCTTGCCTGAGCCCGCCCTAAAAAACATCCACCATGCCTTCTCGAGTAGTTTCTGATCAGCCATCTATTATATTGTCGAGAGCGAACAATCATGCAATGCTGAACAATCCTTATAAAAGGATCACAAATTTGTCCCCACAAATCCAGAGAGATATCGTCCAAAATTCCTTTAATGCGATGAACGGCTGTAATAAAGCTGAGTCTCCTCCATTTGTCACAAACAGAATCTTCACAAAACTCATGCTTTCTGGTATTCTGGCTACACAGTAGATCCCTTGTGCTCAAAACTGTCACCCCGCATCCAATCGTAAATCCTGACCTTCTAACCGAGGCAGAGAAGGCGACAACGAACGAGCCTAAAACTGCGCCAACTTCCCAAAATAACTTTCCGGTACTCTGGACTTCCAGAATATATAACACACTGGTATTCTGGCCATCATCAATGTAAGAGCCCATCTAGATACCTTGAGGACTCCATCTTCACATCGGAACTTACAACCGATATCTCTGAGAATGCCTAATGAGATCAAATGGACAACCTCGTCCTGTATCTTGATCAAATGGACAACTCGATCTTGTATCTTGATCAAATGGACGACCCCGACCTGCATCTTGATCTCAAACGTGCCAGCACCAGCAACACAACATAGATGATCGTCTCCCAAAAGAACATCTCCACTAGACGCCTCATATGTGGTGAACCACTCTCGATTCGGATCTGATTTGAATTATCCGAACCCACCCAATTCTTCTCCACTCTCTCATTCCCATTCGCCACAAAAAGTACCTCAACCTTACCGGATTTAGGCTCGTATGCTTCTTCCGATAGAACACCGTTATCCGCCTCCTGCTTCTTTTTGAGCTTGTAACAGTCGGCCTTAATGTGTTCCGTCTTCTTGCAATAGTTGCACATCAGGTTCTTATACTTGAATTGCGAATGAGTCTTCTCTAATATTGCATCTCTCTCCTTATGTCTTATCCTCTCCACAAACAACCCAATTTCTTGATGACTACTTTCGGCCATGAACAAGTCATAGTCGATACCTGACTTGACTAATAAGTTATTATCAACATCCTCAACGGTAAATAACCCCTTGGAATGAAGCATGATCTCCTTAAACCCATTATATGACTTTGGCGGCGTGCACAACAACATCACGGCTCTGTCCTCTTTGCTCATCTTAATATCGATTCTCTCCATACCATTAAAGAAATAGATATACACCAAAACATGGACCTTAACATACATACCGTCTGCCATATTCAAAGAGTCGAATCGCCGCTTCAAACATAACCGGTTTGTAACCGATTTCTAGATTTCTTCTAACTTCTTCTCATGTGTCATCTGATGTAGTCCCCGTGAGAATTTATTGAAGAGTCGAGTTGCCCAAATATAGCTGAATTGTCAAGAGGGCTCTATCTCCCATATTTTGCCCGTCATCTCCTTCGATCGTCCGGAGATGGCGACCTTCATGCCTAGATTGGACAAGATAGTCTTCATACGCACTTGACAAAGTGCGAAAGTCACCGTGCCATCATACTTCTCACTATCAAATTTTGTCGACATAACCGCATTTGAAATCATGATGATACAAAGCGGTATACTTAACTTGCGGAAGCACAAAGATTGTCGTAATATAGCTCTGGTACCAATTTGTTAGAGTAATGTAGAGAATATTGATGTGAAAAAAGAGAACTCATGAGAGAAATAACTAGAGAAGAAGAGAGAAATCGTATAATCAATTGAGAGACTACATTGTAAAAATTGGGATACAATTAAAATAGCTATATGCCTCTTTATATAGGAGAGAGCCACACTAATTATCAAAATACATTGCCTAAATTAAAGATACAATTACCTAAAATACAATGCAAGAATGAAAACAATCCACCTCCTTCCATTGTCTAAATATTCGCTAAATATTTATTTTCACAACCTAATCATTCCCTAAATAATATTACCAAATAGGAAATAGATTATTGAGAGATTTAGAATCATACATAACAGTAAGGTATTATATATGGCATTTGATATTTGATTTCTTCTACATGAATTCTGAAATGAATTTCAGTTGAGGATTTTAGTTTCCATTTGTAATAATGATAGTAGTTTTTCCAGTGAAATTAGACGATTTAAGAAATAGAATAATATTTTATTTTCATGTAGTGATTTCATTGAAAATTTATTATTAATGAAATGGAATATATTTTACAGATATATTTATTATAGTATATTTTACATTATCTGAAACTAAACCAAATTTCAGAAATAGAAGCGTCCCTAAGTAAAAGTGCAATTTTAGGTTAACTTATATAAGATGGAATGGACATTAGCAAATAGATATAGCATAAATTTTTTTTTGAACTCCTCAAGGACAATTTTGTAAAAAAAAAAAAAAAAACATAAAGTTTGAACTCGTGACATCTTGTCTCTCTAACAAGATAATCTGGGACTAGATCATGTATGGGACCATTTGTAATAGATACATCATTTTGTTGAATGCCAATGAAAAATTCAGTAGATCAATTCTTTGTTGCAGAAACATATACCATGGAACTTAACTAGTTGTTAGCTTTTAGTTCCACATGAAAGAAAGACTAAGCGATTTCTTTAAGAATTGCAAATTTAGGCTATAAACACTCTCAACTTATCATTAAAAAGAATTCGAGGATTGGAAGAAATTAGAGGGTAGTCTATATTTATTTACTTATCTTTTTCTATGAAGAACTGTTTTTTTTTTTTTGTCTAACTTCACATTTTGTAATATTAATATGTTGGAAGCATTATTAAGAATCTGCTCCTTTAAATAAAAAAAATAAATATTCATTACCAAAATTATAATTATAATTACCAAAAGAGAAAACTTAAACCAGCTCAAACAAATTTATAATTACCAAATTTTATAAGAAAAATAGAATATTTTGGAAAGAAGCACTTCTCCTTCTGTTTGTAAACTCTGAACTTAATTTTAGGATGAAGAAATATCAGATCAATATGAAGAGAAAATTCAATCGAATTTATATATAAAAAGATTTTAGCAAGAAAACAATAATAAATAATGACTATTGAGTTTTTTTAGAGGAGAAAAAGTCAAAAAGGAAATAAGAATGAACGAATTTTAAATAGTTCACTTTAATTGCAAAATCATTTGAGTTATTCATTTATTGGAAAATAGCATGATTTATTTTTCTCTATATTTAATATATTTCTTGCTATTTATGTGGACAAACAAATATTTCATTAAATATGTGATTAAAATCATACAACCTGAATTTAAAAATCATTATAAAAACATACAAAAGTAACAACATTATAAAATCAACAGTTCAAAGATACATGGAAAATAATGAAATGAGGCTATTCATCTTAAACCATGTTACTAAATCCTCTGAATGAATTAGTTATTTCGTAGACTGTTGGAGAGCTTCCTGCATATAAAGTTTAACATTATTGTCTTCATGACATAAACTTTCCTTGCAGTTCTCATTCCATTTTTCATCGATTCTAGTGTGATCATGATCATGGGAATTAACATCATAACGGTGTTCACTTGTCTCCAATTCAAGGTCCGGTTCCCACCACAGAGATATCATATGCGGCATTATGAAATTATCCATGCGCTTTCGGCTCACGTTCAAACTTGCGGAAGGGAGAAGGTGTGACATCTCTGACCCCTTTCGAAATAAATTTGATATCATTTCCCTACAACAATAGATCATAGTTAAGAAAGCAAAAGATTCGAACATAGTTATCAATCTTTTTTTATGCGTAGTTAACGATATATATATATATATTTTTTTTTAAACTTTAGAATAGACTCATATATGTCTCTTATCTATTTTTAGAAAAATACTAACGTTTAGAAGGACTCGAACTTGAAATTTCTTTAAAAGTTCAATAGTGCCTTACGTGAGCTTGCAAGCTTTGGCTACATGTTACCAATCTATTATCAAAATATTAGTTTTTTTTAACTCCTTACCAAAATATTAGTTAAATGATGACGCTTACTACCTGACCGAACTTCGCGTAGCGAGTCGGGCGACCCCACTTGCTTCAGTTTCCTCCAAATCTTTTCTTTGTTTGAAATACTTGATGTACGCATTGGAAATGAGATCGGCATGGTGAACGAAAAGATATGGAGTCCATGAAGTTAACTTGGCGAAATTTTTCTGTGACTTTTTACATTGGTCCTCTAAGAGATAAGTGAGGCCACCTTTGAAGAAGGTCTTTGCCGTGCATATCCTGTCCTTGGTCTTTTCACCGAGTAACGGTATCAAATCATAAGGGATCTCAGCAAATGGCGGATTGAAAAGAAAAGTTTTCAAATGGATGTCTTTCTCTTTCGCCATGTATTTACCTGTTATACATTCAAAACTTAAAATCTGTTTTTGGCAGATAAAATTGTTTCTTGAATACTTAATTAAACAAACAAAAATATCAATAAATTTGAACCCGACACATCTTAGTCCTCGTGCAATGCACCGAACAAACTAGACTTTTGGTCATTCACAAAAAAAATCAGATATTTTGAACTGCATAGTTACATGACCAGTAATTTTGAGCAGTTGGTTGGTTTGATCAGTTATTTTGGACATCACTAGAACTATAACATTACCGATAATTGTTGCAGTAGATGCACCCAGTGAGTGGCCCGTCAGCCAGACATTTGATGCTCCGAAATCTTTAACAAACTTCTCAACCATGAGTATAGCATTTTGTATGCGCGAAGTTTTATTTAGACTCCCCACACACAAACGTAAGTCGAGAAAAACATCTCGTATCGCATGTCCCTTGTCCAACATGGTGCCTCGAAAAGCAATGACGAATCTCGGAGCAGCATCTCGATTATAAACTGCTGATAATAGTAAACTTAGTTTGTGTTTGGATGTACAAGGAATTTCAAGGAAAAGCTAGTTTAGGAATTTTTTTTGGGATTTTTAGAAAAGTATGTTTGGATGCAATTTTGGAATTTTTAGGGAATTTTGTATATAAAGTTGGAGAGAATGGAAACTTAACTTTTTCACAAGTTTTTTCTAGGAATTTGTAGGGTCTTGTTAAATATAATATAATATAATATAATATAATATAATATAATATAATATAATATAATATAATATAATATAATATAATATAATATAATATAATATAATATAATATAATATAATATAATATAATATAATATAATATAATATAATATTATGTTATGTTATGTTATGTTATGTTATGTTATGTTATGTTATGTTATGTTGTGTTGTGTTATGTTATGTTGTGTTATATTATATTATATTATATTATATTATATTATATTATATTATATTATATTATATTATATTATATTATATTATATTATATTATATTATTTTATATTATATTATATAGAATTATATTATTTTATATTATATTGCTTTATATTATATTATATTATTTTATATTATATTATATAGAATTATATTATTTTATATTATATGTTATGTTATGTTATGTTATGTTAAGTTATGTTATGTTATGTTATGTTATGTTATGTTATGTTATGTTATATTATATTATATTATATTATCTTATATTATATTATATTATATTATATTATATTATATTATATTATATTATATTATATTATATTATGTTATATTATGTTATGTTATATTATATTATATTATATTATATTATGTTATATTATATTATATTATGTTATAATATATTATATTATATTATAATATATTATATTATATTATATTATATTATATTATATTATATTATATTATATTATATTATATTATATTATATTATATTATATTATATTATATTATATTATAATATATTATATTATATTATATTATATTATATTGCTTTATATTATATTATATTATTTTATATTATATTATATAGAATCATATTATTTTATATTATATTATATGTTATGTTATGTTATATTATATTATATTATATTATATTATATTATGTTATGTTATATTATATTATATTATGTTATATTATATTATGTTATGTTATATTATATTATATTATGTTATATTATATTATATTATATTTTCGTTTCGAGATGCTACAAAATTAAGTCGAAAATCATTTTCTTTACTTGTGTCGGGTGAGACTTGATGTTGCTTGAATCGCAAGACAACACCATATATGGAATGGTCGTGTACATCGATCACCTTGTCTACTAGCTCATAATGAAAATTCTCCCACCAATCGGGAGCAAGTCCTTGTTTCCGTTGTTTTTTTCGGTCACCCTCAACTACATAGGCCCCCTGAACCATACATGCCATGATGATTCTCTGATGATGCGGATTGCTCCTGTTTTATTTGTTCAAAACAAGAAGGGGCTTAATAATGGAAGTAAAACTATTGAGTCTTCTTTCATTAAATAAAAATAATGTTGCCTAAAAGAGTGCTGACTGCTGATATTTGCATGAGATTGCATTTCATAGAAATGAAGAAAATATTGTGATTGAAGCAACCAATTCCACAAAAATTTAATTAAATTATCCTTCTGAAAAATTAAATTAAAAATCTTCTATATATATATTTTTTTCATAAATGGCTGCCCTAGATAAATTGGTTTTTAATCAAAATAAATCAATAAATATATAACTTTGTTGTGGAATCATCATCCACAAATAACCTATATATATTCACTATACCATTATCAATACTCAATAGTAAATATTGGCCAAAGTTTGATGCAAAACAAGCTAGCTAGCGTCCACCTTTCACTTGAATTAGTTAAACAATTTAGGTAATATTTAGTTCCTATTGACTTTGAATTACTAAAGAAATGATTACAGTAAATTAATTACCAGTTGACAGTGGTTAAATGTTTGGGGCCCGAAACTTCAAAAATATCAAATTTTGAAATTGAAGACATTAATCGATTCATCTTCCTTAGTCCTGAACAAAAGAAATTACCAAACTATATATCAGTAAGAAATCAGAATAAAAAAGTTGTATCAATTAATAATTGCACTAATATTATCTGAAAAAGGATATGTGAAGAATTAGGGAGTGAAGTACCTAAATGTTGCTTTTGAGAGCTTAAATGATGGAATGGATCTTTTAGGACAAAATGGACGGATTTATAAACCTTGAAGTATGACCAAGTCAGCAAGCATTGAAAAACGACATAATTAATCATAAATTAAGCACACATTTTTAATTCAAATGTACACTGAATGAGAAATATTGCACAAAACTAGAGGAGGTGGCAAACGGGGAATTTTTTTGCAAAATAGCACTTTTTTGAACAATAATTAATCAGATGGCATTATTTTACAAATAATTGGGTATCTAGCACTTCCGACAGAGGGTCTGGCGGAACTGAAGTAGTTCCGCCAGAGGGTCTGGCGGAACTAGTGATTTTTTTATTTTTGCTGATCCTGGCCATTTGAAACTCTTAAACATGCTTAATTAAGGAAAAAAGTCAGTTCCGCCAGAGGGTCTGGCGGAACTTCTGAATTCGGCGGAACAGTAATTTTTTTTTTTTTTTTTTTTGCTAAATTTTCATGACTGTTTAGAGGCAAAAAAAATATAAAATAGCTGGTTCCGCCAGAGGGTCTGGCGGAACTTCTGGTTCCGCCAGAGGGTCTGGCGGAACTTATGAATTTGTAATTTTTTAATCTAATTGGCCTTCTAAATTAAGAGTTTAACCTGAAAAAATAAATTTTACCTAGTTCCGCCAGACCCTATGGCGGAACTAACTTTTTTTCTTAATTAAACGTGTTTACGGGTACCAAATGACTGAGATTAACAAAAATAAAAAAATCACTAGTTCCGCCAGACCCTCTGGCGGAACTACAGTTCCGCCAGAGGGTCTGGCGGAAGTGCTATCTGCTGAAATATTTCGAAAAAAATGTCATCTGATTAATTATTCTTCAAAAAAGTGCTATTTTGCAAAAAAATTCGCAAACGGGCAGGTCGGATTCAGGTCGGGTCAATTCGGATTCGGCTCAATTCGGGTTTCGGGTCACGGGTCGTTCGGGTCGCGGGTCATTCGGGTTTCGGGTCGTTTGGGTTACGGGTCGTTCGGGTTTCGGATCGTTCGGGTTTCGGGTCATTTCGGGTTCGAGTCATTTCGGGTTTCTGGTCGTTCGGGTTCGGGTCAGTTGATTTATGGTCAATATCAGATTCTGGTCAAAAACCACTCAGATTAGAGGTCGCTATTCATCCGAATTGATATTTCAAGTCATTTAAGTTATTATGGTCAGTATTATCAGGTCAATTATGTTAGAACAAGCCATAAAATTCTCAATTTCGAGATTTTTTGGATATTAAAACAAATTTTTTTTTATTTTCGGCTCAAATCGGGCGGGTCATTCGGGTTCGGGTCAATTTGGACCACAGGTCATTCGGGTCACGGGTTGTTCGGGTCACGGGTCATTCGGGTTTCGGGTTGTTCGGATTGCGGGTCGTTCGGGTTTCGGATCGTTTCGGATTCGGGTCGTTTCGGTTCGGGTCCGGTCGGGCGGGTTTTCGGGTCGGGTCAGATTTTGCCAGCATAATTATTTGTATTTTTTTTAATTTAATATGAGCTTTGTAGTTATTTTTCTTCTTACTTTACCAACATGCTTAGCACATATTTTGAAGTCATGGTCAATATAATAATTTTTTAAGTTTTGGGTGCCCATATTAATTATTATTTTTTTTAAAAGTTATCCTTTGTTTTTTTCCCATATAAATACTGGTTTAAATCTATGTGAAAATCAAACTGCTATATTTCTCTTGTTCTGTTGTTCGTCTTGTCTGTTTTTACGTTTTCTATTGTAAAACCTAGTATGCATCGTCCCTTCTAAAGGTTTGTAAAGATTGTTTTTTTACATCATAATAATTTTTTCCGAATACAGATATATTGCGGATACGAATATAGATCAGTCGGATATTATCTAAATCGTTTTCACCTCTAGTTTTATCTCATCCGGCTCTAAATCTCCCTCAACTACACCCCGGACCCATTTTCGACCTGAGATATAACGGTCGTATATTCTTAACAATATACGACACTAAAATCATATTACACAGCGGAAAAATACAAGGAATAAATAAATCAAGTATCTACATAAATATATTCATTTTACCTTTATTTCTCAAAATTATGTCGACGCTCAACCCGATGTTCCCGACTAGCTAAACCTGAAATCTGAGGAAAAGAAAAGGGGGGGGTGGTCGAAAATCAGTAAGTGCATTCTTCGTATATGTTAAAAATAGTATTAAAATTTAGTAAATAAATATTTGAATAAATCATAATAAATATAAATATATATCAAAATTATTTTATATTGGGATATCGATTTTCTCGTTCCACCTCACGCACACACATTAGATCATGCTCTGTGGCATCTAGTAGCCGCACAGATACAAGTCTTTCCGAGCTTGTTGTTGGGTGATCGGCGGATTTGGATTCCACCACACACAGACTTACCCTTCCAAGTACAGCTATATTCACTTTAACTAATTCACACTTTCACATTCACGTCACATCCCATGAAAATATTTATTCCTTAAAAATATATCATATTATTCTCAAATATTATATTTTAGTGTTATCAAAATATTGCATTTCGGCTACATAATTAAGCTCTACTAATATGAAAAATAATATCACATATATATTAGGCCAAATTTCATATGTACCATTGCAAAACCTCATAATTTCATATATACCCCTACAAAAAGTAAAATATCACGAATACCCCTACAAAATCACTCAAATATCATGGATAACCCTACAAAATCACGTATATATCATGAATACCCCTACAAAGTTTTAAAATATCATGACACCCTTGTCGTTAATATTCTGTCAAAATTTATCAATCAAATAACATCTATAATGATTGCATTATTATTAATTACTTTATTAAAATATAAAAAGATTATTATATACTAATTTTTTATTAATTTCTTTTTGAAAAATGTAAATTTTTCTCTCAAGCATATTCATCTTGAATCTATTATTTATAAATATATAAATTAAAAAGTACAAAAAATAACTCAGTATACATTATTACCATATTTACGTTCAGAAAAAATGATAAAAATAAAAAAAATAACGTTAATATTTACACTAATTATATCATAGGGGTATCTATGATATTTAAGTGATTTTGTAGGGGTATTGGTGAGATATTTCACCTTTTGTGATGTTTTGTAGGGGTACACGTGAAATTTGGCCTATATATTAAGATAACAAAATAATTAAAAACGGTAAACGTATATGAGAGAAAAACCCCTTATCTCGAAACAAAACATGATATGTTGAATAGATGCATCAAAACTTTCGATAGAATATATGATATAGTGAACAGATGCATCAAAGCTTTTGATTGAATATTAGAATCCTTGCTCCTAGACTGATCCAAATTCTTAAGAATCCTCACTGACTATTGACAGGTAGATTATTGGGTCATAATTATTGTGGCATTGGTAGGAAAAATGAGAATGTGGATTATTATTGGCTCATAACTATTGTAAGAGGAATGTTTTGATTTGGACATGGTCAGGAGATAGAGAAGAATATATACTGAAGATCATTTGTAATGGATAAGACATGTTTTTTTTTTGTTTTTTGTTTTTTGTTTTTTTTCTTTTTTCGATTACATAGTCCGTAGACAGTCACACCTAATTAATTATGCCTCGAAAATTTCGAACTCTTATCGTAATGAAAGAGGGGCTTGATGCCAATCCAGCTGCGCTACAGTAGTAGTGGCGCAAGACATGTTTTCTTTATTAATGAATATTTCGGTTTATTCTAAATCTATTAATACTCCATAATAAATGGTAGATAGTGGAGAGTTAATCTTTTGGCCCGTTAAAATCAAGAGAAAATATCAAACACGACTCGGTTCAGAACAAGATACCTAAATTGTGGCTCTCTAAAACGCATAGCTGAAATGAAACTTGTTATAACCCATTTTTTTTATAAATATTATCTTGGAGGTATTTTTGTACATTTTCATATATTTAAGTAATTTCAAATATTTTATGTCATATTTCAATTCAATTTTTGATGATTTAATATTTTTCAAAATTGGAATTTAATGATTTCAAATATTTAACATTATTTTTAAAGAATAATAACCATATTTTTTTGTACATATTAATTTTGTTACAAATATAAAACAAACCCTTTTTACTTGGTCAAATTTAACATAAATGGAGCTAATTACAACTTAATTTTAAAACGAATATAAATACACTGATTTCTATTCTTACTAAATGAGTGTAATTAAAGTATCTTATTGGGCGTATAAGTGGGTACTAACCGGGTCAACATAACAGAAGAACTATGTTAGGTAGCGTGTTACGAGTCTAATTGGCCATTCCATTTCATTCAAGTCTCAATTAAAACATAATATTTAGTGATCAAAGAGTTTCTTGACCGGTTAAGGAGGTTATGTGCATGAGAGTAAAGAATGGAGTTACAAATTTGAGGTGTAACCAGACCGTTTCATATTTCTTGGTGTATTCTTGAGTGTATTAGTAACCGAAACATAGCATATCAGTCTTAATACTCTATAAATACCTGAATTGTCAGAATTTATTCTCCATCCAAAATTTCATTAGTCACGTCAATAATATCAACTAAGAGCCTTGTTCCAAAAATAAATATTTCTACCTTATATTCATGTCGAAGGGAGACATGTTTCAAACTACTTATTTGTGAGGATAAAATAAGAGGAGTCAGACTATCCGAAAAGGTTGTATTGTTAGCATAGAAGTCATTTGTCGCTTACTTTCTATCGTAAGGATTCAGGTAAGAAATTTTGCTCTCATATACATTTCGAGTTTTAATTATTTTTATATTATAAAATAATTTTTTAAAATGATTAGAGCATATGTAGCTTATTCGAAATGAAAAAATATTTTATGGGATAAGATGATGTCATATGTTGAAAGAAAATGAGAATAGTTAAAGTGGATACAGCCGTATTTGGTACGTAGAAGTCAAGGTGTGAAACCGTAGTTAGTAGGTGGAAGCTAGGGCCACCGCACACTCAATAACGAGTTTGGAAAAACTTGTATCTGTGCGGGTACTCGATGCCATAGAGCATGATCTAATGTGTGTATGTGCGTACGTGAAGAGAAATTAGAAAGACGATATGCCAATATAAAATAATTTTCAATATATTTATATTTATTACGATTTATTCAAATATTTATTTACTAAAATTAATATTATTTTTAACGTATATGAGGCACACCTTACTGAGTTTTGTACTCACTCCTCCCCTCCCCCTTTTTCCATTTCCAGATTTCAGGTTCCGTTATTTGGGACATCGGGTTGAGCGACGTCAAACATGAGAAAATTTAATACAAGTAATAAATGTAAAAATGAATGTAGATGCTTGATTTTGTTATTCTTTGTATTTTTCCGTTGTGTAATACGATTTTTAGCGTCGTATGCTATTAAGAGACATCTCGGGACAAAATTGGAGTCGGGGTGTAACAGGGTTGGTTAGTGACAGAGTTGTACTTTTCGACATGAGATAATCAAGCATCGTCACAGATTTAACAAACATCATGAAAGATAAATCGGAATATGATGATGAATGGAGAATAAGCCATTGTAGATAGAAATCCATGATGGTGGTCTGTTTCTCCCTTGCCTTTCTACATGATTGGCTCATAAACTCCATGTTTATGGAAAAGAAATGATGTTGAATTCGTTCATCTTGCTGGAAGAAAGCACATGTGAAGTAACGAATGGGAAGAGGGGTGAGAGAGAGATGAAATTATTGAGTTGTGGGCTTTAGAATGACATGAAAATGAGAATCAACATAGCAGAATAAGACAAGGCTTTATTGTAATGAAGAAATGTCAACAGCCAAAAGAAAATTAAAGGAGGGATTAAACGGAATTAATTTCTCATATATCTGAAATTAAGGTAAAATGAAACGGGTTTCATGAAGAAATGAAGAGGTGTTATTATCATTAAATGACATGTTTTCGCTTTCTTTTTATTGAATGGAAATGCATGAAAACGGTGCAAAGGAAAATGGATAAGAGTCTAAGACAGAATGAATGAAGGAATAAAATAAGTCAACTTTGCAAAAAGACCCTCAAATCTCGATATTGATAATTTAGCCCTCTTTATTTATTATATATTTTTCTTATAAAAATATGGGATATAACAAATCCAATCGTGTTGTCATCAAGATAACTGGACTTCTATATGATCTAAAATTATTTTTATAATACTGCATTTATATTTATTTAGTATACATTTAAGAAATTGGTTCTTAATATCTAGATTGCGCAATCCAGTTATAAGAGTAATTTAGTTATTTATTTTATTAGTTACGAGAAAGTAGTATCATTCTTATCTGGAAAAAAAATAGTTCGGATTATATTTCCGACATTGATGATTGAGTATGAATAAGAAAATGATATGATATTTTGAGAAGAAAAATGGAATAATATATTTTTATTAAAATTTCATATGTGTTAGTTGGTGTAGACGGTTACGGGTTAATTGGTCTCGCTTTTATAAAATTGGTGTGTGTTTGTGTGAAAACTCCAAGTTGAGTTGAATGTGTAAAAGCTCGAAAGGGGGCTAGTGAAATATTGTTTTTGAAAAATATGCGGATTCAAGAGACCCGTAACCGGCCAAGTTGACTGATATATGAAATTAAAAATACTATTTTGATACTAAATTTATTATATATTATGTTATATTTTACATGTTAAAGAATCTTATTTTTACAAAATAATGGTCATATAGAAGCTGCGTCGTAACCAAACCAGTTACTTAGCTAAATTTATTAGCTAATGATTTCTACTTGTTTTGTTTTTCTTATTGGCGTAGGTATTTGATGGAATGGACGGGTGATTTGTGAGTTTAAAATCATTTTGGAATGACTTGATTTTGGTGTATGTCGCTTAGCACGACTAATAAGTCGTGTCGCGGTTACATCCAGAATCAGGGTGTAACAAAATATCTCATTAACCCTATTAATGTGCTAATTGTTCATTACTTTGACCCGGTCAACCAAATGGACAAGCAAATCAAGTATGCAATATTAGAAAATAATGATTATACACCTACAAAATTATCACAGTATTTAAAATCATTTTTTTTCTTTATAAAACTATATAAATTATTTTTATTAAATATACTAAAAGAAAGCTCAAAATTTAATATAAGCAAAAATAGAATTGAAATTATCAAAATATCTTTCATATATATGTATATTATTGAAAAAATAGTAAAATTCAGAAAATGCCCCTAAACCAAATTTTCGAAATTTCGGGATATAACATCCGGCACATCTTTACATTATACGTTTTGCTCTCCTGTCCATTCATCCTTCATAGTTACAAAAAAGACACAAATTTGCAAAAATTACATATTTAGAAAAACAAAATAATAAAAAAAGTACCCCATATATAATTATATATATATATATATATATATATATTTACAGAATGCATATATTTAATCTTTATATATATTTAAATAAAATTACCAAAAATATATTTTTATTATTTTACAAAAACATTACCAAAAATAGATAATTGAAAAAGAAGTACCCCAAATATACTTATATTCTTAAAAAATATATTTTTTATCCAACAAAATAAAATAAATAATAAAAATACATACAACACTTTGGGCAGAACAGTCATTTCTCCTGATAGTAGCAGGGTACAGAAAGGACTCTGCATCCGAGTCTGGAACATTCACTCTTATCATTTTTCTCCCAATATATACGAAAGTGCACAGAAAATTTACAAAACCACCCCTCAAATTTCCAAAATCAAGCAAACTAATAAATAAATAAATATATCTTGGTAGTTTTTTGTGTCCGTATTTTACAATTGAGGATTCCTAAAAAGCCACATTACCATATATTAATGACGCTGTTGTCATATATTGTTTTCATGTTAGAGCAATTTCACCCAATTCTTTATCATTTGCCATTAAATTCAAATATTAGTAAAAATGAAAGAGACTTAGGTGATCTATCGAATGTAAATAAAATTTTTCCCTCTTATTGAAATAAGGAAAATGGGAAATCCGACGAAGTATTGTAACGACCCTGTAGCGACAGATTAAAATTATATATTGTTTTCTCGCGTTTCTATATACGCTATATACTGTTCTCATTTTTTAAAATATATATTGTTTACCGAATGAATTTTTATATACTGTTTGTTTTCAGTTTATATGTTTTTATATACTGTTTACATTTTTTTAAATATATATTGTTTTACCGAATGAATTTTTTATATACTCTTTGTTTTCAGTTTATATGTTTTTTTCACTTTTTATATACCATCGCTATAGGGTCGCTATCTGGTTCGTTGGGCTTTTAGGCTAATTTTATCTGGTCTTTGTTCAATGCTCAGATCCGTATTGCTAATAATCGGTATCTGTCTCATTCTTTGGACAAATATTCGGTTAGTCTAATAACCTGACTCTTAGATCATTTTGGCCACGTAAGAAAAAGAAAAATTTGGTTGCAAGCCCATCTTTTTTTTTTTTGGGGCAGTAGGCAAATTGCCTACTAGATTTTTATTGGTCGTAAATAAAAATTACAAGTACAATAATTCAGGATATTAAGGAAAGAAAAATACACAGCAGCAGCCATTTAATCTAAAGAACTTAATAATTTCTCTAGCAAGCTACTTTCCATTCTTAACAATACTCTATCCAAGTCTCCGTTTCTTAGAGTCCTGCTCCGAAGACCTGGGCAATATTTCTGCTTTCTTCTCTGAAGATACGAGCATTTCGCTCTTTTCAGATTGCCCATCATCCGGCCATCCACATAGAACCTGCAGTTATCTTCGCTTGTTTGCCTATTTGTTTCATGAACTGTTGTCTAATGATTTGGATAGTGCTATTCTGCGAGCTTGGTTGTTTCTTGAGGTCTTCGACACTTTTATGCCAAATACTTCTTGCAAAGTTGCATTGTGCAAATAGATGGTTGTGGGTCTCAGTCTGATTATCGTTACAGAGAACGCATGTGTCTACCTCTATCTGACATCGACGTTTGAGATGATCTCTTGTAAGAAGTTTTTCTTTGATTAAAAGCCAGCCAAATATTTTAACTCTAGTTGGGCATTTTGCTTTCCAGAGTAGTTTTGGCCATTCTAGTTTAATTCCACGATTGTTAAAGTAATCATATGCGGAGTTGACAGAGAATTGTCCTGTTTTGGCTGTTGTATCAGCCGGTTTCCAGATGTGCGCATCTTCCTCTGCCTCATGTAAGTGTATTTCACTCAACATATTTTGGAGTTGCTCTGCTTGTTGCATTAGGATTGTGGTCAATGCTGGATCCCATGTTAGGCCTCTTTGTGGGGGGCCTATAACTTCATGTACAGTACTATTCTTGCTATTTGCTCTTTCATATAAATTCGGGAATACATTTTGTAATGTCTTCCCATTGAGCCATTTATCTTTCCAAAATTTTGTATTTTTTTCCATTCCCTAAATTAGTTTCTATTTGGTATTTGAACCATTCATTTACTTCTACTGGTTGTTTTTAGAAGAATGAGGTGTTTGAGGTTCCTTTTTCAATTTCTGTATCTCCATATAGTTGTTGTACCGCCAATCTTAATTTGATCCTGATAACATTTTCTCACAAAATTATATATTTGACTATTGCAAATAATTTTAACTGAAAGGCAACAAGTATTGATCATGTTCAGATGGATCAAGTTTGAAATAGAAAATATTCCCTAATTAATGGCAGTTTGTTTGTTTCAAATTTGAACTGCGTGTGAGCAATTGCCTATGCTAAATGCTATGAAATTAATAAAAAAAAAAATAGAACCAATATCGCTCAACTACAAACTTGTGAAATGAAACAAACAAGAATTCATGGTAGATCAGTGGTAAACTGGTAAGTGCGACAGATTAGAAAGGAAAAGGAAAATAAATTCAAGAAAATGAAAAAGAGGGCCAATGGCCGGTAAATGTATTCATTATCTAAGCAGTTACTTGCATCGTCCTAGGCCGCTTGGGATATGTTTCTTGCCGGGATAAATACATTGTGGAAAATTGAATTATTCCTTAGCCATTTGGGGTATTGTCATTGCGTTATTCATTTGTTTCTCATATTTGTCATTAAAAAAACTATACACATTCTTATTTCATGAAGTTTTGGAAGAGTTTCTTTCTTAGCCATTACTTGATTTCAAAATAAATGAAAAGTTAAGGAAAGAAACTATACGATGAATTGAAGTTTACCATCATGCAGTGATAAATTCTAATTTTCCCTTTCCCTTTCCCTTTTTTCGGAGGGCAGACGGACCAGGACGCGGCGGGTACTTGTGATATTTCTGCTTGGGACGCATTTTATTTGGCAGTTTTTTGGATGTTAAATACCATTGGATGGGTTACTTTTTACTTTTTTGCTTTTTGTCCACTTTTTATTAAATGTTTCATCTTTTTTATCGTTCTCTCGTGCCTCTTTCTGCTCTCAAACCAAATTAACAACACCTTATATGAGAATATTATTATATTGGCAAATTTAGTAACCATGAGTTAGAGAAGCTAAATATTTGTTATTATCTTGTTTATATATCAAATCTGCCAAGAAGAACAAACATCTAATGTGTAATATACGAGGGACTATTTTTGAAATTTGTAATTTAGATAGTGTAGGGGTTAATTTGTGCAAATTTCACATACAAACATAAGAAAATGACGTCGTTCTTTTTCGTGTTTCTTCTTCCAGCTCAATGCTCAGTCTGAGCTTCCCACTATGGACTTCAAATGCTTTCGACCTCCCCATTGTACGGATCTATGTTGTATATGTTCGTGCCCTTAATACATGCATAGTTGTTTTTGCATGTTTCTTGTCAACAAATGGTGAAGCTACGCTACACTTTTCTCATTTAACCTTCGTTTATCTATTTTCTCATAATATATTTTTCTTTTTATATTTACAGGGATGTTAAATATTCGAGCATATAGTTTTCTCACATTTTTAAGTTTTAATAACCATCAATAATATAACAAATATGATTCTCACCTTATTTTCAATCATGAAAATATTTATTCTTAATATTTATTGAATCCTGTTTTTGGCATTATTTATATTTGCTGGCCTGGTTTAGTGATATGTTGCACCAAGCTCCATTATCTATTTGCTCCCAATATATCTGGATGAATTATAAGCAAGTTTGACAATTTCGGGTGGTTCATTAAGTTATGACCGTCACCAATAATGCAATTATAGCCGACGGGCATTTCAAGCAAAAAAATACTGCAATTATGAGTTTAGTGCCCCCTCTATATAAGCCTGCTCATTTTGAGCAGTGTACCACACTACTAATTTGCCTCTACACATCAATTAATCATCTATTTGGCTAAATAATAAATCAACTGTTGTTTAGTTGCTGATAATTACGATGTGACGGTGCTCCTAAACACATCTGACGATGCTGTCGATGGAGGAAAAAAATGGTGGATCCATATGAATCCTAAATTGTACGAATCTGCAATTAAAGCTGATCTTAGCCTGTTGAATCAGTTTCTTCAACCTCATGGTGAGAATTGTTAGTATTTGAAAGTCACTATACATACAATACAGAAAAACTAGTCAACCGCCAGTTTCTCAACAGCTGTCATTTCGTTTGCTACATAATATAATTGAATCTTTCTCGACTTATTTTTTTCTGACAGGACCAAGAGGAAATGACGTAACAATCGATATTCCTAATGGTGATTCCCCTCTAAAGGTATCAGAACCGGATGGATATAGATCCTTATTAGGGTAACATTGCGCTACATATTGTAGCCGGTTCGAGTATAGCAGAAAATAGAATAACAGCATTTGCGAACATGATCCATAGCAGACAACGATTGCTGCTGACAGCATGCAACAAGTTAGGAGAGACTCCCCTGCACTTTCATGAGGGCAAAAAATCAACAGGGAGAGACGGCGCTGCATGAAGCAGTGCGGCGTGGTAAAAAAAAGTTGGTTGAGAAATTCTTAAAAGAATACAGCGAAAGTAACTTCTCACCTCCCGTGTGCCTCTCTCGGATGTTTTGTGACGACTTCTTTAGTTATATCTACGAGGCGGGTCATTTTCCAGTCCAAACAGTATTCATCACACGGTTTGTCACATTGATATTGATATATAAAAGGGCACATCCATTTCTTTCTTTCTTTCTCTTCCCTTTCTTCTCTCTTCGTTTCTTCCTCTCTACTCCATGAAACCGAGCAACAAAACTCCGCCGCTCAAGCTCAGGCCGTCGCCGCCCAAGTCTGTCACCGTCGCTAATTTCCCCGCCTCGCGCCGACTTCCCCACCACGAACCAAAGCTCAAGCTCTCTATCTTCGTTCCTCTTTGAACTCCATGAACCGAAGCTCAAGTCCGCCCCCTTTCTCCTCCTTCTCTCAGGCCGCCAAGATCATGCCGGTAAAGTCCAAGTCCGGCGAAGCTCCGTCCCACCCATCCAATCAACTATTATGAGGTTAGCTCTCTTATTCTACAAACACAAATTTGCTTAATTGTTACATAAATCGGCTGGCTGAAAAAATAAATAAATAAGCGGAGAAAGTTATGGACCATTCGATTTTTGATCCTACGGATGATATTAAAGGGCGACGTGGATTATTCTGGGGGGACCACCAGGATTAAGATATAATATATATATATATATATATATATATATATATATATATATATATATATATATATATATACTATAATATAATTTCAAGCCAATATATCATTAAACATGCCATGTATGAAATGTGAAATTTACACATTCTTCATTTCACATTTCATACATTGCAAAAAGATGAATGGTTTCAAATAGTTTACAGCGTGTTTAAAGATATATTACATTTTGATTTTGATTTGAAGAATAAAAATATATTTTAAATATTTTATTAATATGCATTGTGTTATCATGAGCAAACATTTGTCACATATTAATTTTATGATAGATAATTAAACAGTATAGGTTGTTTAAGTTACGTTCTTAATCTTATTAACATCTTGGATCTAAGATATGTTCGACTGTTTATCAAGTTTAAAACATTTTATTGAACATTCTATATATAATTTTACTTTAAGTTTCTATCCATATTTTATTGATGACTTCTAAAAAATATGAAAATATTTTGATAACCACACTAAAACAGTTTTTTTTTTTCCGATTACATGCCCGTAGGCCAACCCACACCTGCCCGCGTTTCGAACACTTATCCTAATGAAGCGGGCTTTGAACGCCAGACCACTTGCGCTACGCAAGTGGAGACCACACTAAAACAGTTGTTGGCAATATGAAGATTTTTTTTTATATACCATTTTTTTCAAAAATAAACTAATACTTGCCACTGCTTTGAAAATAATGGAGTAACTACCATTTACGCCACTATTAGTGGCAGAACAGATGATGTTCCGCCATTATGTGGATTTTCAGTTTTTTCAAAAATTTCTCATTTGGCTGGTTAAAGAGGGTTAATTAGTGTAAAAAAAATGCTGAAACACTGTTCCGCCACAGGCAGTGGCGGAACATGAATTTTTTTTTTTCCTGAGAAAAAATTAATTTTTTTTGATAAAAAATTAATTTTTTTCCTGTTCCGCCAGTGGCAGTGGCGAAACACGTTTTTTTTTCACTAATTAACCCCATTTTTGAAAAATTATAAAATTCACATGTTAACAATATCTGTTCCGCCATTACTAGTGGCGGAAATGGTAGATACCACATTATTTTGAAAGGAGTGGTATTTGCCGGTTTATTTTTGAAAAAAATGGTATTAAAAAAAAAAATCCAATATGAACAACTATATAAAAGTTTTTGTACAAATTAGACAAAACCATTATTTTCGCAAGGCCACATAAAGCCCAAACCTATCTTGATTCATCATGCAAATCCACAAAAATCTGTCAGAATTTTGAAAATTAAATAATGGGCTTCGTTATGGGCCTCAAATTTTCACAACTACTACATTAGAATCCAATTTTGAAACAAAAATAATTTAATTTAAGACCTTAAGGACTGACCCAACCAGGCTTTTGATTTTGTAAAATTTCATAAATAAAATAAAATCTCTATATTTCCTGAATATAATAAATAAATTTTCTAATTCTATATAGGAAAAATAATTGTAAAAAAACCTCCTATATTTTCCCAATACCATAAATAAATAAATAAAAAGAAAAGAGAATCACCTTATACCATTCAAGAAACCAAATAGAATTAAAGAGAGAATAATAAAAGGAGTGCATCTCAAAGGATAAGATAGCATCTCAATAGAATATCTCCAAGCTTTTTATTTGCTGGATTTTTGAAATTCACTTCTTTTTCATTGATTCTTTCTTTAATTCATTCATTTTTCTCCTCTTTTTACATGTGGTCAAAACTCAAGCTTTAAATAGTTGCTATCATTTTTGTGGATTCTTTTGTGATATATTTTACATTGACATTATATTTTTAAATGGTTTTACATTCAATTTCTTATAAAAGAAATAATGAATATAAGATTTCTATCAATTAGTTGGTTGGTCATTTCCTAGTAATTAGGTGATTAGATTAGAACATAATTTCCAAACATTTTTGCTATTTTATTTGTTTTTGTATGAATAAGACAAAAAAAAAAAATAAAGTTACATATTTGCATTATGATCACACTTGTATGCACATATAGTCATTTACATATAACCTAAATTTTGTTTCTACATAAATTCGAGAATTCTATAAAATAAGCCGATAAATAAAATCTCGAAATTCAATACAATTTGTATGCACATAAAATACTCAATCCATAATTATGCAAATGTATAATGTGCAACTCCGACAATATAATTAATTAATTCTTTAACCTCACAGTTAGAGTAAACATACTCAATACATTTTCCCCTCTTTCCATCCAATATATATATGGGAGCTGATACTGCGCGACGGGTACTGTAGCAATCCGGTAGCGACGGTATATAAAAACTGAAAAAATATATATAAACTGAAAACGAACAGTATATAAAAAATTCATTCGGTAAAATAGTATATATTTAAAAAAAATGAAAACAATATATAAAAACATATAAACTGAAAACAAACAGTATATAAAAATTCTTTCAGTAAACAGTATATATTTTAAAAAATAAAAACAGTATATAGCGTATATAAAAACGCGAGAAAAATTATATAATTTCAATCCGTCGCTACAGTATCCCGTCGTGATTTCCCATTTCCCTATATATATTCACTCTTTAAGTATTTTACTAATCTTTGTCACTAAAAATAATTCACTTAACTAAAACGGCATTATATGCATAGTTTTAGTATAATTATATTTAGATTATATTGATACAATAATTATAAAAAAAAACAGTTTTATCATTTTACCTTTCTTTCCCAACTTAAATATTTTTTTTGAAGCTTCAACAGGTGAGATACATTAAAAAAAATAAAAAAAGTCAAATTACAAAATAATTATAAATTCCTCTTAAGGGGACTGAAAAAAAAAAAAAATATATATATATATATATATATATATATATATATATATATATATATATATATGTTCTTAATTGACTTTATTATATATTTTTTTTCAAATACACTCTTGCATTGTTCATTTTCACATATTCAAGCGAGGCCAAAAAATTTGGCCGGAATCTTATCAAATTAATATAGAGTTAAAAAAAACTAGAAAATTTGAACAAACTGTTAAAAAAAAAAGTAGAAAATTTGAACAAACTTATATATGAAAGATTTAGCAAGATAAATAAAATATTTGACTAAAAAAATCAAATTTTATTATAGAAAAGAAGAAAAATTGTGTTTTAATAAATAAACTCTTCTTATTCTATCTATAATATTTGAACTTAATTCCAAAGGATAAAAGATTAATTGGAATCTATCTTACCTGACCTAATCAATGACAACAGCAGTTAATTAGTATAAAATGATGTGTCAATGTGCCATTCTAAGAAAATTATATTTTTAAAATCTCGCCCAAAGTATGACGATTCTGCTAGTTCTAATTAACTCTATAAATTTCTCCTCTCTTTATGTTTCCTATTCATTTTTCTTGCCTTCTTCACTCTTGATTTTCATTCTTTCTAAAATGGTGATTAAGAATTTTTTGAGTGAACAACCGAGAAAGCTCGCAATTGTGCACAATGAAGTTCCGCGTGACGATGACGGAAGCGACTCCATGGAGAGTATATTGCTTAGCTAGCAAACTTCCCAACACCATGACGGATGAGAAAAGGGAGAATATTCTTCAACTTAGAAAATAGCTATGTGTATTGAATTCTAAATTTAGGTTGTTTTGTTCATCTTAATTGTAATTTTCTTGTAATGAACAGTTTATTTTTATTTTTAATGGAGAAAGCCTATGGGCAATTAATCAAAAAAAAAACTCTATAAATAACTGGCTATTGAATTTTTTTTTTTTTTTAATAAATGATGTCCATGGTTAATATATAGAGCAAATTTCATATGTACTCCTACAAAATCTCATAATTTCACGTATACTCCTACAAAAAGTGAAATATCACCAATATCTCTACAAAATAACTCAAATATTATGGATACCTTTACATCACTCCAAAATTCTTAAAATATCACTAATATCTTTGTCATTAATATTCTGTCAAAATCTGTCAGTCAAATAACATCTAAAATAATTGCATTATTATTAATTATTTTATTAAAAATATAAATGACTATTATGTACTAATATTTTTATTATTTTTTTTAGAAAATTGTAAATTTTTCTCTCAAATATATTTATCTTGAACAGACCATATATAAATATATAAACTAAAAAAACATAAATGACTCAATATAAGTCCGTATTATATTTACATAGAGGAAAAACGAAAAAAATAATGTTAATCTTAATATTAAATGTATCACATATATTCATGATATAGTGATTTTGTAGGGGTATTGATGATATTTTACTTTTTGTAAGGGTATAAGTAAAATAATGATATTTTGTTGGGATGCATGTGAAATTTGTCCATATAATATATGTTGACGTGTGTGCTCAACGATCCAATCCAACTTTAATATTTCTACATGAATATATCACATGCTCACTTGCAAGTTGCAACAACTAGAAAAATGCATCTGTAGCATCCCGGACCGAAACATAAAAGGGCTAGTGATTAGTCCCACCTTCACTTGTGAATGTGAAATATTGTTACTTTAATAGGTTAGTTTATTAACTACTAGTATTGACCAAGTTTAAGCTTTTTCTAATACAATATGATGATATAGAAAAGAATACATTTGAAATTAAAGAATGTGGATAATATAGAAAAGTACTGTTGCTTAGTGTATAATTCGAAAATATGTTATTGTAAAGTATTATATATGGCATTTGATATTTGATTTCTTCTAAATGAATTCAGAAATGAATTTCAGTTGATGATTTTAGTTTCCATTTGTAATAATGATAGTAGTTTTTCCGGTGAAATTAGACAATTTTATAAATAGAATAATATTTTATTTTTAAGTAATATTGTCTTGGAGAGATTCTTTACTCTCAGCAGTGATTTCATTGAAAATTTATTACTAATGAAATGGAATATATTTTACAGATCAATAAGGCTACGGTCACTAACCTCAAACACCGACCAAACACAAACGACCTATGTGGCGTCCTCTCTCTTTCACATCACATACAAAACGGGCCTCCTTTCTCTCCACCCCATCTCCCCTCAATATGGAAACATCTCTCCCTCTCTCCGCTAGATATGGAAACACAATAAGCCTCGCTAGAGGATCGGATCTTGAAATACAACCCGTTATGAAAACCTCGCATGAAATGCAAAACCGAGCTCGTCGAGTTTTAGAGATTATATTTATTAGAATTTGGATGAAATTGATGAATTTATTTAGTATTGGTTTTCTCTTTGATGTTTTATGTGCTTGGTTGGATTTTTGTGATGGCGTTTGTTTGCTAAGGTCTGTTTGATTTTATTATGAATTTTATTTGAATTTAGTAATAAATTATGGATTTCTGTTCAACTCAACTTGTTCTCCTCTTTCCCGTTTTGCATTTCACGCGAGGTTTCCATAACGGGTTGTATTCCAAGATCCGATCTGCTAGCGAACCTTATTGTGTTTCCATATCTAGCGGAGAGAGGGAGAGGTGTTTTGGGGGGGGGGGGGGGGGGGGGGGGGGGGGAATGAGGAGGAGAGAGGGCGCATTTTGTATGTGATGTGGAGGAGAGAGGGCGCCACATAGGCCGTTTGTGTTCGGTCGGTGTTTGAGGTTAGTGACCGTAGCCTTATTGTTTACAGATATATTTATTTTAGTATATTTTACATTATGTGAAACTAAACCAAATTTCGGAAATAGAAGCCTCCCTAAGTAAAAGCGCAATTTTAGGTTAACTTATATAAGAGGGAATGGACATTAGCAAATAGATATAGCATTTTATTTTTTTTGAACTCCTCAAGTAGGGACAATTTTGTTAAAAAAAAAAAAAAAGCAAAATTGCTCAATTAATGTATATAAAGTTTGAACTCATGACATCTTGTCTCTCTAACAAGATAATCTGGGACTACATCATGCATGGGACCATTTGTAATAGATACATCATTTTGTTGAATGGCAATGAAAAATTCAGTAGATCAATTCTTTGTTGCAGAAACGTATACCATGGAACTTAACTAGTTGTTAGCTTTTAGTTCCACATGAAAGAAAGACTAAGCGATTTCTTTAAGAATTGCAAATTTAGGCTATAAACACTCTCAACTTGTCATTAAAAAGAATTCGAGGATTGGAAGAAGTTAGAGGGTAGTCTATATTTATTTAATTATTTTTTTCTATGAAGGTTCTACTTAAACCGTTTTTTTTTTTTTTTTTTGTCTAACTTCAGATTTTGTGAGCATTTTTTAATATTAATATGTTGGAAGCATTATTAAGAATCTGCTCCTTTAAATTAAATAAATAAATATTCATTACCAAAATTATAGTTATAATTACCAAAAGAGAAAACTTAAACCAGCTCAAACAAATTTATAATTACCAAAATTTATAAGAAAAATAGAATATTTTGGAAAGAAGCACTTCTCCTTCTGTTTGTAAACTCTGAACTTAATTTTAGGATGAAGAAATATCAGATCAATATGAAGAGAAAATTCAATCGAATTTATATATAAAAAGATTTTAGCAAGAAAACAATAATAAATAATGACTATTGAGTTTTTTTTTTTTTAGGAGAAAAAGTCAAAAAGGAAATAAGAATGAACGAATTTTAAATAGTTCACTTTAATTGCAAAATCATTTGAGTTATTCATTTATTGCAAAATAGCATGATTTATTTTTCTCTATATTTAATAAATTTCTTGCTATTTATGTGGACAAACAAATATTTCATTAAATATGTGATTAAAATCATACAACCTGAATTTAAAAATCATTATAAAAGATAGTTGTAAAATAATGATACAGACATAACCATACAAAAGTAACGACATTATAAAATCAACAGTTCAAAGATACATGGAAAATAATGAAATGAGGCTATTCATTAAACCATGTTACTAAATCCTCTTCTGAATGAATTAATTATTTCGTAGACTGTTGGAGAGCTCCCTGCATGTAAAGTTTAACATTATTGTCTTCATGACATAAACTTTCCTTGCAGTTCTCATTCCCTTTTTCCTCGATTCTAGTTTGATCATGATCATTGGAATTAACATCATAACGGTGTTCACTTGTCTCCAATTCAAGGTCCGGTTCCCACCACGGAAATATCATATGCGTCATTATGAAATTATCCATGCGCTTTCGGCTCACGTTCAAACTTGCAGAAGGGAGAAGGTGCGACATCTCTGACCCCTTTCGAAATAAATTTGATATCATTTCCCTATAACAATAGATCACAGTTAAGAAAGCAAAAGATTCGAGCATAGTTATCAATCTTTTTTTATGCGTAGTTAACGATATTTTTTTTTTTTTACTTTACAATGGACTCATATGTCTTTTATCTATTTTTAGAAAAAATACTAACGTTTAGAGAGACTCGAACTTAAAATTTCTTTAAAAGTTCAAAAGTATCTTACTTGAGTTGACAAGTTTTGACTACATGTTACCAATCTATTATCAAAATATTAGTTAAAAGATGGCGCTTACTACCTGACCGAACTTCGCGTAGCGAGTTGGGCGACCCCACTTGCTTCGGTTCCCTCCAAATCTTTTCTTTGTTTGAAATACTTGATGTACCCCATGGAAATGAGATCGGCATGGTGAACGAAAAGATATGGAGTCCATAAAGTTAACTTGGCGAAATTTTTCTGTGACTTTTTACGTTGGTCCTCTAAGATATAAGTAAGGGCACCTTTGAAGAAGGTCTTTGCCATGTGTATCCCGTCCGGTATCAACTCACAAGGGATCTCAGCAAATGGCGGGTTGAAAAGAAAAGTTTTCAAATGGATGTCTTTCTCTTTCGCCATGTATTTACCTGTTATACATTCAAAACTTAAAATCTGTTTTTGGCAGATAAAATTGTTTCTTGAATACTTAAGTAAACAAACAAAAATATCAATAAATTGGAACCCGACACATCTTAGTCCTCCTGCAATGCACTGAACAAACTAGACTTTTGGTCATTCACAAAAAAAATCATATATTTTGAACTGCATAGTTACATGACCAGTAATTTTGAGCAGTTGGTTGGTTTGATCAGTTATTTTGGACATCACTAGAACTATAACATTACCGATAATTGTTGCAGTAGAGGCACCCAGTGAGTGGCCCGTCAGCCAGACATTTGATGCTCCGAAATCCTTAACAAACTTCTCAACCATGAGTATAGCATTTTGTATGCGCGAAGTTTTATTTAGACTCCCCATACACAAACGTAAGTCGAGAAAAACATCTCGTATCGCCTGTCCCTTCTCCACCATGGTGCCTCGAAAAGCAATGACGAATCTCGGAGCAGCATCTCGATTATAAACTGCTGATAATAGTAAAATTAATTATATAATATATTATATTGTTTATATTATAACTATACAGGAAACTCTCTAGAACACAAGTTCTTACCGGCCTAGTATAACTAGTCAGGTATAATAATTAGCCCAAAATATTTAAGCTAAGTTGTATTAGTAATAAACTCCTAATTTAGCTATTAAAATAATTCTATTTTTTAAATATTAAATCAAGGTAAGACTAATTTTCCTCTACTCTCATTTTTGTTTCGAGATGCTACAAAATCAAGTCGAAAATCATTTTCTTTACTTGTGGCGGGTGAGACTTGGTGTTGCTTGAATCGCAAGACAATACCATATATGGAATGGTCGTGTACATCGATCACCTTGTCTACTAGCTCATAATGAAAATTCTCCCACCAATCGGGAGCGAGTCGTTGTTTCCGTTGCTTTATTCGGTCTCGCTCAACTACATATGCCCCCTGAACCATACATGCCATGATGCTTCTCTGATGATGCGGATTGCTCCTGTTTTATTTGTTCAAAACAAGAAGGGGCTTAATAATGGAAGTAAAACTTTTGAGTCTTCTTTCATTAAATAAAAATAATGTTGGCTAAAAGAGTGCTGACTGCTGATATTTGCATGAGATTGCATTTCATAGAAATGAAGAAAATATTGTGATTGAAGAAACCAATTCCACAAAAATTTAATTAAATTATCCTTTTGAAAAATTTAAATTAAAAATCTTCTATATATTTTTTTGATAAATGGCTGCCCTAGATAAATTGGTTTTTAATCAAAATAAATCAATAAATAAATAGAGCAATTCTTCCATACATCCAATTTTTTTGGACCATCCATTTAGTAGATCCAATGGCTAGATTAAATTGGAGTACCCGGTTGCATTTCAACAGCCGGTTTAGCCGGTAATTTCAATTGAACAGCCTGTTAAAAACTACTAATAAATGGGTATAATAGTTATTTCACAACATTACATGGGGACGTGGGTTGATTGTCTAAAACAACAATGATTGTTTACTGTATTTGTTGTTTAATGGATTTCAGTATAATGGGTTGAGGTTTATCTCAAACACAACCCGCCTCACATCTAAAATACTTTATACGATATACTTACTATATTTATTATGTAAAATCATTTTATTTTCCTAAGTGGAGTAAGCTCTCAGAACCAAAAATATTTTGTTCCCAGCCCCAAAATGCACACTCGGTACATGATATCATACAAAATAACATGTACATATAACAAACATCTATGTTCCCGCATATACTTTAAAATTCAGCCATATCATATCGGATACTTAGATACATATCAGATGCTATCATAATATTTTGTTCTAAAATAATAACATATATTTCACAGATATTTTCTGTATGCACATCGGATACCTCTAACATAAGAAAATATGTATTTAAAATGTCTAATGTAAATTCATTAAAATAATACAAAGACATTTAATTATATAGCTAAAATAACAAACAAATACCTTGCAGTAAGATATTTACGTAATAATAAATTCGTAGTATCTGCTACAGCAAAATATCTCAATATATAGAAAAAAAAAAGTATGCATTATTTACTTTTATATAAGACTCATCACTAAATTATATATATAATTATTAAATAAAAATTTGTATATATTTTTTTATAGACGATAATATATTTTATATTGTAGCTCACTAATATACTTGTAAAAAAATGCACAAAATTTGGAGAATAGAAATATTTCCTGGTAAATGGATCTTTCAGTCAAGTGAAACATTTACTGCTAACATTGTCTTGGTGCAATGGTTATGGCATTGAGCGGTAGTCAAGAGGTCATGAGTTCAAATCCCGCAGGGAGCAGGGTTAGGTACGGATTTTAGGAGGGGTTTTGCAAAACAGGCTAGCTAGCCTCCACCTTTCACTTGAATTAGTTAAACAATTTAGGTAATATTTAGTTCCTATTGACAATGATTACAGTAAATTAATTACCAGTTGACAGTGGTTAAATGTTTGGGGCCCGAAACTTCAAAAGGGTCAAATTTTGAAATTGAAAACACTAATGGAATCATCTTCCTTAGCCCTGAACAAAAGAAATTACCAAACTATATATCAGTAAGAAATCAGGATAAAAAAGTTGTATCAATTAATAATTGCACTAATATTATCTGAAAAAAGATATGTGAAGAATTAGGGAGTGAAGTACCTAAATGTTGCTTTTGAGAGCTTAAGTGATAGAATGGATCTTTTAGGACAAAATGGACGTATTTATAAACCTTGAAGTATGACCAAGTCAGCAAGCATTAAAAACGACATAATTAATCATAAATTAAGCACACATTTTTAATTCAAATGTACACTGAATGAGAAATATGGCACAAAACTAAAGGCGGCAAACGGCAGGTCGGGTCTGGTTCGGATTCGGGTCAATTCGGATTTCGGGTCAATGCGGGTCACGGGTCGTTTGGGTCACGGGTCAATCGGGTTACGGGACGTTCGGGTTTCGGGTCGTTCGGATTTCGGGTCATTCGGATTCGGGTTAATTCGGATTTCGGGTCATTCGGGCTCGGGTCGCGGGTCAGTTGACTTATGGTCAATGTCAGATTCTGATCAAAAGTCACTCAGATTAGAGGTCGCTATTCCTCCGAATTGATATTTCAGGTCATTTGAATTATTCTGGTCAGTATTATTAAGTCAATTATGTTAGAACAAGCCATAAAATTCTCAATTTTGAGATTTTTTGGATAAACAAAAAAAAGTTTATTTTCAGGTCAAATCGGACGGGTCATTCGGGTTCGGGTTAATTCGGGTCATTGGGGTTCGGGTTAATTCGGGTCACGGGTCGTTCGGGTCGCGGGTCGTTCGGGTTTCGGCCTTTCGGGTCGTTTCGGGTTTCGGCCTTTCGGGTTCGGATCATTTTGGGTTTCGGGTCGTTTCGGATTCGGGTCCGGTCGGACGGGTTTTTCGGGTCGGGTCAGATTTTGCCAGCTCTACACAAAACACGACATAATTATTTGTATTTTTTTTAATTTGATATGAGCATTGTAGTTGTTTTTCTTCTTACTTTCAATTCATTATGAGACATATTTTGAAGTCATGGTTAATATAATCATTTTTTAAGTTTTGAGTGCACATATTAATTATTATATTTTTAAAAAGTTATCCTTTGTTTTTTTCCCATATAATACTAGTCTAAATCTATGTGGAAATCAAACTGCTATATTTCTCTTGTTCTGTTGTTCTTGTCTGTTTTTACGTTTTCTACTGTAAAACCTAGTATGTATCGGCCCTTCTAATGGGTCAAGGATTGTAAAGATTGTTTTTTTTACTTCATAAAAATTTCGAGAAGTAGGCAATCCCCTACTCTCCTTCCAAAAAAAAAATGCTAGTTGAGATCTTGCAAATGAAATGCAATACTCTAACAGTCGATCCTAATTGTTCATTTCTATTTTTTTTGTTTTTTGGTTTTTAGAAACAGAAAACTATTTTCTGTTTTTTTGTTTCTGCTTCTGAAAAAGGGTTTTTTTATTTCAAAACCAAACAAAAACGGGAAATTGAAACATATAGTTATTTTTTTCAGAAACTCATTTTCTTTTTGTGATTGAAAAAAAAAAATGGAAACAAGCCTATTTAGTCAAACATGTTTTGATTTTTTTTGGGCCCAAAAAAAAAAATGAAAGACAGGAAACAAAATGATACCAAACAAGATCTTATATATTTATTTGATTTTATCTCATAATTTCATATATACCCCTATAAAAAGTGAAATATCACCAATACTCCTACAAGATTACTCAAATATCATGGATACCCCTACAAAATCACTTATATATCATGAATACCCCTACAAAGTTTTAAAATATCATAAACACTTTTGTCGTTAATATTCCGTCAAAGTTTGTCAATCAAATAACATCTATAATAATTGCATTATTATTGATTACTTTATTAAAATATAAAAAGATTATTATATACTAATTTTTTATTAATTTCTTTTAGAAAAATGTATATTTTTCTCTCAAACATATTCATCTTGAACCTATTATATATAAATATATAAACTAAAAAGTACAAAAAATAACTCAATATAAAATTATTACCATATTTACATTGAGAAAAGACGAAAAAATAAAAAAATAACGTTAATATTAACACTAAGTATATCATAGGGGTATCTATGATATTTGAGTGATTTTGTAGTGGTATTGATGATATTTCACCTTTTGTAAGGGTATACGTGAAATTATGATGTTTTGTAGGGGTACACGTGAAATTTGACCTATATATTAAGATAACAAAATAATTAAAAATGGTAAACATATATGAGAGCGAAATCCCTTATCTCGAAACAAAACATGATATAGTGAATAGATGCATCAAAGCTTTCGATAGAATATATGATATAGTGAATAGATGCATCAAAACTTTTGATAGAATATTAGAATCCTTGCTCCTAGACTTATCCAAATTCTAAAGAATCCTCACTGACTATTGACAGGTAGATTATTGGGTCGTAATTATTGTGGCATTGGTAGGAAAATGAGAAATTGGAGTATTATTGGCTCATTACTATTGTAAGAGGAATGCCTTGATTTGGACATGGTCTGGAGATAGAGAAGAATATATACCGAAGATCATTTGTAAAGGATAGGACATGTTTTTTTTTGTTTTTTTTTTTTCCAATTACATAGCCCGTAGACATTCAAACCTAATTAACTATGCCTCCGAAGTTTCGAACTCTTATTCTAATGAAAGAGGGGCTTGATGCCAATCCAACTGCGCTACAGTAGTGGCAAGACATGTTTAATTTATTAATGAATATTTTGATTTATTCTAAATCTATTAATACTCCATAATAAATGGTAGATAGTGGAGAGTTAATCTTTTGGCCTGTTAAAATGTTAAAATCAAGAGAAAACATCAAACACGACTCGGTTCAGAACAAGAGACCTAAATTATGGCTCTCTAAAATGCATAGCTAAAATGAAACTTCTCATTAACTCTATTAATGTGCTAATTGTTCATTGCTTTGACCCGATCAACCAAATGGACAAGCAAATCAGGTATGTAACAATAGAAAATAATGATTATACATCTACAAAATTATCACAGTACTTAAAATTATTTTTTTTCTTTATAAAACTATATAAATTATTTTTATGAAATATACTAAAAGAAAGCTCAAAATTTAATATAACCAAAAATAGAAGTGAAATTATCAAAATATCTTTCATATATACATGTATATTATTGAAAAAATAGTAAAATTCAGAAAATGCCCCTAAACCAAATTTTCGAAATTTCGGGATATAACATCCGGCACATCTTTGCATTATACTTTTTGCTCTCCTGTCCATTCATCCTTCATAGTTACAAAAAAGACACAAAATTGCAAAAATTACATATTTAGAAAAACAAAATAATAAAAAAAGTACCCCATATATATATTATAAATATTTTGATGATATATGATGGCAATGATATAATATTCTGATTCTTGTGAAAATTAATCTACAAAATATTCAAAACATATATATTCCATCCGTACGGTTGAAATTTGAATTTTTGATGATTTAATACGTATTTTGGACCGTATGTTTTTCACCCCAAAAACATACGTATGTTTTTTAGCATCTCCCATATATATATATATATATTTTTTTTTTTAAGCTTCAGCAGGCGAATTGCCTTGCTGAGATATCATTTAAAATAAAGAGTTTTCTTTTAAAAAATTTTACAAGGATGGAAAATTAGAAGAAAAGAAATTAAACGGAGAAATTACAAAGATGGAATATATATATATATATATATATATATATACACACACAGAAAGAACTCTTCATCCAAGTCTGGAACATTCACTCTTATCATTTTTCTCTCTATATATACGAAACTGCACAGAAAATTTACAAAACCACCCCTCAAATTTCCAAAATCAAGCAAACTAATTAATAAATAAATATATATAAATAAATAAATTATTACGAATGAATAAATAAATAAACAAATACATAAATAAATATAAATAAATCACTTTTCTCTCTTTATCATACGAAACAGCTGTCGAGACTGCATAACAATTTACAAAATGTTCCCTAAAATTTCCAAAATATTAAAATAAATAAATTTATTAATTAAGTAAATTAAATTACCTTCTTGGCGTACTTTAGCACAATTGTTAACGACATAATCTCCCAAGTCTTGGAATGTTTTCGCCATGTTACCTTGTGGGTACGACACTGCTTGAGGACCTATGAGTTTTTCTCGCGGTCTTTCTCCGTTATTAACTAAACAGTCCATGATTAGTCTCTGATGATTTGGACAAAACTCTTGTTTGAAATCGTAAGATTAAATCTTTGAAGAGTAAATATGCATTCAAATCCATACGGCAATAAAAAAAATCATATAACATGCCAACATATGCTAGCGCAAGTGGTCAAAGACATACTCGAATGAGAGATCTCAAATTCAAGGCCGGCCTAGTTGGATTTTTCCCGAAAAATGGATGGGGACGTATGAGAAATATAACAAAATAATTTAAACTCAGAATTTGACCCTTGGCGATATTTGGCCCTCAAGTTTCTTTTGATCCATATTTAATTCCACAATAAATTCGTTTCTCTCCTCCATTATTAAATGATTATGTCTCTTAAATTTGACATATAAGCAACAATGTTGCTCTTTTTTTTAAAACATAAAAAGATATTTCTACACCAAATCAAAATATACTATACAAATAAAATTTCAACGAGTAAAACCTCAACTTCACAGAACTAAATCTTTGTTGCATCCAATTCCAAACCATATCATTTAGCATCTTTGACAACATATTGAAAAACCTTTCTTTCGGTTAACTCTCAAGCTTGCTGACGGTAGAAGGTGCAACATCTCCGACTCCCGTTTGAAGAAATTTAATATCATTTCCCTGTAATAAATAATAAATCAGTAGGTTTTTATTCGTATAATAGTGGAATAGTGGTACGATTGTATTATATATCAATAACCATCTTGCAGAAGAAGTTGTTCTTATATTTTTGTCTCTTAGATCTTAGTGTTGTGGTTTTATTCCATGCATGTGTTGTTAATCAAGAAGATTTTGTGGTCTTGTCTGATTGGTTGAGTTAACCCATAATATTGCATGTAAACTGTTCGACGAAATTCGTAAGAAAGGAAAATTTATTCAGAATTCAGATTCACCCTATTTTGCTAACAAATGTTTAGTTACCTTACGGAACTTCGTGTAGCGAGCCGAGATACCCCACCGACATTAATTTCCTCCAATTCTTGTCTCTGGTTGAAGTACTTGATAAACGACATGCTAATTGGATCATCAGGGTGAATGAAAAGATAGGGAGTCCAAGAAGTCAACTTGGCGAAGTTATCGTACGACTTTTGGCGATAGCCGTCTTAAGAGATAAACGAGTCCAGCTTTGGAAAAGGTCATAGCCATTTGCATCTTTTCCTTGAATCGTTCACTGAGGAATGGTACAAAATCTAAAGGAACCTTCGGAAACGGAGGGTTGAAGAGGAAAGCTTTCAAATGTATGTCTTTCTCCTTAGCTATGTGCTTACCTGTTATACTTCAAAACTTAGAATGGCATTATTTTTACTTTGCGAATGGATAAATCCACAACCACATTCAAATTCACAAACTATTCCACAACTTCTTCTCTTGATGATTTACGGGTCCTAATGATTAATGTATTTATGGGGTCCACAAATAAGTGAGAGAGTTGTGAAAAATTATGCGGACGTAGCTTCAACTCTCTTGAATACCAAATATATGGTTTTTGACCTGTTGATTGAGTTTAATTACCAATAACTGTTGCAGTGGAGGCGCACCTAGTGAGTGGCCCGTCAGCCAAACATTGGATGCTCCAGCATTGTCGGCGAACTTCTCGACCATGGCAATAGCATTTTTTGCGCGTGAAAGCTTGTTTAGACCCCCTACAGTCACACGGTAATCTAGATAAACATCTCGTATCAAGTGTCTCTTGTCCAACATTGTGCCACGAAATGCAATGACAAATCTCGGAGCAGCATCTAAATTGTACACTGCAGAAAACCTTAAACTTAATGACTTGTTTTATTTATAGGTTATAAAATTATAGAAACCATGATAAGTAATTCGCCTGTATGAAAAACATCACGAAGCGAAATATGTGTCATCTGATTATATAAACATGGTATTGAAATGTTAAAATAACAAAGAAAGAAATGAAAACAAAAAAATTTGAAAAAAATATTACTTATATCCGAGGACTCAGGCTGCTTGAATTGCAAGACAATACCATATATTGAATGGTCGTGTTTATCGATGAACCTATCTATGAGCTCATAATGAAAATTTTCCCACCAATCAGGCGCAATCGGTTGTTTTCTCTTTTTTATACGATCTCCATCTGAACCATGCATGCCATGATGCTTCTCTGATGATGTGGATTTCTCCTGTTTTATATAAATTCTTTTAAGCTCATTTGTTACTTCTAAAAAGATTTCCTCATTCGATTAAAAAGATATGTTGTATAAAGAGCCTTGATGCTTGCATGAGGTTGCATCTTTTAGTTGCTAAGCAGGAAGGAAAAGGTTAATCTGTTCCCACAAAATCCCCCATCCCCCCCCCCCCCCCCCCCCCGCCCCGCCCAAAAAAAAAAACACACACACACACACACAGATGAAAATGTAATGTTGTACAAAAAAGGTATCTACTATTGCACGACACGGCATTGGGACGTGTTGCACTGCCCCGACTGTTCTTCGAACGTATTAGTTATAAATAGCATATATTTTTATAAACAATATCATATATCTGTAGAACAACATGTCTTTTTTATAAAAACAGTACATTAATTATAAAAAAAGCTGCATACAAAATGTATAGAAAGTTCTATACATCTGTTTATGAAAAATATATATCAATTATATATAATCAGTATAGATATGTAATAAAATAGTATAAAGGTTCAGAACAACAACATATATGGTGTTATAAAAATAGCAAATAATATCACAAAACACCATATAGGGTCATATTTAGTATATATGTTCTAAAAAAAGATTATGTGTAAAAAAATAATGGTTGCCTATAATTAAATTGGCTACCAAATGATCCACATCTGACATATATATATATATATTCAATATATTTTACTATTCGAATATATGACCTACTGATATATTGTTCAATATAAACTAAAGTAATATTTGCTAAAAACTGAAGTTTTGTATGACACATTACAAAATTGCATGTTAGTTTGTTGGTGGAAAGCTTGATGCTAAAACGTATGGAAATGTTTACATACTAAGAAAATGATTTCACTAGATTAATTACCAGTTAACAATGTTTAAATGCTTGGGACCCGAAACTTCAAAAGAATCATGTGATAGATTCATTTTCCTAAATTCTGGTTCCCCTTCTTAATCCCTCATTGTTTAGCTGAACAAAATAAATTACCAAATATATAAAGAAATTAGAAACAAACAAACAAACAAAAAAAAAAAAAAAAAAAAATATATATATATATATATATATTAAAAAATATTATCTGAATGAACGAGGGAGTTAATTACCTAAATGGTGCTTTTGAGAGCTTAATTGAATGGACCATTCCATTTTAGACCAAATGAATCTATTTATGACCTTGAAGTACATAACTAAACATGACATCAATTTTTTTTTTTTCTGAATGATAAACATGACTTAACAATTGATGTAGGTTTCCTTTCTCTTTTACTTTATTTTACTTTTTTTTTAGTTTGCATTGAGCTGTCCAAGTTGTTAAATCAAATCTATATCCAGTAACTAACATGCTTAGCACATATTTGAAGTCATGGTCAGGTCAATGTAGAATTATCTTTTTATTATATATCCAGAGTGGTGTAGTCTACCTACGGGTTTAAAACAAGAAAAGACTGGTGTAGTTGCATATAAATTACTGATATTTAAAGGTTTTCCTATGTTTATAATTTGCTAGTATAAATCATGAAAATCCAACCCAGAAATCTAACAACCGATTCTTATGGTTCACAATTATTAATCAATAACTAATTACTTATGTTATTTTATTTATATTTCTCTATTTAGCTGCCATCTTTTTGTATATAAATGCACACATTATAATATACCTAGTTACAAACCGATTCTCATGGTTCACAATTATTAATCAATAACTAATTACTTATGTTATTTTAATTATATTTCTCTATTTAGCTGCCATCTTTTTGTATATAAATGAACACATTATAATATACCTAGTTACATCTTGCAAAAATCAAATAATTATAAAACAACATTCGCAAAACAAAAATATAAATACACATCCAAAATAATCATAACAATATAATTCAAAACTCCTCACTAAATTACAAAATCATGTAAATATAGGCAAATCCACAAGCCTCTCGATCGTCTACAATTGATCATACGGCGCTATCTGAAAAATCAAACCAAAAAACATCAAAACCAAATTCATATACTGAAATTAATTAATTAATATCTTAATAACCTAAATTATTAAAATAAAACTAAAACAAACCTGATTAAAACCATCAGGCCAAGTAATGGAAACGGCGTAATTCCCCATCGGTTTTATCTCTTCAGGCTCTATATCATCAGGCACATCTCCGTATTGTATTTTTTGCTCTCCCGTCCATTAATCCTTTATATTTACAAATAAAATACCAAAAATATTTAAAAGATATAAAATAATAATCTAATAAAAGTACCCCTATATGTATATAACTTTCTGAAAAATTACCAAAAAAATGTATAATTCCAAATAATAAAAAAAAAATATATATATATATATATAAGGGAAATTTGCAAAAAAGCCCAAACATTATGCCGAAATTGCAAAAAATAAAACCTGCATTATTGGAAATTGCAAAACCGTCCCTACATTCTTGCCAAAATTGCAAAGAATGCAGGGGCTTTTTTGCGATTTTCAGTAATGCAGGGACTTTTTGCAATTTCAGCATAATGTAGGGACTTTTCTGCAAATTTCCCTATATATAATCTAAAATATATATATATTGACACAAAATTTTATACTACAAATATATATTCAAAATCACAAGAAAATATATATTCAAAAAATTTATTAAAAATATATATTTAAAAAAAAATACCAAAAATATATATATTAAAAAAAGTACCTAAAACATATACACATAAAATTTCCCTATTAATATATTTTTATTCAAAAAATTAATAATAATGAAAATATGCACGACACTTTGGGCAGAACGGTCATTTCTCCTGACAGTAGCAGGATGCAGAAAGAACTCTTCATCCGAGTCTAGAACTTTCACTCTTATCGCTTTCCTCGCTCTATCATACGATACAGCCGTCGAAACTGCACGGAAAATTTACAAAAACACCCCTCAATTCCCAAAATATTAAAAATAAATAAATAAATTATTATGAATTAATATATAAATAAACACATAAATAAGCCGCTTTTCTCTCTTTATCATGCGACAGCAGTCGAAACCGCCTGACAATTTACAAAAACACCCCTCGAATTTCGAAAATCAAATAAATTATAAATAAACTTATAAATAAGGTATTATGAATGAATAAATAAATAAACGCAAATGAATCGCTCTTCTCTCTTTAACAAATGAAACAACTGTACAAACCTCGTGACAATTTACAAAACCTTATCAAAAAATTATTAAATTAAATAATTTACCTTGTTGACGTATTTTAGCGCACTGTTGAACGACACAAACGCCGAGATCCTGAAACGTTTTCGCCACGTCACCTTGCGGGTCCGATACTACTTCTGGAATGCCGGAGTCACCAGACGCTGACAGCTGTCCAATTATTTTATGTTTTTTTAGTTCAGTCCTTCAACTTTTTGTTATTTACCAAAAATAGAAAAAATTTAGAAGTGAGTTTTAATGATTTACGGTTGGGCGAATGGGGAGGTCGAATAGGTTTGGGATTCCAAATTGCTGAACGACCTAAAATAAATTAATAAAATAAATAAATAAATTATTTTTTATGTGATGTGAAATTTATGAAATTATATTTAATTATTTAAATATTTTTACTTGAATGCCAGAGCCTTGGCCAAAAGGGAAATGTTTTTTTCCGTCTGCTTCGAAATAACACATGTTTTCTACTACAGCAACACACGGTACCTTCAAATATTTAAATTATTAAATAAAATATAATTTAAAAATAAAAGAATAAAGAGATTACCTTGAGTTTGGAAAGCATTCATTATTTATTTATTTATTTAATCAAAATAAATAAATAAGTAACATGGTTGTGGAATCATCATCCACAAATAACCTATATACATTCACTATATACCATTATCAATACTAAATAGTAAATCTTGGCTAAAGTTTGATGCAAAACAAGCTAGCTAGCCTCTACCTTTCACTTGAATTACTTAAACAATTTAGGTAATATTTAGTTCCTATTGACAATCAATTACTAAAGAAATGATCACAGTAAATTAATTACCAGTTGACAGTGGTTAAATGTTTGGGGCCCGAAACTTCAAAATGATCAAATTTTGAAATTGAAAACACTAGTGGAATCATTTTCCTTAGCCCTGAACAAAGAAATTACCAAACTATATATCATTAAGAAATAAGAACAAAAACAGTTGTATCAATTTATAATTGCACTAATCTTATCTGAAAAAGGATATGTGAATGAATTAGAGAGTTGAGTGCCTAAATGGTGCTTCTGAGAGCTTAAATGAATGGATCTTGTAGGACAAATTGGACGTATTTATAAACCTTGAAGTATGACTAAGTCAGCAAGCATTACAAAACCACACAATTAATCATAAATTAAGCACGAATGGTATTTTTTATTCAAATGAACACACTGAATGAGAAATATTGCACAAAACATGACATAATTATTAGTAATTTTTAAATTTGGTATGAGCTTTGTAGTTGTTTTTCTTATTTTCAATTCATTATGAAACAATTTTATTATTTTATGTATATATATAACTTAAAAATCAAATTGGAGAAGTCTTGTCAATATAATCATTTTTTTAAGTTTTGAGTGCACATATTAATTATTATTTTTTTAAAACTTAACCTATGTTTTTTTTTCCATGTTATACTAGTCTAAATCTTGCAAATGAAATCCAGTAATCCAATAGTCGATGCTCATGGTTCACAACTTTTAATTTCAAATATTTATATTTATATTTATTTTATTTTATTTCATGGTTCAGAATTATCTAATTATTTTATTATATTTATCTATTTCAATTATTAATTTCATTTACCTCTTTCTTTATAAATGCACACACAATTAATGCCTAGTTGCTTCTTGCAAAATCAAGTAATTATAAAACCGCATTTTCAAAACAAAAATATATCATATTTTAATATAATTCAAAACTCCTCTAAATTATAAAATCATGTAAATATAGTCAAGAACTCTTCATTTGAATCTGGAACATTCACTCTTATCACTTTTCTCTCCCTATTATACGAAACAGCCGTCCAAACTGCACAAAAAATTTACAAAACCAACCCTCAAAATTTCAAAATCAAAAAAATAAATAAATTTTTACGTATGAATGAATATATAAATAAACAAATAATCAAATACATAAATATGTATAAATAAATCATTTTTTTTTCTCTTTATCATACGAAACAGCCGCCGAGACTGCGTGACAGTTTATAAAACTGTCCCTCAAATTACCAAAATTACTTTGTTGACTTAATGCATTGTTAATGATGCAATCGCCAAAGTCTTTCTTGTAATGTTTTTGCCATGTCACCTTGCGGTTCCGACACTAGCTTCTTGACCAGTGAGTTTTTTCCCACGATCTTTCTCCATCAGTACTGTGGCTTGACCTAAACATGCCATGATTATTCTCTGATGATTTGGACAGCTCCTGCTTGAAATCGTAAAATTAAAACTTTGAAGGGTAAATATGCATTCAAATTCATATGGCATTAAAAAACATATGACATGGAAATTAAGGAAAAGTTGTAAACAAAATTAAATTGAGAAAGAGAGAGAGAAATATATTTAGTTCTTACCAATTGATGGAGGAAAGAGAAATATATTTACTAAAAGTTTGAAGACATTTTGAATTTATGTATTTTTGCTTAAATTGGGTTGATTTCTAATCTTCAGTTCATCACTCATAAAGTGCATGATTTAGGATCTTTGATAAATGCACTTTTGAATTATTATGGTTGACTTTATTTTAGCATCTCATATTACCATTTTGAATAAAATCTCATATAATCAAAATTCAGAGTCATTAAAAAAATTAGTTTTAAGATCATACATTGCTTCTATCGAAATCTTGATTTGAACTCTGAAGGAGTCATTCATAAACTTAGAAAAAAATAAAATAAAATAAAATAGGCGGAAATTTATAATTAATTAATAAAGAAGTGTAACAATGTCGTTACACATTTGGAGAGGGCTTAGCATCCCCCGTCGAAATAAATTTCTGTATATTTTTAAGTGCAAACACGACACACTGTAGTACGACTGTAACACGTCGCACTGTAGATATACTGTTATTTTTCATTTTATATACTATTTTCTCATTTTATATACTATTTTGCAATTTAATATACTGTTATTTATTCCTTGTATATTTTTTATTTTTTTACTTTTATATACTGTTTTCCATTTTATATTGTTTTCTCATTTTTATATATTGTTTTCACTTTTTATATATATATTGTTATTAGAAAATAAATTATATATACCGTTATGTATATATTGTTATTAGAAAATAAATTATATATACTGTTATTGAATTCCATCATGAACAGTCGTGCTACAGTGCATCGTGCTGTAGCAGGTCCCTATTTTTAAGTATGTATTTACATCCTATCTATTTTCTATTTACAAAGAAAATAAAGGAAAAAAAACTTGGGCACAAACCCTTATCTAAATCCTTCACGGATCAGAAAAAGAGGCCCAACTTATACAAATCCCAGAAGCCCTAATGGAAATAAAAGCCCACAGAAGTTGCTACACTTTTTAGTTTTATTTTTCTAATATTTTCTGTCGTTTTTTTTTCTTTTTCTTTTCTTTTTTTTGTACAGGTTTATTGTTGCTAATATTTTCCAGCAAAATACTATTTTGCAACTTTTCTGTTTTCCTGAATTTCCCACAAAATAAAAACTTCCAAGGACAGATAAATTAAGAAACAAAATAGGTACATGAATCAAATTTAATTACATCATTTTTAAATTAACATAATTTACTAAAAAATACTCATTCTCGTTAATACCATTAATCAAACAATATCCCAAAGCCTTTGGAAGCATAATTGCCTTGACTATTTGAGTGCTTGTAGCATCAAACTTTTAACATTCTCATCCTCATGATTTAAACTTTTGTCGCAATCCTCACTCGCATTTTTGCTGATTTCAGTCTGATCAATATCTTCTGGATTAACATCACAATGATATTCACTCATCTCCAATTCTACGTCCAGTTCCCACCACGGAAATATCATATGCGGCATTATAAAATCATCCATGTGCTTTCGGTTAACCCACAAACTAGCAGAAGGCAGAAGGTGCGACATCTCTGACCCCTTGATAACCAAATTTGATACTATTTTCCGGCAATAAATCAAATCGTTAAGGGCTCCTTTAGTATCAATTGTCTTTTTCTGTTGTGCTTCTAATTATTTTAAATAATATGTTTTCTTGTTGGCTATTTTAGAATGAATAATTTTCGCCTATCAACAATATATAATATCCAATATAATATGTCCTTGTTTATTTATATTTTATAATGTTAAAATGTTATTTCAGGAATAATATATACTGTTTTTAGTGTGAATGTATAACATTTTTTGAGTAATTATACTACTTCCAGTGCGAATATAATAATTTCCAGAGCCAATATACCATTCTAATTACTGGTATACCATTTTCGAACCAATCCATTTTCCCCAAGGTTAAAATATCATTTTTTGTGTGAATATATATAATTTTCTATGCCAATATACCATCCTTGTTAATAATATGTCATTTTTGTGCCAATATATATACAATTGACCCATGAATTAGTCATTTTAATTACATAATGGAACTCCGCATAGCAAGTCGAGCGACCCCGCCTGCTTCTCTTGCCTCCAAATCTTTTCTTTGTGTGAAGTATTGAATGTAAGCCATGGAAATCGGATCGATGACGATTTATTTTGAGGTGTTAATTGAGTTTTTTTTTTTTTTTTGAATCATATTAATTGAGTTTATTACGTTGTTTTTTTTTTAATATTCAACTCATATTCGATGAGTTGAGAGACTTTGCTAAATATATCTAAATAAGTTTTATATTTGCTAAAACTTAAACTTATGACCTCTTGCTACACATACAATATATATTCTACCAACTAGCCTATGAGCCATTTTCATTATTAAGTTGTTTTGGACCAGTATATCACCTAAACTGCAACATTACCGATAATTGTTGCAGTATGATGCTCCGAGATTCATCGTCGTGTTTCGAGGCACAATGTTGGAAGCATCTAATGTCTGGCTGACGGGCCTCTCATTGGGTGCATATTTGGATTACAGACTGTCGAAAATATTTAACCTAATTAGTTCTTAAATTAATTCAATAGTTGTACAAGAAATTTGTTAGAACACAAGTTCTTATAGACCTAATACAGTTGCTCAGGTCCGTTAAGCTAACTCACAGTAGATTCCTTCTTCTAAGCTTTTTGTTAAATGCTCAATGTAGAATTAATTTTCTTGTACTCTCATTTTTCTTTAGGGACGTTACAAAATTTAAGTCGAAAAGCATTTTCTTACTTGCATTGGAGGATCCTGAGGTTGCTTGAGTCGCAAGACAACACCGTATATTGGACACATCGATGACCTGGTCTACAAGCTCGTAATGAAAATTCTCCCACCAATTAATCGGGAGCGAGAAGTTGTTTTCGCTTTTCTTTTCTAGTAGAAAAAAATCCAAAAAATTATACTAAAAATATTTCGAAACAGTCAAAAAAAATACTAAAAATGAGCAAAAAATAAAAAAATACTAAAAACACGCCAAAAAAATTTGGGCGACCCTTCGCGAAGGATATCTATCTAGCTGAGAGTATGCAACGTCAAAAAAACGTGAGAAATTGAAAATATCGTGAGAATTTAAAATCTTGAGAAATTGAATGGGAGCTATTGGGAGGTAGGAGAAAAAAATGTATGCTTAATTTTTATGGGAGGTAATTTGGGAGCTTCTAATAATATCACAAATATGGAAGTTGATAGGAGGTAGTAAAATGAGAGTCCAAAATTATTTTCTAAATACCTCCCATTTAAGTATCACGTGGCGTGCTATGGTTGATCAGGAAATAGGGAGTCACTAATTATGGGAGGTAAATAGCCGTTCCCAATTGAAAAATATGTTTTGCAAAAGAGTGTCCATATTTGCGTGAGGTTGCATTTATAAATAAGCCATTGAAGAAAGCTTCCTCTTTTTAAAAAAATAAAATGAAGTAAGGCTAAGTAAAGAAATCTGAAGAAAAATTAAAATTAGAAACCTTCCACGTTTACTTTTTGTATTGAAATGACTGCGCTAGATAAATTGATTTTATTCAAATAAATAAATTAACTAATTAATTAATTATTAAATAGATTAGTAAATAACTTGGTTGTCAGATAAGTTGATTGAAAAATAACTACAGTAAATCGATTACCAGTTGACGGTGTTTAAATGTTTGGGGCCTGAAACTTCAAAAGGATCGTATTTTGAAAGTGAAAACATTAATGGAAGGATTGAACTCATTTTCCTTAGATCTTTTTTCGAAGGAAATTCTCCTTAGATCTGGATCCTCTTCTTCTTCTCTGATTGGTTATCTGAATTCTGAACAAAAGAAATTCCATTTAAACTCAAAAAAAAATTCATATACATATGATAAAAAATCGAAGCAAAAAAGTATAATCAATTTAGAAATTGCATTAATATTATCTGAGAATAAAACATTATTTGAACGAATTAGGGAGTTAATTACCATAATGATGCTCTGCATGAATCTAGCTATGAGGACCAAATGGAAGTATTTATACCTTGAAATATATGGCTAAGTCACAATTTCTAAAAGTCAGACAATTAATTCATAAATTAAGCACAAACAAAAATATTTTTATTCAATCGTTCGCTGAATAAGTACTTATGATAATATAAGATGCACAAAACATGGCATAATAATTGAGCTAATCTTTCTCTAATAATTTTATTTATTTATCTTAGTTGGCTATTAGCTGTGCAGTTTGTTTTCCTTTTTATTTTCAATTAAAAATGGCATTCATTTATTATTTTTTATATATAAAATCAAATCTATATCTTGTACCAACATGCTTAGCACATATTTGAGCTCATGGTCAATGCAAATATCCTTTATTTTTATTTAATTGCACATAATAATTATAAATCTTTAAAAGGTTTTCCTATCTTTATTTGCTAGAAATTAAATAATTTAAATACGAATCACAACTATAATTCTAACAATAGATTCTCATGTTCACAATTAATAATTACTTTGTTTATTTTTGGGGAAATCTCCAAAAAGTGGTTGAATTTGTTTTAGCCCTATAGGGTTAACATTAAATTTTCCGTACAATAAAAAATTTAATAGACTAAAATTCCCTCATATATTTATTTATATATTATATTTTATTCAATTAGAAATAATAAATAAATGAATAATAATATTTTCAACATAATATCACGATATTATTATGATATTATATTAAATATTTTTCTATTATTCTATATTTATATTATTATGATATTATATTAAATATTTTTCTATTATTCTTTAAATTTCGTGTTCAATACAGATCTCAAAAATTAAATAAACATTTTTACAATTTAGTTCTCATTTATTAGATAATTGTCAAACCAAATTTTGCCCAACTCTGAATTATAAAGTGTGAGATATTAATTTTCTAAATTTGTTATTTTCCTGTTTTTGATCTTTCTGTTCAGATTTAATGCTTCCTTTCTTCTGAATTTAAAAAAATATATAAAACTAAATAATAAAAACACCAAAATAGTCCTACATGAAGTATTTTGAAGTTTAGAATCTGAATCTAGAATTTAAAATAGCAGTTGTTAAGATAGATTGGAAGATATTGCCACTTTTATAAGTACTCGTCCGTCAGATCCAGTTTCTGAATCCAGATTTGAGTTTTTATTATAATTCTCACACTACAAAACATAATTGCACCAAATTTTTATTATTGATCCATAACTTAATAATTGTATTTCTGTAAAACATTTGGGATTTTTTAAGCTTGGGTGATTTTTCTATAATTTTCTGAATTTGCTGCTGAATAAACTTTAAAACTGAAATAAGTTCTGGACTAAATTATAAATTTCTCGAAATTCTTGAATAAAATAATAATACCAGTAAAGGACCAAATCATAGATATCTCTTTCTAGTTTCCGACAATGAAGTCTATTTGTTCTAGTTACGAATCAAAATACTAAAGTGTGATGTGCTGAATTCTTGGAACGAAAACTGAATTTTTGAATATAATCTTGAAAATTTTACCTACAAATAAGACTTAATACTTGAGATAAAAATTTGATAATAGTGGAAACTTGAGGTCACACCTCCTTGTGTTCGACCCCTAAACTCATTTACCGCTCATACTCGTAATTTGAATAATAGGGAAATATAAATTGTTTTGCTAAATTGTGTGAAATTCAACGACGATTTTATGCGATTTACAGTGGTATCTTTGACAAATTCTACGTTAAAACGAATTTCAACTATCTTTTGTTGGCCATGAAGATCGAATGTGTTCATCATGCATCTTTTTTCAAGCGTTCCAGTTCTTGTCGTCGAGATTGTCAGGGTACGCGATTTTAAGTCGGTTGATTGAAGCAGTCGTCATGAATCGAAATACACGTTATTTCAAATTGACTTTGAAAAAGTCTGTATTCCCGCTCTGATATCAATTGTTGTTTAATTGAGGCCTAAAGAGGGTGAATAGGCCTAAATCGTGCGGAAGTGATTTTTATAATTTTTAGGGTTTTATAATTTTTTGGTTTTAGCCTTTTAGTTGATGGTTGTACTAATTCTAATTAATTAAAAGAACAAAAACTAAATACTAAATAAGAGTCAATAACTGAGGGTAAAAGAGATATCGAACACCGAAACATGTTGACAGAGTTCGGCTAGGTGGTTGCATGTGCCTTAACCACCCATTCTTACTAGCAGCTCATCCTTTCCTATATAAATCATAAATGTACACATTATGCTATACCTAATTACTTCTTGCAAAAAACAGATATTCAAAAACCACATTTGCAAAACAAAAATACAGATCTACACATCCAAAATAATCATAACTTAATATAACTCAAAACTCCTCTCCAAATTACAAAATCATGTAAATATAGGGAAATCCACAAGCCTCTCGATCGTCTCCAATTGATCATAAGGCGCTATTTGAAAACCACGAAAAATATTATCAATAATAAACTTATATTTAAATAAATTAATTTCTAAATAACTTAAATTGAAACAAACCTGATTAAAGCCGTCGGGCCAAGTAATAGAAACGGCGTAATTCCCCATCGGTTTTATCGTCCGGCAAATCTCCGTATTGTATTTTTTGCTCTCCCGTCCATTCATCCTTCATATTTACAAAAAGAAATTACCAAAATTACATATATTTTTAAAAAAATTAAAGAAAAGTACCCCATATATAAAATTTTCTTTAAATCACCAAAAATATATATATAATTTTAAATATATATTCAAAAAATAAATTCAAAAATTACCACATATTTATTAGAAATATATCTAAGCAAAAATGCCAAAAGTATATTTAAAATATATTTAAAAATAATTATGAAGAATCAGTATTTAGGAATATTAAAAATACACTTATACAAAAATGACAAATATATTTAAAAATATTTAAAAATATATATTAAACAAAATGCCAAAGTATATATGTACGTATATATATTTTCTTCAAAATATATATTTTTATTCAAAAAATAAATAATAATCATAAAAATACATACAACACTTTGGGCAGAACGGTCATTTCTCCTGACAGTAGCAGGATGCAGAAAGAACTCTTCATCTGAGTCCGGAACTTTCACTCTTATCGCTTTCCTCGCTCTATCATACGATACAGCCGTCGAAACTGTACGGAAAATTTACAAAAACACCCCTCAATTGCCAAAATATTAAAAATAAAAAAATAAATTATTATGAATTAATATATAAATAAACACATAAATAAGCCGCTTTTCTCTCTTTGTCATGCGACAGCAGTCGAAACTGCGTGACAATTTACAAAAACACCCCTCGAATTTCGAAAATCAAATAAATTATAAATAAACTTATAAATAAATTATTATGAATGAATAAATAAATAAATGCAAATGAATCGCTCTTCTCTCTTTAACACATGAAACAGCTGTACAAACCTCATGACAATTTACAAAACTTTAACAAAAAATTAATAAATTAATTAACTGAATTACCTTGTTGGCGTATTTTAGCGCACTGTTGAACGACACAAACTCCGAGATCCTGAAACATTTTTGCCACGTCACCTTGCGGGTCCGATACTACTTCTGGAATGCCGAAATCACCAGATGCTGACAGCTGTCCAATTATTTTACATTTTTTCAGTTCGGTCCTTCAACTTTTTGTTATTTACCAAAAATAGCAAAAATTTAGAAGTGAGTTTTAATGACTTACGGTTGGGCGAATGGGGAGGTCGAATAGGTTTGGGATTCCGAATTGCTGAACGACCTGAAATAAATTAATAAAATAAATAAATAAATTATTGTTTTATATGATATGAAATTTATGAGATTATATTATATTTAATTATTTAAATATTTTTACTTGAATGCATGAGCCTTGGCCAAAAGGGAAATATTTTTTTCCGTCTGTTTCGAAATAACACATGTTTTCTACTACAGCAACACACGGTACCTTCAAATATTTAAATTATTAAATAAAATATAATTTAAAAATAAAAAAAATAAAGAGATTACCTTGAGTTTGGAAAACATTCTGACGCCTTTCGCCACATCAATGAAAGATAGTTTCTGAGGAGTTGTAACTATAACTGCAGTTGTTAGTGGTGTAACTTAAAACATATATAAATAAATAATTTAAAATTTACTATAAATAATCATTATATATTTTTATACATATATATCAAGAGAGTACAAAATATAAATATAATATAACCTGACATAAAGTCAAATGGATGTCCCCAGTGCCAGGCGGCAGATCAATAACAAGATAATCCAACTCCCCCCTGTTAAAAACCACACAAACATCAACATTGTCATTCATTATTTCCAACAGTAAAGGGACCATTTCACAATTCAGGCCTCTCACAGGGGCTTTTGCACAAAATTACCATTCAGAAGTAGTTAACATGGCCAGCGAAGCCGAAAGATACCAATTTTACCCCCATGTATTCCGTCGGAATTATGCTCCTCGTCTCGGGATTCTATAAGAAATCAAAACTGTTTCACAGCCATTAGTATTTTAACAAAATAATAATAGGCTTGTCTTATTGGCATATGTACCCTCCGATAAAATAGAAATATCGAATAAACCTTCAAAATTTCAAAAGCTGCGAATGTGAAATTTGAGGGATGAATGCTACGTCAGTCCATGTACTTTAACTGGGTCGCGTTTTAGTCCCTGTACTGTACCGTTGATCTGGACTTTTTGATATCTGTGTATTTTACAAAAACACGCGCAATTAGTCCTCGAGTCAGGGACTAAATTGCGATTCAGTTAAAGTACATGGATGGACTGACGGTGCATTCATCCCTCAAATTAAATCGCACAGCATATATATCTAGTACAAATACAATGTATATCTAGTACAATATATATCAATTTTTTTCCTTCAAAAAAAAAAGATACCAAATTCACCAACCTTAAGCTCAAAAAATATGAAATCCCCCCAAAACTAAAAATTCGGTACATTTTAATATCTAAATTTTGGACGGTCCATTTGACATTTTTTCACTCTTGGAAGGGCGTATATGAAAATCAGCAAAACTATTTCCGAAATTCTGAGATGGAAATAATAACAAAAAGGAAAAAAAAAAGAAAAAAAAAAAAAGAGGCAATATACCATTTCAAGGAGTCGGTTTTCAGGCGAGACCATGGTGGGCAGACTCGGTCCGTACACGTCAGCGTCAAATATCCCGACTCGGGCTCCCATGCCGGCTAATGTGTAGGCTAGGTTGACCGCCACGGTGGATTTGCCAACTCCCCCCTGTAAATTTGGAATATTAGTTTTATGAAGTTGCAGAAAAGCCCCTGCTTTATTGAAAATTGTGAAAAAAAAAATAAGAACGTTGTTGACAAAATCAAGTTTGAGACGCTACTGTAGTGTTAGGTAGTGATTATAATTAACACCGTCAATTTAGTTGTAATTATTAGTTGGATTTACCAGCCCCCTTAAGAATATTCGTTTTCATTGGTTAGAAATGAAGGGATGTTTGCAAGAAAGCCCCTGTGTTGTTGAAAATTGAAAAATAAAACTCGTTGTTGAGAAAAAATCAAGTTTTAGGCTTTTAGCCCATAGTAATAGGTAGTAGTTAAGACTTAAGACAGTTATATTAGTTGCAATAATTAGTTGAGATAATATTTGATTAAGGGAAGTATTAAAAAGAGTTAAGCATAATAATTTGATTTGATTATACTAAGATAATAATGGTGTTAAATGATAATTACTGGCATGGGCTAACATTTGATATTCTTAAGAATGAAGTTTTTTTTTTTGCAAATTTCTCTTGAATAAATACATAAATTGTTAATAAAATTAAAAGAATAATTATGAGCGGATAAGAATAAGAAATAAGATTATTGCCTTGCAGCTTGACGGCAATGATGTTAGAAATTTGTTGTAAGCCTTTGGGTAATTCCCCGGAAAATACTGATTTAGCTGGCTGTGCTGACATCACCACATTGACTTTTTTCACCCAAGTCAACGCCTTTTACCGCTTCATTAGCCTTCTCCTCAAACTAAACATTAAAAAAAATAACAAAATCTAGAAAAAGTAACAAAAATAAATAAATAAATAATAAGATTTTAAAAGTACCAAATCTTTGATTGGGCAGGCTGGTGTGGTGATCTCTAATCGAAACGAGACCTGAAAATTAAGAGAAAGTAATTAGTATTAAATTGTCGTAATTTGGGTGAAATTATTTTGATGTGAAGCAATTCTTATTGGCATGTATCCCCGCTAAATTTTCTTCTTTGAACTTACCACGCTTATGCTGCCTCTTATTACTTCTTCCGTCATTCGTATTATGTCGGAGAATTCGATATCTCAAGACATACCATTTTGCATCCTTGAAAGTCCGGGAGATATTTCATTTAGGATAAAGTCTCGGACAGTTAAAGCTGCTTCTCCCCGTGGTAATTTCACTCATTTTTTACATAAATTTAAAAAGCTCCATAATTTCGTAATTTAATCTAGCAAATTCTTTCTTTTTTTATTCTTGTCTCTCAGTTGATGCATCAACAATGACCACAGAAATGGCAAAAAGAGACGTTTTGACTGCATTATCACAAATAATCGATCCTGATTTTGGAACTGACATTGTTTCGTGCGGTTTTGTAAAAGATCTAGAAATAAACGAAACCCTAGATGAGGTAACCAAATCAAATAAAGATCAAAACTCAAGATGATGGCTCTGTCAAGATTCTTGAACGCAACAATGATAACTCTTACAAGATTGAACTTCCAGAAAATTATGGAGTTGCAGCTGAAGTGAATGAGGGCGTTCGACATTCCATAATTACAAATTCGGAAAGAGATTTCTTGGGAATAAGGTTTCTTGGCAAGGAGATTTCATTATTACCATTTATTTTTTATTTTTTATTTTATCTTTTATATTAGGCAGTATTGTATGACAAATTTAGTAATAAGTTAATTGTTTCTTTTGGTAACCCCTCAGGCATTGCCTATATAAAGGGTCTATTAGCTATTGTAAGAAGGAACCAATCAATTATTAATAAAGCTATTTCTTGAGTTGAGTAATACTCCTACAACGACGGAGATTGTTGTGGAAGGAGATGATGAGTTTTGATGCCCCGGTGATTTATGAGATTATTCAGAAGATATTGATGAAGATTCCTGAGAGTTACTGATGACACAACTTGTTTTTACTACGAATTCATCCTCTAACGTCTTTCACTCGCAGTGTATTTCTCATGAAAAAAAGGTGATACTCGAGCCATTAAAGTTTGAAGACCTACCTAATCAAGTTATTGCAAAGAATAATATTTTTCTCATCAAAACCCCATTTCACGAAAAATTTGAGGAATCTGAGATAGTAAAATGGATTATCTCTCAAAACCGAAAGCTAGGTGATCCGACAAAACCAAAACATTTACTTGAAGATTTTCAAGACTTTATTAAATACCTTCCAGACTTCCATTTGTTAAGGGTGCGAAGTGGTATGACTCGAGATATCGAATTCTGCGACATAATACGAATCACGGAAGGAGCAATAGGAGGCAGCGTAAGCGTGGTAGGTTCAAAGAAGGAAATTTAGCGGGGATACATGCCAGTAAGGATTGCTTCACATCGAACCAACTTGGAAAGATCAAAACTCGTGCTGATGGCTCTGTCAAGGTTTTTGAACGCATCAATGACAACTCTTACAAAATTAAGCTTCCAGAAAATTATGGAGTCCTAGCAATTTTCAATTTTAAAGATCTCACTCCAAATAATGAAGATGAAGAAATAAACTCGGGATGAGTTTACGCGCAGCTGAAGCGAATGAAGGCGTTCAACCTTCCATAATTACAAATTAGGAAGGAAATTTCTTGGAAATAAGGTTTCTTGACAAGGGGATTTCGTTATTACCATGTATTTTTTTATTTCCTATTTTATCTTTTATATTATGTAGTATTGTATGACAAATTTAGTAATAAGGTAATTGTTTCTTTTGACAACCCCTCAATCCTTGCCTATATAAAGGGTCTATTAGCTATTGTAAGAGACAACCAATCAATTAATAATAAAGTTATTTTCTTGAGTTGAGTAATACTCCTCTTGTATCGTATCCATAGTTGGTCAATTCGTGAATAATTCACGTATTATACACGTATATTCCGAATAATTCAAAAAACGCGAAATTCGCGTCTCCATTTCAATAATACGCATTCATTCGTGAATTTTTGACAAGACAAAATTCGGCCCGTATTTTACGAATTTTTACCAAATATAATATTTTCACACATATAAAAAGTTGGAAAGGAAATCAACAAATTTATTACCACATAATCACCATAATTCTGAAAAATGAAAAGAAATTGTAAGAAAAAGCAATAAATCAAACAAAACAGGCAAGTAAAATAATTTAAACATTTATTTGATCATTTGTTCCCTATTTCAACTCTCTACCATTTTGAGTGCAAATATTTTAGAGAAACTTCTCTATAATTCTATATATTTTAAATTACATCATTCAATTTGATTCTTTCTCTCTCTCTTGTAGTTTTCTGATTCTTTCGAACTTCTCCTAAGTCCAAGGCTCCAAGCTGCTAAGGTATATCATATTTCTCTTCTTTACTAGGTAAATAATTTTATTTGCATATTTCACACAACATGAATATTTTTTTACATATGATAATCTTTCATGTTGTAATTTTCTCAAAATACTCTCTCAGGTACGAGATGGTGAAATCTAAGGATAGATTTTGGGAGTTTGCCACTGATCTGAAAGGTCGATTCAAGTGTAATTTCTGTTCCAAGGAATTTTCTGGAGGAGCTACACGAGTAAAGGCTCATTTAGCTGGTATTCAAGGCCGTGATATTGCATTATGTGATAAGGTTACCGAGGAGGTTCAAGCAATGGCTGTCCTCGCAGTCGGTCCGCTCAAAAAATCCCGAGTGGCATCTTCTTCGAGCACCAATGAAGCTGAGGGTAACGTTTCTTCATCTTCTATTGGGTTATCGAATGTTACGGTAACTACCCAAACCACTATCAAAGAAATTTTTAACAAGAAAGACAAAGAAGCGGTTGATAATTTTGTTGGCAAAGCTTTTATAATGAATAATATTCCTTTCAACGTGATCCAATCCTCTTCATTTATTCAAATGTGCAAAGCCATATTTGATTTTGGGTTAGGTTATTATTTACCTAGTTACTCTACCCTTCGAAGAAAATTAATACCAAATACTAGAAACCAAGTAGGCCAATATGTATCAGAGGTGAAGAAGTCTTGGGATACCACCAGTTGTACATTAATGTCTGACATTTGGACCGATATGAAAGAGCGGTCTTACATCAATATTGTTGCCTATTCCCCAAATGGTGTTGTTTTCTTAAATTCTTTCGAGCGATCGGCTGATAAAAAAATCGGTCATTATCTTAAGAATATAATAGTAGCTGTTATGGAAGAGATCGGACCAGAAAAAGTGGTGCAAATTATAACAGATAATGGTTCAAATTATGAAAGTGCTGGTGAGATGATAGTTGGAAGATATCCTCATATCTATAAAACTAGATGCGCGGCACATGGGATTCAACTTTTACTGAAAGATATCTATCAAGATGTTCTCTGGGTCAGACAAGTGTTTGATGACGCGAATAAAATTGTGAAGTATATGTACAGGCACTTAATTGTATTGAATTTGATGAGAACCCACACAAATAATAAGGAGTTAAAAAAATCATGCACAACAAGATTCGCATCTCATTTTCTAATGCTCCAATCTGTTGTTGCGGTTGAGGATAACTTGAGAGGTCTAGTGGCGTCTGCTGAGTGGAGAAATATGGATTACAACAATTCGGCAGATGCACTAAGAGTAACGGATATTATACAAAGAAGTAGTTTTTGGGTTGATAGAAAAGAAGTGTTATTGGTGTTAGAGCCACTCGTTTTGGTTCTTCGTTTGGCAGATGGAGAAGGATCTACGGCTGGCTACTTGTACGACGCAATGGATCGAGCAAAGGAAGCTCTGAAGCAACGGTCGCGGAATGATCCTGTTAAGTACGACAAGTTGTGGCAACTGTTTGAGCTAAGAAAGAAGAAGAATATTCTTCATATGGTTCACGGAGCTGCTGCATTTCTTAATCCGGGTCTGAAGTTTGATGGGAGGGTAAAATATGAGCAAGAAGATATTAGAGCCGGTATGAATTATATTGCTGAAAATATGATTACGGTAGAAGAAAGAACCGGTTTTGCTTCCCAGTTATTGCTCTATAGAAATAAAAGTCCGCAACTGTTTAATACTCTTTCCTTGGCAATGATGGTAGATGCTCATCCTCGTAAGTTTTCAATCTTCATAAATTTTTTTACTTGCTCTTTTAACTATTACTAACAAAATTTTAATTTTAGGAATTTGGTGGGAACTTCATGGCGGTGATCTACCTATTCTACAGAGGATTGCTATAAGAATTCTTAGTCAGCCGTGTAGTTCATCAACATGTGAAAGGAACTGGAGTGCATTTGAAGCTGCACAAACCAAGAAAAGAAATAAACTCTCACCTGAAATGTTGGAGACTCTGGTTTATACAAGAATGAATTCATTAATGATGGAGAAGGCATCACAGTTAGTTCTGAAAGATTCAAATGCTATAAATTTAGACAAACTTGATGAACTTCCCGAAAACTGAAATGATACTGAAGAAGATGTTGTGGCAAGTGATGAAGATACACATTGGTTGGATGCTTTGCTTGGAACTTAGTTCTTGTTTTCTGTTTTTTTTTGTTGAAGTTAGAGTTTTGCTACTTATTTTTGCTTTATAAGTGTTCTTATGAATGGATAACTACTTTTATTTATTAATTAATGCTAGATTTTTTGTTCATTTCTAGAGATTATTGTATTTAATTAGTTTGTTATGTTTAAACAAGACATTATAAGCTTAATACAAGCTATATAATTTGCCGAATTTTTCTTGCCAAATTTTAAACGGACAACATATTATACACGAACGTATACGAATACTAATATTTGCCGATATCGTTTTTTAGGTCCGTATTTTTCGCCGAACTGAAAACGTACGAATATGAATTATACACGAACGTATTGCGTATCGTATTATTCGCGTATTACGAATGACTAACTATGATCGTATCTAGTCTTTATTCCTCTTTCTATTATTCACTTCCGTCCGCCATCAGAATAAGCCAATCAGAACTCGAGATTGAGGAAGAAAAATCAATCAAAACTTTTATTTAAGATAGAGGAAGGAAGGTAAATCAAAACATTTATTTACATATCTTTTATCTCTGTAAATCAAATCGAACCAGACTGTGAATTAAGTTAGGATTTTTCCGGTGCAACCAACGATCTTGTCCAGTTCTGATAACATTGATACGTTAGACAATCCCCCAACATGTCCCTTTCCACATTCTCGCTAATATATAAAGCTTATGATTCGGAGCTTCTTTGACACGTGTTCATAATGAAATTTGCACCCAATTAATTCTCGATATGTATTTTCATTTGATAAGTATCTCAATTTTGATTCAATAAATATATTTATCTTTTATAGAATTTATTAAGAATATCCAATTTGACCCCAATAAGGATTCTCTCTACCAATAATTATTTTCATTTTTATAGAAATATTTTAATTTATTAAGTTATAATAAGGAGTAATAATATTGTAAAATATTATTAATTACGGAATTATCTTCTTATATATAAAGTTCGAAAAAAGTTCTTTTTGTAGCATGTGTCTATTTTGCGTTATAACAATTTATCAATCGGCATTGCGTCGCGAGTCATATTCAACCCACTAAGCCAAGTTTGTCTATTTATGATTCTTAGTGGCATTTCAAGTATTGGTTTGATATATTAAGTTATCATAAAATTATAATAATTCATATAATAAATTATACATGTTATTAATCAAAAAGATAAATATCAAATTTCTCAAAAAAATATTATAAGTATTAATGTCACATATATGTATGTATATATGTTTAAGATATGATTTCATTTACAACCACAATAAATATCTAGCTTTTAATCATATAATTTAAAATCATTATGCATTTATCAATCAACTATTGCGTGGTTAGTTATATTCACCAATAATTATGGTCTTAAAATTTTGAAATTATTAGCAATAATATGATAGTCATGGTAATAGTATGAGTTGTTATAAATAATACAAATTAAATTATAATTGATATATCCTAATTAAATAAATTATATTTACAACAATGATCCAAGTTATATTTGAAAAGAAGCTAAAATATCATGTATATCCTATAAAATGAGAAACCTAAATAAATTATTTTTTTCATGCCTTCTCGACAAACATTGAGTACTGTGCTAAAATAAAGAGTTGAAATATTGACAGCATTTTCCGTTAAAGGAGTATATAATCTAATATCACATATACTCCTTAAATTTTAATATATCATGACAAAAGTGCACTACTAAAATACATATTTAAAAGATTGCAAAATCTCAAATTATTAGTTGTCCAACAAATTTCACGTTTATTACCCTGTTGCTCTTTGTGTGATTTTTTATGATTTAAACCATGAGTGATAAAATATTATTTTTTCATATTTAATACAAAAATGTTATAAAATAGCATAACTATGGTAGAGAGGAAAAATAACATGAATATAGTAACATTCATATTTGAATCATCTTAAATTAGAAACATATATTAAGCAAGATGGTCATAATAGTAAATATCATATAAATCAGCCGTGTTCAATATTTAAAAAATAATTAGCTATAAAATTAAAAATTATGCTGCTAAATTATGAAATATATGATCATTATTTTCACCATTTCTAATAAAATTGTTAGATCCTAAGCGGAGCGAGGCCTCCACTCGTGATATATAGTTTCTGGGATTCTCTGTTAACCTTTGAGCTTATGCATTCAGTATCCTCATGCACTGGAGATAGTCTTCTCATTTATTCAAAAATTAAAAATCAATATTATTTCTATAAACAAAAATTAGCCATGATTATTTCTTTGTATTGGGCACAACTTTTAAAAACCACCTCCTCTTTCAAGAATTTCTATTATTTTAAGTTTGAAACTCAGCAAAAATGAATTATTGAAACTATGTGAGAAACATATGTGCACATTCTATCAAATTTAAAAAAAATGCTTAAGAAAAGCTGCTAATTATAATATAATAGAGAAGAAAACGAAATGCCAACAGCTGAAACCCATTTCCGAATTTACTTTGATGAAATCAAATAACATTAAACTGAAGTGTTATCAATATCGCAATTCCTTAAATAACATCTTTTATGCAAGTAGTAGTAATTTCTGGGAAAAATGCAATCATGACAGTTAAAGTACTTCTACATCACTCCAATCAACTATCAACTTTTGATTGTTTGCTCATTGCTATTTAGTTTTTAAAAAGTGTTATATATAAATTATTTGGGTGTTTTATATATTGTCTTTGTATTTTAATTTTTATATATTATTTTGATATATACTGTTTTATGTAATTTTATATACTATTATTTATATATATATATTGTTTCAAGAATATATTTATATACTATTAAAAAAATGAAGTCAACCTGCCTTCTCTATCACTATAGCAACTTGAACACATTTCTTCTCTATTAAACTCAGTAATCTGTGCAAGATTCTGCCAGTCTAGCATCTTTGATTTTAATAATGTATGACATTTTGTGAAATTTTTAATAATCATGATTCCATTCCTAAGATCAAAATACTCTATTTTTTTAGATCAAAGTGCTTTATGTTTCTTTTGTTGAATCTTAGCTTAAATGTTATCCATCTTGATGAAAGAAATATGCCAAGTCAAAAACCGTTATGCCATATGAAAAACAATTTACGTATCAACCATTATATTTATGTTAGATGTTTTTATCAAGTTTTCATATAATAATTTACCGTAATAATTAGTACATTCTACATCATCAAAAGACATATTCTTATAGTGAAACCGTTAAATTAGAGTGAATCTTAATAATATATGTACACTAATATGTCTTTTGATATCGTTTGTCATTTCTTGTTTTTTGTTTTTTCTTCAGAAAAAAATAAAACATGTTTGGGTAAATGACTTTGCTTCCATTTTTCTGTCCAAACGGCAAAAATTAAACAAGATTTTGAAAATGAGACAAAATTATTTCTGTTTTTTTTTCTTATCTATAAATGTCATAAACAATACAAAAATAATATGATAGCACTAAGAAAAGAATATTGATCTTGAAATATTATATTGCGCTAAAAAGGTAAGTTGGTGCAAAAAATGATTTATTCACATTAAAACAAGAATTTCGACCCAAAAATTTTATATCACTAAAAAAGGTAAGCTGATATTGCTTAAAAATATTGACCATAAAATTTTATATTACAATAAAAAAGGTAAGTTAGCACTTAAAATAGTATAATGATACCGAAAAGGAGTTATTAGCACCAAAATCTTTATATTCACACAGAAATGGTATATTGACGCTACAAACGATATACACTAATATTAAAAATGATATATTGACTTTTTTTAATATAAAAATGATATATTGATATTGCAAGTGGTCTATTGATACTAAAAAAGATATTTTGATGTACTAAAAGTAATATATTTTCACTGAAAATAGTATACTGAAACAGGAAATGATATATCGATATTGTAAATGGTAGATTGATAGTAAAAACTCAATATATTGGCATCGAAAAGAGTATATTAACATGAAAAATGATTGCTCAAAACACGATATGATACTCAATAATGATAGATCAACAATATAAACGGTACATTCATACTGAAAATGAAATATTGGTACTTTAAAATGGTATACTAATGCTGAAAAAATTATATTGATACTATAAACGGCATATTGGCGCTGAAAACTTAATATATTGACACTGAAAATGTTGTAAATATGTATTTGATAAAATAATAAGTATGAAAAATTATTATCGGTTTTTAAAAAAAAATGGTTTTTTTTAAAACAAAAACAGAAAACTTGTTTCTAAAGAACGAAAAACAGAAATGATGCCAAACGAGGGCTTAGTTGACTGATTATTTATAATCTCAATTAAATTTGCTTCAGAATTTCCAAGATCAAAAGGTTGTCTGATCTTCACTTATCCTTTTAAATTTTCTTATGTTGTTTTTGATATATTACATTAAGAAAAAATATCCATGCCATAATCATTCTATGATGAAGCTCGAATAAAAGAAAAGAAAAATAATTTAATTTTTGAAAATTTTAGCGAAACTCCCCAAATATTTTAAACTGATTCATTTTAAAAAAAAAGCGAGGAAAAAGATTATTTTTTTTAACACGATATTTGAAGAAAAAAATACTCTGATATTATATATGAGAAAAGAGAGTTGTGCAATATATATAAAAAAAATATAACATGACTCACTTTCTTAAAATGCAATTATCACTAGTTTTCTCATTTTCTATGATTTTGATATCGAAATGATATGTAGTAGTAAATTTTAGTAACTTCGATAGTACATTTTCTAAAATTTAGTAATTTCACATGAAACATTAGTAAAATTACGTAACTTATAAGATATATTTTGTAAAGTTTAGTAACTTCCTGTGATTTATTGAATTTGAGATAATTATTTGGGTTTTAAAATTTAGCGATGGCGTGGATTGCTTATGATTTGGGTTTTAAAATTAGCGGTGGTGTGGATTGTTTATGTTGGCGATGACGTGAATATCACGTGTCATTTTCATTAGAAAATGGATGAAGAATTAACGTAATAATATAATTTGGACAATTTTTAAGTTGAGTGACTCGAAAGAGATCATTGGAAGTTTGATGTCAAATTTTAAAGTTGAGTGACTTTAGATGAAATTTATCTTAAATATTAGGTCTTATTGTAAAGAACGCACAAAATCATTAGAAACTTTTGCATTTAGGAGGAGAAATTTCAAGCCCCTTCAATTTTACAAAAAAATAACTTGAGGTCACTCAAGTTAGACATATTCTTGTATCTTGGTTGGAAATCTATAAATAGAGACACCAGCCTTTTTTGGATTGGAGCTTCTTGGTGCCGCCATAGATGCAGGAACATTGTAAGGAATCAAGATTGATTTTATTTTCGCATTTGTCTGTTCACTAACTATGAATAACTGAAGATCATTAATGAATTTCAAAAACATTGTGAAATCGAACTTAAACAGTTAAAAAAAGAACTCTCACTTTTTTGGATTTTCTTGTACTGCAGTGGCTTGGCTTCTCCTGTAATAAAGGTCATCAAGATAGCGCACAAGATTGGTACATCTTCTGAGAAGAAATGCAACTGCCAAAAGACAGCACACTTGAAGGTTTCAGTTGAACGGAAAGATTTTGGGAGAAGATACTACTGTTGTTGCAATGCTGGGGTGATTCACAATTCAATATTTTGCTTTAATAAATATACTATTGTTCTAATGAGTCCTTAGTCTGGTGATTATGTATCTTAGTTGAGGTATAAAATGTTAGGGAGTTAAACTTCTGACACAAACCAAAAAATAGAGGGAAGTTTATTTTATATATCTTTGTCAAAAGTAGAAAAAGTAAATTATATACTATTTTTAGTGGTCCATTAACACCAATAAAATGAATGTAAGTGCGTAAATTAGATAGTGTGTAACTAACTAAATTCAATGTTTGTAAAGTTACCAGGTAAAAATTTTGTTTTTTTCTTTTCTTTACCATGTAAATGAGAAAATTATTTTCCTATAAGTAAATTTTTTATTTTTCTTCGACTCAGGAAGAAAATGACTGCAAGTTCTTGGAATGGATGGACCCTGAAATAGGTCCTGAAATACATGATAAAATCAATGATTTCTTGGAGAAAATGAAGGCCTTGAATGAGAAGGCGAGCAACATGGAGTTGGAAAATAGATCACTGCAAGATACAATTGCCAACCTGAGAAATGAATATGATTCACAACAACATGCATTTGCTAAACTGAGAAAAGAAAATAATACACTCAAATATACACTTGCTATCCTGAAAAAAGAAAATGATTCACAAAAAAAGTGCAATTAATGACCCGGGAATCTAAAAGCAAGGATCGAATTCGCTGGCTTAAGTTGTCTATTATTTTTAATTCCCTAATTATGTCTATATTTTTTCTACATTAAAATAAGAACCACCGTGTAGCGGCTGGCTCAGGCCATCAAGACTTATAAGTTATCAGTACAATATTGTTTGAATTTGAGATGGATGTGACTGTTATTGTAATAGTTTTTCTTTCATTTATGATCTTGTGTGTACTGTAGTCTGATTTGCAAAATCATCAAAGACGTGCTTCGTTGTTGAGAAGAATAAATATTTCAATTCAATTTCAATGTTTGGCTAATGTATCATTTAGTTTTTGAGATTTTTTTTTTTAGAGTTCATTTTTGAGAGTTACATTTCGTAGCATCTTTGTGGAGTTTCGTAGCATCTTTCAGAAGATCTATAGAGTTTCGAGTTTCGACTGCCTTACTCTATTTCTTTAAATTAATTTCTGTTTTTACTCTCATCACCAGAAAATGTTGACTGCTTCTCTCTGTCTCTTTTAGCCGCAATCTTCTGCTAACTTGATTGCCTTAGGATATTCTAATGGTAAATTACTAGCTTCATATTTCTTTTTGAGGAGTTCGAGTCCCGCATCTAGTATGATTAATTTGAAAAAGAATAAAAATCAAACGATCGTTTGTCTCCCTAAAAAAAATTGATTGTTTTAAATAATCCATTCCAAAAATCCCATCATAGTATTGTCAAAAAAACAAATCCCATCATGCATCCATTCAATTCTTCATTTTTTATAATAAGAATATTTTTTATGAATCTTATCTCAAAGTTTGTGTTTATCATAAAAACACAAATCATAATGTAAATCCAATGAATAAAATCTTCTAAGTGCAATGCCTTAAATATTTAACTAAGTATTTTAGTAATCATCTACATATTATTTAGATTATATTGAGACAATAATTATAAAAAAAACAACAATTTTAGCATTTTACCTTTCATTCCCCTGCTTAAATATTTTTTTTGAATCTTCAACAGGCGAGATACCATTAAAAATTACAAAATAATTATAAATTCCTCTAAGGGGACTGAAAAATATAAAAGTAAGGAAGGAAAATATTTTTTCTACAACCTACTACATTGAATATAGGTAAAATACAAGAAATGAAGATAGATCCAATCTAACACGCACAGGCTAATTATTAAGATGTTGATAACACTACCTTAAATTGAAAATATTATAGTAAGGGAAATGTGCAAACACGACGCACTGTAGCACGACTGTAGCATGAAGTACTGTAGAAATACTGTTATTTTTCATTTTATATACTGTTTTGTCATTTAATATATTGTTATTTATTCTTTGTGTATTTCTTATTATTTTTACTTTTATATATTGTTTTCCCATTTTATATACTGTTTTTCCATTTTTATATACTGTTTTCATTTTTTATATATATATTGTTATTAGAAAATAAATTATATATACTGTTATTAGATTCCGTCGTGAATAGTCGTGGTACAGTGCGTCGTGTTGTAGCAGGTCCCTTATAGTAATATTTTTATATAAACAAATAAATTTGTCTAATATTGGATTAGACCCTGACAGACGCTAGACGGTAACTCACCATCAAGCGCTTACGGATTTCTTTGATTGGGTACCATACTACCATGGAAACACGAAAGAAATGAATAAAGAAAATCTTGTATTGTTTTTGACATTGACTTCTAGGTTTGAACAAATGGATAAGTATTATGTTTAGTTAATGGCATTTATATATTAACATAACCTAACATGTTGATGGATTAAATTTAAGATAATATTGAAAAACAACAACCAATTTTACAACTAACCCGAAGCTTTGCACTATGCACCAAAGAAATTAGAGCACTTCGATCTAGGACTAAAATTAGGATTAACTTTTACAGAATGGAATCAGGATTAATTAAAAATTTCAAATGTTGTCTACTATGTTGCACGGACACTGACATGGGTATCATGTCTGACACGACAAGGGCATGGCGACACGCCAATTATAAAAAAAATTGTGGACACGACACGTCTTATATATATTATTATATTATTTTTATAAATAAAATATATAATTTAATTATTGTATATATTATTTATGTCAATTTTATTTTATTTTAAAAGATTATACATAATATTTTTACCTTATAATTAGAAAGTTATACGTAATATTTATAATTGATACAATATATATATATAACATTTAAAGTTGCACTTTTTATACATGCATACAAAATATTTGATATTTTACATGTTTGTGTATGAAAACTATACAATATATAATCAAAATTTACTTTAAATGTGTATTCCCACAATTACTTGAATAAAAAAGTGAGTTGACTAGTCTTTAAAATACGAGTATGATAAAATAATGCAATAATTGCGCTAACAAATCTAGTGCGCGTGTCTGAGAAGTGTCCTGAGAAGATTTAGCAAAATTAATAAAATATTTGATTAAAAAAATAAATATTATTATAGAAAAGAAGAAAAATTGTGTTTTAATAAGTAAACTCTTGTTATTCTATCTATAATATTTGAACTTAATTCCAAAGCATAAAAGATTAATTAGAATCTATCTTACATAACCTAATCAATGAAAACACAGCAAGTTAATTAGTATAAAATGATATGACAATGTGTCATTCTAAGAACATTATATTTTTAAAATCTCGCCCAAAGCATGACGATTCTGGTAGTTGTAATTAACTCTATATAAAATAACTGGTTATTGAACTTCTTTTTTTTTTATAGAAAATAAATGATGTCCATGGTTAATATATAGGGCAAATTTCATATGTACTCCTACAAATCCTCATAATTTCACATATACCCCTACAAAAAATGAAATATCACCAATATCTCTAAAAAATCACTCAAATATTATGGATACTCCTACAAAACCACACATATATCATGAATATTCCTACAAAATTCTTAAAATATAACTAATATCTTTGTTGTTAATATTCCATCAAAATTTGTCAGACAAATAACATCTAAAATGATTGCACTATTATTAATTATTTTATTAAAAATATAAATGATAATTATGTACTAGTATTTTTATTAGAAAATTGTAAGTTTTTCTCTCAAATATATTAATCTTGAACATATCATATGTAAATATATAAACTAAAAAAACATAAAATGACTCAATATAAATCCTTACTATATTTACATAGAGAAAAAAATGAAAAAACAATGTTAATCTTAATACTAAATGTACCATAGAGGTATCCATGATATCTGAGTAATTTTATAGAGATATTGGTGATATTTCACTTTTTGTAAGGGTATAGGTGAAATTATGATATTTTGTTGGGGTACATGTGAAATTTGGCCATATAATATATGTTGTCGTGTGTGCTCAACGATCCAATCCAACTTTAATATTTCTACACGAATATATTACATGCCCACTTGCAAGTTGCAACAACTAGAAAAATGCATCATTCAATAATGAACAAATATAATAGCGAAATTATAGGTGTCAGTCAACGTGACTATATGATCCATGACCGGAATAAGGATTAACTAAAATCTGTAAGGTTTGCCATATATTTATAAAATCATAGGTGTGAGTCCGGTAGATCCACATTTATAAACCCAAAACCCTATATTGTACTAAAAATAATGAAATGTGTTCTAGTTGTAGTGATATAGAAGGCGGCGTTGACTTCATTTTTTTTCAATTACTTCATTGATTAGAGAATCTAGAAATCCATTAACTAGTTTCTCCTTGCATTTTTTTTATTTCAACCATGTCTTTAACAATAATGAAAACTCTTTGTTAACTAACATATATTATACTTGCAGAAAACGATTTCACTTGAAATTTAAAGAATGTGGTTGTGGATCATATACAAAATTGGTACTTTTATCAGTATAATTCGAAAACATATGTTATTTTAAGGTATTATAGCCTTGACTTTAATGTTATTTGATGGGATTCCAGCTGCTGGTAATAATAGCAACTTCTTTTAAACATTTTAAATTTTGTGCCCAATAGATAGAAATTATCTTGGCTTGTTCACCGGATTGAAAATTGAAAGATGATAACAGAGACTTTGCTAGTTACTTATTACATATATTTTTTTAAGAAATTATTTAAAAGAATATGTTACATGCCCACTTGTAACTGGAAAAGGTATCATACAGCAGGTGCAGACATATAACAAGGAAGGGTCATATGTAGGTGCCACTACCGTGCCAGTCAACATGACTATGATCTATTGGGACTGGAATCAGGATTAACTAAAAATTTCAAATTTGTCACACTTATAAATTCTTAGTTGCCAGTTTAGTTGATTAGTTGCATGATCTAGTGATAGAGTATCATATTTGATATATAAAAATTTATGGATTCAAACTTCATATAAATCAATTGAGCAATTTTCCTTTATTTCTTACAAAATATTTCTCATTTGATAACTTCAAAGAAAATAAAAATAGAATAGTCATGTTGAATTGTTGATTAGAGCAGCTAAAGGTTCGGTTAATTTTCATATATTGTTTTTGTGATCATATAAACTGTTTTTATATTCTATGTCTTGTTTTTATAGATACTAGTTTGTGCTTTTTATATACTATTTTTTATACATATATTGTTTTCAAAACATCTATTTTATATTTTGTTTTCTTGTTGCATATACTATTTTTTTGTTCTATACTGTTTATGTAAATAAAGTTGACCGTAGTGCTGCATTACAAGAAACTCATGCCGTGCACTAGTAAATCCCATGAAAAATATTAATACTTGCCGAAAAAGAATACATTTGAAATTAATTAATGTGGATAATATAGAAATTATTGTATAATTCGAAAATATGTTATTGTAAGGTATTATATATGACATTTGATATTTGATTTCTTCTACATGAATTTAGAAATGAATTTCAGTTGATGATTGTAGTTTCCATTTGTAATAACTAGGGGAAACCTCGCTTCGTTTCAGCACTCTGCGTTCAGACACTATTTTTTCCTCTATTTTGTAGAATATGTAAAAATTATTACATGTTATTCAAATACGAAAAAGTATAGATGTATACAAAATTAAATGAGTACAGATTGTATCTGGTAACTTCTCCGCTATCACTAATATAGTTGTAAAAAATTATATATTCCAAACTATATAAATTTCATGATATTCTCAAACTTTACATGAAAATAAATATACAATTATCACTTTGATTAAATATAAATAAAAAAAGATAATAATATAAATGACATTATATTTTGATTTTTATGTACTTGAAATTGAACTTGTAGGAGTATGTTATGATATTAATTTTTTTGGAGGGATAATATAAAATTATTTTCAATAAGAAAAATTAATTAATTAACTTTTGCGATACATAACTTGGGTTAACTTAAGAAATCTCTTATGCAGTTGGGTACAATTTGAGTATACATAGCAAATCACATATAATAAGAGACAAAACAAAAACCCTCAATGTTACAGAAAATAACGACATTACCACTGTACAGTATATGATGACATGTTTGTAATAATTTTAAACTTTAAGACCACTATTCGGAATGATAGTAATGCCACAAAAAATCAAAAAGATAAATAATTATGTAGCTAATTATGTAATGAGTATTATCTGCATTTACATTAACTCCTCAAGTAAGGACAATTTTGTAAAAAAAAAATTGCTCAATTACTGTATATAAAATTTGAACTCGTGACATCTTATATCTCTAACAAGATACCATGGGACTAGATCATGCATGGGACCATTTGTAATAGATACATCATTTTGTTGAATGGCAACCAAAAATCAGTAGATCAATTCTATGTTGCAGAAACGAATACAATAGAACTTAACTAGTTGTTAGCTTTTAGTTCCACATGAAAGAAAGACTAAGCGATTTTTTTAAGAATTGCAAATTTAGGCTATAAACACTCTCAACTTGTCACTAAAAAGAATTCGAGGATTGGAAGAAATTAGAGGGTAGTCTATATTTATTTATTTACTTTTTTTTATTAAGAATCTGCTCCTTTAAATATTCATTACCAAGATTATAAATATAATTACCAAAAGAGAAAAGTTAAACCAGTTCAAACAAATTTATAATTACCAACATTTGTAAGAAAAATCGAATAATTGAAGGAAAGAAGCTCTTCTCCTTCTATTTGTAAACTCTGAACTTAGTTTAAGGATGAAGAAATATCAGATCAATATGAAGAGAAAATTCAATCGAATTTATATATATAAAGATTTTAGCAAGAAAACAATAATAAATAATGACCATTGAATTTTTTTTACAGGAGAAAAAGTCAAAAAGGAAATAAGAATGAACGAATTTTAAATAGTTCACTTTAGTTGCAAAATCATTTGAGTTATTCATTTATTGCAAAATAGCATGATTTATTTTTCTCTATATTTAATAAATTTCGTGCTATTTATGTGGACAAACAAATATTTCATTAAATATCTGATTAAAAGCATATAACCTGATTTAAAAATCATTATAAAAGATAGTTGTAAAATAATGATACAGAAATAACCATACAAAAATAACAACATTATAAAATCAACAGTTCAAAGATACATGGAAAATAATGAAACGAGGCTATTCGTCTAAACCAAGTTACAAAATCCTCTGAATAAATTAGTCATTTCATCGACTGTTGGAGAGCTTCCTGCATATAAAGTTTAACATCATCATCTTCATGACATAAACTTTCCTTGCAGTCCTCATTCCCTTTTTCGTCGATTCTAGTTTGATCATTATCATTGGAATTAACATCATAACGGTGTTCACTTGTTTCCAATTCAAGGTCCGGTTCCCACCACGGAAATATCATATGCGGCATTATGAAATTATCCATGTGCTTTCGGTTCACCCTCAAACTTGCGGAAGGGAGAAGGTGCGACATCTCTGACCCCTTTTGAAATAAATTTGATATCATTTCCCTATAACAAGAGATCACAGTTAAGAAAGCAAAAGATTCGAGCCTAGTTATCAATCTTTTTTTAAGCGTAATTATCGATATATTCGTTCTTTTTTTTAACTTTAGAATAGACTCATATATTTCTCTTATCTATTTTCAGAAAAAATACTAATGTTTAGAGGGACTCGAACTTGAAATGGCAAGCTTTGGCTACATGTTACCAATCTATTATCAAAATATTAGTTTTTTTTTAACTCGTTACCAAAATATTAGTTAAAAGATGGTGCTTACTACCTGACCGAACTTCGCGTAGCGAGTCGGGCGACTCCACTTGCTTCGGTTTCCTCCAAATCTTTTCTTCGTTTGAAATACTTGATGTACGCCATGGAAATGGGATCGGCATGGTGAACGAAAAGATATGGAGTCCATGAAGTTAACTTGGCGAAATTTTTCTGTGACTTTTTACGTTGGTCCTCTAAGAGATAAGTGAGGCCACCTTTGAAGAAGATCTTTGCCATGTGTATCCCTTCCTTGATCCTTTCATCGAGTAACGGTATCAAATCATAAGGGATCTCAGCAAATGGCGGGTTGAAAAGAAAAGTTTTCAAATGGATGTCTTTCTCTCTCGCCATGTATTTACCTGTTATACATTCAAAACTTAAAATCTGTTTTTGGCAGATAAAATTGTTTCTTGAATACTTAATCAAACAAAGAAAAATATCAATAAATTTGAACCCGACACATCTTAGTCCTCGTGTAATGCACTGACCAAACTAGACTTTTGGCCATTCACAAACAAAATTAGATATTTTGAACTGCATAGTTACATGACCAGTAATTTTGAGCAGTTGGTTGGGTTTGATCAGTTATTTTGGACATCACTAGAACTATAACATTACCGATAATTGTTGCAGTAGATGCACCCAGTGAGTGGCCCGTCAGCCAGACATTTGATGCTCCGGCATCCTTAACGAACTTCTCAACCATCAGTATAGCATTTTGTATGCGCGAAGTTTTATTTAGACTCCCTACACACACACGTAAGTCGAGAAAAACATCTCGTATCGCATGTCCCTTGTCCAACATGGTGCCTCGAAAAGCAACGACGAATCTTGGAGCAGCATCTGGATTATAAACTGTTGAAAGTAATAAAAAAAAATTTTTTGTAAGAAATTAATTCAATAACTATACAAGAAACTTCAGGCTTGCATTAAAAAAATATATACAAGAAACCTGCTAAAGACCTAGTATAACTACTAAGGTTTAATAATTAGCCCAAAATATTTAAGCTAAGTTGTATTAGTAGTGGACTCCTAACTTAGCTATTCAAATAATTCTATTTTTTAATATTAATTCCAGGTACGATTAATTTTCCTGTACTCTCATTTTTGTTTCGAGATGCTACAAAATTAAGTAAAATCATTTTATTTACTTGTGCTGGAGGAGCCTTGATGTTGCTTGAATCGCAAGACAACACCATATATGGAACGGTCGTGTACATCCATCACCTTGTCTACTAGCTCATAATGAAAATTCTCCCACCAATCGGGAGCGAGTCGTTGTTTCTGCTGCTTTATTCTGTCTCGCTCAACTACATAGGCCCCCTGAACCATACATGCCATGATGCTTCTCTGATGATGCGGATTGCTCCTGTTTTATTTGCTCAAAACAAGAAGGGGCTTAATAATGGAAGTAAAACTTTGGAGTATTATTTCATTCAATGAAAATAATGTTGCCTAAAAGAGTGCTGACCGCTGATGTTTTTGTGAGATTGCATTTCATAGAAAAGAAGAAAATAATGTCATTGAAGAAAACCATTTCTACAAAAATTTAATTTTTTTTTTTGAAGTTTCAACAGGCGAAATGCCTTACGGAGATATCATTAAATAGAATGAAAAAAGTTTGAATAAATAAAATAAATATTTACAAAGGCCCCGGAGCCTATAAAAAGAAAGGAGGATGATAAAAAACACAACAGAGAATAATCAAGTAGAGTCTTCTACTCTATCTAACCCTAGACTCTCACTTGGATCTCCTACAAAAATTTAATTAAATTATAAAGAATCCTTTTGAAAAATTAAAATAAAACCTTCTACATTTTTTTAGTAAAAGCCTGCCCTAGATAAATTGATTTTTAATCAAAACAAATAAATAAGTAATATATTTAATCAAAATAAATAAATAAATAAGTAACATGGTTGTGGAATCATCATCCACAAATAACCTATATACATTCACTATATACCATTATCAATACTAAATAGTAAATCTTGGCTAAAGTTTGATGCAAAACAAGCTAGCTAGCCTCTACCTTTCACTTGAGAATTACTTAAACAATTTAGGTAATATTTAGTTCCTATTGACAATCAATTACTAAAGAAATGATCACAGTAAATTAATTACCAGTTGACAGTGGTTAAATGTTTGGGGCCCGAAACTTCAAAATGATCAAATTTTGAAATTGAAAACACTAGTGGAATCATTTTCCTTAGCCCTGAACAAAGAAATTACCAAACTATATATCATTAAGAAATAAGAACAAAAACAGTTGTATCAATTTATAATTGCACTAATCTTATCTGAAAAAGGATATGTGAATGAATTAGAGAGTTGAGTGCCTAAATGGTGCTTCTGAGAGCTTAAATGAATGGATCTTGTAGGACAAATTGGACGTATTTATAAACCTTGAAGTATGACTAAGTCAGCAAGCATTACAAAACCACACAATTAATCATAAATTAAGCACGAATGGTATTTTTTATTCAAATGAACACACTGAATGAGAAATATTGCACAAAACATGACATAATTATTAGTAATTTTTAAATTTGGTATGAGCTTTGTAGTTGTTTTTCTTATTTTCAATTCATTATGAAACAATTTTATTATTTTATGTATATATATAACTTAAAAATCAAATTGGAGAAGTCTTGTCAATATAATCATTTTTTTAAGTTTTGAGTGCACATATTAATTATTATTTTTTTAAAACTTAACCTATGTTTTTTTTTCCATGTTATACTAGTCTAAATCTTGCAAATGAAATCCAGTAATCCAATAGTCGATGCTCATGGTTCACAACTTTTAATTTCAAATATTTATATTTATATTTATTTTATTTTATTTCATGGTTCAGAATTATCTAATTATTTTATTATATTTATCTATTTCAATTATTAATTTCATTTACCTCTTTCTTTATAAATGCACACACAATTAATGCCTAGTTGCTTCTTGCAAAATCAAGTAATTATAAAACCGCATTTTCAAAACAAAAATATATCATATTTTAATATAATTCAAAACTCCTCTAAATTATAAAATCATGTAAATATAGTCAAGAACTCTTCATTTGAATCTGGAACATTCACTCTTATCACTTTTCTCTCCCTATTATACGAAACAGCCGTCCAAACTGCACAAAAAATTTACAAAACCAACCCTCAAAATTTCAAAATCAAAAAAATAAATAAATTTTTACGTATGAATGAATATATAAATAAACAAATAATCAAATACATAAATATGTATAAATAAATCATTTTTTTTTCTCTTTATCATACGAAACAGCCGCCGAGACTGCGTGACAGTTTATAAAACTGTCCCTCAAATTACCAAAATTACTTTGTTGACTTAATGCATTGTTAATGATGCAATCGCCAAAGTCTTTCTTGTAATGTTTTTGCCATGTCACCTTGCGGTTCCGACACTAGCTTCTTGACCAGTGAGTTTTTTCCCACGATCTTTCTCCATCAGTACTGTGGCTTGACCTAAACATGCCATGATTATTCTCTGATGATTTGGACAGCTCCTGCTTGAAATCGTAAAATTAAAACTTTGAAGGGTAAATATGCATTCAAATTCATATGGCATTAAAAAACATATGACATGGAAATTAAGGAAAAGTTGTAAACAAAATTAAATTGAGAAAGAGAGAGAGAAATATATTTAGTTCTTACCAATTGATGGAGGAAAGAGAAATATATTTACTAAAAGTTTGAAGACATTTTGAATTTATGTATTTTTGCTTAAATTGGGTTGATTTCTAATCTTCAGTTCATCACTCATAAAGTGCATGATTTAGGATCTTTGATAAATGCACTTTTGAATTATTATGGTTGACTTTATTTTAGCATCTCATATTACCATTTTGAATAAAATCTCATATAATCAAAATTCAGAGTCATTAAAAAAATTAGTTTTAAGATCATACATTGCTTCTATCGAAATCTTGATTTGAACTCTGAAGGAGTCATTCATAAACTTAGAAAAAAATAAAATAAAATAAAATAGGCGGAAATTTATAATTAATTAATAAAGAAGTGTAACAATGTCGTTACACATTTGGAGAGGGCTTAGCATCCCCCGTCGAAATAAATTTCTGTATATTTTTAAGTGCAAACACGACACACTGTAGTACGACTGTAACACGTCGCACTGTAGATATACTGTTATTTTTCATTTTATATACTATTTTCTCATTTTATATACTATTTTGCAATTTAATATACTGTTATTTATTCCTTGTATATTTTTTATTTTTTTACTTTTATATACTGTTTTCCATTTTATATTGTTTTCTCATTTTTATATATTGTTTTCACTTTTTATATATATATTGTTATTAGAAAATAAATTATATATACCGTTATGTATATATTGTTATTAGAAAATAAATTATATATACTGTTATTGAATTCCATCATGAACAGTCGTGCTACAGTGCATCGTGCTGTAGCAGGTCCCTATTTTTAAGTATGTATTTACATCCTATCTATTTTCTATTTACAAAGAAAATAAAGGAAAAAAACTTGGGCACAAACCCTTATCTAAATCCTTCACGGATCAGAAAAAGAGGCCCAACTTATACAAATCCCAGAAGCCCTAATGGAAATAAAAGCCCACAGAAGTTGCTACACTTTTTAGTTTTATTTTTCTAATATTTTCTGTCGTTTTTTTTTCTTTTTCTTTTCTTTTTTTTGTACAGGTTTATTGTTGCTAATATTTTCCAGCAAAATACTATTTTGCAACTTTTCTGTTTTCCTGAATTTCCCACAAAATAAAAACTTCCAAGGACAGATAAATCTATCTAGCTGAGAATATGCAACGTCAAAAAAACGTGAGAAATTGAAAATATCGCGAGAATTTAAAATCTAGAGAAATTGAATGGGAGCTATTGGGAGGTAGGAGAAAAAAATGTATGTTTAATTTTTATGGGAGGTAATTTGGGAGCTTCTAATAATATCACAAATATGGAAGTTGATAGGAGGTAGTAAAATGAGAGTCCAAAATTATTTTCTAAATACCTCTCATTTAAGTACCACGTGACATGCTATGGTTGATCAGGAGATAGAGAGTCACTAATTATGGGAGGTAAATAGCCGCTCCCAAGTAAAAAATATGTTTTCCAAAAGAGTGTCCATATTTGCGTGAGGTTGCATTTATAAGTAAGCCATTGAAGAAAGCTTCCTCTTTTTAAAAAAAATAAAATGAAGTAAGGATAAATAAAGAAATCTTAAGAAAAATTAAAATTAGAAACCTTCCACGTTTACTTTTTGTATTGAAATGACTCCGCTAGATAAATTGATTTTATTCAAATAAATAAATTAACTAATTAATTAATTATTAAATAGATTAGTAAATAACTTGGTTGTCAGATAAGTTGATTAAAAAATAACTACAGTAAATCGATTACCAGTTGACGGTGTTTAAATGTTTGGGGCCTGAAACTTCAAAAGGATCGTATTTTGAAAGTGAAAACATTAATGGAAGGATTGAACTCATTTTCCTTAGATCTTTTTTCGAAGGAAATTCTCCTTAGATCTGGATCCTCTTCTTCTTCTCTGATTGGTTATCTGAATTCTGAACAAAAGAAATTCCATTTAAACTCAAAAAAAAATTCATATACATATGATAAAAAATCGAAGCAAAAAAATATAATCAATTTAGAAATTGCATTAATATTATCTGAGAATAAAACATTATTTGAACGAATTAGGGAGTTAATTACCATAATGATGCTCTGCATGAATCTAGCTATGAGGACCAAATGGAAGTATTTATACCTTGAAATATATGGCTAAGTCACAATTTCTAAAAGTCAGACAATTAATTCATAAATTAAGCACAAACAAAAATATTTTTATTCAATCGTTCACTGAATAAGTATTTATGATAATATAAGATGCACAAAACATGGCATAATAATTGAGCTAGTCTTTCTCTAATAATTTTATTTATTTATCTTAGTTGGCTATTAGCTGTGCAGTTTGTTTTCCTTTTTATTTTCAATTAAAAATGGCATTCATTTATTATTTTTTATATATAAAATCAAATCTATATCTTGTACCAACATGCTTAGCACATATTTGAGCTCATGGTCAATGCAAATATCCTTTATTTTTACTTAAATTGCACATAATAATTATAAATCTTTAAAAGGTTTTCCTATCTTTATTTGCTAGAAATTAAATAATTTAAATACGAATCAAAACTATAATTCTAACAATAGATTCTCATGTTCACAATTACTAATTACTTTGTTTATTTTTGGGGAAATCTCCAAAAAGTGGTTGAATTTGTTTTAGCCCTATAGGGTTAACATTAAATTTTCCGTACAATAAAAAATTTGATAGACTAAAATTCCCTCATATATTTATTTATATATTATATTTTATTCAATTATAAATAATAAATAAATGAATAATAATATTTTCAACATAATATATTATATTAAATATTTTTCTATTATTCTATATTTATATTATTATGATATTATATTAAATATTTTTCTATTATTCTATATTTAAATTATAATTTACGTAAAATATTATTTATTTCTTTATTATTTATTATGATTTTGTTCATATTTTAGTTCTTATTTTATTTATATTTAATGTAAAATATAAATTTCTTCTTACTTATTATTTCAATTAAATAAAATTAAAAATAAAAATAATTATATTGGGCATTTTGGTCCCTGAAGAAATTTATTTGATGAAAAAGTTAAAGTTTACCTCATTGGGGGATTAAAAAAGTTCAACTTACTTTATAGGGGGGTCTTGAAGAATTTAAAAAAAAATGATGGGGTTTTTGATAAATTCAAAAGAGTTGGGGAGTTTTTGAAGAATTTCCCCTAATTTTTTCTGATCATCGAGATGGTATCCAGTTTGATCTCTTTTGGGATAGTTGGCTTTTGGTCAACTGGGCGATTTCCCGGGTTTGACTTTTTGTCTTTTTGTGGATTTTGTACGTTTTGGCTTGGATGGTTGGTGAGTAAGGGTTATAAGAGAATTGGAGAGGAATGTACAGGGTTTTTGCGGAGATTTGTCGAGAATTCGGCCATTCATTTGGAGTTGACTTTTAACCAAGTCATCCAAATATCATTTTCTTGGTCTTTTTACTTGAAAAATCACATAAAAGTATATTAAGAGTTTCAAAAATAATTTTTATTAATTTTAAACATTTTTCATACATTTTATGTGATTTAAGGGTGAAATTTATATGATAAAAATCCTAAAAATGTGTATAAAAATACACATTACATATGCCCAGGCCTGCCGCGCCCGTTTGATGTCCAAAAACCTCGAAGACTTTCAGAATTTCAAAGAGACCCCACCACTCATTTCCAATTACCCATTCGAACATCAAATATCCAGGCTATATACCACTCACATGCTTTACGTTTTTCAATCCGAAGTCAAGAAGTTAATTAACATCCACTCGACACTCATTACAACAGACCGTAATATCGCTCAATTCTCCGTCTCCGAACTCTGCCCGTCTTCTACAATGCTCGGCCGGAGGATCTTTTGACGATAAAACTCCTATCGAAGTGCGAACCCTAATCGAAACAATCGCCAAAGGAAACCTAGGTCACAGGCTTGGGACAGGTAAACATGACGAGTATGGTGGACCTCAAAGCGATGGAGTCTCGAATCACCGCAAATTTCGAGGCAAAGTTTAATAAAGTGCTTAAGTTTGTGAGGGCAGAGCTTGAGCCCACACCATGCGAGTTTTGTAAGATCACGGATCATGCAACTGATGAATGTGATAGCCTTCAAGATGTGAACAATGTAGATAGCTATCAACGCCCCCAATACGTCTATGAACCAATACGCCTATGAACCTTGGAGGAAAAACCCTAACCTCCGTTGGGGTGACAATCCTCAAATTCAACAACCCCAACAAGGCTATCAAAAACCTGGTTTTTATGTTCATCCGAACGCGCAACCTCAACAAAAAGCTCCTCAACTTAAACCTCTAAACCCTCAAGCTTCATACTCAAACCCTGAATTTGCTCAAATCCTAACCATGATACAACAAATATCAGGGCTAATATCAAGACAAACCGTGCTAATGAACGACATCAAGGACGAGTTAAAGGGAGACATTGCCACTCTTTCTCAAGGCCAAGCCACTCAAGGTCGACAAGTGCAAAATCTCGAGATGCAAATTAAACAAATTGCGAGCTAGGTAAACACTCTTAAGAGCCAAATGGGGAATAAACTACCTTACCAAGGAACGAACCCGGCGGAGCTCAAATCCATCATCTAAATCTGTGACATTATACCCAAGTGATTAGTGATTGTTACATCTCATAAATTTCCTAGAAATCCCTATTATAAACTGAAAATCAACCCTTAAACCAGTTTCTGTCCTGCTGCTGTTTGTTTCTGTTTTTCAGTATTTTTCTTTAAATTTCGTGTTCAATACAGATCTCAAAAATTAAATAAATATTTTTACAATTTAGTTCTCATTTATTAGATAATTGTCAAACCAAATTTTGCCCAATTCTGAATTATAAAGTGTGAGATATTAATTTTCTAAATTTGTTATTTTCCTGTTTTTGATCTTTCTGTTCAGATTTACTGCTTCCTTTCTTCTGAATTTAAAAACAAATACAAACTAAATAATAAAAATACCAAAATAGTCCTACATGAAGTATTTTGAAGTTTAGAATCTGAATCTAGAATTTAAAATAGCATTGTTAAGATAGATTGGAAGATATTGCCACTTTTATAAGTACTGGTCCGTCAGATTCAGTTTCTGAATCCAGATTTGAGTTTTTATTATAATGCTCACACTACAAAACATAATTGCACCAAATTTTGACTATTGATCCACAACTTAATAATTGTATTTCTGTAAAAAATTTGGGATTTTTTAAGCTTGGGTGATTTTTCTATAATTTTCTAAATTTGCTGCTGAATAAACTTTAAAACTGAAATAAGTTCTGGACTAAATTATAAATTTCTCGAAATTCTTGAATAAAATAATAATACCAGTAAAGGACCAAATCATAGATATCTCTTTCTAGTTTCCGACAATATCTCATTTATTGAATTTGAAGTCTATTTGGTCTAGTTACGAATCAAAATACTAAAGTGTGATGTGCTTAATTCTTGGAACGAAAACTGAATTTTTGAATATAATCTTGAAAATTTTACCTACAAATAAGACTTAATACTTAAGATAAAAATTTGATAATAGTGAAAACTTGAGGCCACACCTCCTTGTGTTCGACCCCTAAACTCATTTACCGCTCATACTCGTAATTTGAATAATAGAGAAATATAAATTGTTTTACTAAATTGTGTGAAATTCAACGACGATTTTACGCGATTTACAGTGGTATCTTTGACAAATTCTACGTTAAAACCAATTTCAACTACCTTTTGTTGGTCATGAAGACCGAATGTGTTCATCATGCATCTTTTTTCAAGCGTTCCAGTTTTTGTCATCGAGATTGTCAGGGTACGCGATTTTAAGTCGGTTGATTGAAGCAGTCGTCATGAATCGAAATACACGTTATTTCAAATTGACTTTGAAAAAGTCTGTATTCCCGCTCTGATATCAATTGTTGTTTAATTGAGGCCTAAAGAGAGGTGAATAGGCCTAAATCGTGCGGAAGTGATTTTTATAATTTTTAGGGTTTTACAATTTTTAGGTTTTAGCCTTTTCGTTGATGGTTGTACTAATTCTAATGAATTAAAACAACAAAAACTAAATACTAAATAAGAGTAAATAATTGAGGGTAAAAGAGATACCGAACACCGAAACATGTTGACAGAGTTCGGTTAGGTGGTTGCATGTGCCTTAACCACTCATTCTTACTAGCAGCTCATCCTTTCCTATATAAATCATAAATGTACACATTATGCTATACCTAATTACTTCTTGCAAAAAACAGATATTCAAAAACCACATTTGCAAAACAAAAATACAGATCTACACATCCAAAATAATCATAACTTAATATAACTCAAAACTCCTCTCTAAATTCCAAAATCATGTAAATATAGGCAAATCCACAAGCCTCTCGATCGTCTCCAATTGATCATAAGGCGCTATCTGAAAACCACGAAAAATATTATCAATAATAAACTTATATTTAAATTAATTAATTTCTAAATAACTTAAATTGAAACAAACCTGATTAAAGCCGTCGGGCCAAGTAATAGAAACGGCGTAATTCCCCATCGGTTTTATCTCTTCAGGCTCTATATCATCCGGCACATCTCCGTATTGTATTTTTTGCTCTCCCGTCCATTCATCCTTCATATTTACAAAAAGCAATTACCAAAATTACATATATTTTAAAAAAAAATAAAGAAAAGTACCCCATATATAAAATTTTCTTTAAATTACCAAAAATATATATATAATTTTAAATATATATTCAAAAAATAAATTCAAAAATTACCACATATTTATTAGAAATATATCTAAGCAAAAATGCCAAAAGTATATTAAAAATATATTTAAAAATAATTATGAAGAATCAGTATTTAGGAATATTAAAAATACACTTATACAAAAATGACAAATATATTTAAAAATATTTAAAAATATATATTAAACAAAATGCCAAAGTATATATGTATGTATATATATTTTCTTCAAAATATATATTTTTCTTCAAAAAATAAATAATAATAATAATAATAATAAAAATACATACAACACTTTGGGCAGAACGGTCATTTCTCCTGACAGTAGCAGGATGCAGAAAGAACTCTTCATCTGAGTCCGGAACTTTCACTCTTATCGCTTTCCTCGCTCTATCATACGATACAGCTGTCGAAACTGTACGGAAAATTTACAAAAACACCCCTCAATTGCCAAAATATTAAAAATAAAAAAATAAATTATTATGAATTAATATATAAATAAACACATAAATAAGCCGCTTTTCTCTCTTTGTCATGCGACAGCAGTCGAAACTGCGTGACAATTTACAAAAACACCCCTCGAATTTCGAAAATCAAATAAATTATAAATAAACTTATAAATAAATTATTATGAATGAATAAATAAATAAATGCAAATGAATTGCTCTTCTCTCTTTAACACATGAAACAGCTGTACAAACCTCATGACAATTTACAAAACTTTAACAAAAAATTAATAAATTAATTAACTGAATTACCTTGTTGGCGTATTTTAGCGCACTGTTGAACGACACAAACTCCGAGATCCTGAAACGTTTTTGCCACGTCACCTTGCGGGTCCGATACTACTTCTGGAATGCCGGAATCACCAGACGCTGACAACTGTCCAATTATTTTATGTTTTTTCAGTTCAGTCCTTCAACTTTTTGTTATTTACCAAAAATAGCAAAAATTTAGAAGTGAGTTTTAATGACTTACGGTTGGGCGAATGGGGAGGTCGAATAGGTTTGGGATTCCGAATTGCTGAACGACCTGAAATAAATTAATAAAATAAATAAATAAATTATTGTTTTATATGATATGAAATTTATGAGATTATATTATATTTAATTATTTAAATATTTTTACTTGAATGCCTGAGCCTTGGCCAAAAGGGAAATGTTTTTTTCCGTCTGCTTCGAAATAACACATGTTTTCTACTACAGCAACACACGGTACCTTCAAATATTTAAATTATTAAATAAAATATAATTTAAAAATAAAAAAATAAAGAGATTACCTTGAGTTTGGAAAACATTCTGACGCCTTTTGCCACGTCAATGAACGATAGTTTCTGAGGAGTCGTTACTATAACTGCAGCTGTTAGTGGTGCGACCTAAAACATATATAAATAAATAATTTAAAATTTACTATAAATAATCATTATATATTTTTATACATATATATCAAGAAAGTACAAAATATAAATATAATATAACCTGACATAAAGTCAAATGGATGTCCCCAGTGCCAGGCGGCAGATCAATAACAAGATAATCCAACTCCCCCCTGTTAAAAACCACACAAACATCAACGTTGTCATTCATTATTTCCAACAGTAAAGGGACCATTTCACAATTCAGGCCTCTCACAGGGGCTTTTGCACAAAATTACCATTCAGAAGTAGTTAACAACTGGTTGATGACGCCTGAGACCATGGGCCCGCGCATGATGGCCCTGCCTTGACCAGCGAAGCCGAAAGATACCAATTTTACCCCCATATATTCCGTCGGAATTATGCTCCTCGTCTCGGGATTCTATAAGAAATCAAAACTGTTTCACAGCCATTAGAACTTTAACAAAATAATAATAGGCTTATCTTATTGGCATATGTACCCTCCGATAAAATAGAAATATCGAATAAACCTTCAAAATTTCAAAAGCTGCGAATGTCAAATTTGAGGGATGAATGCTGCGTCAGTCCATGTACTTTAACTGGGTCGCGTTTTAGTCCCTGTACTGTACCGTTGATCTGGACTTTTTGATATCTGTGTATGAAAACACGCGCAATTAGTCCTCGAGTCAGGGACTAAATTGCGATTCAGTTAAAGTACATGTACTGACGGTGCATTCATCCCTCAAATTAAATCGCACAGCATATATATCTAGTACAATATATATCAATTTTTTTCCTTCAAAAAAAAAAAGATACCAAATTCACCAACCTTAAGCTCAAAACATATGAAATCCCCCCAAAACTAAAAATTCGGTACATTTTAATATCTAAATTTTGGACGGTCCATTTGACATTTTTTTCACTCTTGGAAGGGCATATATGAAAAAAAAAGAAAAAAAAAAGGCAATATACCATTTCAAGGAGTCGGTTTTCAGGCGAGACCATGGTGGGCAGACTCGGTCCGTACACGTCAGCGTCAAATATCCCGACTCGGGCTCCCATGCCGGCTAATGTGTAGGCTAGGTTGACCGCCACGGTGGATTTGCCAACTCCCCCCTGTAAATTTGGAATATTAGTTTTATGAACTTGCAGAAAAGCCCCTGCTTTATTGAAAATTGTGAAAAAAAAAATAAGAACGTTGTTGACAAAATCAAGTTTGAGACCCTAATGTAGTGTTAGGTAGTGATTGTAATTAACACCGTCAATTTAGTTGTAATTATTAGTTGGATTTACCAACCCCCTTAAAAATATTCATTTTCATTGGTTAGAAATGAAGGGATGTTTGCAAGAAAGCCCCTGTGTTGTTGAAAATTGCAAAATAAAACTCGTTGTTGAGAAAAATCAAGTTTTAGGCTTTTAGCCCATAGTAATAGGTAGTAGTTAAGACTTAAGACAGTTATATTAGTTACAATAATTAGTTGGGATAATATTTGATTAAGGGAAGTATTAAAAAGAGTTAAGCATAATAATTTGATTTGATTATACTAAGATAATAATGGTGTTAAATGATAATTACTGGCATGGGCTAACATTTGATATTCTTAAGAATGAAGTTTTCTCTTCTTGCAAATTTCCCTTGAATAAATACATAAATTGTTAATAAAATTAAAAGAATACTAATGAGCGGATAAGAATAAGAACTAAGATTATTGCCTTGCAGCTTGAGACGGCAATGATGTTAGAAATTTGTTGTAAGCCTTTGGGTAATTCGCCGGAAAATACAGGCTTAGCTGGCTGTGCTGACATCACCACATTGACTTTTTTCACCCAAGTCAACGCCTTTACCACTTCATTCGCCTTCTCCTCAAACTAAAACATTAAAAAATAACAAAATTAAAAAAAAGAAATAATAATAATAATAATAATAATAATAATAATAATAATTATTATTATTATTATTATTATTATTATTATTATTATTATTATTATTATTATTATTATTATTATTATTATGATTTAACAAGTACCAAATCTTTGATTGGGCAGGCAGGTGTGGTGAGTTCTAATCGAAATGAGACCTGAACGTTAAGAGAAATTAATTAGTGTTAAACTGTTTTGATTTGGGTGATATTATTTTGATTTGTGACTTTATTTGATTTGGCTACCTCGTCTACGGTTTCGTTTATTTCTAAATCTTTCACAAAACCGCATGAAACAATGTCGGTTCCAAAATCAGGATCGATTATTTGTGATAATGCAATTAAAACGTCTCTTTTTGCCATTTCTGCGGTCATTGTTGATGCATCAACTGAAAGAAAAGAATCAAAAAAGAAAGAATTTGCTAGATTAAATTACGAAATTATGGAGCTTTTTAAATTTCTGAAAAAAAAATGAGTGAAATTACCACTGGGAGAAGCAGCTTTAACTGGTCTGAAATTCAAATTCAATCCATTGAAATTTGTGTGAAAACATGTCTGCTTAACGAATTTATTCTTTGTACTAAAACTTCCTACAATAAAAACGGAAAAAAAAAATTAATTAAAGAAAAATCAAATAATAAACAAACAGAAAAGGTACAAGCACAAATGCGAAGCACAAAAAACAAAATTTACCGCATATCGAACGTAGAATTGGGATTGGCAAACGAATGCTCTGAGCTGAGTAAACAGATTGCAGCATCTTTTCTTCCTTCTTCAGAAAAAAGGAAAGAAAAGAAGAGAAATTAGTTGAGAGAGAAGCTCTGTTCTGAGCCTCTAGTTCCCGCTTTATCTCACACCACCAAGTGAAGTGATTAGAATTTTATAATACGTCTATAATGATGTGAGGATTTGTTGTAGCGGGTCATTGTTTTGTAGTAATGTTTATCTTAAACGGGTCAGCCCAGCCCAAGGAGTATTTTTATTATTGTTGTTCTAAAATGACCCAAAATATTATTACCATAAGAGGCCCAAAACATTACTATAAGACGGCCCGAATACATTATTATTATTATTATTATTATTATTATTATTATTATTATTATTATTATTATTATTATTATTATTATTATTATTAATGTAATTGACCTTCTTTATAATTCCTTGATTACTAGATCTCTTTACAAAAATTGTATTTCTCTCCTTTTAAGCAAAATCTCTGAGAATAGCTTTTTATCTTTTTTGAGATTATAATTTAATCACAGAATCAACTATTGTATCAGTCTATTAAATTTCGGCTAGTCACTAAAAATTAAAATAGGTGGGGGGTGATTTGAAAGGCGAGGAATATCAGGCTCAAACCCCCCCTACAAACCTTTCTGTGGTATAATCAACTGAGGAGAAATATATACATTGCATTAGCGTTTTTAAGGTCTAAACACTAGGAAAATTACCCTTTGAATATAACTTAGTTTCCCCAATTTGGAGAATACCTGTTTAGGGTTTAGGTACTTACAAGAAGTACCCATCATTTCTTTGTATAGATTCACCTCACCACATCACCCCCTTAATTTATCAAAGATTATGCATGTTGATATAGAGTAAAAACATATTTGTTCTGAGCGTGGTGGGATAAAAGAACTTCACAGCTTTTCCGGAAAACTAGAAGGGCGTGAATATAGAGTGAAACAGAATTTTTTTTCTTTATTTTTGTAGCAATATATATTCATGTAGATTCACAGAAGTCAAATAAAGAGAAAAATATATAACAATAAACATAAGATTGGAAGTTTCTATATTAGTTAAATACGAAACAAACCATACATTACACACACAGTAGAAAATCATAAATTACTAAGAAAACATTCAAATAAACAATATGTTTCATTTGTGCTGTTTAAAAGCGTAAATAAAAGTATAAATATCACACACATTGCAAAATAATAAAATTATAAAACATCCGGTTGAATTCCTGCAAAAGTGTAAGAAAATCTTGGATTAGCAAATATTAAAATAAAAAATAATCAATAACTTGAAAAAAGAATAATATTTTGTATAATAACACATGGTGATGAATTTCAAAACTGACCAAGTTCAGCTGCTTAAAGAACTATAGTCATGTCAGCACTTCGAACTTTTCAAGACCTAATTTAAAAAAGAGGCCATTCGTTAAATAATCCATACAAATTCAAACAGTAATTGTGCTTATCTGATTAAAGAAGAATTGGGTCTTCAATTCAATCTCTAATTTACTTTTTCTCTTAAAAAAAACTGGTACAAAATACAAATCAGTACAAAAACAAGTCGGTACAGAACCAAATTCAAGAAAAAAAAACCCTAATTTACTCTTTAAATGATTAAATAAACTCAATTGCGCTTAATCAAAGAAAAATTAAGCTTCTAATTTCAATCCTAATTCCAAACTGAACCAGTCTTTTTTTACAAAACTCACCTCAAGAATCCGCCTTTTTACCAGCACGCCCCTCACAATCAGGACTCACATCAAAATTCCTCTTCCCATACTTGGCCGACGTCACACCGACATCAAACACCACGTCATCCCCATCCGACTTGATTCCGGTGATCGACCACCACCGGAAGAACGCCCTCACTTTAATCCCGTCCAAGCCCGAAATCTCTCCATTAACCATCCGGCCGGTTATTCTCCGGTTGTAGACGGCGATGTAGTTGTCAGGCGGCAGGGTTATGCGGCAGGATTCGTCTAAGTCGAGGGTGAAGTCGCCGGAGGTGGGATGGAGGGAGTAGGAGAGGACGTTGGAGGGGAGCAGGCCGGCGGGGAGGCCGGTGCGGTTGAGCTCGTCGTAGGCGGTGAGATGGCCGGAGATGAGGGAGAGGGAGGAGAGGAGGAGGAGAAGGGGAAGAAGGGTTCTTTGAGACATTTTGTTTTGGGACTTTTTTGGTTTGGTTTTGTTTGAAGAGAGATTGAGAAGGAAGTTGGTTTGAGTTTGACCTTGGAAAAAGGCTTTGATGTTTGCCTCATGTTGAATTTTTTTTTGGGACTTGCTACGTCACAACGCAGCAGTGTAGCACGACTCTTCACGACGAGATCCAATAACAGTATATATAATTTATTTTCTAATAACAATATATACATAACAGTGTATATAATTTATTTTCTAATAACAATATAAAAAGTGAAAACAGTATATAAAAATGGAAAAACAGTATCTAAAATGGGAAAACAGTATATAAAAGTAAAAAAATAAGAAATATACAAAAAACAAATAACAGTATATTAAATGGCGAAACAGTATATAAAATGAAAAATAATAATATATCTACAGTGCGTTATGCTACAGTATCATCGTGTTTGCACACTTCCCTTTTTTTTTCGAGTACAATGCCTCATGTTGAATTAAAATGAGTATTATATATGTACAATTTAATTTGTATATTATATATAGAAGTATATTAGGTTTGTTTTATGTGGTGGTAATCACATTTTTTGTGATTACTATTACTTTGAAAAGTATGTGCAGAAAGTCTATGTTCTTCTTTTCTTGATGTTATGTTTATAATTAAAGATGAGGGTGTAATTATCACAAAGGCGTAGAAAAATGAAATACAAAACGTCATTGGCCAACAGGCTTTTTTTTCCTGCTTGATTATGACATTCGTGATAAAAAAAATATCTTGATAAAATGAAAATTCTTAATTTGAAAACTTAAGAAGTGGGCTTTAATTTAATCAAATAAGCCTCATATAAAATGCCCAAATGTGTGAGCTTGAATTTAAGCCCATATGATTCGTTTGAAACTATATCCTTGCATCCCCAAGCTAGAAACCTCAAAAATAATACAAGAAGCTTTAAACTGACTAAAAACAAAAAATATAAATTGCTGAAAAACGAAAAAAAATTGCACACATAGGTAATTGCACCCTATTACATGGGAATATCAATCAAAATGTAAGTGAGTCAAAATATCCATAATAATTGTGACATGACATGACATGAGAGGTCCTAAATTATAAACAAAAAAATTTAAAAATTAAGAAAGATGTGGAGCCCATAATTCAGCAAACTTGGCGACTTTGGAGATGCTTTGTAAGACTTCAAATGGTGTGATGTCTCCAATTACCACCACTTTCTTGCTCTCCAAATCCACCTCATATGAACTCACCCCTACATTTTTAGCATTGAAGTTAATTTTATTTTTACGTAATAATATAATTTTAAACTACTTAGAGAATACAAAAATTCATATATATGGCTATTTGGGTTATGCATATGAAATTTGGATTTGATAAGTTGAATATATATAATTCTCAAAAAAAAAAAAGTTGAATATATATGTGTATTATGTCAAAGTTGAATGCAAATATTTAGTATTTTACACTTACAGTTGCGGCCCTTTGAGTATAAATAACGTAAATTATTTGTAAACATAAATAATTATTTATCAAAAGATATCAATGTTTTCAGCAAATAAAGAACTATTAAATTTTGTATGTAATAGATGAAATTAATAAAATTGATCGAATAATTAGTCAAATTTACTTTCTAGTTAATCTATATTATTTAACTGAGTTGCCAAATAAATTATAAGAATATTTACTTGATAATTTGCACTAAATTAAACTACCTAAACAATAGAAACAAATGACATATTTATTTCGAATTAATTCTTACAATTGAAGATACTATTAACTTATAAATATATTCGAATGCAAAAGAACTTATAAATATATGATTTATTCATTGCATGTACATAAAATTCTGTTACCATGAGTCCCAAAGTATATGACATTGTGGGGCTACACATCATGGGCCTTTAAAGGAGAAAATTGGAGAAATGAAACATTTTCTATTTTTCAATTTTGGTTGGGAGAGAAAGTCCAAGCTGACTTCACACATCCCAATGAATCAAAATGCACAACCTTTTTCAAGATCTTTGCATGATAATATTACATTATTTGATTAACATTTATCTGAATTTTTTTTTTATTTCAAACTTCAGCACTAAAAGATATGTTTTAAAAAAAGAAATATCCTAAGGTCCTGAAGATTTGGGGAGAAATAAAAGTAAAGTCATATATTGATGAAGTATATTCAATGCTCTGGATGGGCAGAGATAATAAAAACAGAATTGAAAACAAAAAAATAAGGTAAAATGGGATATTTAATAGAGAAACAGAACATAAAATGGAATATTTAATACAGAAACAGAACATTTACAAATTTATTGTATCTTTATCTCTGTTTTTCATTTAATAGTTTGAAAATTTTATCTTTTTCATACCTTCCATTTTGGAAATATGCTTTTGAACCTTCTTTGCACATCCATTGCAATGCATATTAACCTTTAATTCCACAGTCTATCATATTGTTCATAAACAAATCGAAATGTTCAGAAATTATTTCTTCAAGTGAAAAAATAAATAAAATGAAATATTTGAAAAAAAAATATATGAAAAACCTTTGGTTCCAAATGAAAAGCTAGAGTTTTGGTTCCTTCAACTATATCTCTTAGCTTCAAAACTTGATCCAAATGGCTCTCAACCAATGATTTTCTCTCAATATTTCTCTCTTTTTCTTCTTCACTTTGAAAAGAATTTATGCACAAACAACAATTTGAAGAAATTGAAAGAGAAAAACACTCCAAAACCCTCTCAAAGCCAACCCTGCCCATTTTTAGAAGAGCGTTTTGAGAGAGAATCAAAGTTTTCATTGCAAAAAGATGTAATAGGAAGATGTAGATATATATACTGGAATGTAAGAAGAGTAAGTTGTAGCTTGGTTCATGTGATTAATAAAGAAATGATTTGTGCACCGAATTCTAAAGGGGGGAGATTACTATGGAAAGGGATCTATATCCCTTCCTCTCCAATAATACATTTGTACAATTTTTGTGGCTTATTTAAATGCTACACTGGAAAAATCAAAATATGATAGAATGTCATATTTATTATGTTTACAATAAACATATTTACAAAATAAAATGTTTAGTCAGTGAATTCTATATTTTCATTTTTTAGTAGATATCGGCCATGCAAGAGACAAGTTGAAATGATTTCATATGAAACATGATATATCACAACGCATTGTAGTATGTCTAAATTATGACGGCAGTATATATAACTAATGAATAGTATATAAAATTGAAAAAAAAAATAGTATGTATTATTCATTTTTTTGTAGTATATACATAAACAGTGAAAACAGTATATAGAAAATAAAATAGTATAGGTAAAACAGTATATACAAGTTTCAAAAGTAAATAATACATAAAAAATAAAAATATGGCTGAAATAATGAAAACAATATATAGAAAAAAATAATATTGAAAAACGAAAAAAATAATATATATACAGTCTGCCATGATTTGAGCATGCGACAATGCGTTGTGATATCACATTTCCCATTTCATATTACTTTCATTTTTAAAAATATTTCCATATGTATCGAATTTACTTGCAACTTATTCAAATATATTGTCAGAATTTTATCAATAGAAAAAAAATTTAGAAATCATCAAAAAATATAAGAACAAAATGTCAAAAATATTTCATATATATTATACCGATTTGGACTATATGAAGAGAAATATATGAGAACTTCCATTCTATTGCTTAATAAAGAGCTCAATGGTATATACATCTTAAAAATTGATGTAGGTTACAAAATATGAGGGTTGAAATTTGAATACCATTTAACTTTTTTGATTCTTTATATATTCATTTTTTTTCTTTTAGATTATGTGGTGTCCTACTACTATATTACATGCAGAACATCTTATAATTCTTAATAGAAGCATTATTTGACAAAAATATTGGAACAACTTGCAATACATGATTGTAGAGGATACATGGCCAACATATTATAAGAGTCAAATTTTGTTGACAAAAGACAAGTGTTATGAGACCCCCATGTGACAAGGTGCCATAGATTTAATTACCATGCATTTATTGTGGTTTAAGAAACAAAAATAATTAAGAAAGGAGGCTTTTGATTGGACAATAAGATCTAGCAAGGTTTCCACATGATGATTTTTGTTAATATTATTAGGTTAGCAACTTAGTATGAATTGTATAATGCATGAAGTATATATGTACAATAAAAGTTTTGGATAAGTTTAAAAATGGAGAACTCCATTTGACAATTAATGCCCCTGTATCACTATTCACTACACTTATGAAGTCTGATATATATCATGTATATGCTTCAATTTTTTTAATAAATGAAGAATTCATAAGATGTTTTACATGTGTGATATATTTTACAAATTAGAAAAAAAGGAAGAAACATATTATTCATACATTAAAATGTTTTCTTCAAGAGCTCGATATGTTGGAGAATTTTATAAGTAATATTCATTAACTAGTATTATTAGATGACCCGTGCAATTATAATAAAGTGATGGTCACCTAATGTAACACAAATCATTAAATTAGAATAAATTATAACAATTATTGTGTAACCCTTGTAGAATTAGTTTATAATAAAACAACAAACAAAATATATCAATAATAGATGATATAGACCCATTTGATCATATATGCATCATAACTTTGCTGATTCGATAGTGAAAGTAGACCCTCATGATATGAAAATACATCAGCTTAATTTTGTCTAGTCGCATCCAAAGCCAAATTTCAAGAAAATAAGCTCCATATAAAAGAGTCATGACTAATATGAAAACACAGAGCATTTTTATATTATTATAATTTATATATATTTTTATATTATTTACAAAAAATATGCAATGTGACAACATATTAATTTCATACAGAAAAGATTAGCACTTTTCTATATCAATTCACTATAGATAGTTTTTCATAAAATGGGATCTTGTTCTTTAATCATAAGCTTAGGTAACTTAAAAGAGCTCAATGTTCCTCAAATAGCTTAATAAAAAATTAAACACCAACTTAATGTTGTTTCTTGCACGTTAGAACATGATAAAAAAGTTTGAAATAAAAATCCAATAATTGACAACTAATGTTAGCAACTAAAAGTTTCAATGATTTGGACTTCTGTACTAAACTGTTTCTTCATGATTCATGAACAGTTAAAGAACATGATTCACAAATTCAGTCGAGTAAAAAACAGCTCGATAAAAGAAAGAATGTGGCATGATGCACTTGAGAGTTGAGAGTACAGTGGCCAGCACAGAAAAGGGGGGCCTCCAGTTTTTGATGATAGGTAGGTTCGAGACAATGTGGGACCTTATAAATTGCATTATTATTTCACGAAAAATGAAAATTAATTCAACATAGAAAAGGAATATTTTGCAGGGCCTGGTTTGTACATCGTTTCCATATGGTAAAATTGGCAGACCATAATTGGATTTATTTTGTTGTCTCATTTGGGTTCTTCAAATATCAAACAACATATAGTGGCTGTGTTATCAGCTGAAATCTAGGCCGAACAAAAAAAGGTTTTTGTATTTTTATTTATATATTGGTTTAGTATATTTACCTAAAAAAATTGTCTAAATAAATTATTTTCATTGTCTATGTTTTATATTTACATACGATTCTATATTATAGTTATATGTTTTATTAATACTTATATTGTTTTATTACTATTATATATTATTTTATAATACTTATATCTCGTTTCAACAGTTATATACTAGATTTTGCTACAGATATACTATTTAATTTTGTTATATATTTCTTTTACCACTATATAATATTTTATTACCGCCATACATAGAAACCTATATAATATTTTTTTTACTGTTTTATTATGCTTATTTCTACAAACTCGTTTCTAGCCATATATACTCTTTTCAATGGATCACCATACAAGTTGTCATATTTTTGGATGTTGGTACATATTGGCCCAATTTAATGGGGTCTGCGATCATACTAAGTAAGTTTCATGCAAATTTGTTTTCCAACTAAATCTTCACAAGATAGTAATGCTCTTTCTGAAATTATGATGAAAAAAAGTAAATCATGCTATTTTGTGGACTCAATTTTTATCATTATATACATGTTCGAAGGTTACTTGAATTAACCAAACACAAAATCTAATTATATTAGAATTGTTTTGATTCGATTTATATTGATAATATCATTTTCTTTGTAAAATATTGGAGGAAATCAATAATGAAGAGAAATAGTGAATTAAGGGGTTTAAGCAAAAATCGCAAATATAACTAGATTTTTTATAACACTGCTGATTCGAATAAGGTTGATTACAACACTGCATATAACCCATTTTAGGGAAGGAAAGTGAGAATTGGATGCAAAGATTGAGTTAATTAGAAGAATTACACGATACATGTTGTTTCAGTGGAGACCAAAGGGCCTATGTAGAATTTTAAAAATATTTAGGGGGGTTAATTTTGGCGATTCTTAGTTTTATTTTTGTGCTATTACTTTGAATAAGTTGAACATGTTATGAAATCGCTAAAACAAAGAGGAGAAAAAGAAAGTATATCGAGAAAGGATTTTTCAGTCATTTGTTTATGCTCTATTGTTGTCTTTCTTATACAGTACAAAGCTTATTTATAAGGATAGATATACCCCCATGCATGTTATATGTTAATAGGAATACATAACATCTCAGGAGTTGTGAATAATCTCAAAAGTTTATTGACATCCACATTTATATCGTTTTCATATTCTTTCTAACTCCATTGTAGTTACATCATGCTGTATTACTACTATAGTACTGCATATTCACTGTTTCATTGTAGTTATAGATTATTTTTTCACTATTGTATAATACATATCCATATATTGATTCCACAATTTATACATTATTTAACCATCGTTCTAATATTTTTAACTACTATATACTATTTTATTACATATACATAGTTATTTACTGCATATTGTTTTGTTTAAACCTATGTGTCGTTTCTTGTGCCTATATTCTATTTTTAAAAATGCAACTTCTCATTTTTGGAACATCTTAAACGGTAAACATCAGCCCAATTCAGCATTTGAATTCTTCAAAAGAATCAGAGCATAATTGGGCCTATGTACGGCCCAATTCAGCATTTGAATTCTTCAAAGAATCAGAGCATAATTGGGCCTATATACGGCCCAATTGAGCATTTTAATTCTTGATTTTTTTTATATACCATTTTTTCCAAAAATAAACTAATATTTGCCAGTGTTTTGAAAATAATGGGGTAACTACCATTTCCGCCACTACTAGTGGCGGAACAGATGTTGTTTCGCCACTAGTAGTGGCGGAACATGTGGATTTTCAATTTTTTCAAAAAAATTTCATTTGGCTGGTTAAACAGGGTTAATTAGTGTAAAAAAATGTTATTCCGCCACAAGTAGTGGCGGAACATGAAAAAAAAATTTAGAAAAAGTTAATTTTTTTTTCCTGTTCCGCCAGTGGTAGTGGCGGAACACGTTTTTTCACTAATTAACCCCATTTTTGAAAAATTATAAAATCCACATGTTCCGCCACTAGTAGTGGCGGAAATGGTAGATACTACATTATTTTGAAAGGAGTGGTATTTGTTTGGACTTTTTTTTTTAAAATAGCACCGGTAACAAAAAAAAAATTAACTAACTAGCACCCATACGGAAATAATTGAGTATCGAGCACTACCGCCAGGTAACCTGGCGGTAGTGAGTCACTACCGCCAAGGCCTCTGGCGGTAGTGGCTTTTTTTCCTTAAACGGGCGAAAGGACTGTTGAATTAGTGAATTAACGATTACCGCCAGAGGCAGTGGCGGTAGTGGCTAATTTTTTTGTTTATTCTCAGTTAACGAATAATTAATTATTTGCATGACGTTACTGTCAAAATAATGTTAAATTTAACGAAATCACAACTACCGCCAAGACCTCTGGCGGTAGTGTGTATTTTCTAATTTTTTTTCTATCCGAACCCGTTTAAAAAAAATTAGAAAAAAAAAACCCACTACCGCCGAAGGGTCTGGCGGTAGTGTGTTTTTTTACCCTACCCGGACCCTTCTTCCTTCTTCTTTCTCCTTCTCTCTTTCAAACCCACCCACTCGACTCTTCTTACTTTTTTTGAACCCAACCCGCCCCAAACCCTAATTTGCTCAAACCCTACCCCCAAAATCCCCAATTTCCACCCAAATTAAGGAGAGAAGTAGAAGGAGAAGAGAAGAGGAGGACTAGGAGGAGGAGAAGGAAGAGAAGGAGAGGAAGAGAAGAGGAAGAAAGCTTCCATTAGGTAATTTTTTTTTTAGTAGAGATAATTTTTGTAAGGTTATTTTTTAGTTAGACTAAATAATTTTTTTAGTTATTATTATTATTATTATTTAGGAAAATTATTTCCGTATGGGTGTAGAAATAATTTTTTTAGTATAAATAATTGTAGAAATAATTGTAGATACGGTAACTAGAAATAATTTTAGAAATAATTGTAGATACGGTAGAAATTATTTAGGAAAATTATTTCCGTATGGGTGTAGAAATAATCTACAAAAATTCTACATAATTACCTATGAAAAAAAATTATGTAGTCTAACTAATTTCCGTATGGGTGCTAGTTACTCACAAAACGAAAATTTTTTAGTAGAAATATTTTTTTTAGTTATTCTACATAATAATTACCTATTAAAATAATTATGCAGAATTTTTGTTAGATATTTTTAATTGTAGGTATTTATTTAGGAATTTTTTTAGATGTTTTTACTTGTAGGTAATTTTATTACTAATTAAAATACTTTATAGATATTTTTTATTTTAGATAATTATAATTGTAGAATTGTCTTCATTTTAGTAATTATTTTAGTATTTTTATTTTTAGAAATAGCGACCGATGGCATCTAGAGGCGAACCTAGTCGACCTAATCAGGCAGACAAAGGAAAAGGTCATATGATCGAAGAAAATAATCCTCCGCCATATTCGCTCGACACACTACACGCCAAACATAGAACTAGGGAGTTTGCGCAAGAAGAGGGGTTGATATCATTCGAATCCTACCGTTTCAGGCAACATCGTCTTGCAGTACTTATTTTTTAATTATATTATATAAATATTATTAATTTTTATTTGTAAATATATTTATTATTTTTGTTTTCGTTTATGAAGGTGCCTTGGAACAACCTTTACATCCCTTATCTAAAAAAGGCTAATTTGTTCCAAGTAGCGAAGATTGGATATATACCGTTAGACAGTGTTTGCTTAACCGCATTGCAGGAACGGTGGAGAAAAGAAACTCACATTTTCCACATGGCACACAGGGAGATGACGATTACATTGGAAGATGTGTCGTGTTTATTGGGTTTGAGAGTCGATGGAGCGGTCATGTGTGTAAGTAATAAGGATGTGAATTGGGGCCAAAAAATTACGGATTTATTGGGGAGAACACCCGAGGCGAGTGATTACCGGCATGATAGCGCGGTATTGCTTAAAAGAAAATGGTTTACCCAGAATTTCTCTAATTTGGAGGTCGGAGCGCCGGAGTTGACGGTATAAAAATATTGCCGCGCATATATACTTGCTTTATGTGGTGATATTCTGTTCACGGAACCGTCGGGCGATAGTATATCGGTTATTCCACTGGTATTTTTAGAGGATATGGAGAAATTAGATGAATGGGCACGGGGGAGTGCGGTGTTAGGATATTTATACCGGGAGTTGTGCAAGAGTACGGCGCCTGAACGGAAGAATATGGGGGGTTGTATTATATTATTTCAGCTGTGGGCTTGGACGCGTTTCAAGTTCGGACGACCGACTCCTCCCCTCGGCTCTGGGCAGGATGCTTTACACACCTTCGATGATCCGAATGAGAACGATACGGTTGGATTTATTTGGATTGGTGCTACGGTGAAGGAGAAACCCGGAGCGACTCATTTGTGGGGCAATCGAGACCAGTTGGATAACCTTCATGAGTCGCAGATTGAGTGGAGACCCTACGAGAAGTACCGCGCGAGACTTCCACCCATTTGCGAGTTTGAGAGAGATTCCTCACTTATTCGGTCCAAGTTGATTTACATGTGGATCGTCGAGCATTATCGCCCGCAACGGGTGATGCGACAGTTCGGGCTTCATCAGAGGATACCACCTCAAGGAAAGTGCAAATACAATCATCTCTTGGAAAAGATGATTAATGGCCGCGGATGTGATTGGCCTACGGTTCACGCGAGATATGTTCAGGATTGGGAGTTCGAAAAATGGCAATATTAGACGAATAACTCCGAGAAATTTAAGAGAAGGATATATAATCTGGACAGGCATTTGGAGTATATGGAGTGGTACGGAAGAGTATCGAAGGCGAGATTGGTGCAGTCGACCATCTCGCATGATACAGACTCGTATCGTCCTCTTGTTCCCGACAAAAGAAAAGCGGTATGTGAAATAATTTTAATAGCTTAATAGTTTGAATAATTTTAAAGAAATAACAATATTACATTTTTAATTTAATTTAGATGGAAAACTTTACGGAGGCGTGCGAAAAGGGGTTAAAAGCCATTCGTAAGAGATGGAACGGGGCGAAAATGAGAAGTGTCATGCTGGATATGTTAGGATGCATGCGAAAAGAGTATGTTGAGACTAATGAATACCCTGCCGGCCTTCCATGGCATTATCTCCACACTCCTAATGAGTAGGATGAAGATAGTGATGATGATGACGGTGGCAATAATGATGGTGACGAGGGCGTAGGCACGCCAACTTACGCAAGAGGGTGCTAGAGGACGTGGTACGCGAGGCACTACTAGACGGGGTGCTGGACGCGGTGTTGCATGATACAAACCTAATTAGTGGTTATGTGTTATGTTATTATGTATTATGTTTGGACTATTTTTGTATTATGTTTGTGTTTATGTTTATTTTGTTCATCATAACAACATACTATAAGTTCGAAACAATCATCCTTTCGTTAGCAATTTTTTCTTACGAGTTTATCGCCCGGATATAATGTAAAATCAGAAACTTCTTCGTGTGGCCTCCAATGTGATCTTTCCTTAACAGGATAAAAACTTCTTTCGTACGTATGTTTCAGATTATCCAAGGAATAACATGGATGAACAAAAGGCTCGGATGATACTACTTTATGCATGCAAACTGATATGATGTGAGAACACGGGTAGTGATATATCATCGGTTTCTGACACTCATATTTACCTTCATTGAAGTTAACTTCCCAAGTCTTTCCCGGAATTCCGATACCACTCGTCGTCCGCCGAGGTCGTGTCTCCACCTGATAAACACCTTCGTCTAAATTGTAACACGTAATGATATGCGTAGCAGCCTTATTTCTTCTCCGTTCCATTTTTTCCATCACCATATCCGACCACTGTTTATCCCGGCTTTCAGCATCCGCCCGATATCTCACATGATAATAGTTCAACTTGTAAAATGTCACCATAATAATTGCCGTAACCGGCAACTTTCTTATACCTTTGAAAACATAATTCATAATTTCAGCGTTATTACTAGTTGTTAGGCCCCACCGACGACCATCATTATTGTGCGAGAGCGTCCAATTTGCTTTAGGTACTCTCGATAACCATTCAGTCCCCTCAGGATACTTCGTTTCCATTTTTTCCCAAATTTTTTTGAATTTATATTTATTGTGCACGCATACTAATCTCGGCACCAATGAAATCACTGTTTTGTTCGTCGCGTGGCTACTGAAATTTGCTTCGAGATGCCGCATGCAATAACGATGATAACCGTAAGGGGGTTTCCATCTATCACCTCTCATTGCGCTAATTATACCAGGATGCCTATCCGAAATAACACAATAACTATTTTGATTTCCGATTAGATTTCGCAAATAACCAAAAAACCACTCCCATGTCTCTTTCTTCTCTCTCTCAACTAACGCAAAGGCTAGATGATATAATTGACCATTAGCATTGTTACAAATTGCCGTCAGCAAACATCCTTGGTACTTTCCGGTTAGAAATATTCCATCTACTGTTATGACGGGTTTGCATCATTGAAAACCGTGGAGTGATGGACCAAATGCCCAGAAAATACCTTCGAACTCGAGCTCACCCACACTATTTGGATCTCCCATTCTAAAAAAATATCGTGTACCATGATTTGCTGATGATATTGCCGCCATCAATTCAGGAAGCAAATTATATGTCTCCCTCCAACCCCCGAATAATAATCGAATCGCATGTTGCTTCGCGTTCCATGCCTTCCAATATGATATGGTATATTCAACCTTTAATTTAACTACTTCTATTATGGTTACAGGTTTAATTTCTAAATCCGCTCTAACTATATCTAGAATTAATCCCTCAACAAACACACTCGTTAACTGTTTGTGGTCTTTTCGAGGGGTCTGGTTAGTACATACGTGTGGTTGTTTAAATGTTTTAATCTCCCATAATTCATTTTTCTTATTAACCGAAGCGTGCATCCTCCACCTACATCATGTACATTCATCTTTAAGCTTGCAGACCACAATGTATCTCTTTTTGCTTGAGTGGTCAACTATTATTTCTCGGTGATGCTTGACATTGTATGCTCTTACAGCCGATTGTAGTTCCGATTTTGTTTCGAATGTATGCCCCTTAAACAATATTTCATCCTCTCTTTCAGTCACACGCCTACCTGATACAATATCATTTATCGCATATTCCCACATTGAACTATCTTCGAACTCCGCTGCCGGCGGATCACCAAAAGTTCCTACACTAACCATCTCACCCGTTTCCGTATCGGATTCGCGTTACCCTTTCTTCTTCGTTAAGCTCATAAATTTCCTCTTCCTCTTAGTCCTCTGACCCCATTTCTGGTTGCTCATCCAATTTATTTTCTTCTTCATCTATTTTCGGAAAAATATTATTACTCGCTCGGGCCAAATCAAATGCCGCAAAAATGTCTTCATTCTCACATTCATTTCCATCCTCGTCCAATTCATTTTCGTTTGCATTTGAAACTACATTCGATCTACTACTAGTTGCTACATGTGATTGTTTATTATGGACGCGATCAACATATATTTCTAATTCAACCCTCGTAACGTGTTCCGCAAATTTAACCCATTGTGTATCGTTCGTAATCTTCAATGACCTATAATTTAACCCGTTGTCACGTTGAACGGAAGGAAATCTACCTCGAATTATAAGATCATCACTATAGGACCAACCAATATTCTCACAAATCTCGTTACACAATTCGTAATAATCTCTGTTTACGTTCGTATTTTCCAGTATATAAGACGGTTCAGGTGGGTCATAGTTTATTCCGTTCGATAGATGAACAACCCGACCATCATAATATACGAGAATTGATCCGTTCTATGCCATTTTCTTTCAAGAATTTACTCTTGTTCTTTCCCTAAATACAATAATATTTCAATTAATAAACAACAAGATTTTTCTTAAATAATCAAAAATTCCAAAATAATCTATAATACATTACCTAATTTCGTCTTGATTTTCTTTAGCCTCCTTCTTTTCTCCTAAATTTTTTCTTAATTTCCTCTATTTTTTCCTCTTTTTTTGGCTCAAAATCGCCTCAAAATCGTTTTTTTGGTGTTGGGGGCGCGATTTTAGGTTAGAATGGGGAGAGAGATGAAGTTGGACCTTTTTATAGCATGTACTGTCAGCCGGTCACTACCGCCAGAGGGCTGGCGGTAGAGACTACTACCGCCATCCTATCTGGCGGTAGAGACTTGTTTTAAAATTTTTTCAACTCTAGTGAACACTACCGCCACTTCCCCTGGCGGTAGTGTTTTTTTTTTCTCATTATTTTTATGAATAAGTTGCAAACGGGTCGGATGGTAAAAATTAGAAAATCCATACTACCGCCATAAGGCTTGGCGATAGTGATGATTTTGTTAAAAATAACGCTATTTTGACAGTAACGTCATGTAAATAATTAATTACTCATTAACTGAAAAAATTAACCACTACCGCCACTACATCTGGCGGTAGTAGTTAATTCACTAATTTAACAGTCATTTAGCCCGTTTAAGGGCGAGTAATAGCCTCGCTGAGAAAGTCAGGAAAAAAAAAGGCACTACCGCCAGAGGTCTTGCCGGTAGTGACCCACTACCGTCTGGAAGCGCTAGATACTCAATTATTTCCGTACGGATGCTAGTTAGTTAATTTTTTTTGCTATCGGTGCTATTTTAAAAAAAAAAAGTCATTTGTTTGTTTATTTTTGAAAAAAAATGGTATTAAAAAAAAATCTGAATTCTTCAAAGAATAATTGGGCCTATACACGGCCCATGAACTAATATTGTCGGTTCACAGTCCTTATACAAACCAAGTCCACACACAAATCTCCCCATTCAATCCAACCAGCCTATCTTTTCCTTTCCTTTCCTCTCCAAACTTTCGAAAAAAAAAAAAAAGAAGAAAAAACGAAAGGTCGTCCGTCTTTTCAAACCCTAGATCCAATTCCATGGCGTCGAAGGATAACGCAGCCGATGCTGATGCGGAGTACGAGAGCGACCCGGAGGACTCGCCGCTGCCCTCCATGCGGCGCCGCGCGGCCGCCAGCGACGACGAGGAGGCATCGGACGGAGCAGTAGATAAGCGGAAGGTATCTGCGGCCGGATCTGATGATGAAGCGAACAGTCAGGGCGGAGCGGAGCCGTACGGCGAGGACGATGATGGTGAGGGTTATGACGATGCGGATGAGCAACTTGAGGAGGAGGAGGACGATGAGTTGGGAGAGGAGTTGGAAGAGGAAGAGTCGCGAGAGGTTGCTGTGGTAAACAGAGATGATCAGAACGAGGAGGGAAACAAGGAGGGGGATTCAGATCCAGCGAAACAGGGCGAGAAGAAGGAGAACGAGCCGTTTGCCGTGCCGACGAGCGGCGCGTTCTACATGCACGACGACCGGTTTCAGGAGAGCAACGGCCGAGGCGGTCGAGGCCGAAGGTATGAATTAGGGTTTCCCAATTTCTCAAAATTTCCCAAATTAGGGTTGCCCAATCTCTCAAAATTTCCCAAATTAGGGTTGCCCAATCTCTCAAAATTTCCCAAATTAGGGTTTCTGATTCATATATTTCCAAATCAGGCGCGTGCAAGGTGGCGGAAGGAAGATCTGGAACGCCAAGGAAGAGGGAGCTTGGGTGCATGATCGATTCGAAGAGATGAATCTCCATGATAATGTAAGTTCTCTTTCTCTCTCTCTCTTTATATTTCTTATTTCTGTTTTTCAATTTTTTGAATTTTTTTGTTCTGTTTTTGAAGGGAAGGAGAAGAGGGAGAGGAGGATTCAGAGGAGGAAGAGGGAGAGGTGGGCCGCAGAGAGGAAGTGGCGGGCTTCGCTCTTTTTATAATAATAATAATAATAATATTAATACTAATAATGGTAATAATAATAATGTTGCATCGAGACCCGTGCGTGGAAATGGAAGAGGATTTTCTAGAAGATACGAGCCTGTAAACAGAAACAACGCTAGAAACAACAACCTGCCTCAAGACAAACAGTAAGAATTGAAATTTATTAGGGAAATTTGCTCAAGGCCACTATTTTATTTATGCTTAAATTGCAAAAAAAACAAACAAACTTACAGAATGATTAATATGAGTTAGTGAAGTGTCTTTGTTTCCGCAATTTCCAATAACGAAGGGGCTTTTTTAGTTTTTTTGCAATTTAAGCACAACACAGGGGCTTTTTGCAAATTCCTGATTTAACAAAATAAAAAAATTCTGTTGAATTTCGTCATAATAAAATAAAATTTTCTTTTTTAGGGTTACGAGAAACCAGGACGGCGGATCGATCTCTGGAACTACAAACACAAAACCCCAACAAAGTTCCTTAAACCCTAATTTCAAACCCATGCAAAACTCCGTCCAATTCGTACCTAAAAAGAACAACAACAACAACAACATAATCTCCTCCAGTAATCTCAACTCCGCCTCGCCACCTTTCTACCCCTCCTCCTCCGAATCCCGCCCCAATTCCTCCTCCTTAAACCCTAATGTTAATAATAATAACAACAGGGGGTTGGGTGTAAATTCACCAACCAAGACTCAGTATGTCGTGAAGACATCTTCTGTGGAAAGAGCTGTGAACCAAGTCCAGCCGAGTTTGGGGGAAGATAAAAGTAAGGGGAAGCAGCAGAGCGGGTTTGTGTATGGCGGAGCGCCAGGTGGCGAGCAGGGATTCGCTGGCACTCCTGCTCTATTACCAGGTATGTTAAGTTTTGTTGATATTGGGGAATTTGCAGAAATGGCCCTGAATTATCTGAAATTGCAAAAATACCCTAAATTTTTAAAAATTAAAAAAGCTCTATGTTAATTTCCCTCTAATTTTTTAAGAAAGAGGGGCTTTTTTTTAAAACAAAATTCAATTTAGGCGTAAAATAGGGGCTATTTTGCAATTTTCCCTTTAAATGTTGAATGGGATCTTTTTTTAATAATATTTAATTTTTAATTTTTTTATTTTGTAGTGATGCAATTTAGTGGGCAGCATCCAGGCGTACCGGCTTTAGGAATGGCCGTACCGGGCTACGTGGCCAATTCCCAATCAGGGTTTGGAAATCCCGCTTGGTAATTTTACTAAATTGACCCTCAAAAGTTTATTAATTAATTTTGATTTTTGAATGTGTTATTTGATGGAGTTGTGAAAATTTTTAGGGTTATTGCTGGAGCGGGCGGTGGGTATCCTTATGTAGCTGGTTATTATAATAATGAGAATAATAATAATGTTAATAATAATAATGGTGTTAGTAATAATACGAGGCCTTCCTCTCAGGCTTCTTCTACTCCTTCCAGGTCAGCGAATGAAATAATTAATTGATAGATATTGTTTTTTTTTTATTTGTTTGATTATTTATATTTATTTATTTATTTTGGTTTTTAGCAATTCGGCCAAGTCTCCAGATCCGATTAAATCTTCTCAGAAGCCAGGTATATTATATTTAATATACAATATTTCTTTTTACTATATTATATTGTTTTTTATATGGTCAATAAAATTATATTTGTTAATATTTATTTAATTTTTTAATATATAGATATATCAAATGAAGAACTAGGACAACGTCAGAACAAGCCTCGCAGGTAATAAGCGCAAAATGTCCAAAATGCCCTTACTCAATGAAATATTCGTTGTTATATTCTGATTAATATTCTTTTCTTTTTCTTTTGCAGATATTCAGAGATGAATTTTGGACAATGAAAAGAGATAAATAAATTGAATAAAGTTGAGTGAATTATGAATTTACGAAAATGCCCTTGATGTGGCCATCCAGGCTTTGTGGTCTGGTAAGCCACACTGGGGCTGGTTCTGTCTCTCTATTTATACCAGGTAATTTTATTAATTTTAGTATTATTATTTTATTTTATTTATTTATTATTTTTTGTCAGTATTTGTTTTTCGGTTGGTTACTCATTAGTGTTGTAATTTTTGGGTGAAGTTTGTTATACAGGTTATGAATGAATCCTTGCTATCTTATCTAAATCATTGGAAGAAAAAAATATTACCCTTTTTTTTAGGGTTGATTGTCTCCTTTTGTTTCTACTTATGGTACTTTCTCTCTCTCCTCTCTCTCTCTCTCTCTCTCACACACACACACACACACACTTTCTTCTCTCTTTGCTTTTATTTTATATTAACCTTTTTATTTATCTGTTTTTTTAGATGGAGATTGAAGGGGATGATGGTAGCTAGGATTGTTTGTTTCTCTTTATTTATTTATTGTTAAGTTTGGTTGACTAGACTTGTTTGTGTATTGTTTTAATGATTGTTGTTTAACTATGATGTTTATATATGGATAGATGATAAACCAGTTTGTGATGTATTGTCTGTTTGCTTGTTTGTATGTTTGTTTATTTGTTTGTTTGTTTCTTTCTTTTATCTTCGCAAGACTTGTTAAAAAGCTGTGTAGTTGTTAAAATGTCATGTTAAAATGGGAATTATATGAATTAGAGAAAGCACACCTTGCTGTTATCGAGCTTAAATAGGAATAGATTATAATATAATGTTTGATAATTGAGAAACATTAAGTATTGTGGTGGTAGTGATGGTATGATTGCCTAAAAATTTGAATATTAAAATATTGCCATTGATAAAAGTAGCTCTCAAAGTTGAGCTAAACGAAGCTTTTATTAAGTTAGTCACTTGTCAAGCTGGTAAGCAACCTGACTGATACAACACTTGTGGACCATGCTTAATATCTTCTCCTAATTATCTCTGTTTAATGAAATGATCACAGTTTAGCATCTTCTCCATTTGCATTATATAGTTCTAAAGAGTACAGATATGTTCAAACTGCATTATGTAGTTCGAAATGGAGATCTCCAGTGTATTCCACTGGAGAACATTGATACATCTGGAGAAGTATTTGTTGAACTATCCTTGCTGGACTTAGGATCTGAGAGAGATTAACATAATATCAAGTTGGTCTTAATCTAGTTAGTTAATTAAGCGTAATATCAAGTTGGTCTTAATCTAGTTAGTTAATTAACAGCAACTTAATCATGCGAAGGGGATTTTAGTAAATTCCGCACAGAACGCTTTGAATAATGAAGCGGGACTGTTGCCTTGGACCGGGAATAGACCAGCACTTGACCGTATGAACCGGTCCGGTCCACGTGCTCTTACTTGACTCGACCTGAAGACGATTATTTTTTTAAAAATAAACAATAAAATATAATATATACTTCATTTTTTGAGAATTGAAAAGTTCTTTCTTTGAAAGAATCAATTTATTATATTAGTGTTTCTTTGAAAAAGTTTGGAGAAAAGGCTTTGATTTTCCAGCTAGACTACTAAAACGTCTCTTCTCTTTCTTCTAGAAGGAAAGTGAGAGGAGAGGACAGAGAGAAGAAACAAGAGAGAAAAGTTTTGGCTCTTTCTCTTTCGTTTTGTGAGTTATTTGTCGTGTTTAGTTTAGCGGAAGAAAAGTTGGTTCTGTGTTGAGAGCTAGAAAAGATGGGGAGTCGATTGAGAGAGAAAGAAGATGAGAGGAATGAGAGAGTAATTAGAGGGCTCGCTAAGCTGCCACCAAATAGACGATGCATCAATTGCAACAGTCAGGTACTTATTTCACGATTTTATCTTTATTAAATCGTTTTGTTTGTCAGCTCAGGTTTTAATTCATCAATTGATCATTTGTCAGTTTTATTTTTATATTCACTCTAGTTTTTTTTTTTAATTAATATCGTAATTTGTAGGTATAATTGCAGAATCAAGTTATTATTTTTCATGAGAAAGTTGTTGTCTTATCACTATTTAGCTAAATTTATAGTCAATTTGAATCAATCAATCAATTTATTTGTATTTTTTTTATTTTCAAAAATACTTAAACAGGGCACGCAATATGTATGCACGAATTTTGCGACCTTTATTTGCATTCATTGCAGTGGAATTCAGTAAGTACTAAAATTTATTCAATTAATTCTCAAATCTCAATTTTACCCATTTTTAAAATCAATAAAATAATCTTTAAATATGATTTCTTTTTATTGTTACTTTTTAGTCGGGAATTTACACACCGAGTTAAGTCGATTTCCATGGCCAAATTTACGTCTCAAGAAATTACTGCTTTACAAGAAGGAGGCAATGAGGTAACTAATTTAATAAATCACGTATTATATTAAATTAATTATTTATATATTTTTTTAAAAACTGACATATAATATATATTTTTTAAAATTTAATCATTTATTAGAATGCTAAAAAGATCTACTTTAAAGAATGGGATTTTCAGCGATACACTCTTCCTGACAACAGGTTTATTTAATTATTTCTAATTGAAAATATTTATAAAAATCAGGTATAAATGAAAAATGTCTTATTTTGTTAATATTATTATTTTTTTTTAATGGCAGTGATGTGGATAAAGTAAGGGATTTCATCAAGCATGTTTATGTGGACAGAAGATTTATGTCAGATAGAAATGCTGATAAACCATCATTAGCAAAGGTGATAAACGTAATTTGTAAAAAACAAACAGATTATTTCTCAAATACGTACCCTAATTTTGTATAAAAATATTGTATATATAATTATATACCCTAATTTACAAATTATTTCTCAATTGATAAAATTCTATTTTATTAATTGTTTATATACCATTAAAAACAAATTATTTATCACTAATAAAATTCTATTTATAAAACATTTAATATTTATATATACATCTATATGCCAATATCGGTTTACAGAATGAGAAGGAAGAATCATGGATTCAATCAAGGTCTAGTAGAGCTCCTGGTCCACAACATAACACTGAACCAAGTCCAGCCAAAAACACCGACACAAACTCTGACGATCGTCAGAAGGAAGCCACGCCACCTGTCAAAGAACCGCTTCATGTCATCGCGCCACCTGTCAAAGAGCCGGTTCATGTCATCGCGCCACCTGTCAAAGAACCGCTTCATGTCGTCGCGCCACCTGTCAGGCTGCTTCCGGAACCTCCCAAGCTGAATAAACCTGGCACACCGAAACCAACAACGCAAAATGCACCAGTACAGATACAGGTATAGTTTCACTTTCATGCAAAATTTCCCAAAAAGCCCTTCTTTTCCTGAATATTTTGAAAAACCCCCTATATTTTAATTTTTGTCCTTATGCTACGGGATATAGTTTTTTAATTTTAATTTTTTTTTTTTTGGAATTCCCGTAGTTTTATTGCTGGTTCAGTAAAAGGTTTATTTTATTTTTCTTGATCCCCAGCGATAACCCCTTGAAAATCATGACCTCTTAATTATTCAACAATCATCATTTTATTTATTTCTAACTTTGCTTTGCTATATAATGTATTAACTCAGAGCACAATAGCTGCTGCTTCGGATGATACTCCGAAAAGCGCCCAAAATGCACAAGAAGCGAAGCCGGTTTCTTCCGTCAACCTCATTGACTTTGACTTTGACTCGGATCGTGAAGTCGTTGCGAAACAGCAAACGGCGAATCCGGCCAATCAGAGCAGTGATGTTGGCTGGGCTTCTTTCGACACACAGAAAGCTCCAAATCCAGATTCTTCTGCGGTCCACAAACCCTCTCCTGGACCAGCTCTGCCTACGAATTATTCTTCAATGGTCCACAGACATGCTCCTGGACCAGGTCCAGCTCCAGCAACCAATTATTCTTCTGCGGTCCACGGGCCTGCTCCTGGACCAGGTCCAGCTGCTAATTATTCGTCACTGCAGCAAGCTAGTAACAACCCTCAGTTGAACAGACCAGCTGTTATGGGCCCCACCAATCAGGTTATTTTATTTCTTAATTAACGTTTTATCTTTTTCTTCTGAAAATATAGTTGTTTTTACTTTTTGGTTTTCCTTTTTGTTTGTTCTTTCAGAACTGGGGACAAGTAATGCAACCGGTTGCACCAAATATTCGTACAGCCAATGTTGTACCCAATCAATTTCAACACGACCAAGTTTCCCAGCATTTAATGCATGGACCTGGTGCACCATCTCCAGCTGGTGCACAACACCAAAGTCCCGCCTCTTCCACTAGAAATGCGCTTCCTGAGGTAAGTAAATAAATTATTATTAATTGTTTTTTTAAAATTTAACTTTTTGAAGTTTCTTTTTATTTATTGTAGGATTTGTTTAGTATGGTCTATGGTGGACCAGTGCCAGGCTGGCGAGGAGCGCCACGTGTCATGATGGGATACGCTGTGCAATATCCAACTCCACCTGTATCTTTTTTCTTTATTTTGGATAAATTATATATATTCTTATTCTCTCGAAGTAATTTTTTTTTTTTTTTTTTTTTTTGCAGCCAAATACTGCCTATTATCATCCAGTTAGATCTTCAAACCCGTTCGATTTTAATACTGAACCGAAACTTGCTCATGCTAATACCGTACGATTATTTTCTCACATATTTTTCAATTATTTATTTATTTAATTATTTATTTATATTTCAGCTGATTAAATAATAAATATTGAGTACTTGAATATGCAGTTTCCTTCTATGACATCATTACAAGGAGCATTACCAAACTTGAGCTTTAGTAACCCAAACCCTAATCCTAACCCTAATTTGTTGTCTAGAGCTTCTAGCATGGTTTCTTTCGGATCACAATGGGGCCCACAACACATACAACAAAGTATTTCTCTTAAATCTCATTTTTTTTTTTAACTTTCATATAATTGATTTTATATATAATAAATATTGAGTACTTATATATGCACTAAAAAAAATTATTGTTCAGGTCCGTATCAACATCAAATGTATAACGTTAATATGCCTCAGCAAATTCCTAGCAATATATATAATAATGGGTAATTTTCATTTTATTAACATATATTATAATATATGTATGTAGTTAATATACTTGCCTTTCTGTTTATTGAAAGATAAAAATGTTAACTTTAGGAATCAAGTAATGGGAGGTTATGGAACAATCAGAAACCCTAATTCTTACTCGCAACTTGGTGGAAATCCTTTTTCATAGCTCTCTTGAAAATATATATATTTATCTTATTTAATTTCGTGGTTGTAATTGTAAATTGTAAATGATGTATCTTAATGGAAGATTATTATATATGGTTTTGTAAGTTTACTAGTTTTATTTTTCATTGTTTTATGTTTGATTGTTGGGTCTTTTGTAAGTGCTGTGTTAATTTGTATGTATTGTCTGAATTAAGACATTTTCTGGTGATTAAATTTTAATATCATCTCACTGTTGAGTATTTTCTTCTAATTAATTTGAAGCTAGTTAAAAAGAAGCTATTTATAAAAAATCAGAAAATTCATTTAAGGCATTTTCACACAAAAATATATAATAAAATCACATAACAAAAAAGCAAACGAGAAATAAGTTAAGAAACTTGGTATATTTTACCTTTTCAAATTAGTTTAAAAAAATTAGAACTAAAAAACTAAAGAATCTCTATAACCATTTGCATCCAGATCTTATCATGTTTTTCCGCGCACTTCCTTCATCTATTTCCTCTTGTATAGTCTGATAGGTAGTGTTGTAACCAATCTCATTCACATCAGGTAATGTTGTAACCAATATTCAGCTTAGATATCTGTTGTTCTTTTGGAATCACTTACTTGTTATTTCCTTTTATTAATGATTTCCTCCGATGATTCATAATGAAACTTCTAATAAAAAATAAAATCATAACAATCCAAGTAGGATTTGAATTCTTGTTCGATTAATTCAAGTGACCAACAAAAATATACATAATTAATAAGAACTAATTTCACATAAATAACATGAGCCTTCCATCCTTGTCACATTTGTTTAAGTATTCACCAAAGTTGTCAAGAACAAAAAGGAACACAAACCTTGTGAAGATTTACCTGAAAAACACAATTTGCATGAAACCCATAGTTTGTACTATTAGAAAAATGATTCTGATGAGAAATTATAGGTAGTGATACAGCTGCTAATAACAGTTACCGCCATAGGTAAGGGAGGGAACTGTCATTCATAATAATTATCAGTAGCAGCAGTAACATAATGAGACTTTTAACAAAAACTTAACATCTCATATTAAACAAAAACAATGATTAATTTTATTAACTAATAATTAAGTTTTAAAATTTGTTAGTAACGATAAAATAATACAGTAGCGATAAATAAAAAATAATATACCTTCCACTAATTCAAATTAATTACAAAAAATAAAACTATATATAATTGATCAAGATAATCCAAAATATACTATAATTTTTTACACAAACACAAGTTTAATGCTATTCTTCTAGCCCAGCTAGAGATTTTTCTTCGCTATCTCCAAAGTCTTTGCACCGACAACCTCTCCTCCTCATATTCCTCTAATTATATGGTCGGTAGATGAGGTCAGAAATGGATCTGGATTGACAATCATGGAGGAGTTGACGTGAGTATGTTTTGATATTATCATGATAGATGAGGCGTGGCCGGTTGTGAAGGAAAAACTTCGACCAACAAGCAGATGTAGACCGATGTACGGTAAGGAGCACTTATTTGCCGTCTATCTCCGATTATGGGTTTCATGAAGAATCATTTAATCTTTTCAAATCAATGTTTCACACTAACCTCAGGCCAAACAAATTCGTAATTTCCTCAATTTTGAAAGCTTTGCAGTAATTCTGGGATCTTAAATCTCGTTTTGATGATTCATTCTTTAGTGATCAAATCAGGCCAAGGATTCGACCTGTTTATAGATATTGGATTTGTGAATTCCTATTCCAAATGTTGAAATATAATTTATGCACGCAAACTTTTTGATGAGTTTCCAATCAATTATTTCAGGCTATGTTCAAAACAGATTTAAACATATGTATACAAAATTTGGTACACATATTTCACACAAAAATAAAAGAAAATCGCATTACATCAAATAGAATAATTTGAAAACTAGCATTAGATTACATTCCAAATTTAAAATTAGTTTCAAAACATTAAAACTAAATTACTAAAAAATTCCTAAATATTTTAGAGTGTTTTAGAAGCAACCATTTAACATCTAAAAACGTATGTATCCAAATCTAATAGATCACGAGTGCTTGTTGGCCGTCTATCTTATAAACCCGCCTTCCAATTTTTTTATCTGTAATCTCTGACTTGGATTTGCATTTACAAGCTATTTTCTTTAACCCCTCAATTGATGATTACCTTTGCTTAATGATTTCCTCCAATATTTCACGAAGAAAATGATAATAACAAAGAGAATCATAACAATTCTAGTAAGATTGGAATTCTTGTTTGGTTAATGCAAGCAACCATCAAACATATATATAATTGATGAGAACTAAGCTCACACAAATAAAGTGGGCCTTCTATTCTTATCACATTTATTTGATTATTCACCATTGCCAATAACAAAAGCACTCTTGTCTTGTGAAGTTTTAGTTGGAAAATAAGATTTAGTTGGAAAATAAGATTTGCATGAAACTTGTCCCTTCGGGGACATCCGATAAAATTGTAACGATACAGAAGATTTGCATGAAACTCACAAGGCAAGCTAGATTTTACCTAAAAATTATACAGGGATTTCCCACCCTCCTCCGGATGATAGAATCATCATGATGTCATTGTCAACATTTGGCTGGACTTTTCTTTTTATGATTTGTTTTTCGATGGCCCGTTTAATAACCTAAAACAAGAGCACACACAAAAAAAAAATGCTCAACACCTGTCTAGTTTTACCCCTTGTTGAAATTGGCCACATGGAGTCCCGCACATCCAATTAAATTTAAATCTTGTCAAAACGAATCGAATTTAATTATTTACCTTACATGGAGCATTGCAAACCCTAACCCTAATTTGTTGTCAAGAGCTTCTAGTACGGTTTCTTTTGGATCACAATGGAGCCCACAACCCATGCATCAAAGTATTTCTCTAAAATATCATTTTTAATTTTATTTATTTATTAAACTTTCATTTGTGCTATTTATAGTTAGTTATTACTAATTTATTCTTCATGTTTGTACCAGGCTCAAATATATACTGCTAACACGCCTCAGCAAATTCCTAGCAATAATATGACATATAATAATGGGTAATTTTCATTTTATTATTATACTATATAGTATGATATACTTGTATTTTTGTTACTGAAAAGATAAAAATGTTGATTTTTGGAAAAATGTAATGGGAGGTTACGGAACAACCAGGAACCCTAATTCTAACTCACAAGTTAGCGGAAATCCTTTTTAATAGCTTATTTGTAATACTATTTATTTTTCTTATTTAATTTGGCGGTCATAATTGTAATTTGTAAAAGGCGTTGTATCTAATTGAAGATTATTATCTAGGGCTTTGTAAGGTATTACTATTTTTGTTTTTCATTGTTTATATTTGATTTTTGGGTCTTTTGTAAGTAATAAGTGTGTTAATTTGTATGTATTGTTTGAATTAGACGTTTTATGTTGTTTATATTTTAATATTATTTCTCGCTATTGAGTATTTTCTCCTAATTAAATTGAAGCTAATAAAAAAGAATCTATTTATAGATAATTTCAGGAAATCACGCAACACATATTTCACACAAAAGTAAATAATAAAATTGAATTAACAAGCAAGCAAATAATAAAAGTACTCGAAATAAGTTAATAAACTTAATTTTTCACCTTTTCGAATTATTTAAAAAAATTGAAACTAAATAACTAAAGAATTCTTTGTTTCTACTTTTACTTACAAGCTTCCTCTGGTAGAGTCGCTAGGCAATGTTGTAGCTCTGTTGCACATTTTGATTTAGCTAAAATTTAGTATCGGTTATGCTTGAAAACCCGATACTAATTTGAAAATTTTCTTTACCAGCCCGGGAAAATATTAGTATCGGTTCTATAGAAAAAACCAATATTAAAGTGCACGTTAGTATCGGTTTTCACGTATAACCGATACTAAATATTAGCTAAATCGAAATGTGCAACAGAGCAAAATTTGGTCACTTAGTATCGGTTCTGTACAGATAACCGATACAAAAGTGAAATTTGTATTGGTTATTTTCGGAAAACTGTTACTAAGTTGCCTGGCGCGTTATATACTCTCCCTCTTACTCTCTTCATCTCCGAATAATCTCCTCAAATCAATCCATCACAAATCAAGATCCCAAATCAAATCGATTACCTAATCCTCCCTCAAATCTCTCCCGCCGATTCTTGTGTACGCCCTTTCAATCATCCAAACCTCTCGCTATTCCTGGCCGACCCTTTAGGTCTCTCATATACTCACTGAAACTAGAGGAGGTGAAAAGTGAGTTAAATTCGTTTGCCATTGTGGATAGCAACACAATGGCCACTAACGCCAATGTGGATGATGGAATAGAGATAGATGAGGTAAAAACCGGAATTGTGATGAATCGTGTATTTGGAATAAAATTTACCTTATCGGAAGAAACTACCGATTCAACATATAAGCGTTTTATTAATACGGTAGTAGTGAAACTTTTAAAAATTTTGGGATTTCACTTTAAAGAAGGGGAATTTGAGAGCGCTTTATTGCAAGCGAGGTTATCGGATAATGAATATTTCGATATAACGCTTGTATCTCAAGAGGGAAATGAATTAGTAATTAGAATTTCGTTAGAAAATTTGTATGTAGTTGGTTTCAAAAATAAACACGGTAATTGGTTCTTTTTTAATTTGAATACGCATCGACAAAATTTCACAAAAGAGTTCGGTAAGGAGGCTAATGTATTACCCTCTGATGGAGGTTATCCAACCTTGGTTCAACCGTGCAAGTTAAATTTTTAGTGCGGTACATTTAATATGCATATCAACCAATTATCTAAATTCACAACATTGCCGTTGAGCAGAGAGATTTGTACCTCTATCGTGTTTTTCATTATTGGATTAAGTGAGGCGATTCGTTTTCCGTTAATAATGGATTTCGCTTCAAAATCATTGTCCGAGATAACCAAATTTAAGTTGACCTAGATTGAAAATAACTGAAAAAGCAGAAAAAAAAGAAATTACAAAGAAAAATTCTTACTGAATAATCATTTGAGGAATCATTGAAACTTGGACTTGAAGCAACAATTTCCCTTGCAATAAATGCAATATTACATGATCCAAAGACATTTTCTGAAATAATTAGTTATTTATCACAATTTAATTAATTTATTCATTTTTCCCCAATTTCAAAATTGCGCAATTATACCAAAATAGTACCTTTGAAAACCGTGCAGATATAATTTCAGAAACAATCATTTCTGCCTCTTGTTGACTTGAAATAATTTTCGAATTTTCGTTTTTTAAATTCACCAAATTCTTAGACCTTTGATCCGCCAAAGTATCATCATAAGGATCTACCCAAATTTTTTTTTCAATTATGGAATAATCTACTTTAAGATATCAACTTGTGGATGGGCTGCTGACAACATACCCGGATAATACTAAACACAATTTTTGTTTATGTTTTCTGTTTTCTTTTTTCCTTTTTTCTTATTTTCAATTTATTATTCTCTGATTTGGGCATATTATCAAATAGACAAATTCTCTTGGCAGCCTATTGTAATAAATCTACTATTCTTTCAATTTATATAAACTGTAGATGTTCAGGTTTAACCTGGCATCTAATTATCTAAAAAAGGTGTCTCAACAAAAGAAGTAGGCAAAACCCTACCGGCTAGGCAATCGCCTACTCTCCTTCAAAAAAAAAAAAAAAAAAGTAGGCTTGAAAAGATAAATGTTAACCAGAGATTGACTACAAAGAAAACATGGGCTGAAGAAAAAAGTGTCCGACAAGTTTAGAAGAATAAGAAACATATGCACATGTTCATTTCCAACCTCGTCTACCAACTATATCATAGGAAGATGAGGTGGAGAGGTTGCCGGTGCAAAGCCTCCAGGCTCCAGAGATTAAAAGAAAAATCTCTAGCGGGTTTAGAAGAATAGCATAACTTGTGCATGTGTGTTAATTAAAGTGTGTTTTGGGTTATTTTGGTCGATTATATATAGTTTTATTTTTTGTAGTTAGTTTGAATTTGTGGAAATTTCTTACTTTTTATTTTTCGCTACTGTATTATTCTATTGGGGCTAAATTTTAAAGCTTAAGTATTAATTAATAAAATTAATAATTGTTTTTATTTATTATGAGTGGTTGAGTTTTTGCTCTTTGTTAAAGTTAATTTTTTTTTTCTTTTTTACTGCTACAAAGAAAAATCTTATGTGATACAAAAGGATGAGATGCAGATTAAAACCATCACAAGACATGTTTTTTTTCCAACAACCGGGGTAAATTATTAGTGATAGTACTTCTACTGATAATTATTATGAATGACAGCGGTAATTGTAAATAATGGCAGTACCACCACGAAAATTTCTCATCACCACATAGAATCATTTTTCTAATAGTTCAAACTATGAGTTTCATGCAAATTCGTCTTACAACTAAATCTTCACAAACTAGACGAGCGCTCCTTTTTGTTGCTGGAAATTTTGGTGAATAATGGAATAAACGTGACAAGGATAGAAGGTTAGCATTATTTATGTGAACTTAATTCTTGTCAATTATATATAGGCTTGATGGTCACTTGAATTAAACAAACTAGAATTCTAAACCTACTTGAATGGTATGATTCTATTTGTTATTGTCATGTTTTCATGAAATATTGGAAGAAATCAACAATCAAAGGAAATCGCGGATTAAGGGAGTCTCAACAAACAACACATGTATATGCTGAATATTGGTTACAACACTACTGAATAGAATAAATCAGAGTATTCTCCAGTGAATCTTGGAGTAGTGATCGCCCACAAAACCTAAAGTTTAGAAACATAAAAATCAAATTAAATGTAAATTACTAAAATATTGAAGGCGAAATTTCTCAAAACCCCATGATATATAAATATATTTTGCAATTTATTTATCTATTGTTTCAAAACAAATCAAGGTGTTTAAAAACAGTGTGATAATGAACACTACTAAGCAGCGTTAAACCACTTTAATAGGTCTAGTAAACTAAATAGAGCAGTCTAGTAAACTAAATAGAGCTAACCATGGTCAAACCATTTTAACGACCTCACAGTAAGTACATCTAACTAACCTGTGTAGGACCATTTTAATGAGTTTTTGAGTATTTTAAAACTTTTTCATAAATATGAGAAAAACAACAGGGTATTTTTTGAAAATTTCTCAAATATTAGATACACAAACTTACACAAATAGTTTTATTTAGTACCTGTATGGGCTTGATAAGGAGGCTTGAGAACTTACATAACCACCAATATCGGCTACCCTCCTTTTTCTATGAGTGGATTTAGTGGGATTTTTTGAGCCAGACGGTGATGCTTTATTTTTAGAAGCAACTCCTTTGTTCGGTTTAGTACCACCTGTTGAAGAGCCATCACTATATTCAAACACGACAGCCTCAGTTCTTCTAGATATTACTTGATCTCTTGAAAGCCCAAACAAGTTCCATTCGAAATCCTTAATTTTTAGAATTTTGAGATCCTTTAAGGCTAACGGTTGGCCCTTGTATGTCGGAGGTTCTGAAGGCTCAATATCTGGATTATCCTGCCCCAAATGCTTGCTAATAATTTCTGACGAAGTTTTTTGCCAACGATTTATTAAAGTACCGTATTCTTTTGTGAATGCATAATCACAGAGTTTTTTGGGTGTGGAAACTTCATTTGTGAATGTTCTTGCACATCTTTCTTTTCATATCTGAAAGCAAATTGCTGCCATTTTGATCCTTAGGCTGTGCGGCACCTTTTTGCTGAAGGGTCTGTATAATTTGATTGTTATAAATACCCTACGGAGACATCTTAATTGATTTAATTAATGATTTCCTCCAATGTTTTAAGAAAAAAAAATAATACAAGTAGAATCATAACAATTCCAGTAGCATTAGAATTCTTGTTTGGTTAATTCAAGTGACCGTCAAACATATATATAATTGATAAGAATTATTTTCACACAAATAACATGAGCTTTGTATTCTTATCGCTTGTTGGAAAACACAATTTTCACCAAAACTCATATGCAGTACTAGAAAAATGTTTTAGTGGCGATGGGAAAATATCAGTGATGGTACCGTCACTAATAGCAATTACCGCCATAGGAGGAGGGAGAAACAAACAATCATAACAACAGGATGATATAGTCACCGATAATTTTTCACTATCGCTAAAAAGGCACGAATCGATGAAATTTCATTTTTTATTAATTCTATCTTATATCATTTTTCCAACTGACAGCTAGAAATTATTAGCAACAACACCGCCACTTGTTATGAGTAGCAGTTTTTCCCTTCTACGCGGCAATAATTGTTAGCAATGGTGCTTCTTTCACCGAAATTTTCTTTTAGTAGTTCAGTGCATACATATTGTTTTCATGCAAATTTTGTTTGCACAATCTTTGGTGAGTAGTCAAATAAATGTGAAGAATAGAATGCTTATTTTATTTTGGTGAACTCAATTCTTATTCTTATATATATGTTTGGTGGTCTTCGAATTAACGAAGCAAGAATTATAATCCTACTCAATTATAATCCTACTAGAAGTGTTGTGATTTTGTTTCCCATTATTATTTTTTAGTGAAACATTAAAGGAAATCATCAATCAATGAAAATCAGGAACCAAGAGAATTCAAAAAAAAAGCATCCTTAGAAGCATAAATGTAAGCCGAAAATTGATTACGACATTGTTGAATTATTAACTGAATGACTTTTTGTTTGAATTATTATTATCTGAATTTTCTACACGTACTACAATTTACAACCATTTAGTACAAAGGATGGATGATGAAAAATGTACAAAATGTGAAAATTGAGAAAAACGAGAGGATGCTGGAAACTCCATAGGAAAATGAGAAGAAAAAGAGGGGGAGAGAGAAAGTTAAGGAAGCGAGTTGAGGAGTTGAAGAGGGATGAGTGCATAAAAGACTTGGAGGTGTGTTATTAATTTTTTTATTTTGGTGATTGATCAGCATGCACGGGATATCGGATAATATTTTCTTTTTAGAAAAAAACATGTTACTTATGATAAATTTGTGACATGGTTTGTTATCAGATTGTCATTTATTATTTTTATTTGTCTCTAAAGAAAAGTGAAGAATTACAGTCAATTATGTTATATATACATGGAAAAGAAATTTATCCCCGGAAAGAATTTACCAAATTTACAAAACAACGATTCAAACTTATAGAATGCTAAAAAGGGAAATGTGATATCATGACGACACTGTAGCACGCCGGATCACGACGGAACGAGTATATATATTGTTTTTGTACTTTTATATACCGTTTTATCATTTTATATACTATTTTTATTCTTTATGTATTTTTTTACTTTTTTTTATTTTTGAAATTTGTATATAATGTTCTAACATACTGTTTTGATTTTTATATACTATTTTCACTTTTTATGTATATATTGTTATTAGAAAATGAATTATATATATTGTTATTACACCGCTTATCGTGATTCGGCATGCTACAGTGCTGGCGTGACCTTTCAGATCTCTACTAAAAAACTTCACTTATAACTTTCATTTTACTAAAACCCTTTGATAAATTCCTTAACTTAATTTTTTTTCCCGAAAGACCCTCTAAATAATGTTCCTAGAGTATATAATAATAAACAATAAATAACCATATTTTGTAAAATATTTATGTATTATTTCAAAATAAATTTCAATGTTTAGTTATTATTTCTCTTTTATTTCAAAATGAGATACACAATTGCATTACAAAATATACAGATTACAGCATTCCACTCAGAAGAATATACATATATTCAGGCATAATATATTTATTTTTGTGCATATAATTTTGTAATGTTCTGCAAAAAAAAATATATTAAATATTAATGCAAAAGCTCAATACATCAGATCATTATTAGAGAGAGGCCTCCTGTGCTGAAATTTCAATAGAACATCAAAGAAGGGTTACTACTAAATCCAAGAAACCAAATCCTTATTTGTGTTAATCCAGTGGGTCCCGCTTGTCATTGACTCTGCCAAGTCTCATCACTCACACACAGAATCCTTCTCGCTCCATCTTCTTCTTCTTCTTCTTCTTCTCCCTCTCTGAAGCTCGAGCTCCATTTCTTCTCTCCTTCTCTCTTCTCCAAAAATGCGCTGTTTCTCTGTTCCATCCAACCACAATCCATTGTTATGTTAAGATCTCTCTCCTTCTTCTCCCTTTTCAAGCCCACCCATTACAAATCTCTCCACTTCCTCACCTCTTTCTCCTCCCCATTAAACCTTCATACAAACGCAAAACCCTCTGTTTCGACGCGCGGCTCCATTTCTGACGTGCTTCAGATTCTGGGTCCTATTCATCTCGTCTTCCCCAATTCGGAGGTGCGTTTGTACATTCGCCTCTTGAAGAAATGCATAAGATCCAATGATTCGTTCAAGGGTGGTTTGGTTCATGCCCATGTTTTGAAATCTGGGTTCAAATCCGATTTGGTCGTGTGTAACGTTTTGCTTGATATGTACGTGAAAAGTGGGAGCTTTGTTCTATGCAAGAAACTGTTCGATGAAATGCCTCAGAAGGACTCAGTCTCATTTTGCACATTGATTTCAGGTTTTTCAAATTATGGGTTTCATGAAGAAGCTTTTCATCTCTTCAAATCGATGTTTCACACTACTCTCAAACCAAACAATTTCATAATTTCCTCAATTTTGAAAGCTTGCGCTAATTCTGGGATCTTAAACCTTGTTTTGATGATTCATTCTTTAGTGATTAAATCAGGACAAGGATTCGACCCGTTTATAGAAATCGGATTTGTCAATTCCTATTCCAAATGTGGAAATATAATTTACGCACGCAAACTGTTCGATGAAATTCCGATCAAATCCACAATTGCATGGAATGCAATTATTTCAGGCTATGTTCAAAATGGATTCTTTTTAGAAAGTTTAAATCTTTTCAAACAAATGTATAAAATCGGTTTTATAATGGATGTAATTACTCTTAGAATTGTTGCATTTTGCGCTTCAACCCTCGGATTATTGCAATTTTGCAAACATCTCCATGTTTACGCGATTAAACTAAAACTAAACCGTGATAATTATTTTGTTTCTGAATTAATCAAGGTTCTGAAAAATTCAAACGAAATAGAATATTTAAAAAATATTTTTAATTCGGTCAGAAAACCCGATCCGTCTTTACATTCTTCAGTTATTTCAGCCCTTAATTCAAAAGGATTCAAAAAAGACTCTTTAACCCTCTTAAAAAATCTCCTTTCTTCCAAACCCGATTTAAAGGAGGGCGATTTTGTAAATTTACTCAACCTTTGCTCATTCAAAAAAGAAGCTTCTCAAATTCACTGTCTCGCTTTGAAAACCGCGCATTTTTCGTACATTTCGGTCGGAAACGCATTAATTTCATTATATTTTAATTTAGGGGAGATTAAAGAAGCTTATAGAACTTTCCGGAAGGTTCCGAACCGGGATTTGGTTTCTTGGACAGCTGTCATGACTGGATTGGTCCAGTCCAATCAGTTCATAAAATCACTTGAGATTTTTAAAAACCTTAAAAAATCAGGAATTGTTATAGATGAGTATTGTTTGTCAACAGCATTAAATGCTTGTGCTTTAAACAGGGATTTAAAACCGGGAATTCAAATCCATGCTTTGGGTCTAAAATCGGGATTTCAATTCTCGGATTTTGTGACCGTTTCTTTGATTGATATGTATTCTAAATGTGGGCGAATTGGGGATTTAGTGAAATTATATTTGAACTCGGAAAAATTAGATAGAAATTCGAAAAAATTGGGTAGAAATAAGGTTTTGATTAATGTGGTGCTTAATGGATTCTGCGATAATTTTTATCCCCAAAACGCCCTTGAGTTATTTATGAAGGAGTATAAATTAGGGTTTGTACCAGATCAATTTACTTATTCTATTGTTCTAACAGCTTGCGCGGATCTCAAAGCGAGGGGAATTGGGGATCAGATCCAATCTAGGGTTTTGAAATCCGGATTTGGAAATTCGGATTTAATCGTGGGAAATTCCTTCATTAATTTCTTGATTAAATGTGGTTGTGTTTTGAGCACGAGAAAAATATTTGATGAAATGAAAGTGAAAAATGAAAATTCTTACGCTTTGTTAATGTTGGGTTATTTGAAAAACAGAAATAATATTGAAGTATTGAGATTATTTACTGAAATGCAACAAAATGGAATATTGGGAAATTATGTTATTTTTAATAGAATTTTGAGAGGCTGTGCTGACGTGGCAGCTCTTGATTTGGGGAAACAAGTTCATGCTTCAATTATTAAAATCGGATTGATTAAAGATGTTTATATAGAAAAAGCTTTGGTGGGTTTATATGCAAAATCGGATTTATTTGATAAAAGAGAAAATAATGATTTTAAATCGATTGGGGTTTTTATGGTTGAGGGTCAAATTGAAAAAGAAGGTTTGCAGAATTACGTAAACGCCCCTGATTTGTTAGGGCGAAATTATCCTTCGATTGATTTGTTGAATTTTGGGGGTAATAATAAGGAAAAGGGGGAAATTGGGGAGGAATTTTTTAAATTTGAAATTTCGGACCAGGTTTTTTTTATTGGGAATTTAGGGTTTTTTAAGAGAAAACAAAATGTGAATTTAGGGTTTGTTAGAAGCTAATTGAAGGGGTTTTAGTGAGAAATTATGTGGTGTGCGTGAGAATATAAAACAAATGTATATTATGGCTAGTGCAAGTTATGATTCAATATACTTTTGTTAAAATACATAGCGATTTCATTTATTAGTGAAATAAAATTTAATCAATTTTTTTATTGTTGCTACTCAATTTCTTTTTCTTTTCTTTTCTATTATTACAAGTCATATTTTATTTGCTTAAAGAGAGCTTCTCACAGCTAACCTGAGACCTCTCATTTAATTTAATGCTCTAAATATATCATTTATGCTGTTTTATTTTCACTAATGATATTTGTACACAAAATATTAATTTCTCATCTATCTACCAAAGCATTATACTAAATATACTAATCTCTCCCACTATATAAACACCCTTAATTATTGCTCCCTTAACACTTCAAAAAAGAAATAAAATCAACAAAAATGAGGACGAAAAACACAAGGGCCAAAATGCTAATTTTCATGATGTTTTCATTTTTTATTGCTCAAAGTTTGGGCAGTAGATGTTTTCATGAGTGTTATGATGAGTGTTTGTGTGAATCTAGGGTTTGGTCATTCATGGTTCAACACAAATGTTATGATGAGTGTTTGTATTTCCATCCATTGGGAAAATTTGATAAACATTGTGAAGTTAATCGACCATCTTGTCAAGTGTATAAACACAAAGGTACAAATTGTTTTGTTATTGATTTTAATTTGTTTAAATAAAAAATTGGCAAAAATTAGCTGATAAATTTATGTAATTTTATTCTTCAGATGATAAGGACTAAGGAGATGAGCAATGAGAGCACTAAATATGATATATCTGTTATAGTGAAAGGAGAATGATATACAGTTGTTTTGTGAATAAGATTTTACTATATTTATTATAGTGAAATGAGAATGATATATAGTTATTCTGTGAACAAAGCCTCATGGCCCTTGCATTTAAAAAATATATATATGTTCTTTGTGACTTATTTTTTTTGTGGTTTCAATGTTGTGATATTAAGCTCTAATGAACATATGCGAGAACTAATCATAAAACGGGTTTAAAGTTATTTACAATATCCATAGTCAAGTACAAGAATTTGTACAATGCAATTCAATTCAAATCAAATAATTCCTTTCAAATGATCCAAAAGTTCCAATTATTATTTTCAACGATCAACCATGGTTTAATTAGCTCTATTATGCTTTTAGAAATGAAGCTTCTAATGTCACGACAATCACCGAATTCATCAAGGCTGATATTACTCTTTGGGAAATTTTGCTTTAGACTAATTTGTTTATGAAATTTTAGTCTTTTCTTTCTTTTTATTTTTACTTGCTAAATTATTGTCAGGCCAATTCTCTTGACATTCGTTTATTGTAACGGATTAAGTCTTCTCTTTAATTAATATAATTTCAGATGCCCAGGTATAACCTGGGGTCTATTATTCAAAAAACAATTAGCTCTATTATGGTCTAATTTAGTTTTATCATTTACACCTCCAAAAATGAAAAATAATATGTATAAATCACACTTTTTGTGTTTTATTTATAACTCATGAAGACCGAATCGACATGAATTAATCGCATCTTTAAGCGAAATAAAAACCCATTCTTCCCCAATTTTTTCGATAAATCCTGATTTAACCAATTTTTCTGCCACCTCCATTCTTGGATTTGTTATCACAATCTAAAATAAATAAAAGAGAAGTTAATTTAAATTCTTTTTTAAGCAGTTCTAGGACTATATATTATAATTTTTTTACCTTGACCCCTTTCCTTTCAAGATTTCTTTGAACTTCAAATAGCATTCCAATACCCGTATTGTCAATTGATGTCACACCTAAATAAGATACAAACAATGAAAACATCCTAAGTAAATATTTTATTATATTTATAACCCAAAAAATCATCTTAAAAATTATATATTAGGAATAAAAACATACCACCAATTTCAAGTATAACATATTGCAAATCATGGGCCTCTTTATTCATTCTCTCTTCATCAGCTACCCATCTATCAATCCTGCCAATATTTAAAACAAATAAAAAAGAATAATTATTACTATTATTATTAATTACCAATGAAAAAAATCCAAGATTAATGGATAAAAATTGAAAAAGTAAAGAATTTGTAATCAGAATATATATACCTTTCTCTTAAATAACTAGCGTTAGCAAAATAAATAGGAGAGCCCAATTGCAAGATAAGAATATTTTGCACATCTAATGCATCTGTATATTGTTTCATATCTCTATACATATTAGTTCCAGCTATATTTCCAAGCTTGCATGTTGTTGGTCTTGCCACATATAATAAAGCCCTTATTAATGACAATCCAATCTATAAAAAAATGTTAATAATCATAATTTGCTTATTAAAAAAGCAATAGCCATAATTTTGTCTGTTTCACCAATTAAAAACATTATAGCATTGAAAGGTAATAAAAATAAATAAATAACACCACAAAAGAATCATGCATAAAATTATATCTATATGATTTTTAGTGGGAGTCTTATTATTATTTTTTTTAGGGAGAACTACAAGCGATGACTTAATTTTTATTCTCTTTCAAACCAATTTTGCTAGACGCGAAATTCGAACCCCTCATCTATAAAAAAATTGAGTTAACACTTTATCACTACTAGTGTGGGTGGTAGTCTTATTATTATTACCATTCAATATTATTGAAATCATATAAAAGCGGCAGTCAGACTGACCGATGTTTCAAACCGTCATATAAAATAGTCTGGAGTTTATTAATTCTATATGTTTGTAATATTATTGAAAAGTGTAACATATTTCACTCTAAAAAAGAGAGAAATATACAAATAAAACATAAGAAAATAATAAAATCTTACCGAAACTGAGAGACCAATGACCATAGTAAAGAAAACCACGCCCAAAAATGCAGCCATACAAATGCAAAAATCAAACTTATCGACTTTCCACAATTTCTTAAATTCATGAATCTCAATCAATCCAATCATCGCGACGATAATTATGGCCGATAATGAGACTAAAGGCGTAAATTTGAATAAAGGCGCTAGAAATAATAAAACAAACATTATGCATATAGACATGAACACGTTGGACATTTGCGTTTTGCACCCCGCGTGGAAGTTTACGGCGGATTTTGAAAATGGTCCTGAAAATTTATCAAATTGTGAATGTGAGTGAAATGAAGTGAGAATTATGGTTTGTGAAGGTGGATTTTCATGTGTACAAAAATATTTGAAATATTATGTATACCCAATAAACTATAGGTAATATGTGGATACTTCTACGAAATATGAAACTAATATTTTCAAAAGATCTCTTTATTAATTATTCATTAATAAAAGTTAATTCAACAATCAACAAGAGTGATTTAACAATTGTTTGAAGCCGACACAGAAAAGAGAGGTATACATGTATGGTTATCAATGATATTTTTTGGGGTAAATAAGATAGTTTAAAAATTTATAGGATATGTAATAATGTGATTATATTTTTGGACCTGTAGTGAGATAACATGAAGTGAAAGAGCCAATAATGTTCATTAAACCGTATGCAACCATTTCTTTATTTCCATCTGTTTGTTCATTTTTCAACATTGCCAAACTCCTCCCCACAGCTATTCCTTCCTGAAAATTTCAAAAGTATTTTTTTTAAAAAACATTTCTTACTTGTAAGTTATAAATTGAACAAAAAATAAATAAAATGAAAAAAAGTATTCTTACTGCTAGGGCTAAGAATCCAGAGAAAATTCCAGCTTTTATGGCTGTCTTCAAATGTGGACCTTTAAATGTTAAATTAGTAATTGAAATTGGATTTAAGCCCTTTTTCAAATCACCAACCTACCAGAATAAATAATTTATTTGGTGATTAAATTAATTATACTAAATTTATACCTAAAAATAATATTTATATTGGAAAATTAAATTAAGTCTAAGAAGAAGTACAATTGGGATTCCATGATCTTCTCCTTTGACAAGAAATGCAAAAATGCCCCCACTTACAACCACAATTAATGGAGCAATGGCTGAAACCCAAAATAGTTTTGGCATTTTATCTTTCTGAAAAATTAAATTATATATATAAGTATAATATAAATATAATAAATTGAAAGATGTCCTCAATTTACTCAAAAAATATAAAAATAAAACATTTTGGGTTTAAACTAACCAGATATTTCGAGAGAAGCAAGAAACATAGAAAGCATATACCCAGCACAAAACTTTGCCATCTCCACTAAAAATAAGATGAAAAGTTAATTAATTTTGAAAATGTAGTTACATTATATAATTCATCAGTTAGTTTTATTTGATTTTATTTATTTATTTTATCATTTAAATTAACTTCGAAAAGAATAATAAACGGAAAAAAAAAAATTGAGTTATATATTTAATTGGGCTCTTCCTTACAATAGTAACTGATCCTAAAGAGCTACTAACTATTATTATGATGTAAAAGCATTTTTTGTTATTATATAACAATTTTTGATAGAGAAGAAAATCAAGACGAGTTTATATTATTTGTATAAGACTTTGTATAGTAAACCGCCATACAAAATGTCACGATAGAAGAAACTGGAGAGAAATTTGACACGTTGAATAGATAAGATGAACTCCTCAAGTTTTTATTTTCAAATTGACTTCTACTTTCTTCCTCGTACAATTATCCATTTATTTCATTTTATCAAATTGCTCTTATAGTTTTTAGTAATCTATATATACCAAACTGGTTTAAATTCAAATTAAAATTTATTAAAACTAGTTTATTTAAATCAGTACCTCATGTCTATAGAAGAATATCGAATGAAGCACAGAAATAAGATCAGTTTTAGTAGTGAAATGTTTCAGTCCAAGTAGCCCCTTCAATTGTTGTAAAATTATTATTATCGCCGTACCCCCCATAAATCCCGTAATTACGGACCGCGATAAAAAATCCACCAGTATCCCTAACCTATCTCACAAAAATAAAAATATAAATATAAATAACATGAAAATATTAATCAGGAAATGTTTCTATCGTATTTTTATTTATATTACCTTAGAAACCCTAATGCTGCTTGCATAACTCCAGTAAAAAACGCAGCAGTGTAGAGAATATTAACGTATAATTGTGGGTTTTCTGCGAACGTAACATCATTTTCAACAATTGAAGCAAGGAGTAAAGAGGCGGCTGCAACGGTTCCAACTGCTAAATTTTTTGAACTGCCGAAAACCGCATAAATCAAAGGTGGCACAAAACTAGAATCTGAAGGAAAAAAAGCATAAATTATAAATCATTATACAACATATTTGCATGATTTGAGTACTTGCATGGACTAATAAATTATTATGGGGTTATTTTTCACTTAGACATACATACTTACGATAGTAGTTTTAGAAATAGTAAACTGAATATTTTTGTGTGAACAGGAGGGACACATAGTAAAAGTACTTATGATTCACGCATGTACAGACGTACTATGTACAAGAAAAACACTAAATATAGTAGGTCCAACTAAAAATAAGAATCCCTTCGCGTAAAAAGATAAATTTTACTGAAAACAAAAATTACAGAAAATCAAGTTTCATAAACACTTTGTTCTGTTTCATCCCTATACAAAGCATTCATTTTTTTTATTTAAAGTAGGCGATCGTTTATATTTCAAGGGCATTTTTTTTTTGCAAAAAAGATATTTCAAGGGCAGTTTTATATATGTTAAAGTGAAGGACAAAAGCGAAAAATGCATTAACTTCATGCATGTACCGCAAAACTCTAAATATAGTAAGACCAACTAAAACAAAGCTTCATAAAGACAGATAATTCACTAAAAATATAAAACTAAAGAAAATCAATTTTCACAAAATACCTTTTTAATCCTCTAATTATACTAAACTTTGCATTCAAAAAAATCCTTATCAATACTCAACAATATCATGTAATTTTCCGCGTTAGTACTTACATAAACCGATGATCGGCGGAAGCCCAGCGAGTTTGGCGTAACTGATTCCTTGAGGGATCGCCAGGCTGGCGATTGTCAGACCGGCAAGAAGATCATGCCGAAAGAAGGAAAGAGTGTATTTCGGCACCCATTCAAGAGCCGGTACGAAGTATTTCAGTCCGTACCAAGTTTGTTTGGCTGGTGGAAGATTGTGAAAATCACCAAATGGATTGTCAGGAAAAAACGTCTCGTTTAAATCCGATTTGAGGGATTCTTTGAAAGTGCGATTTGATGAGAGGTTTACTTTCTGAGTCGTAATGGTGCCCATTGTTTGAGAGAGAGAGAGAGAGGAAGGGGTGTGAAGGTTTATATAAGGAAAGGAGAGGAATGAACGTGGCTGTCAAAATGGAGTGGCGTTTGAGACGCGGCAGTTGGGGATAATGCGTGGAGTGATGAATCGGTGCCATCTTATATAAAGAAAAAAAGAATGAAATATTTAATTCTATTTGAAAATTCAAAATTTATTTTATTTCTGGTTCACTATATATCTTTGTTAGGATTAAAAATTAGAAGCTAAATTAAATTTTGGGTAAGGTTTTTTTTGGTTAATTTCAAGTTTTCATATACAATTGATTTTAGAAGATATATACAATTGCATATTTCTATATGCAGGTCATTTTTTCTTATGAATCTAGCTCGTTTTTTCCTTATACAACAGTTTTTATGATTTTTTTTATTTAATTTGAGGATATATGTGAAGACATATTATGCTTGAATCCACACATCTAGATTCTAGACAAGGCAATCTAGTAGTGTCATTATTAAAGAAATCATTCATGAACAAACACTGTATCTTACACGGTGCATAAAATGTCATGATTCACAAGAAAATACTATTAGATAAGGACTCATGCCACATAATCATTCTACTATTTATAAGATTGAGACTCGTAATTAATTGGATCCATTATAGAGTCCAAAGAGCTTTTGCCAACTTGAGATATTCCTCAATTGTGTTTTTTACCACCTATTCTTAAACATATTATTTTATATTTATAAATAGTATATTAACAGAAAATTGGTAACACTCCAATTTTTGTTAATACAAACATATTTGATTACTAATTTCACTATTTCAACAAATTATACCCAATCAAAAGACAAGTCAAATAAATTCAAAACACTCTTTCATATACACTATAGTTTTTATTATACTTTTCTATCATATATGAAAACGAAAACTACAATTCTGTTTTTGGAATTGCACAAAGTAACCAATTCGGAATTGTTGTGTAGAAATTGGTGATACGAATGAGTGCAGCATGGAGCCGTTGAGTGTCCTTCTGGGGAAGAGTCTACCTAGGAAGTGAAAAGGATCTATTTAGTACACATGTATTTCTATTTAATTCGTACCAACACACATAAACTATATATGCCCTGTGTAGAGAGTCAATATGAAAATAAAAAGTAGATTGTTACGTAGATACATGTGCTTGCAGGGGAGAAAAATCTAATTTTATTTGGGCACGTCAAAAGCAACTTCTTCTGTTGTGACCAAAGTTCTTGAAATGAAGCCTATCTGCTTGCATATTCGATTTCTCTTCTCTTTTGTGCTTACTATTCTTTTTGTAACTAAAAAGGTTTCAACTTTGATATTTGAAAATTGTTAGCACGTATGTTACAATATGTAATATATGTAGTTTGTTATTCATGCATGAAAATTTTAATTATATTGTATTTTTCATTGTAAGAAATATTTAACTTGAGGTAAAAATTTGATGTACTTTCTTTTTCAATAGTCACATGCTATGTCTAAATTTAATGTAGTATATGTAATCACATGTTATGTCTAAATTTAATATAGTATATTTGGAGCGTAATTCTGTTTTATGTTGGCGGATGAATCAAACTATAGAATTAATAATGGAGATAAATAAACACAAAGCTAAACTGATTTCATTCCAATTTTTAGCCTCAAATCAGCTTATAAAATCAAAGCTATCTAACATTAATAACTTATCATTATTCTTAATTAACTTTATTCCTATTCTTTCTGAAAAATTGCAAATTCTCTTTTTTGAATATACGTGATGCAATAATGCAATATATACAAACTTATCATGATTTGAACAAAAGGAATCACTACATGGCCATGTTCTACTTTCAATGTGAGATTATAGGGCATATTTTATTGTATGATATTATCATCAGATTTATTGTATGCTTTTAAGCATTTGAATTTTAAAAGTCCAATAATAAACCAAGTTTAATTATTGTTAAATATATGTAGGTTGATTCTTACGCTATTTTTGTTTAATTGAGTATACAACATATAATTTACTTTCTGCTCAAAATAAACAAACTTTGATTACCAAAAGTCAGTAAAATATTTAATACATCGATGGATATACTACACCGTGTGATTTTTCACTTCGAGAATTCATAACAAATAACCCGATGAAACAATTCAAATATTGTAATAAAGTTCAGAAATCTAACCCGAACATTGTGAACTAGAGGTACGGTGCATAATGGATTTCCCACACTAAGATGTTTTATTCCACCCTTCAAAAAAAAAGATGTTTTATTCCGTTTTTATAAGGGCATTTAGCTCCAGGGATATTAAAATTAAGAAGACGAAGGAATAAGTACAAATTGAAGAAAAAAAAAGACCATCACTCGGTTAGTCTAGTGGTAATGGTACCAACCACACATTTTCATAAATGAAGGGTTCAAATTCTTATGGACGGCATATGAGCCCACTTTAAAAAAAAATAAAGCAGGTGATCGCCTGTAGTTCTCTCTCAACAAAAAAAAGTACAAATCAAAGAGGTGTATTTCAATTAATTTTATTCTTAGATTAGCTTGTAAAATATAAGTAATCATTATTCTTAACTATTATATTTTGTTGCTAGTCACCGTGTGGAACTTTGCCAAAGTGGCAAAGAATCTTGATGGATGTTTCATTTATCCATGCCAATTTGTTATATATTGTTATATATCTCTGATGTGATATATAATAGATTTCTTTGTTATATCCATGTTGATAAAAAAAATTCATAAAGCTCCAACTCATGCTACATTTTTTTTTCTTCTGTTAGTGGGTATTATATGTACTGGAAAGAGGCTTTAGGTATGATCGAAGAAAAAACAATCAGAGCGTAATATAAATTGAAAACCATGCTTCTGTGTTGATTATGTATATTAAAATCCACTTTCAGTGTGGTGATTATGCATAGGGTTTTCAAATTGTGATGTAAGTAAAGCAGTTGAGTATATGTATATCTATAGGAAAAAACTTAGAAAAGTTTTGTATAGTTTAACTATTTTGAATAGTTGTTATGTATGGAAAAAATGAGAAAAACAATATATAATTCGATGAAGGTGAAGAAATTACGCATCAAATTTTTATTGCTTTTACAAAAGATGTGTTGGAATCTTCCAAAGGAAACGAAGGCCGACCAAAAAAGGTAACTAGAAAAATGACGACACGTCGATTTCATCTATGTACTGATATTTTGCATAAAACTTAAAAGAGTTTTGAATTCTTTGATGTCCTTTTAGAAAGATTGAGATTATCAAACTAATCTAATGCAGATGAAAAATGTTTAACAAAATGAATTTGTTTGAAAGGGTCCATATAAATATTTGACGTAATTTGTTTCATTATACACGAGTTTTTTTTTCAAATGACAATAACAACTTTATTCCGTATCTATTATTAATATATATAACCCTTAATAGGTTTATCTACCATACTCACCAAATATTGCTTCACGTCATCCCTATTGTTTTCAACCGTTTAATAGCAATCCAATGATCTACATTTAGTCAAGGTTCTACCATCAATCATTTAACATTACGTTATCTCTCATCCTCCCTCTCTCTCATCGGTTCTTCTATCTACCAACTCTCTCTATTGCCCCACTATTTACTAAGTCTAATTAAATTATTTTATTATTTTGTACAAGATATCATATTCTCACAAGGGGATATAGATGATATTCAGGATTTTACATCAAGATTTTCACTTTTAGATAGGTATACATGATATATTTGTCATTTTGTAGGATTAATAAGATGTACCAATTGCAATTGCTAATCCTAATTTACCTTTTTTAATGTACAACAATTTTCTGCACCTTGCTTCGTCAATTTACACTATTTGAATTAGATTTTTAATATAATTCTCTATTTTTAATTCTAAAGATTTGCCCTCTATAGGAGAAGCTCAAGAGATATCCATGTGTGCTATTTTGTCAATGAGTACTAAAGCTGCTAAAGTTGTGGTATTGATTGTTACTCCGTCGCAATATTAATCTTCATACTTAATGTATACGCAAATTACACAATATCGTATTTAGGGCAGTTCTTTATTCTCATATTGTATAATTTTATTTTGAAAATATACTAAAGCCAAAATATATTATAATTGATTTTGAATATCATTTGTTATATGTGATATTGCTTATTCTAAATCTTTTTTCATATGAAACTTATTAAATAGTAAAGCATGGACAATATCACGAGATTCCAACAGTAATGTATATTTTGTACTGGAATAAGTTCAATTTATATCCTGCAATTCGAAAGGACTTTTTTTTCCTCGAAAAGAATTGGCTCTGTATGATTCATTTTATTATCAAATGCAATAAAAAAATCATGAATTAACATACAATAACATGATAGCACGTGTAAATTTTACTCAATGTGTATTTTTCTTCTTTCCAATTCATGGGGACATCTGACAGAAACAAAACGAATTATTGAAATATCACGCAAAGCGCGGGTATCTCTTGTATAAATAATAAATTTGTTCATAAAAATTAAAAAAAACTTTGCATTCGACCATAAAGTTAGAATATCAAAATGTTTAGAATCTAGGAGAAGATTTTTAATCACAAAGAGACAACTTCTAGTGAAATAAATATATTGATGAAATGGAACCTTCTATGTGGCATATTTGACACATTGATTGCAATCACGGGCCATGATTTCAAATCCTTTTTTAATTGCATGAAATTTAGCTTATACCTACCGAACCAAATCTAATATGTACAAAAAGTGCTTTGCCAAAATGGAAAGTTTTTGGGTTGATGATAATTGCATATTTTCCCCATTTATTTCTTGTGTACCCAGTAAAATCTAAAAATATCATATATACACTCCTTCAAAATCTCACAATAGTGTGTGTAGCAAGAGCATATTGCATGTGTAAGAAAAGGTCATGAGTTCAACTCAAGAATCGCAATTTTATTTAATACATATTTAACAAAAAAAATTTCGACCTATTAAATATTGGTTGAATCTCAAAAAAAGCAAAATACCAAAAAATGTGAGAAAACTAAAAAGAGTAGCTTAGGGGCTTTTAGAAAAATCATGTTCCTTTGTAGAAAAATATTAGCTAGGTAAAGTAAAAAGTAAGTCAAACAAGTGGCTTGACTGAATGTTGAAATCTTAGGCACAAAGCTCTTTATGTAAATTTCAACAAAGTATATACTTTTAGCTTTAGGTGAGAATGAAAAAGGAAAGGTTGAAATATAGTTTTCCATTTGAAAATAAGTGACTTGTGAGTTATCTTTTGTATTTACTATTTAGTATGCACTGCTGACTGTTTTTGACTTTATTCTCAACAAATAACTTGTATACAAAAAGTTAGCAAGACAATGTTCCTAACATTTATATATTCATAAAAACAATCTTAGATCATTATAATAACCATCTTTCTAGAAGTATAAATTTTCATTTATATACCCCTATAAATCCCATTAAAAAAACATCATCTTACATACAGATGCAAATGGGCCTTATTAAAATGTAATAACATAACAAATGATATTAACAGGCCAGAAAATAAAAGCCCAATGAAAAAATAGACTTGGCCCATAGAGCCCAAATAGAACTACTGATGGATTTTAAAACCCCTCTTATTACTAATTCAACGGGCGGTTCATTAAACCGCGTCTAGCCAGTTACTTCTCCTAAACGGATCACTACGCTTACGTGGCACAACTGAAAAAAAAATATCTTCTTCACTTCCTCTCCAATCATTCATCATAAATATCAAATAATTTTAAGGGACCTGCTACAGCACGACGGAATCCAATAACAATATATATAATTTATTTTCTAATAACAATATATATATAACAGTATATATAATTTATTTTCTAATAACAGTATATATATAAAAAGTGAAAACAGTATATAAAAATGGGAAAAGAGTATATAAAAATAAAAAAATAAGAAATATACAAAGAATAAATAACAGTATATATTAAACGGCAAAATAGTATATAAAATGAGAAAACAGTATATAAAATGAAAAATAACAGTATATCTACAGTGCGTCGTGCTACTACAGTGCGTCGTATTTGCACATTTCCCTAATTTTAACTCAAATATGAGATTGCATTAAAACAATTGTAGAGAAAGGTATTTATGAAAACAATCAACCGGCACGTGTTTTATAGTTATCTCTAGAAAACCGGCTATAGCCAGTCACAAACAACCCAGTATATAAACCCCACCCCACCGAATTTAAAACTGAAAAATATCATCATTTCGTTCCATTTCGATCACAAAAATCACTCTCGAAATCGCGCATAAGCTGAGCTGGTCGGACCGATTCGTCGAATTTTGCGGTTTTTTTCGTTCTTTTTCTTGTAATTAACCTCTTGATTTTCTGCATAATTAGTAGATCAGGTGTTAGATCGTGAGGCGGTCGGTTGCTGCGGTTAATGGGTAATTAGGTAGGTTGGTTTGATTCTGAGATTAATTGACTATTGAGCTGCTGGAGTTTTGAATTTTGCTGAATTTTTAGATTTAGGGTTAGGTGCTGACTGTATTGTGAAGAAAATCGTAATATTTGCTTAGTTAGTTTCTAATTGCATAAGAAGGTTGCATAATTTGGGGTGATTAATGGTCAATATGCTAATTTTCTTACTGGAAAGGGGGCAATTGGCAGTATAATTCCATTATCGGTTGATTCATTGCTGTTCTTTTTCAATTCGGTTTTTCACTGTTCCTAACTGATTGATTCAACAAATCAATCTTCTTATCCCTTTTCTTTCTGTCTCGGTTCGAAATTAAGAACAAAAAAATAAATAAATAAATAAGTAAATCATTGAATAAAAGTAAAGAAAAAAGTAGGATTTGGAGCAAAATCTACAAATTTTCTGAAGGGTGCATTATTTTATTTGTCGATTTGAAGGATTCTTCCAAAAAAAAAGGGGGAAATTCTACAAATGAAGAAAAGAAAATGCAGATCCTCGTGTTCAATCAGAGGTAGAATTCCAACAACTCAATTTAATCAACAAAAATCAAGAAAAAAAAATAAAACAGTTAAAAAAAAAAAAAAAAAAATCTGTTACAACCAAATTGTGCCTTTCAAACTCCCCCCTTCCTTCTTCCTGGATTTGATGCTGTTTTGTTATTCTCTTTTTCTCTTATCAGAATGTTTAAATCCATCTTGGAATAATGGAATAAGAGTTCTGTTCTGTTGTGGAGCGATAAGATAAGAGCCGTCCGTCTTGGATTAACGGATTATTGTGATTTGTGCATGACATCATCATGATGATCTCATCGATGATGTCATTATCATCTGGAACTGAACTGAAGTGAAGTGAAGTTTATTGTTGGTAAAAATGTAGGGCCATTTTGTTTAAGTTACTTTTGCATGCAGGTTCGTTTGATCTTGTGTTTAATTAAAAAGGGGAGAAATTAAATATTAAAAATCAAATGGGAGATTTGCCAGCTCAGCACGACCCTATTAAGACGGTTCAAACCCTAGATGAAGGACTCATGCAATACGGGTATTTTTTTCGCTCTTTTTCTAAGTGTTTATTTACTTAATTTTGGTATTTAATAGTATTTTTGGTGATTAATGTGAAATATTGTTATATTATTTCAGATGTGCGCATTATAAAAGGAGATGTAAAATTAGGGCTCCGTGTTGCGACGAGATATTTGATTGTAGACATTGCCACAATGAATTTATGGTATTATTATTATATTATTATATTATGTATTTATTATAATTAATTCTTATTTGATTTATTTTATTTTAATTTTATTTTTCTTTTTGTTTGGTAGAATTCGATAAATATTGATAAGATGAAGAGACATGATTTGCCACGTCATCAAATCCGACAAATTATTTGTTCATTATGTGGGACCGAACAAGAGGTACTATAAAAATTAATTTTGTTTATTTTAGTTTTATTATATACTAATTTAAATTATTATGCATTTTAGCAAAACTTGTATTTTTGAATATTTGTTTTTAATTTCTATTTTTTTTATTTAGGTGAGGCAAATGTGCATCAATTGTGGGGTTTGCATGGGGAAATATTTTTGTAATATTTGCAAATTATTTGACGATGATGTAAGCAAATTTATTTTATAATTAATATTTATTTTCTAGTTTTAATATTTAAATATTAATATTTGCATTTTTCAGCTGTCGAAGCAACAGTATCACTGCAATGGTTGTGGTATTTGTAGGTATGAAATTATTTAATTATTTTATTCATCTTAATATACATTTATATATTTTGATATTCTTATTTAATTATCAACTAAAAAAGATATTTTTATTATTTATTTTCAGAGTCGGTGGCAGAGAGAATTTCTTCCACTGCTACAAATGCGGTAAGTAAAAGTAAAATCTTTATCCTTTTATTTACACAAATTTTTATTTTACCAATTAATTATTAAATTTAATTTATTTTCTCTATTAATAAATAAAAAAGGTTGTTGCTATTCAACAATATTAAAGAACAGTCATGCATGTGTCGAGAGAGCAATGCACCATGACTGCCCTGTTTGTTTTGAGGTATATATATTATTTCAAGATATATATTTATTTAAAACGTATAAATTATTTATAATTTAATAAAATAATATTTTTTGTTTATTTAATTAGTATCTATTCGAGTCAAGAGATGATGTCACCGTCCTTCCGTGCGGCCACACATTACATGTGAATTGCTTGAAGGAAATGGAAGATCATTTTCAGTACGTTTTTATTTCAATTTTTCCAAATTTAAATTTTTAAATCTTTAAATTTTCAAAGAAATCCCTTATAGTTTCTCAATTTTATAAACTAATTAAATAAATTTTTCCAAACTTAAAAGTGCTTTTTGAAAAATTTCCCTATAAACAATAACAACAATAATAATAATATAAATTTATTATTATATTTTGATAGGTATGTTTGTCCATTATGTTCAAAATCAGTACGTGACATGTCAAAAGTGTGGGAAAAACTCGATGTGGAAATTGCCGCTACACCAATGCCTGAATCATTTCAGAATAAAATGGTATATTGAACTTATTTTCTTTTATTTTTCTTAATTTCAAATTATGTTTATTTTTAAAAATTGCGAGAAAATTGGGTTTACTTTGGGATATTCGAGTCTTAAAAGGGCTAATTACAAAATTAGGTTTAATTAATTCAGGCTAAATTGTGGTTGTAATTTGAATAAGAGTCTTAATTGCACAATTTGAAGCTTAATCATTGCAAAAAAAAATTCGCACAAATTAAGGTTAATTTAGTTTCAGGATAAACTTAAGCTTGAGTAGAGTCTCAATTGCATTATTTGCATGATTTGAAGCTTAATTGTTGTTTAGTTGCATAATTAGTCTCTAAATCATGATTAATTTTGTCAATAATCAAAATTTTAGGGACCAAATCATCTAACAATAATAAATAAATAAATAAATAATGCAGGTGCAAATACTGTGCAACGATTGTGGGTCCACATCAGAAGTGAAATTCCATGTGCTGGCTCAGAAATGCGGGATTTGCAAATCCTACAACACTCGCCAGATTTAGAAATCCGTACAATAACTCGTCAGATTTAGAAATGCAGGAATTTGAAATCCGTACAATAACTCGTCAGATTTAGAAATGCGGGAATTGGAAATCCGTACAATATCTCGTTGGTGTTAGAAATGCGGGAAGTGCAAATCCTACAATGAGTTTATTTTTAACTGCTTTTTCTTATTTAATGAGTTTCTTGAATAAACTTTCTTCTTATTTAAGTATCATTTTGGAGTTGATCTCTTTGATAACCAAGTGCATGTCTTGTTATCGGTTGCTTGCATTTGAGAGTATGTAATAATAAAATAAAAGAATAATAAAATCTGTTTAAATGATTTATTGTATTTGTAACTGTTTTATTTATTTAATGAGTTTCTTGAATAAACTTTCTTCTTATTTAATTATTTTCTCAATCATTTTGGAGTTAGATCTCTTTGATATCCACGTGCTAATTTTAATGGTCACGTATTATTATCTGTTGCTTGCATTTGAGAGTATGTAATAATAAAATAAAAGAATAATAAAATCTGTTTCAATGATTGATCATCTGTTGCTTGCATTTGAGAGTTGAAATAATAAAATAAAAGAATAATAAAATCTGTTTCAATGATTTATTGTTTCCTTTTTCCCTTTCTCTTTTTAATCCCATGACTAAGAAAAAGGACTGTTTTACCTGAAAAAAGAAAAAAAAAATGTACCAAGAAAAGTGAAAGAAAAAAAAAGAACAGAAAAGAAAAGGAGATGTTTCTTCATTTTGCTATGCTGTTACGGTCAATTTGGTATATAAATGCCTTGCTAGCTAAGGCTTTCTACTTATATTTATCACTGAACCTTACTTTAATCTTCAGATTCATATGGTCGTTATGATTCACATATGTTACCAAACTCACATTAAATAACCATCCTTACACTTTGCACGAACTAACAATTTTGCTGAATTTGGATTCATCTTCTTAAATTGATGTGCTTGTTTCTGTCTTGCCCATTTTTGTCACTATCGAGTCATATATGATATATATTATCAAACTAACGTACTATTATTGTTCCTCTTTCTAGTTCTTTCCCCGACTTATTAATTTACAGAATTAATTTTACAAAACTATTGAACAGATAGTACTCTGAATGATCAGAAAAGGGGGTGGAATTTAGTGATTAAATCATGTTTGGATTCATCTTCTTAAATTGATGTGGTGGACCAAGCTTTTGTTTCTCACTCTGCCCTTTATTGTACCATGAAAATGATGCAATTTTGGAAGAATCTCAGCCTGGATTTTTTGAGTTTAATAAGGTACAAGAAAACAATTTTTAACCTTTTGAGTGTGAGTAAAAAATAAATAATATTTAAAAGAAAACAATGCACCGACGTTGAAGATGATATATAAAAAAATGAAATTTTTTAACTAATACTGAAAATGACATATTAGGTTATTCAGGCCCGGAGATTGGTTATATGCAACCACAAAAAATGATAGATTACCTTATTCAGGCCAGGAAATAACACAAAATAATGATATAATACCATGGTACTGAAAATAGACTAACATGAGAACTCATTAATTTCAAAAATAAAAACATACTCCTGTGAAAACTCATTATGAACCTCAAAAATATAAATACAGTATCTTACCAATCACATGGGAATTTCAAGAAAGTATAACAAAGTTTAAAAAGATAAAATAATAATGAAAAAAAAAATGAGACTATCTCAAATTTATTAACATAATAATAGATGCATTATATCATATTATGAATATCATCCATACATCACATAATATAAAGCCACCATAAATTGGCATACATAGCATAATAACATATCATTCAACAAAAATAAAAAATAAAATACAAAATGATACATTTCCGTTCAGTAAATATGTAGAACGGAAACCCATTAAACCCCAAAACCAATTTCCATTTTCTTAAAAAAAAACATCAAAAAAAGAAAATAAAAAGGGGTATTATTGCAAAAAAAAGAATTGATCACTAATGGCTGCAAGAGATAAACATAAACAGCTCTTTTTTCATGATCAACCCTCAATTTTGCAATTTTGCAAAAAAAAAAACAATTATTATTCATTATTATTACTACTCTCATCCATCATCATATTATTTTCTTCTATTTCCTCTCCCATGTATTGTGATCTACACTCTGGGGTACAAAATGCTTTTTCACCCCTACAATTTATACAAATTACATTAACAAATAAATCACTATGACTTCCTACAATTAATCATAACTTTGTAAAGAAAAATAATTAATGAAAAATATTACTTACAGATACATGAAGATATCTTTGCGTTCGTGCAACTTTTTGTTACAGTGCCCGCAAAAATCCAAAATTACATTGCAAGGACCAAATTGAGAAACTTCAATCGGCTCAATGGACCAAATCGAATTATTATTCTCAACTGAAAAATTTGTACCGTTATTATTATTATTATTATTCATTTCCAAAATGCAATCGCCAAAAATGTGCATTTTTGTCGCGTTTGGACCGTGAGTAGTAATACAGGTGTAATCCTCTGATTGGGCGATTTCTCTCATAGAGAGAGATTTTGCAATTTGGTCCTCCAATTTCGCCTCAAAGATCTCAACTTTATTATTACTCCCATTGTTATTACAATCGCTCATCAATTCCACATTGGGCTTCTTCAATTCAGACCCAATTAAGACTTTTCTTCCCCCGAATTGGGAAATTTCTTCGTTTAACGCGTCGATTAAGCCCAAACAGACCTTGTCAGATCCCCAAGTTTTGGGCTTTCCATCCAAATTCGAACCTTTGGGGGATATAAGCGTAAAACTGCCGAGATTTGAGAAGTTTTTGAGGTCTAATGGTGAAGTGGGGCTCCAGGCCAAGTCTTGATCTAACAAACCCTTTGTGCTGAGCCTCACAAAGAGGCCTGGAACCCTAAAAAACTTCTGAGTGAGAGAATCAGAGCTCGAGTTGAGAGATTCCGCCATGATTTCTGATTTGATTTGATCTTTTGAGATCATTTTTCGGAGCATTTGGGGGAGAAACGATCAGGAAAGAAAAGCCTGAAATGTTTTGAGAGAGTTGCTTAGATAAAGGGGGGAAGGATTTGAAATGGAAATAATTTCAAATGGAGGAGTAATTAAGGGGAGGATTTAATGCCATTAAGTGCATTAAAACTTTAAAACTCACAAATGATGAAAAAAATACATGTTTTTTATACTTTTGAAAATAAAAGTGCGGTTCTTTTTCTTTTTTTCTTCCATTTTTTCCTTTTGTAAAGTTTTATTTCACCTAATATTGCATTTCTAAACACGATTAAGAAAAAAACCTCAAAAAAAGGTCTGTAATAATCAAAATGAAAAATCACTACAAAATACAGACCAAATGTGTGGCTGTTTCTTCTGTAAACAAACTGAGATATCAAATTAATGGAAGTAAATAAACAGATTAAAAGACTTATCTCCTGAGCAACAAAACCAACATAATAACTCAATACTCACCAAAACCCCAAATCAAAGAAAAACCAACCTACAGTTCAGAGTTTCAATCACCTTCAATCAACTCAGATCGCCAAAACACACTCAAACCATAAATATTTCAATCTATTATCAACGAAAAAAGAGAGAGAAAAGAAGAAACTTGACCTCACCTTTTCTCTTTTCACTGAGTGAAACGCAGAGTCTTGTCTTGATTCACAGAAAGAAAAAAGAGGAAGAAGAAGAACAAGAAGTCTCGCATTAGAAATGAGTCCTCAAGTAGAAAAATGTGACGCCATAACCTCTCCTTTTCTCTCTCTCTCTCTCTCTCTCACTTTCTCTGGTCGTTTTCTTCTCTCCTTGTTTGCTTTATGGGTGCACAAGTGTCAGCGGGGGAAGGAAAGGAAATGGAGGGGAAAGAGAGGTGGCGAAGCTTGGAGAGGACACCACACCTCTTTTTCTTTTCTTTTCTTTTCTTTGAGTTATAGTATAGCAGGCACGCAATTAAATAAAAATACAGGGTCTGAAAAGAGTAAAGTAATAATCATTACTTCTGGTTTTCTTTTGTTTTTCGTGGGAATTACGGTTTGGTCCATGTGTGTTTTTTATTTGGTGATCGCCCCTTGGGGTTGTGGTTTTGGATTTGTTGGTGTGGTTTTTAATGTTTGTTTTGTTGTAAAAAGTGGAGTGGATATAAACAATAAATGAATATATATAGATGAGTCCAGATACAAGTTTATATATCATCCGCATTATCGACTCACTCAGAAGCTGTCACGTTGCCCTAAAAAGCATGTGCGCTGCGTGTCACAAAAAAGAATCACCCACGCTCGCGCGTGAGTGAAACATGTTAATGTATTACAAATCATGCAATATATCATAACGCACGAGCAATATAAAAGACATATAAGCAATACAACAAGGTATATCAGTAATACTGAAGGCATATCAGCAATACCAAATGATATACAATAATATAAAAAGACATTTCATCTATACAAAAAATATATCAGATATACAAAAAAAAAAATCAAAATACAAAAATGAATGAAAGAAATACTAAAAGAGATATCAACAAATTTTATTGGGTTGCTTTAAATAGTTGGTGTGTGGGTGATGCAGGTGGTATATAAGTAGGTAGTGCGGATAATTTCGCTATGTAGATATAAATATAATAGTATATTTTTCTATAATGCTTATTTTTAATATTTACTTTTTAATGATAATTGTCTTGATATATAAATTTAGTAGATACAAGTATTGTTTTAATTTTAAATATAATGTCTTTTGTCAAAACTCCTCTAGTAAAAGTGGTTAGGCGTATCTCATCAATCAAAAAATTGTAGGTTTAATATTTGCCAAAAGCGAATTTTTATTTAAAAATAGGTGAAGGCCGAGTCCACCTTATTAAAGAAAGCAAAGCGGATGGTCGTTTGTAGCTTTCTCTCAAATATTTTTTTTTTACATGTCTAGTGGTATGGTATCTAGTCTCATTTTTTCATAAATAAGAAGATCGAATTTTGCGTCTAGCAGAATTTTACAAAATTATAGGTGATGGCATATTAGCTCTCCTACGAAGAGAACGAAGCAAACAAATGCTTGTAGTTCTTTCTCGTTTTATTACAGTGTCTTATTACTTACCAATTTATCAAATTTTTATATTTACATGTTCTTTGAGTTAATTTTTTTCATATTTTTTTCTATGTTTTTTTTTCCTGTTGGTAATATTTTAATACTTTACATAATAAGATGAAATTCTTTTGTTATTGTTCATCTTTGCACTATTGTATCATTGTTAGTCTTCTTAACTCACTAAAAAATAATATATTTATAAAATTAATTATGATTTTTTTAACTTGCTAGAAATGACTTCAAGATAATGAAACTTTAAAATCAAAATCAACAAATATTAATCAAGAGAATCAGAAACATACAAAATCAATAAAAAAACGAATTTGTTAAAAAAACATAAGTTATATTTTCAAAGATTCAAAGGGTTATCCAAAAGAAGTCCTATAAGCTAAAAGTAGAAAAAACAAATGATTTGATGGACCATTCTGAATTTCCCTATAAGCTTAGACTAGACTTTAGACGTGACATATAGACTCATAGGATTCTCAATTTCTCTCAAAAAGGAACACATTAAATTTTGGTACGTTTTGGATCCCAAAGATCCAACAAATAAAATCATTACATTTAATTTAAAATCCTCTGTGGCCAAAATAATCATTATAGATAAAAATGATCATTATAGATAATATTATCATTTTCCATATTAAAATCTATTTTCAAATGCATAGTAGTTGTACATATTATAGATTTGTATTGTATATTTTAAAAGATTCTACATAATTAAATACCATATATTGACCAAATTCACTGTTTAAGCGGCACTCCTCTATTATACTACATTTGAAAAATTCTGCAAAGACCTGACAGAGACACATTTTAATTATATAAAATCTTTAATATATTTTCTAGTACATTACAAAATTTGTTCAAAAAATAAATATTCTTCTAGTAACATCTCATTTTAGAATTTACTAAAACTTCCATTAAATAAAACAAAAGGCATATAGAATAGATGCATAATAATTAACTAGGCCAGGCAGCCTAACATCCAAATAAATTTTCTTAAATAAATAATGTACATAGCATAGTAATCAAAGAATTTACCAGAACCTGAACTTCCATTAAATAATGTACATAGCATAGTAAATAATGCAATGCATTCCTAAAGAAGAATTTACTAGAACTTCCATTAAATAAAACAAAGGGAAATTTACAAAAAACCCCCTATCTTTTCTGAATATTACAAATAACCCCCTGTATTTTCGTTTATTACAAATAACCCCCTGTCAGAAGAAGTTTCCTTTCAAATACCCCCTACATCACTATTCCATCCATTCCAAAGTTAATTTTTTTTTAAATAACTAAAATACCCTCATGTATATTGAATATATTTAATTAACAAATTAATTAAATAAACAAACAAAATAAATTAAATAAAAATTGTTAAACACATAAAAAATAATTCATTAAAAAATAAAATTCATTAAAAAGAAATAAAACCAATTAAAATAAAAATAATTAAAAAGAAAAGGCCCAACCAAGTTTAAGTTTTTTTCAAGACAATATGATGTGGGTCTGAATGTTGAGCTATACCAGATAATGCATTAGGCTCTTACACTATGTTATAATAAATAAAGTTGTGTGTGTCTATAATTATTACTATTTTTAAAAATTGATTTTTCTTTTATTATTTTTTATTATTTTTTTATTTTTTTGTATTTTTTGTATTTTATAATATTCAAATAAGTTAGGGGATTATTTTGTAAATTTCCCTATTTTATAACATTAATTATAATTTTATTTTTATCTTTACTTAATTTTTATTTATTTATTTAATAATTATGTTTTGTTTCATTATTTCTAGTTTTTTAATTATGTATATTTTATTTATTTTAATTAATTCTTATTGAGTTATTTTTTACTTTTTTTATTTTTAACTATTTAATTATTTTTTAACCTTTTCTTTTTAATTATTTTTATTTTAATTAGTTTTATTTCTTTTTAATGAATTTTATTTTTTAATGAATTATTTTTTATGTGTTTAACAATTTTTATTTAATTTATTTTGTTTGTTTATTTAATTAATTTGTTAATTAAATATATTCAATATACATGAGAGTATTTTAGTCATTAAAAAAAAAATTAACTTTGAAATGGATGGAATAGTGATGTAGGGGGTATTTGAAAGGAAACTTCTTCTGACATGGGGTTATTTGTAATAAACGAAAATACAGGGGGTTATTTGTAATATTCAGAAAAGATAGGGGTTTTTTTGTAAATTTCCCTAAAACAAAAGGCATATAGAATAGATGCACAATAATTAACTAGGCCAGGCAGCCTAACATCCAAATAAATTTTCCTAAATATACAATTCTCATAGCATAGTAATCAAAGAAACCCCACGTAAATAAACAATTTCGTAGGGGTCCCTAATGCAAAATATTTGGGACGCAGCAAATAGAAGACCGTTGCTTCAAATCAAAAAATTGAATTTATTCTTCACACGTGAGACGCGTTTCAACTTTGACTGCTCCTAAAAAATAAAAATTAACACAGAAATGAAACAACTTCCCCTTTTCCTTTTTCTCTCTATCTTTCAATCTCGACCGTCAGATTCAAATCCGACGGCTGATATCGCACCTTCTCTTAAAAATAAATATTATAACTCAAACTTAATACTTTCCCTTTTTTTCTCTCTACCTTTCAATCTCAGCCGTCGGATTCAAATCCGACGGTTGTTATTACACCGTGCTTGCTTCGCTAAAAATAAATATTAAAACTTAACACTTTCCTTTTTTTCTCTCTACCTTTCAATCGCAGCCGTTGGATTCAAATCCGACGGCTGATATCGCACCGTGCCTGAAAAATAAAATATTAAAACTCAAAACTTAACAATTTCCCTTTTTTTTTCTATATTTCAATATCAGCCGTCGGATTTAAATCGGACGGTTGTTATTACACCGTGCTTGCGTCACTGAAAAGAAAAGCGCTGGATTTTGTCGTTTTGTGACCTGCTGTGATCCGGTCTGAGGGTGACACGTGTCGGTAAAGCACGAATCTTGACGAGTGAGGAAAGATGAGTGCGTTGACACGTGTCGGTTGTCACGAGAGAAGTGTAGAAGGGTCTGTATTGTCTCCAGTTTTACTACTGGAGGATTCCTGTGTGGAAAATTTTCATAAATGTAATGTTATGTCTAAATTGTTAATCATATGTTTTTTTTTATGTTTGACTCATTGGGTTGAAAAATTTTGCTAAATTTGTTCTATACTGCGTTTGTTGAGAGTTGAATTCATAATCTCTTGGTACACATATAAATACTTTAACTAATTATGCTATAAGTTATTTGTAATGAAAGTATATACAAACTGGGAGTTAATCATATGTTATTAGAAACTGAAAAGTGAAAAACTCCTCCATTCTTAATAAATTATTAATTAATGGTATTATATACAAACTAAGATAGTTTTTTTTTTAATTTCCCAAGACTTGAAAGATTATTGAAAGTTTTTTTTTTTTTTGCAATTTAGGCATGATTCAATCTTTTCTTTGACAAATTTAAGTTTGCTTACAAATATTGTGGGCAGAAAAAGGATTTTAGACAAAAGTTTGTTATGGTAAATAAGATTTTTTGCTATCACCAATGAATCAAAATACGACATTTTGCTTTTAGAAATAAAAACATAAGTATCATAGTGTGAAAACTTTATGTTTTATTTGCAATAAAAAAAAAATTATGTTTTATTAAAATAGTTCATGTGTCACTATTTACTACTTATTTGTTTGATATATGAGGGTTGATATGCAAATGTAACGAGCCGTATGAGTAGAAATAAATAATGGCAGTGATTAAAGGGGACTAAAAGGGTGATTAAATTAGTTTAGATTCGATTAGATTGGATTGTATGAGGGTTTGGAAGCAAGATAGATTGTTTAATTATAAAGCTACTGATTAATGCGATTTGTTTAATTACAAAGCTATTAATATAATTAATTTGGTGAGATTAAATTAATGCAAATTGGTCAGTACGATGATTACATAGGTATGCTTAATTCTATCACACCCAACGAAATATTCCTTGTCTGTATTAGTCTGGTTTCACATTTTCAAATGTCTTTCTTTTTGTTTATTTCAAATTGTAGCTACTTTCAAACTGTGTTTGTAATTTAACTTCAAAAAGTTTAAATTATTTATGATTATATGTTTCCAAAAGTATAAATTATATATAATTATATGCTTGCTTAATTAATTATTGATGTATATGAAATTTAAACCTACAATTTGTTGTATATCAAACAACATACTCAACTACTAGATTATAGAACTCTTTGCTACTATGTTTTTTATATGTTCATTATAAATTATTTTTGTAAAAATTATATATTGATAAATGAATATATATATTTTTAGATGTTCGTACACATTACCGAATATCAATAAATGTTTCTATATGTTTATTATACTTTTTGTTACTATTGATGGTATTATGGGCCAATTGTCGCTAGTATATATTGATGGTATTATGTTGTTCATATGATAAATTTGACATCTAAGAAGAGTATACCAAAAACAGATTTTGCAAATATAAACTTGTTTTTTCAATTTTCTACGAATCTTTTAAAATATAATTCTTCTTGATATTTTGATGTCAAATAAAATCTGAACGATTTATATTTGTATCTGCTTATGAATTTGTTAAAAAAAAATATATTTGTATTGGTATCTGTAAAATATATGTATTTGAATAAAAATAGAAACATATTTTTTTAACTTACAAGTAATTAATTTTGAAGTCAACCAAAGAATGTGATCCACCGAAGATTTTGTGAGTTTATTAATTATTCTTATTGTGCCCAAAATTCTCAATTAGATTGTGATAACATATAGACAGACTGGTAGTTTGTTTTAATAAAATAGACAGAATGGTAGTTAGAGGTGACTTTTGGCCATTTGGGGTTCTGCACAAATATATTGATTACTTCAATTTAAGTGACAAAATTTGATTTTATTCCCTTCAAAAAATTTCAATTGGTTGGTAGAATCATCTTCCGAAGGAGAAAAAAACAAAAATACAAAATTACAACCTGTTATTTTGCCAAAAGTTTCAAAGAGAATCTTATACTGTACTAACACATCCAGCACAAAAGATTGCAAAAAATATATAAAATTTATTTTTCTTAAAAAATTTGAGAGGATTCAACAAAAATATGAAAGATTGATTGATGGCAACTAAAGTTCTTCATTTAATTTGTCAATTAAGATTGACTTTTGTTCACTTGACAAGAAATAAAATGTTACCCATGGTTTCTTGTACCCCCTCTTTTTACTCATGTTTATTCCTTATTTTCCAAAAAAAAAATTCTCTACTTCCAAACCCTTCATATTTTTCCACAAAACCCCATCTTTGTTCTAACAAAAAATTAATAAACCAATAACAATCTACACACTTAATTACTTAAATTAAAAAAAAAAACAATATACCCTTCTCAAAAAATAAAAAGAGCCCATTTGAACTAACTCATAGCCCGAAATGCAAAAAACAACCCCTATTGACAGCCCAAATTCAAATGTACACCTCCATTCATATTCCAAACTAAATATCCCCAACCCCATCTTTGTTCTAACAAAAAATTGGTAAACACATAACAATCTACACACTTAATTACTTAAATAAATAAATAAATAAAAACAATATACACTTGTCAAAAAAATAAAAAGAGCCCATTTAAACTAACTCATAGCCCAAAATGCAAAAAACAACCCTTATTGACAGCCCAAATTACAAATGGACACCTCCATTCATATTCCAAACTTGAGACCATTCTCTCCAACCCTCACCGGACTTCCGACCTTCCCTTCCCTTCCCTTTCCTTCCCCCTCTTTCCCCTCTCAGATCCAAATCCAAATCCAAATCGATGGACGAATCTTACCCTCCGTTTCCTCCGCCGCCGAAGCACCGCCGCCCGTTCCCGTCCCCGCCGCCGCCCTCCAACTCCGACGAGGAGGGCAACAACTACCTCATCTCGCCCTCTTCCGACGAAGAAGAGGAACAAGAACGATCCGTCCAGCCAGCCGTCAAGCGCCAGATCGTGGATCGCTACGCGCAGGGCTTCAAGTTCGTGCCTCGTGGTGGTGGGTCTCGTGCGGGTACTGGGTCTGGTTCGAATCCGGGTGAGAATGTCAAGATTCCGGCGGACTGGTCGAAAGATTCGACCTTTGCGTTGATTAGGGCGTGGGGCGACCGGTTTTTGATGAACGGGAAGGGGAAATTGAACTCGGATCACTGGGCGCAGATCGCCAGAGATGTTAATGCGGTTTGTGAGAGGAAGTACAGTGTGCTGCAATGCCAGAATCGGGTGGAGACCTTGAAGAAGATGTACAAGAAGCAGAAGGCTGGAGCCATGGAGCCGAGTTCGAGTTCTAGTAACTGGGTTTACTTTGAGAAGATGGATTCGTTAATGGGTGAAAGAGATCCTCAATTGAGAGAGATTCCGCCCAAATTCAGGACTGGAATTGTAAACTCTGGATTGCAAACTGGACAGTACACTAACGGAGAGGTTCCACATGATTCTGAATCAGAAGAAGAGGAGGAAGAAGAAGATGAGGAGGAGGATTTGAAGCTTGGTGATAATGGTGGATCGAGATTTAGGGTTTTGGCGGATTCGGTTAAGGGAATTGAAGAGGTGTTTGAGAGATTGGAGAGGAAGAGGAAGGAGAGGGTGAAGGAACTGGAGAGGATGAGAGCCGAGTTTCTGAATGAACTGGAGACGAAACAGAGAGAGATTTTTGAGAGAGCTCAAGCTGAAATCGCAATAATTGGTGAGAATAATGATGGAAATAATGATGAAAATGATGAGAATAATGAGGAAAATGATGAGGAGAATGATGATGATGATTTGAGTGATTAAGGTAATAATAATAAATGGGTTATTTTCTATTTACATGTTTGAATTGTGTCATGTCTTTATGTATAATTTATGTGCTACAGATCTGTGTTAGGATATGATGAGATTGAATGGAAACTTAAGAAGTTAGGTAGTTTTGTTGAATGTGTAATTTATGTCCTTTACAGGGATTAGAATGAAATTTGTGATAAATGTCTAATTAGGGAGGAGTGGTTTGATATTGGAGCTGTGAGAAATGTTGTATGAGTAAAGAAAGGTCTGATGTATTTATTTTCATATTATTCGATTATTATCTGATGACTCGAGTTATCTTATCGTTAGTTATATTATTTCTTTCTTTTATAAGGTTTGTTTGTTTCTCAAATAAGCAGCAGTTTTGCCTTCTTTTCCAATTGTATGTAAATAAGTTGTAATGATATTTTCTTTTATTTAATATATACTAAGCAGTGGAAATTTTAAATTACCACTGCACTTATAAAAAGAAAGGAAATGAGAAATCACGACGAGGGTACTGTAGCGATCATATAGCGACGGATTGAAATTATATATTGTTTTCTCGCGTTTCTATATATGCTATATACTGTTTTCATTTTTTTAAATATATATTATTTACTGAATGAATTTTTATATACTGTTTGTTTTCAGTTTATATGTTTTTATATACTGTTTTACCGAATGAATTTTTTATATACTGTTTGTTTTCAGTTTATATGTTTTTTTCCAGTTTTTATATACCGTCGCTACAGAGTTGCTACAGTATCCGTCGCAAGTATCAGTTCCCTAAAAATGTTCTGGTAAAATAATTCAGATTCCAAACTAAAGAAAATTCTAGGAAAGTTTGAATTTACTTATGTATCTCATTCTTCATGTGCCAGGATTCTAACTCTGTTCTGAACTTTGTAGACTCGGAATGGTACATTTCAAAATTCAAATAACATTTTATTACAAACAAATGAAATGAAAAACTATATACATTTCCTCAGATAACAGTTATTCAAATAACTTTCTAGATTCTGAATCAGCATCTCTTGAATACTATTGTTTTGTACTTTCCAACTCAATTGCCACCACCACCGGAAGAGGAAAAACTATATACAAATCGAGAATTACATAACAAATTATGAACTATATATTCAAAAAAATTATATACTTTGAATTATCAAATAATGGAAAACATCATTCTGATTGAAATGATGAAATAATATTTCATTATTGTTTCCATTTAGCGCAGAAACAACTCCTCAATAACCGAAGGAGCGATCCATTGCGCCTGAATGTACGTGCTCTCCCACAACATATCTCCGTCTGCCGGCACCAAAATCCCTTTCTCTTTCATCCCTCGAATCATCTTCTTCAAAACGTCCGGAATTTTGTTGCGAATCTCTATCGTACCGACGTCTCCGTAATCCGTCTTCATCCACATGTCCATACGCCTCAGGACGCCGAGCCAGTACGTTCTGAAATCAGGGTCTTGCCAAAGCTGCATTAAGAACATTACGTAGAAATCTGCGAGCAAATCCATCACCGCGAGGAATGTGAAGCTCATGCTTTCTGCTTCACGTCCGCGTGGATCTCTTCTAGAGTAATCTAGGGTTTTTTCGTGCACGTCATCTACCATTGGTAGAACTGCGTGGTTGAAGCAGGCTAGACATGTAGATGGTCTGAGTTCTAATTCGTCTGCTGCTGTTTGGAAACATTTTATCATCTCTAATAGGGCTTGTCTACGTATCTCCTCGCGACGTATCAAACACGTCTTTCTTAACCCGTCAACTAATTTTAAGTATAGGTTCATGGAAACCCTCGCTACATCCTCTGTGTTGTTGGGGTCGGAGAGGCCGGACTTTTGCCATTCAACTATGCGATTAATGGATCCTCCTAGTAGGCCTAATATTGTGGCACTCTTCTCTAAGGGGATTATTTTTTGGACAACAAAGTTAATGGCGGTCTCAATGCAGAACGAGTAATTGTACCGTGTTAGATATTCACCGGTCATTAGATTGATAAATGCCTCTACAGACCGGTCGAAAGTCTCAGGGTGGCGGCCTAAGATTTGGAGGATGTGAAGGAGTGTCTTCCAACCGAGCAAGGATTGTATGTTCTGAGCCTGTTCTGTGATTAGTATTACCACCGGCTCAACTAAGCTCTCGCAACAAATGTCAAGTATCTCCTTGTCCATTTTACACATGAGGTTGATAGACTTGAATATGATTTCTTCGGGTGACTTGTCGGTGTGTGGAGCATCTGAAGATAGCATTTTTGCTGCGATTTTGAAAATCGCAACAATGGCTCTTTCAGGGAAGGGGGATGGGGACAAAGATGGAAATTGTTGGATCGCGGTGAAGGCTTCATGGAATTGAGGCCAAAAGGCTAAGAACCGATGAAGATTATTAAATGTGATGGTAGATATTAGGTCCCAACAGAAGCCGACTGTTTCATTTTCCTCATTTAACGTGCTGAATTTCTGTCCTTTACCATATGCGGCAAATATGAGAGCCCGGCCAAGGAAATGCAATGTCTCATCCGAGAGGTTCATGCTCTCGGTAAATATATTTGCAATTCTGCATTGTTCCATTAATTTCATGTTCATCTCGGACTCACTGCTCATGTTGAGCATCGATTCTGCACCGGTTTCAAGGGATAAGATTTGAGAAAACCGGCCAATCATACCAGAAACGTATTGGCTTGTTCCCATTCCTTGGTGCGATGAAGGAAATATGACACCGGACTCGGATTTGTTGTGTATGGTTTGACTTGACTCATTAGAAACCAGGGTTACTGTGCCGCTACTTGAATCTATACCTAATTGAGGCAGTAGTTTAATTCTCTTGAGTTTGATCATGCAATCAACTACGTTCTTCCATGCCCCGCGTATTGAATCTCCGAACCGGTTTGCAATCGTAAAGAGGGCAAGTGTGGCCATGCGCATTTTTACGCTTTGGTTGAACTCAGATTGTGTATCTTCTGCGCAATTATAGGGGTTCAATAGGCCAGTGAACTTGCAAAGACATGAGAGCAACTCATCAAGCACATCCTCCAAACCATATTGCGCGATTCGAGCAACCGAGATCATTCCTTCCACACACTCACTTCTTACATCTTCATCATTTGTGCACTCAAATATGGCAGCTAGCGTTGCGACTGATTGACCCGACATTATCGCAAAGATCTCACGACTCAGCTCGTGCTTAAAATCACATAGAATGAACGAGCCCGTAACGTACGATCTCCTGATAAGTTCATTCCACTTATGTCGATTCAATTCTATCGCAACATTGTTTTGGGTCATTATTTGAATTTCATTTGTCGCGATGGACCGGAACAACTCAGTTAGGTACTCTCTTGGAAAATTTTCCCCATTGTTGGCTCCTCGATTATTACTAATAAACTCCTCTAGAGTCATTTTCTTTTTCACTTGCGGGTTGTGTTGGTCTGTGTTAAGCATGATGAGAGAATAACAAAGCACGAACACTGCATCCTTGTCCGCAAAAATGCCCGATGTTTGTTGCTCATAGAACTTTTCAGAAAAAACCTCCAATATTCTATGTATCTTTTGTGATTCCCCGGGTAGCCAAAAGCTCTCCAGAAAGGTTCTTATAGCTATGTCAAGATTTACACTTGTAAAATCAAATGTCCCGACAAACTCACTCAATACTCGAATATTAAACTCGTTGGGATCACCTAAGTACTCGCCGATTTTGGTCTTATCAAGTCCTGGTGTGTATCTAAAGAAGTAGGCTAGAGCTTTCGGCTCGGGAGGTGTCTGAACGACATGCGACAAGTTTAAATACTCCAAACCTTTTTTCTCATCACGGTTGTAATGATGAGCGGCTATCATAATCTTCTTTTTCTTTAGCTTTCTCTTACGAACAAAATCAACCCATGTATCTGAGTCAGGCTCAGGAGGCGACCCGTCTATTGCAGAATCATACTCTACTATTTTTAGGTTGTACATGTCATTACTACGAGGCTTGTCATTACTCGAAGAAGACTCCATACTATCAGCAATTGTCGTAATTATATGAACAAGTCCGTTGAAAGCTTGGATTTGGAGCGGAGTCATTTGATTTCCGTTCACTTGAGGGAATGCGGTTTTGCACAAAAGCCTGCCGATTTCTTCAAGCACGTTATGTCGGATCGGGTCACAATCGTAGTTTACAAACATCTCTATTAAGAAGGTTGGTTGGCGGCAAAAACTTATTATGTTTTCAATTGCGACTTCCTGCAGGTGGAGTCCACTCATACCAGCACCAATGCGAAGTAAAACATGGACAAAGAAGGTTTCTAATTGGAACCTCAATGACCTGCATTTGAACACAATAATCTATGCAATCATTTTAAAGGCCTTCCAAAATCTTTTGATTGTTCTTTTTTCATAAAGTATGTGCAAAAATTCTAATTTTGATGATACAGATGCGAATATTACCTACGCAAGAAGTTATAAAGGTTAAGAACCGTGCTACAGATCATTGAGAGGACTAACGGGCTCGATCGCATTGCATGATGGACCAGGTTGTAGAACAAATTATCTTCAATCAAACACAACAATTCCGGATGCGATCCAATCGATTCCCCTCCCAATTCAACTGCAGTATTGATCAACACAAGTGCAAATAATTGCACATTCTCTTCAGAACCAGCCGATCCATATCCATCTGCCGTCTCACCGACATTGAGTAATGAGCACAAGAATTCGAATATTGAGGTCAGGCATTGAGCCCCGTATCCTAAATCATGTTCTAATACTGATAGGTCAGCTCCGTCTGGATCAGAAGCCTTTATTTCGGGGAGGTGCCTGTAAATGGTTTGTATCAGCTCATGCATACAATGTCGTGCCGCTCGTTGGAGCAAGTCTCCACGATAGACTGATTGTTGAACGACCTACATTAAAAATAAAGCATTTAGGTTTTGGATAATGATGTATATATTCTATTATAGGTATATTTATTATTGTGATTTAGATATAGACAGATAGAAAACCAGGAAACAAGTCTGGACAATCATGCAAACAGCTTGATCGTTGAGCAGTCTGCCAGCAGGACACCGAACCAAAGATAGAAGCACTTGAAGCACACGCATCATAACGGCATCTTCTTCGTTTGGGTCGGTTCGCTCAAGCTTACAATTCGTTATGGCCGAAACGATCGAGAGGACCGCTTCGAACGCTCCTGGAGACCGCTCGTCAAAAACTTCAAACTGTAAAACCTTAAGAATGGCCGATAGGGCGGCCCCAGTCGCAGCGGACGGCACATCGTCGCTTTGAATGACTTCAAGAAACGGAGACAGATAGACAGAGGGGTTGGTCGTGTGCCAATCCGTGTGGAAAATTATGGTACGTAACGCTTTGAGAGACTGGACGAGTTGGTCGTCTAGAAGGATCGCTGAGCTGGCGAGGCTAGGGTCGATTGTGCGGCGAATCGCCGCTAAGACGGCTCCGACTTCTGTGTTGAGCATGCATGAGATGCCCAATTGGTTTTTTGGACTGTTCGTTGCGGTTTGTCTAGTCATCCTTGCACTAGAGATTAATTAATGATTTAATGGATTATTTTAGGTCTTTTATCTAAGAAAGAAAAAAGGTTCATTGGATTGTAAAGAATGAAATGATAGATCATTCAAGTAGTTCAAAATTGATGTAGACCTCTAAATTAGGATTAATGGTTGTTGGACTGGCTTTCTATAATTAGCTTTAACGGCTAGCTGTTGGGGTTTGACAGTTATTTAATGTGTGTACAATGAGATTTTTGTTGAATTTTTTTTCAATGTTTTGAATTTGGTTTTCATACATAAGACGACTGAAAAATGAAAATTTGACCATTTTTTTTTTCAAAATAACTAACAATTTGGATTTAAGAACCCAAGAAAGATATAATTGCGGGCCGAAAAAGATCATATAAACTATATACTTATATATTTTCCATTATGGCCCATATAGTCATATAGTTTAGTCAGAGGGCCAAAGGGTTACATAATACTACTCTCAGAAATATATTGGATCAAAAATACAGGTTGATTTGATTACAAAAGATGAGCCCACCACTCAAACTTCAGAAATAAATAAAAAAACAAAGAGAAACGAGAAGAAAAAAGATACACACAAATGCACTTAATTTTTTTTTTTTGAACATTGCATATGTAATGTAAATATTAAGAGAAACTTGCAAAACATACCCTACATAATCTTTAAATTGCAAAAAGTCCATACATTGTTTAAATGGTAAATTTCGCCATAAGTTACTTAACTTTAGATCACTCAATTTAAAAAAATTGTCAAATATGTCACCAACTTTCATTTGTTTTATATAGGTCATTTAACTTTAAAAATAACCAAATAAGTCACTCAATTTTTAATTAATTGGGTGACCTATTTGGTCATTTTTTTGAAAATTAAGTGACTTATAAAAGATAATTGAAAGTTAGATGACTTATTTTATAATTTTTGAAGGTTGAGTGATCTTTACGGAATAGTTGAAAGTCGAATGACTTATTTAATTATTTTAAAAGTTAAATGATATACGGTGAAATTTATTTTTTTTTAAAATTATAATAAAACTCCCTTTTTTTATTTCCTTCAATAAAATCTTCGAATTATATAAGCATCACCACCTTCTATCCACTCATCACTCATGCCAAAAAAAAAAAAAAAAAAAACAGACTAAACTTCTCATTCCCAAAATCCAAAATCTCCAATATAGCCATATTTCATTTGCCGTAGTATACGACAACATCTTACAAATTATTCAATTTACAAGGACACCCACATAATCATCCACACACAACACATTATTACAATATAATAAAATCAGTTACATGTAAGATAAAACAATACAACACACACCCATTCCAACCTCACCATCATTAAGACCACCCACATAATCATCCACACACAACACAACCCAACACAACACATTACATTACAATATAATAATAAAATCAGTTACATGTAAAATAAAACAATACAACACACATCCATTCCAATTTCCAACCTCACCATCATCAAGACCATCTTGTCTTTCTCGAGTCTCAAACATCACCAATTATTACTCTCTCTCTTCCCACGTGCGTCTCCACACCCCCTCCCTCTCAATAATCCCGCCACGTCACCACCCTCGGAGACCCACACGTGGTTAAATCGAGGGATTCAGTGCCTAATTAATCAATCATTATCCTCACCTCAGCATCCTTACCCCACTTCACATGACCGCGTGTTTCCATCATTCGGCGCCCAATTACGCGCTCGAGTTAGCCCGCGCGTGTAATTCCCCGTAAAAGAAAACGGTGCTGATTGACTGCTGACTAATTCATTGCAATATTTCTGTGTGCTTCTGTGTAGCGGGTCGTTTTAATGAAGTTATTAGATTCGTTACATGGAGGGGGAAGAGATTTGGGAGGGGAGAAGAAGGGGGGAGAGAGGTTAGATTTAGATTCGGTGGCCACGTCATATGAATTAAACGCACGGGCGGGTCTAAGCCATTGCAGTATTTGTATTGCACCCATCATCATCTCTTTTTACACTTTATCCTTTTAGCCTTTTGAAGCTTAGGATTTATTTTTATACTTTTCTAATGTTTAAGATTGTTTTGATTCTCACATGTACCCTCATGATCTGTGTATTTCAATTAATATATGTATAGAAAATAATTGTTCGTGTCTTAACTAGTGTGTATTGAAATAATTAATTATATTTGCTACTATTACGCTCAAATAAATATTTATTATTTTTTAAGAAATTTTTATATTTACTTTTAACTAATATTACCATACAAAAACAAAAAAATAATACAAAATGTATTTAAGAAATAAAAATACAAATATACCACACCATGAAGTATAAAATTCAAAAAAAAAAATAGTTCAGGGACATATGAGCAAAATCGCCTCTCTTTTCGTCTGTATCTCGGCGTCGTCTGGCTGCCTTCTCCATTCAATCTGACGGTTCAGAACGGGCGTACTTAAAAACGGACGGCCAGGATGCGTCCTGATAAGTCTATTCCTGAGAACTGGAACCAGACGCTGACAACTCATGCCCCTCTGACCCAAACTCGTCCTTTTACCAAAACACGACTGATCCGGGGCATTTCCGTCCTTTCACCAAACCATGGGCTGATCAGGGGCATTTCCGTCATTTCACCAAACCAGTGGCTGATCAGGGGCATTTCCGTCATTTTCCCTCCCCCTTAATCGAACCGCACGCACCGGATCTGATCCGCAGAATTAAAGACAAAAACCCTTCTTGAAGTAAAATACACCGTGACGGGTTCGACGCGAATTGACTCAAGTGCCCTCCGCTGACTCTCTGTTTGTCTCTCCAACGCAATGCTTCTGACGAGGGCAGTTTGGGGACCTGAAATGTGGGGGAAACAAACGGAGTGGCGGCACGTGATCCCGTCTCGAGCAGAGAACTCATTGTCGCTAATCTCAACTCATCCTGACCGTCCGATTTAATATTGATTATGTTCAAATGGTTTTGGACCGTCGGATGGAGGAACGGGGAGAGTAATTAAATAATGGAATTTATTACAGAGTTGGATTGGATTAAGAGGGGATTAATTAAGGTAGAGTGAGAGTAGGATTCGCGTAGTGCACATGCCCATGTGACCCCACCCTCACCTACAGCTGTTCCCTCTTTCTCTCTTCTTTACCTCATTTCTCATTCTTTTGACTCGTCTCTCTCTCTCTCTCTCTCTCTGTGTCTACCTCTAATACACACACACACACACACACACACACTCTCTCTCTCTCTCTCTCTCTCTCTCTCCCTCTAATACACACACACACACACATTCTCTCTCTCTCTCTCTCTCTCTCTCTCTCTACCTCTAATACACACACACACTCTCTCTCTCTCTCTCTCTCTCTCCCTCTAATACACACACACACACACATTCTCTCTCTCTCTCTCTCTCTCTCTCTCTCTCTCTCTACCTCTAATACACACACACACTCTCTCTCTCTCTCTCTCTGTGTCTACCTCTAGCACGCTCTAATGGCGATTCAGCTTTAGCTAAACCACTCAACAGAAACCAAAGCTATACCACCGAATCGACACTGCGAATGCGATTAGAACTGAAGCTGATTTGCATGGGGTGGCGCTTCTTCTTGTTTCTATGTGTCTTCGGTTTCTTACAACTCGCCATGGCTGGCGACGTCGATCTGCTAATCTCGTTCAAGAACTCGCTTCCGAACCCTAGCTTGCTCTCCGGCTGGAATCCGAGCGAGGGACCTTGCTCGTTTCCCGGCGTCGGCTGCAAAGCCGGCCGCGTTGCGTCTCTCACGCTTGACGAGCCGTCCCTCAGCCCGGAGTTCAAATCTGTCTCCAGTTATCTCCTGTCACTTCCTTCTGTTGAGACACTCTCTCTGAGGTCGGTGAATCTCACCGGAGACGTCCAGTCGGTGTCCAAATGCGCCGGGCAGCTGAGTGCACTCGACCTCTCCGGCAACAACCTCCACGGCTCAGTCTCCGACCTGGCCGCGCTCATTACTTCCTGCAATGCTCTTCAGTCGCTTAATCTCTCGAGCAACTCCATTGGCGTGTACACAATGAAAAAGAACGCTGCTTCCTCTCCACTCTTCGCTCTTCAGTCGCTCGACCTATCTGATAATAAAATAGAAGCCAATGGAGATCTCCAGTGGATACTCTCCGGCCTGGGCGTCCTCCAACTACTGGACCTCTCCAGTAACAAGATCGCCGGCGGAATGCCGCAGATCTCCAACTGCTCCGCCCTTCAGCGCCTCGACCTCTCCTCGAACGCCTTAACCGGTACCGTACCGGCCGGTACATTCTCCAACTGCGTCGGCCTCACCTTCCTGAACCTCTCCGCCAACCACTTCGCCGGAGCACCGCCGCCGGACCTGTCATCCTGCGCCGGTCTCAGAACGCTCAGCCTTTCGTACAACAACTTCTCCGGCGAACTCCCCATTGCCTCCCTGACGGCCATGACCGACCTCCGAATCCTCGAACTAGGGTTTAACAACTTCACCGGAGCTCTGCCCGCCTCCATTTCCAAGCTCTTGAACCTCGAGTTATTGGATCTCAGCTCGAACGGGCTCTCGGGCCCGATACCCGCTTCTCTCTGCTCAACTGGACCCTCAAGTCTGAAAGAACTCTACTTGCAAAACAATTACTTCACAAACTCCATTCCTTCTTCTCTCTCCAACTGCACGAACCTCATCTCTTTGGATCTCAGCCTCAACTCTCTCACCGGCTCCATTCCCTCTTCTCTCTCCTCTCTCTCCAAACTCAGAGACCTAATCATGTGGCAGAACGACCTAAACGGCGAGATTCCCGCCTCTCTCTCCTCTCTCTCCTCTCTCCAAAACCTAATTCTGGACTACAACGGTTTGACCGGTCAAATCCCCGACATTTCAAACTGTACCGGTTTAAACTGGATCTCTTTGGCCAGCAACCGTTTGAGCGGGCCCGTGCCATCCTGGATCGGCAAGTTAGATAACCTCTCGATTCTAAAACTGAGTAACAATTCTCTAACCGGTTTCATTCCTTCTGAGTTAGGAGACTGTAAGAGCTTGGTTTGGCTCGATTTGAACAGTAATTCTCTTAACGGGTCGATTCCGCCCGCTTTGTCAAAACAATCCGGTAAAGTTGCGGTTGGATTATTAACGGGAAAAAGGTACGTTTATTTGCGAAATGACGAAAATAGCCTTTGTCACGGTAAAGGAAGTTTGTTGGAATTCGGCGGGATTCGCTCTGACGATTTATCGAGAATGCCGAGTAAGCAATTATGCAATTTCACGAGGCTTTATATGGGAAATACGCAAGCGACATTTAACAACAACGGTTCGATGATTTTTCTCGATTTGTCGTACAATCAATTGGACGGCGAAATTCCCGAGGAATTGGGGAAGATGTTTTACCTCATGATTCTCAATTTAGGGCATAATTTATTATCCGGTTTAATTCCGAACGAAATTGGAGGCTTATTACACGTGGCGGTTCTTGATTTGTCGCACAACATGCTTGAGGGCCCGATTCCTTCGTCTTTTAGCGCCATGTCATTATCCGAAATTAATTTATCCAACAATCGACTCAACGGGTCGATTCCTGAATTGGGATCTTTAGCCACCTTTCCTAAATATGTTTATGAAAACAATTCGGGTCTTTGTGGGTTTCCTTTGCCTGCTTGTGATAACGGATCCGGGTCGAAAAGTGACTCGTCTCACCAAAAGTCGCACCGTCAAGCTTCGTTAGCCGGATCGGTCGCATTAGGCTTACTTTTCCTGTTGTTTTGTGTATTTGGGCTTGTGATTATCGCGATGGAGAGCAAAAAGCGGAAAAAGAAGAAGGAAGAAACGGATTTGAATCGGGATTTTTACTTCGATTCGAGATCCCAATCGAATACGTTATCCAATTGGAAATTATCAGGCACGAACGCTATGAGCATCAATCTCGCGACGTTTGATAAACCCTTGCAAAAACTCACTTTTGCGGATTTATTAGAAGCTACAAACGGGTTTCATAATGATAGTTTGATCGGATCGGGCGGATTTGGGGACGTTTACAGAGCGCAATTAAAAGACGGAAAAATCGTAGCGATAAAGAAACTCATTCACATAAGCGGCCAAGGAGATAGAGAATTTACTGCCGAAATGGAAACCATCGGCAAAATAAAACACCGAAATCTCGTTCCATTATTAGGATACTGCAAAGTCGGCGAAGAACGATTATTAGTATACGAATACATGAAATACGGTAGTTTAGACGACGTATTACACAACAATAATAAAAAAACGGGCGCAATTAAGCTGAGCTGGCAGACAAGACGCAAAATCGCGGTCGGAGCGGCTCGCGGTCTCGCTTTCTTACACCACAATTGCATTCCTCACATAATTCATCGCGACATGAAATCTTCAAACGTTTTATTAGACGACCTTCTAGAAGCTAGGGTTTCGGATTTCGGCATGGCTCGATTCATGTCCGCAACGGACACTCATTTATCCGTATCAACTTTAGCCGGCACGCCCGGTTATGTTCCGCCGGAATATTACCAATGCTTTCGATGCACGACAAAAGGCGACGTTTATTCATACGGCGTGGTATTACTAGAGCTCTTGACGGGCAAAAACCCTACGGATTGTACGGAATTCGGCGACGATTGCAACTTGGTGGGGTGGGTGAAAATGCATAGCAACGGCAAAATGAGGATTGTGGACGTGTTTGATAAAGAGATGATGAATGAGGAGCCGGGTTTGGAATTGGAATTATTGGAGCATTTGAAGATTGCGTGCGCGTGTTTGGACGATCGGCCGAGCAGAAGGCCGACGATGCTGAAGGTGATGGCCATGTTTAAGGAGATTCAGGCCGGATCGGTTGTGGATTCGACTGGATCCGTTAAGACGGTTGAGTCCAACGGGACGGTGGGTGGGAGTATGGATTTAGGGTTTGAGGGGATGGGGAGTTTGAAGGAGGGCAAGGAGGAGAATTAGGGTTTGGGAATTATGGTGTTGGGGTTTTTTTTGGGGGGGTTTTGGGGGGTTTTAGGATACGTTTGGTAAGTAGGGGTTATGTTTTGTAAATATATAATTGTTTTTTAAGGAGATTAATTGCACGTATGTTTGGGAAATAAGTTGGATGGCTCTGTTTATAGTTATGTGCTTTTTTTTTTTTACTTGATTTTATTTTTGAATGTTTTTGGTTAAGTTTGAAGAAGGTTTTGGTGAGTATTGTAGCATTGGTGGTCTCTGCACTGAGATGGAAACAAACAAAAAGAGGGGGAGTTGGTTAATTGAATGGATAAGTTGTGATGATGCATTTTGTGGCTTTTAATGATGGATTAGTGGGATTAATTAATTCAGAACCAATTATGTGTCCTCCTTTAGCTTTCCAATCATGCATATAAACTAAACGTCTGAATTATTGTAAGATTCAAAAGACAACAAATTTTGAAGTAATTTAAAATGAAAAGGAACAACTTTGCAAGAAGTGCTCTTGTTGCTATTTGACTAGCCTTCAAGCCATGTGCACTTCACATTTGGAAAAACACAACTCTTTTGTTTAAACAGAGGCAGCTTGCAACCCTAGAAAATGGTCTCTCTCTCTAGTTTGGCATATTCTAGAAAAAGGCCCCTCCATTATCTGTAATTATAAAAAAGACTCTTTATTATGCAAAAAATTCAAAGACTAGCCCTTACCATTAACTAATGATGTTAGTTTTAACATATATATAATCTCTTATATTGATAAATTTGATCTCACAGATAGCTTTCTTAACTTTTGAAGAATGAAGAGCCTTGTTTGCAATTTCAGATAATGTTGGGTAATTTTTGGTAATTTCCATTTGTAAGACAGAAAACACTCATTCACAGCAGAATCCAGCAAGAGCCAATCAGAGACTGACACAAGTGCCTGTTTCCATGTGCGAGGGCATTGCCCTTTGGTGCTTGTGGGTCCCACTTATGCATCAATGGTGGGCCCTTCAATTTTTATTTATTTTTATATTTATGTGAGCATGCACTAATTAATGGCATTTTATTTGTTTGTTACATCTCAAGACTCAAATTAGCTGTCTTTGCCACCCTCTTACAAAACTAACATTTGATTTCCCTCCATTTGATAAGTAAATGGAGATAGATGTGTCGTAATGTTATTGTATTCATAGTTAAGATTGTTGAGATTTAAGATAATAGATATGTACTCTATAGTAAGTTCAAAAATGCTTGAACAAATGTAACTCAAGTCTCCTAAGTATTCTTTTTTGGTTAAGTAGCAATGAATTTGCTATCTAATAATCAATGGAGATCTCTATTGATTTAGAAATAGAGGCAGGCAAGGATAAAGAAATGAGTGGCTTTTTGTTTAGAGCACAATGGGGCTGGTCAAAGGTTCCATTCAAAGCAATTTGTCATCTATCTAAACAATCAATAAATTAATTAATCTGCTTTCCAAAGTTTAATAACATGCTTTGGAGCTCATGAATAGATATTATATATGAAATGATTGAGAACCCTAATCCTCACCTTGCTTTTTTATGTTCTTACATGATAATAAACCAAATTTGATTACTGATGCACATTTTGTTAAGTCTGAAAGAATAAATATTGGTATTTAGTATATAAACTCAGTTGAACTTATATTACTGTCAGATTCTTAATTGTTAGATGAATTTTATGGGAACCTTCATTTTCTGTTATGGAAATTTTCTTGCCTCTTTAAAATATGAGTGCAATTAATTGGACATGTTATATATACCCCAATATATATATTTTTTCCTAAGTTGTAGCCACATCCAACTATGCTTGCCTCCCCCATTTTTAATTAAAATAATTGCCCATGCTTTTTCTCATTTTGGAACTATGGAATCTTGCATTATTTAATTAGTACTTGACACTTTCTAAACTTTTTGTGCAGATAATTTTTACTGTTCAATGGAATAGGCCAAGGATCACATGAATTATGAAAGTTAAATTACAATTATAGATTTATTTTATTTTTAGATCAAACATGATAGCTGATGCATTGTACATTATTATTAGTGGAACACTATTTGGCACAATGTGGAACCTTACGTGCCCTTCATTATTCATACATATCTATCAGTTATCAATATATTTATATATATATATATGCTACAATATTAATGATGCAATATTTCTAATTTAGGATTTGAAAAACCTGACTCTTCTCATGTGGTAGGCCCAAACAAAACCTAGACCAACACATCATTGATCCTAGAATTATGTACAATCCCAAGATGAATGTGAATTGTGTAGATATAATTATAGAGAAATTGGAGGATTATCTGGTGGTGGAAGAGGGCATGTAGGGTAAGAAGGAACAGAGTTATCATGGCAAATTCAGCGCCTCTCATTAAATGATTTTGTGACACCAAAAATGAAAAAGAAAACAAATACAAAAAATAAAATGCAAGTGCTACTTTTTAATTCATGCAATTTCTTTTTCTTTTTTTTTTCTAGATTTTTAGCCCCTTTTTATCCAATTTGCATAAGTTTTGTGGTTGTGTTTGTGTGCGGGCACGTTTGTGTGAGTGTTGGAAAAATTTTGATCGCTCAATTTGAATTGCAAGAACTAATAATATTTTTCTTGAAAAAGAAAATAATCGTTTTTGTGTGCAGTCATTATCTATTATTTGATGTATAATTCGATATAAATCAGATAAATAATACAACCGCATACAAAAAAAAAATATGAGTTTTGACATTAGCTTATTATTATTTTTTTGAGCAATTCATCGGCTTATTGGTTTTTTTTAAGAATAATTGTTCGAGTTGAGTTAGTCTCACGCCCGAATGAAATTACATTAATAGAAAAAAAATATTTTAGTTATAAAACACAAAATCGGATCAAAGAAAAGGTGGCGAGGTACCAAAAGTCCATCATCTTGTTGGATTTGAATATAAAAACAAGAAAAAGTCAGAACTTAATATTCAAACTACAAACAATTTTTCTTAACATTCTTCAATTATTATCCAATTATGAGTTAATATGATAATTATGTTCTCCAAACTCTAAAAGTGCTTATGTACATGTACATGCATCTAAATTACGTTACTTAGTTTTCCACGTGCACATCTAAATCACCCTTGCAATTTTCATAACTGTGCTATGTACAATTGTACATATATGATATAAAATATCAAAAATTGCATAAGATAAAATTTCTGAAGGAACTAGGGGCAATGAAAGCATAAGGTGCTGAATGAAGGCAACGATGTCGCCTTCAACTTAGAATTCTTGTTTGTTTATTATCTTCATCTAATTAATGATTATTGTCTCATATATAATGAGATATTTATATTGATGGAGCTACATTCTCATAAATAATTGATGAAGTACTTCACCATTTCAATTCTGTTCTGAATATATAAAATTCAAAGGCACATATATGTGAAATACATAACTTTTTCAATTTTGATAGATCTCAATTTCTAGAGACTAATATGTTTTTTGAAGTTTCTCAAATGAGGAATTATTTTAAAAAAGAATTTTTTTTGATTATCCTTTACATGTTGTTGATGCATATTTCTTTTTTTTACAATTTTTCTTACTACTCAATTATTTAAAGAATAAGAATAATTTGTCATTTTCTTTTTCAAAATCTCATTTAAGAAAAATAATAAATACTATAATTTTTTTCATGTAGTCTATCAACACCAATTATTTGAAGAATAATATATGCGAAATACTTTGTTGTTTTAATATTCTGAAAGCCTCATCAATTGGTGTAATTGCCATTTGCCTATTCTTCTCAAAATTCAAATTCAACGATTAGTAAATGCAAAATATATAAATTCTTGTTTTTTGTCAAATTCTCATTTGTATTTCTAAACACAAATATATGCAAACTTCAAAATTCTGCAATTTCTTTAGAACCTCATTTATTTTAATTGTAATCCAATTAATATGTATACCATTCATCTTGTGGCATAAGAGTCATGATCACAACATGACGCCCATTTACACATCATATTTTATCATATTAGAAATATTTTCTCTAATGAACTAATGAAAAGATGGAGACAAGATAAATTTTCAAAAATTATTAATCGCATGATGAAATTTATGATGGTCTAAATATGTAAAAAGGAACAGGTCTAGGGAAACTCTAATTATAATGGTACCACAATGATGGCTGTAGACCAAGTCGACGTGTATTTGAAAAGAACCACCGTAGCACATTTTGGGACCTAAGTACGGATGTTAATTAGTGGGGTTAACTATTTAATAATTGAGATCAGAAAAGATTGATTTGACTTCACAAACTTAATATTTCTATTAGTTATTAATTTGTTTATCAAATTTAATGTTAAAAAGACTCCAAATTGCACCAATCACGCATTAATGAGCCAAGACAAATTGAACACCCAAATTGAACCAAACAGAACCAAATTGAAGCTAGGGACCCACATAAATACAAATTTGATTAAATATTTAAAAAAAACAGTGATGTTATTTGACCCAAGAAAATGGTAATAAGTAGAAATACAACAATACAGGTAACTATTTGCGGATTCTAATCTGAATTTTAACCTAATTATTGGAGCTTAAAGAATCTGAAACTTGAAAATGTATTGAGAATATATTTGGTTTGTATTTGACTTGAAAATAATAAATTTTTAATTCAAAATGATAACATACTAATTTGGACCCGAACCCGCTTTATCTTATTGAGGGAACTAATTGAAATTTGTATGATGTAAATCTATTGAAATTCTAATCCATAATTGATATATAATATGTCATGATTCAATTCACCAACAATCAATCAAAATTTGAAATGACACTACAAGTTAGTAGTGGAAACATGTGAGGTGGCATGGTGGAAAGTAAGAGAAAAATTAGGGTTAAAAAAGAAAGGAGACTTATGACACTTGGTTAAACTAAATGCGCTTTTAATTAGCAAGGAGCTCTTTTGTCCTTTCTTTAGGGCACCACATGATTTTTAAAGAGCCCTTTTCAAAATTAGCTTTTGATTGGAAACTATTTTTTTTTTCAAAAGGACTATTTTGAAAAATAGATAAAAAATTAACATTGGTTTAAAAATATTTACAAAACTAGTATTTTCGTCAAACTTTTTGGCGGAACAGCGGCTGTTCCACAAAGAAGTTTCGCGGAACAGAAGTTTTTATGTTTTCCGTCATTAGCAACCTTAAAAATATCTTAATTAGGTTAAATTGTTCCGCCAAGCTACAATTTTTTTTTGCTAAATTTTCCTGCTAAATTTGCAGTTTACGCTGAAAATTAAAATTTTATCCGGTTTCGCTAAATAGCTTGGCGGAACAGTATTTTTAACCTAATTAAGATGTTTTTAAGGTTGCTAAAGATGGAAAACACAAAATCTTATGTTTCGCCAAAATTCTTGGCATTTGTTTCGCCAGAAAGCTTAGCGGAAGTGCTAGTTTTAAAAATATTCTCTATCTAATGTTATTTTCTTAATTATTTTTCAAAATAGTGCTACATCAAGAGTATTACATAACATAAGATTATTAGTCTTTAGAATATACAAGGGGAAGCTCGTGCTTTGCGCGAGATATTCATACTACTTATCAATTGCTTTGTAAGCATAAAAGATAAAAAGAATGAAAAACAAATAATGTGCTAAACTTAATTGAAATAAGCAAAAAGAAAAAAAATAGAGCGGTAAAATGTACCAAACTTTCTTACCTAAATAATAACAAATACACAAATTTTACTAAAATCAAATAAAAGTCCTGACGTGATTCCAAAACTACTTGTATGTCCATATCATGAATATTGGATTCTAATCACAAAATCAGTAGTTGTTATATTACTAACATCTTTTGAATCTTTTTGAAAAAATACATAAAAGAAGTCGAAAGAAAATACAAATTGAAAAGGAAAATACTATAATATTAATCTTGTCAGACTCTTCTACAATTCCTTTAAAATTCGCGATATTTTGCCTAACAACCTTAGGCGCAGGTTCATTTGCATGTAATTTAGTAAAAAAATTACTTCCTTGCCTTGTTTTGTTCTTAATTACAATTATAATTGTAAATTGAGCATTATGTCTATTGTGGCTTATAGTAACAAGCGAGTATAAATTGAGGTTAAATCCAGTAATAGTTGCAAAAATAAGCGAAAGTAAGGCTAGATTATTATAATAACAATTATATACAAATGGGAAACTAATTGTATACAAATGGTAAACCGATAGTTTCGTAATTTTTCAATCTTAATTAATGATAGATGAAAACAACCTTGCTTGCATTAAGTATGGATACAATGACTAAGCCGTGTACCATAAAACCAACATGAGCATCTAGATACTTCTTCCGTCTCTTATATCATATATATACAATAAGATTTTTAAGAAAATTTTGAGGCAATTTCAATATTAGAGTATCTTGGGGCAAATTTATAATATAAGTTAGAAATTTATTTTGTCTGATTAATAAGGAGACCAACTTTTGTAACTTAAGTTAGAACTTAAATTTGTTTGATTAATTTGGACCAACTATTCATATACTTTATTTTGTTTGATTAATTTGGACCAACTATTCATATTTACGTAAAGTACCTCCTAAGTGGCAAACAACATCAATGGATGGCTGAGATAATGTTTTACTTTAATCAGACGGTTATGCAAAAAATGACTTACGTGGTTGCTTAATATTCGAGTACTGTAGCAAACACCATTTAAAATTATATATATTAATAGATTAGTTTGTATATATTATAAAAAATAGAAAAAAAATACTATATTAAGAAATAAAACATTATATTTTGAACAAGAGTGGACCACAAAGAAATGTATGATATATATTTCTATCCTACTATCAATTGTAGAAATACATTTCTCATCTCACCAACTCCATTTAACCGCAAATTATATAATTTTCACCACCTCCCCTCCTATTCGAGTGGCACGGTTCATACATTTAATACATAACATATTTTTAGAATAAGGTTGTGCATTTGAATCCAAAATATAGTTGGAATATGCTTTTCTACAAAAGACACAATGGGGCCCTTGAAAAGTTACACTGCCCCCATTTGTACACAACAGTGTCCAAATCAGGTAGATGGGAATTTCTTTTTGTTATTTTTTTGCTCTCGTGTGAAATGAGACAACACACAAAAACTAAATTTATTTATTTATTTATCAGTAAGTGAAATTTTATTTATCATTCAATAATATATTAAAATGCAGTTTTTGAGTATAATGGGGCTAAGAATATAGTCATCTTGTTAAATCTTGAGTTGATCCCTTGTCGCACAGAATCGTCTCTAAAAAAAATCTCCAGTCGATATATCATATTGTGTTTTTATACATGAATATTCTGTTTTTACTTGATTGATCAAAAATCTAAGTTAAACATAATATGTCAGATCCATGAATGATTAATTAATTTTTCTCCAACTAAGAGTAGATTTTATGAGAAATTAATGCAATTTGAATAAAGTCAAGCTTGTATCATGTCAAGATAAACGTTGGTTCTTTTGTTTGGTTTGATAAACTAAATGCTAGTGAAATATCTATTTTCATCTGCTAATGCTAATATGAATTGAAAATATTTCATTCATATTTTTTTTAGTTAAATCTCATATATAGGATTTCATTTATTACATATGCATATCAAGATTCATATTATATAGTAAAATAACGTATTTCGCATATTTAAAAAGAAAATTGTGACCCATCCATTACATTATGAATCTTGATGTATGATTAATAATAATAAGTCATAATTAAAAACCCCAAATATTTAATTGAATATCTCTATATTAAATATAATTTTATCTTAGGTAGTAATTTCCAATTAGATCACTATCATTTCCTCATTATTATTTAGTTTATATTTTATAACCACACACTTGTAAGTTGTAATTCAGTATATCATAATGAAACAAACAAATGATCTATACGATGCTTCTAGGAAACATCGCAATTAATAAGCTCACACGACTAACATAACACGATATTAATATAAATCCAAAGATATATTTTTTTTGAAATGTAATATAAATCCAAGAATTGACAAATGGTTATGAGTTGTTAGTTAGCTAGATCTCATTAAACAAAGAATGATTGAATTGACCAGTAAAGTAAGGAGATCAACTATGGATGCAACATTAATTAATTAAATACAAAATGTTTCGTGTGTAATTTGCACCCACCGACAGCTCATCAACATCTCACGTGCGCCACACGTGCTCCATATTCACTAGCTTCAAGCTTGCAATTTATTTTATTTATTTATTAATTATAAGAGATAAACATTTAATTTTCTTACGAATAGAAGAGATTTTTTGCATTTTTTTTAATAAATAGAGGAGCTAATTGCAATTTTTTTCTTTCTTTGTTTATTTTTCTGATAAGCCCATTAAGGCATTTAGGCCGTTTGTTTTTTAGGGCCCAAAAATATTTATTTATACATGGTAACATGGGTCTCACATTCTGATGTACAACTATATAAATATACTAATTTAAAGGCCGATAATAAGATAAACCCATTTTTGTATGGAGGCCCATTATGAAGAAAATAAATTAACAAAATTTAATATAATTTTCTGTAAACAACAATAGTTTTTATACCCATTCTTCACTTAAATTAATTTATAGGTTTCATTTTTTCCTTCTCATGTTGCAATATTAATGTTTTATGGTCAGAAATATTCCTTTTTGATTTCTTAATATAGCAAACATATTTTTTGAAAGTTAATATAAGAAAATATATTAATGATTAGTCAAATTCATCAGCATTAAGTCTCCAATAAGATTGAAAAAAAAAGATGATTCTACACGGTTCCAGTTCCTTCTACACCAGTTACATCTCTTCTTCATCTGACACGTGGCAAAGCAGAATCCAACACTCAATCTCATCCGTTCATTTTATATTTAGACAACTTGCCTCGCAAGAGAAAAGTTCAAAATCAAGCATATTCATACAAGCTTCTCTTTGCTCTTCCTTCTTTCTCATTACAATTCTTCAAAGTTAGGTTTCTTTTGAATAATAAAATGGAACAGAGGAGCAAAAATGGAGAAAATATTCCGATTTTATGCAAAAACAATTGCGGGTTCTTCGGAAATTCAGCGACTAATAATTTCTGTTCAAGGTGCTACAAAGATTTTTGTTTGAAAAATTTGAATTCAATAACTGATTTGAGAGATGAATCAAAAGATGGAAATGAGGGAAAGGATCATGAGGTTGAAGCTAAACAAGTCGAACGGGTTGGCCCTTCAGAAGAAACTTTGGTTGACTTGGCCGTCAAGAAACCCGCAAGCCGATGTGCTGTTTGTCATAAGAAGGTATATATTTGTAATTTGTTTCCAATAATATTATTTTTCTGAGGACATAATTACTTTTAGTTATATGTGCTTTCCATATAACTTTTTGAAGAACTTATGTATACAAAGTACCAAATATATAACAAGAAGAAAGAATTATAAATACAATTTATTTAGGGTTTAGGGTTTGCAGTTACATATACAATTATATCTATTTAGGATTTACAATTATATAACTAGAAGAGAATTATATACACATATATTTAGGGTTTACAATTATATAATCAGAAGAGAATTATATAGCAATTATATACACATATATTTAGGGTTTATAATTATATAAGAAGAAAATTATATAAAAATATTTTTTTTTGAAGAAATTATATATTTATGTTTATGTCCTAACAAAGTTTTCTATTTTGGTTATGATATCTGCAAAACAGGTTGGATTAACAGGGTTCAAATGTCGGTGCGAAAATACGTTCTGCTCAATGCATCGATATTCGGATAAACATAATTGCGATTTTGATTATAAGGGAGCTGGTCAGGATGCGATTGCAAAAGCAAATCCAATTATTAAAGCCAATAAAATTGATAAAATTTGAATTTGATTCAGTGAACTGGGTTTCTCAAATTTAATTTATGTAGTTTGATACTTGCATTTGGTAGCTAGATTATTGTATTTTTGTATAGTTTGATAATGATATATGTAATAAATTTATTATAGGAAATTTTTAGAATAGTATGCTTACATGAAGAAAATTTAGGTTTATACACAAAATTGGACATCTCATGTGGTAATTGAGTATAAATAAATTGCTAAAGTAATATTTGAACAGTCAAAATATATAAGTAATAATTTAAACAGTACAATTGTATGATTAATTTATATATATATATATATATATATCAATTTGCACAATATATGATTAATTAATCAACATAATTGTTGATTAATTACAAAATATGAATATATTGATCATTACGGCCTTCTTTATTTGAGGCAACAAGAGCGTTCATCTTTTCTAGTAACATTTCAAAGTCATCATTTGTTTTAATAAGACTTAAACGTGTATAGCGTGTGCTAGATTCAAATTTAGAACCGCGAAATAATATTTCCTTTTATTAGTACTTCATAACAATCTGTTTCTTCTTCCTTCTTGCATTTCAACCCTGCATAAGCTGAATTAAAGTATAAGAAATAAATTATGTAATTACGATAAAAGAAATTTAAAAGATAATAAATGCTGACCTGGAGACGGGTCTCGGAATTTATTAAAATATGTACAATATTTTGCGGAGAGTGGTTGTAATGAAAATCGACTCGTAGAGTTAATGACTGAATTTAATTTTTGTCATCTTTCTTTTAATGTGTTATATCCAAATTTGAATATATCTTCATCTCTTCCAATTTGGGGTAAAATTGCCTTAATTATTTTTAAAATTCTTAGTTGAGTGTCACATGATATCCCCATGTTGTTCCCTTGTAAATATAACCTAGTCTTGTTGAACACTTTCTCATCCTTTACGAACGCCCACCTTTAATGAAAATTAAAAATTATTTGGAGATTAATTTATTTTTGCAAAATATAGATTTTAGTTAGTTTGATTATATCTATGAAATCAATAATCATTGATTCACATACTGTCGGCATTTGGATAATTTATACTTTGAGCAATAAGATCATAATTTACAAAATTATTCAAACAAACTTAATCAGTAGTTCAAAATACACATAAATCAAATTATTATAATACATAGGACACTTTGGCTGTATAAGTAGTTCAAATCATTGCCCAGCAAGAAAAATAAGGCTAAAAGTCTCTTTTAAATAATGTAATAATTGAATAAAAACTAACCCCAAACCGACTGCTCGCATGCCAGTATAATTTTTAGGCAAAACTAGTTTGCCTTGTGAATTTCATGCAGATCTTATTTCCCAACTAAATCTTCACAAGACGACAGTGCTTTTGTTACTAGCAATTACTGGCAAGTTTTGGTGAATAATCAAATAAATGTGATAAGAATAGAAGGCCCACTTTGTTTGTGTGAACTTATTCCTTATCAGTTATATATATATATATGTTTGATGGTTGCTTGAATTAACCAAACACGAATTCCAATCTTACTAGAATTGTTAGGATTCTTTTTGTTATTATCATTTTCTTCATGAAAGATTGGAGGAAATCATTAAGCAAAGAAAAACATCAATTAAGGGGTCCCAGCAAATCGTTTGAAAATGCAAATACAAATTAGATAATAAACAGAAAGAGAATGGAAGTTGAAGAGATAATTGGAAGGCGAGTTTAGAAGATAGCCAGCCAACAAGTGCTCGTGATCCATTGAATTTGGATGAATGCGTTTTTAGATGCTAAATGGCAGTTTTTCTAAAATTGTAAAATATTTAGAATTTTAAAAAAAAATTAGTATTAATATTTTCAAACTAATTTAAAAAGTCGAATGTAATTTATTGATAGTTTTCTAATTTTTCTATTTGTTATTTTTGTGTGGAATATGTGTACCAAATTTTTTATACATATGTTTACAAAGATTTAAACTTTGTAAAAGAAATCGGTTTTGAACATAGCCTGATATACTATATTTCCACATTTGGAATATGAATTCACAAATCTGATTTCTAACAAATGGGTTGGATACTTGTACCATCAAAAAATTAAGATTCCAGAATTAGCGCATGATTTTAGAATTGAGGAAATTACGAAATTGTTTGGCTTGAGAGTAGTGATAAACATTGATTTGAAGAGATGAAAAGCTTCTTCATGAAACCTGTAATTTGAAAAACCTGAAATTAAGGTGCAAAATGAGACAGTCCTTCTGAGGCATTTCATCAAACAGGTTCTTGCACTGAATTAATGTTAGAATAGGTTTATGCACAAACGCACCTCCCAATTCAGAAAATTACAAATTTAAACAACTTTAAACAACAGATCATTGAGGCTTGAATTCATGAGAAGAACATCATGAAAGGAAATCTTTCCAGAATCGTATATCGGCGTGAATGCACTCCAGAACCGTGATGGGATTATTAGCGTTTTCTGTGAATGTTCTTGTAGATCTTTCCTTCCATAATTGAAAACAGGATGCCACAATTTTTAGTATGGTGTCAGGTTGGCCATTTGATTTGAGAGTATGCATGATTGTGTTGCTGTTTATTCCCATTTGATTGTAGATTTCATCAGCAAAGGGGCATTCTTGGAAGAGATGTTTGGCTGATTCTGCTTGTGCCATACATAACACACAGATATTTGTGAGTTGCATGCCTCTTTTTTGTAGTTGATCAATCAAATTTCAGTGTTTATGCACATTTAATATTGTTAATTTTTTTTTATAGAAAATGTGCTAAAGATTATATATATTAGCATTCAAATGTACAATACTAATTTAAAGTACAATTTTATGGACATATTTTCTTTTTGTCATCTTGTATTTTATTTTCTTTTTGTTATCTTGTAAGGTATATATAACATAACTAACTGCACTTCTGGTAATGTATATATAACATAAGTACACTTCTATATTGAATCTAAAAAAAGTACACTTCCTTAGGATTTTTTAAAGGAAAAAGAGAGAAAAAAGATTAATCTGCATCCTACTAAAATAATTTGTTAACAAACCAGTAATAATCTGCATTGAAAAATAAAAAATAAAGAAGTTAAAATGACAGATAGCCTACGAATTTACACAACGGCTTGTATTTTGTACACAAAACTCTCAAAATATTAATTGCATACTGAATTGGTTTGAAATTTGAAATTGATTTGGGTGAAAATGGGTTTGTGAAATTTATGTAGTTTCATTTTTGCATTTGGTTGACTATTAGTTCTATAGTTTGTGTATATAGTTTGGTAATTATCTCTTGTGATAAATTTATAATTGGAAATGTTTAGCTGATATTATGTTTATATGAAGAAAATTCAGTGTTTATGCACGAAATTGAACATTGTTATTTGTTAATTAATTGAATATAGAAAATGTGCTAAAGATTATATATATTAGCATTCAAATATACAGTATTTGTTTAAACACTAAACAGTACAATTTTATGAATTTATAGCATTCACAGGTACATGTTTTACAGAATAGACAATCACACCATCAAAATGTAATTAATTACAACCCAAAAATTACAATCAAGATAATTACTGATTATAAAATTGAATTTATTCTACAGGTAATTTTACAAAGTAGAAAATCACGACATCAAAATGTAACTTCAACCATAATTTTTATAATCAACATAATTGGTGATTATAAAAATAGGCAATTCTATAATTTAATATAGCATGTCAGGTATAAATTTTACGAACTCACACCACCTAAATTTAATTACAATCATAAAGTTATAATCAGCATAATTGTTGATTATAAATATGAATTTATTCTACATATTATCATATTGAATCAACTCCATTATGTTCTTTACTGGAGGCAACAAGAGCCTTCATCTTATTTAACAACAATTCAAAATCATCATCTGTTTTAATAAGACTCAGTCGTGTATAACGCGTGCTAAAATCAAACATCGAACCACTACGTGAAATAATCCCCCCTTTCATTAATGCTTCATAACAATCCGTTTCTTCCTCATTCTCGCATTTCAACCATGTGTAAGCTGAATTAAATCCATTTAATCAAATCAATTTAATTCCAAATATATATGTTCGAAAAAATAAAATAAAATGAAAGAATAAAAAAAAAATAACCTGGCGATGGGTCTCGGATTTTCTTGAAATACGTACAATATTTCGGAGAGAGCGATTGTAACGAGAAACGAGTTGTAGAATTAATGACTGAATTTAATTTACTCCATCTTTCTTTCATTGTGTTGAATCCAAACTTGAATATATCTTCGTCTCCTCCAATTTGGGATAACATTGCCTTAATTATTTTCAAAATTCTTAGTTGAGTGTCTCTTGATATTTTCAAAATATTTGTAGAATACTATAATAATCTGAGTGATATACCGATCTAGTAAAATGACTCTGACTTTTACCCGAATCGACTGCCAGCATGACCTGAAGATTTGGAGCAAGAAAAGAGCATCACATCTCCATCAGCCGAGTATGGAATTGCAGTGAAATGAGGCCAGTAATACGCATGATCATAAATTACTGAGGATCCTCCAAGAATTGGCTCGTGCATTAACCCGTCCGGATTGTTAGGTGCCGTTACGAATTCTATGAAATTTTTCACAGTAGAATTTACCCAATTTGAGGTTATCCCTTCCCACTCGTACTCTCGCCCATTGAAGAGGTCTGTTTGTGATTTGTACATCTGCAAATTTATAAATAAGTTACACGTAAAATAAACCTACTTAACATTGTATAACTAAAGAAATATGATTGAATAATTTTGACGAACGGGATAAAAAGGTGGTGTTGCAACGATACTAGCAGGAGAGCTGGAATTCTCTGGCGAGAGTGCGTAAATCAATGCATTTATCAGTTGAGTTGACCCGGTTCCAAATATGAGATATTTGTCTTTTGTGACCGCATTACCGACCGCATCATGTAAGAGGCGGATGGTGACATGAAGGTGTTGGTGGTAACATAACTCATCCGATGCCAGCCTGAGATTACAACTGCACTGCTCGCCGCATGCTGCTTCCAGTAAGGCTCCAAGAATAATGGATTCCCCCTGAATGATTATAGTTTTACTTTAGTACAAAGTAAATCGTAATTTTTTACATAGCAGATTTATTACACCGTAAAATGAAATTGGGAGGAAATAAAGTATTTATTAGATACTGAAATTACTATAACATAATGATACTACTACTAATACAACTTGACTTGGGCCCATAAGTAGTTATATATTATCAATAGATACTTGAGTTCTTGACCAAAATCCGTTCAGCTCAACTCATGAATACCCTAGCTAAAATTGAACGCAATCGCTTGGATGCACAAGGCAAATGCATCATTATGAACTACTTGATATTTTTTATTTTATTTTATAAATTGCGGTATGAATGGTACTTCTACTTTCTTGTACTAATAATTGAGAGCTTTTCTTCCATACACCTTTTTGTTCTCAACCGTTCATTTATTAAAATCATGTGGCCCAAATTAATTTGAAAAACCGGCTAAAGTTAATCAATAGGTTAAAATAGGAATTCAGCAAGTTACCACACAACTTGAGTAAGGGTATTATTGTAATTAACTTCCATGAGAATAAAGACAATCAACTTTTTTAGGTGAGTCCACATTAATTATTTTCTAGTTAGGTGAGTTTACATTAAAATAATAAAACATCATTAATAAATGACTTTTTATACTCCCAAGTCCATTACATTCATCTGTCCCCTTGAAATAAGCAAAGTTTAATCAAGAGCATGTATCTAGTCATTATTGTTCCGTTCTTGATGTCTTATATAAATGTACAAACTAAAATATTTTTTGTATGCATTTCATATATTTTTTTTTTGTTTGTTTGGCAACAAATTTCCAATGGTATGTAAAAATTTGCTTTTGACATGTATTCATTTTTGTTTTAGAGCTCTTTGTTTTGATTTTTATTATTATGTTGTGACATTTTTTTGCTTTATATTTAGGTCAAACCACCAACTCAAAAATTTAATATTGAAAACTTTGTTTCTCTTATACATGGATTCAATGATGCACAAAAAAATGCTATCAAAGAACATGGATTTAGCTCAATATTTAAACTACAACCTATTTCAATCCGACCACTTTGGTTGTCAGCTCTAGCTCAGGATTACGATAGCAGTAAAAGATGTTTTAGAATTAGAGACGTTGAAGTTCCACTTATTGTGCGTGATGTATCTTGTATACTTGGAGTCCAAAATGAAGGATCAGAAGTCAATTATAGAAGTACCCCTGTAAATGTAGATCTATATGATCTATACAAAGATCAGCAATTTAAAAAACTTACTCTCACTGGATTAGCATCTAGTTTAGCTGAAAGTAAAGTTGCTGATGATCATTTTGTTAGAAAAATTTCTTTGTTAATAATAGGTGTTTTGTTTGCACCTGTAAAAGATGATAATTTGAGCAGCATTTATATTAGCCTAGTTGAAGATGTGTCAACCATTAAAAAAATGAATTGGGCTAAATTTGCTTTAGAAGAGTTAATAAAAAGTATTGTTGACTTTCAATTCGCCAGGAGAACAATGTTCTATGTCAAGAGCATCCTTTTAATGGTATTTATTTATTTAATTATTTATTTATTTATTTAATATTTATTGAGCTCATATTTATTTATTTCATAAAAAATAGATTTGGTATTGCGAACATCTACGAGCTCCTATCGATGGTGTTGTCTACGGTAGACACCATCATCCTCTAATGGAAAGATGGGACAACAATAAATTACAGTTAAGAGATGATTATGCGCGGAAACATAGAGTAAGAGGAGGGACTTTAATGATAACTCTTGAATGTCTGGAAGATGATATTTTATTTGAGAATAAAGTGCATGAATCGTCTAAGAAAACCATGAAGTCAGAAAATGGAAGCCCGACTAAAAAGGTGATTAAATATTATTTTGATGAATATTTTAATAGACGTTAAATTCGCTTACTTGTAAAGAAGTAATAATTTTTTTTACAGAAGGACCAATATGTAAATGATGAGATGTTAACACATATAACAAAATATTTATCGGACTTCAAAACAACTATATGTGATATACTACTTTCACATGGCGAAAAAATCAATAAAATTGAATATATCGTACAGGTAAGTCATTTTTTACATGTCATAATTTGACTTTCAGCGAAATTTAACATATAATTAATGTGTGCTTATACAGGAAATGAGAAGAAATTCAGAAAAACAAAAGTGGACACCTTCTTCTAGTGAACATTTACATTTTAGTGTAGATGAAGATAAAAATATGAATCATGCTGACACAAATCTTGACGATAAAGATTTTGCCGAAACCAAAGTGGATGATAAAGATTTTGCCGAAACAAAAGTTGACGATAACGTTACTACTACGACGGTTGCTGACAGGGTCAAGGGCAAAGAATGTAGAACTAAAAAAATGGGTCGTTATGACAAATCTCCATTTCGGAATCCAGAGTATGTGCAAAAAATTCTAAAGGTTCAGGGTGAAAGAAATAAAGTCTCAAAACTTTTCGGTAAGAATAAATATTTATAAAAAGTATTGAAAGTTGTAATCCGAATTAAATGTTTGATTTAGTTCTATTTATTTTTATAGATGAATTAAATGTTGTTGAGCTTGCTGCAGTAGACTATGTAAAGAAGTACTTAAAATCACCAAACAAGGAAGTAGTACGCTTGAAGGACGGTACAAACTTGACTATTGGCAACATAAGATGTCTTGTATCTTATAATGGCAGTGACAGAGACAAGTGGTTATTAGATGATGTAAGTTTATATGTTCGTCATGTTTATGGTTTATTACAATAATTTTGAAGTCCTACTAAAGAGACCCATGTATGCCCCCAAGTATATGATTTTTTATTGTTGCAGATTCTTAATTGTTATTTTGAAGGACAAAATAAAAAAAATGCTTACATAGAAAACACATTCAATATTCAATTGCTTTCAATTGATGGTATGAATAAGAATGGACCAAAGCAGAAAAATGATAAGAATTGGGAGATTGATGGTACGAATAAGAATGAACAAAAGAAGAAAAATGATAAGAATTGGGAGCGTATCAGAAGAACAGGAGAGTTATATCTTGGATATCAAATGGTAATTTTGTTACAATATATTATATGTATATCATCATATTTCTATTATAGTCTATATGCTAATTTTATTATGCCTATAATTTAGGTTTTCATGCCAATTAATCCTACAGGAATACATTGGTATGTTGCTGTTTTAAATATTCAACGAAAAGAATTTCAAATACTAGATTCTCTCTATGATAGAGTGAACAATGATGATGATGATGATGCTAAATATGCTACGGCAACTTTTCATTTGGTAAACCAACTTTATAATATGTTATTTTGTATGATATTTTTTCTTGCATTTAATAACTAAAATGGTGTTCTAGAGAACTGGCATCCAACTGTGCGTAAAAGCCGCACTAGAAGCATCCGAAAGTCTACGTTCTAAATGGTCAAAATCCCTTGATATATTCAATTGGCCAATCAAGGTTATTGATGACCTTCCAAAACAACAAGATGGGTAACAAAAAATAAATTATTAACTTTTAAATAAAAATAATATTTTGTTTTATAAAATATATTAACTACTAAAATTTACAGACATTCTTGTGGAATATTTGCAATAAAATATATACAGTTTTGGGATGGAACAAAGCTCAAATGTCAATTCTCTCAGGTTATATATTTGACTTTGCTTTCAGAGAAAAAAAAACAAGAATGAATATACTTATTATGTTTCAAATATTTTTTAGGGAGATATGGATTTATTCAGAAGAAAATTGGTGTCACAATTAATTTTTTCAAGTTCAAATCAAATAAAAGGTGTTCAGGAAGAAATTATTTTGTTGTCAAGGAAAAAATGAATTTGAAAGAAGACTACAACTTTTGGAAGAAAAAGAAAATTTGTTGCTTAATAGTGCATTCAATAGCATCTTGTAATTTATTTTGCATTAAAGGAGGTTTATAGTATTAATAACTTGTTTTGGAAACTATGAAGATCTCAATTTTCAATTAACTTACATATCCAATTAGGATTGGTTTTGACATGTTTTTTTATTATGCCCAACTAGTCCACATTTCCCGCAACGATTTTTCCTCCTATCAAGAAAAGATCCTATTCTTTTCTTTGGTGCACCTCTTCCAACTGTAACTTTTGGATCACTGACATTAAATGATGAACTAGCAGTTCCAAATTGTTTCTCTGTTGAATCTTCCGGTTCAACTTTCATCTTCTTCTTTTGGTCCAATAATAGTTTACGCAATAACCCCATCATCTCCAAATAATCAGCTTCTGATCTCGATGCTTCATGAAATAGTTCACTACCTAATTTGGACATTTCACGATTCCTTCTGTATTCCTCGGACCAATCAAACATGAAACCATTTTTCTGCAATGGCGGGAAATCTTTTGGATTTTTAGTCCATCTTTTCGATATGCAACACTCAGGAATTACATTTATATTCATCTCAATCATTACTCGAAAGATATGACTACAGGGAATTTTATCACAATCTAATTTTAGACATGTGCACTTAACATTTTCAACCCCCTCACCCCCAGGACACTCTACGCAAATCGTATTTCCGGGATTATCCTTTAATTCTAGAACGTACCATTTTGAATCACCAATATCTTCTATCTCAATGATCTCATAATCATTTGCACGATTAATTTCCTGACGAATACGATAAAATATTTTTGGCGTAAAAATCAGCGCAACATTCTTCTCTAACTCTTGAAACTCTGTTTTCAAAACCGGAATGGACTGAGAAGCTTTGCAATCTAGTTCGGCCTCATTTCGACGGATACGGGAGAGACAGTGCTCATAGTGCTCGAACATATCAAGCAAACACATATTTCGATCGAGATGCTTGTGGAGTCTAGAATTTAGACTCTCGCTTCTCTGATTACTTTTCATTCCTAAAAGTAATTCATTTTGCAGATAAGCCGCTGCCCACCGTTCCTTCGACTTGTACATCAATTGTAACCATTCATTAGACTCCAATGTTTCACTACTTTTGACATAATAATCCCATTTTTTCTCAAAATCTTCTGGGTCACATGCATTATAAATCAATGCCCTAAAACCATCAAAATAGGAACTATGGAGATGACGCGCCATATTTAACTCAATATGCCATGAGCACAAGCGATGCGTTGTTTGCGGTAAAACCGTACGAATGGCTTTAGCCATAGAAGGACATCCGTCGGTTATTACAGAAATCGGGTGAATTTGATACATTGCAGCTAAGAAAGTGGATAAAAGCCACTCATATGATTTTGCAGACTCATTGTTAACTATTCCGCACCCGAAAATTGTCGTTGAGCGATGATGGTTGACCCCTACAAAAGGGATAAATGGCATATTGTAGCGATTCACTCTGTACGTACTATCAAAAACAACAACATCCCCGAAGCATTGATAATCGATTCTAGATTGAGAATCACACCAAAATAAAGTATTCAAGTGCCCCTTACTATCTGTATTGAAATCAAAAAAGAACTCCACATCGGTCTCTTTTCTCTTCTTCATTAACTTTAGAACACTCTCCGCATCCCCCTGTTTAATCCTAGCTTTTTTTTGTCTCAATGCAAGATTATACAAATCTTTCACCACAAAACCTACATTTTGAAAACCCCCTTCTTGATACTCCATAACATCCATAATTTGGCACTTTCTAAGACGTGAGACTTCTAAGGAATGAATATCAACCTTCCTACTGTTATTGATCTGACGATGAGACCTTAGAAAAGGAACTTGATCTTGATTGGCTAAATCGTGGTTATGCGCATCATTAAACTCATCAACGTACCAGTACATGTTTTTTTGATTGAGTTTGATGCTAAACCTAACCAGACAACCACAACGAGTTATAGCTCGCTCTTCTCTTTGCCGCTTTTCAAGACGAAAATATTTTTCGTCGCGATAACCGGCTTTAGAACAAAGAAACCGACGATAGTACATTATACCGCCACGTTTCTTTATTATATCTCTTCTAACACTGAATCCTTTCTGCTTGGCATAACCACAGAAAAATAGTCTTGCCTCTTCCTCTGACATGAAAATCATATTCACGATATTTTGATATTCATCCAAGGACTCAATACTGCAATCACCGCCTGATTGTTTATTACTCATTTCTTGATTATTGCTCAATCTGAAAAAATGAAGCAATTTTTTGTGTTCAAAGTTAGTTAGACAAAGTAAAATCTATACAGACAAGGGAAAAAAGAGAAAAAGAAAAGAAAAGAAAGCTGCATTGTGTGATATTGCTTTCCTAGAATAAAAATCTAAAAGACAAAAAAACTAATACAAAAACAATACCAACTCATATTGTACCAAAAGCAGCACCAAATTCGAAAAAACCCTGTACCGTATTTACCAAAATGCAAAGAGATATTCTATCAAAAAATATGCAATTACAGAGATATGCATGCTAATTTACTCCAATGTCACAAAAATAAACTAATTAGAGAGATATTCTATTAAAAAAGTAATTACTTAGATACAAACCTAAATGGGGGAGCAAAGAACTGAAGGTGCGGCCAGAAACTTTAGGGATGCGAGACGTGTGAGCGGGAATGACGAGTTCTTGATGAAGAGGCGGGTGGCGGATAAGGCGCCAGGTGGGAACAAATGAAGAAGGAAAGTCACAGGAGGTAATGCGAGAAGGAGAAAGGAGATATGGAATGAGGAGAGATGAGATGAAATTTGTGAAAGAAGAAATGTGAAATGAAAGCTTAAGAAAATGAAGTAGAGAGTGGAGAGTAAAAAGGGAGAGGTGAGGTGACCTGTTGATTTTTAATTTCCCAAAATACCCTCATAAAAATGAAGGGTTCAGATTATATCTATCACAAAAATAAAAAAAGAGGTGGATGCATGAAAGCATAGCTCAATAATTGAAGCAACCAAAGCATTAAAAAAAGACTAAAGCAACCAATTGGTCTTGAGTTCAAAGTCTACCATATTAGATATGATTTTATTATCATTATCAATTAATTTTCAAATGCAATATATTATGTGTTCACGTCATTCATAATGTGAGAAGTTCTAAGCATAAATGATAACAAAAGAGTCAAATCATTCCTTCTATATAAACTTAAATTTTCGAAATAAATAAGTATTTAATTCTAACCCGTCGGCATCGGCAGAGCAGTTATCTAGAAGAACAGAACAATCTTCGCCGGAGTAGCAAGTATTGCATTCACACTTTGGAAATCCATTTTCTAAAAGCACGGCCATGGTCGGAGCAAGAGAGAGCCGCCACTTGCTCTGCCTCTAAAGAGGCCTGTCTGGTCCAGCCTGAGTCTGAACTAGTCAACCCGAGTCTAGTCGGAGGAAGAGAGAGAAAGTGGTTGAACAAGAAGAGTATGTTTATGAAGAGAGAGTGAAATAAGATCAAGAAGAGAGTGAAATACATCGGGCTACGGATTGCGCTCTCTGTTTTTTCATCCATTTTTTTCGACTCTTTTGTGTTGTTTGATGAGAAAAATGATGACTCGAGAGAAAAATATATATATTCTCAGTTTTGGTTGAAGATTTCCTACCAAGTTGGAGTTATATTGTACCTAGCTAGCTAGTATGTCATTTCTTTTTTAGATAAATAAGATATGGGGATATCACCTATTCCCTTCCAAAAACTCAAAATATCAAATTTACCCCTCCAAAACTGAAAAATATCAAATTTATTTTTTCAAACTTTAGTTTATATCAAATTTATCCAAAGTCTGCTTCACCATCTAAATTAAGAAAAAAAATTACCCTTATACCCTTGTTCTACTTCTCTCTCAAACTCTTGGTCTCTTTCTTATTTCAAACAGCCATTACTTCTCCCTAAATGCCCTGTTTTTTGTCTTTAGCCAATCTCCCCCACACACATTCTCTCTCTCTCTCTCTCTCTCTCTCTCTCTCTCTCTCTCATTTTGTGTAAATTAAGTTGAGTGATGATAGCCTTCCTCCTATTCTTCCCCACAACTCCTTGATGATATGACAATTTGCATTTAATGGACTGCTAATAAACATAAAAATGAATTTATGATCCCCATATAGAAAAATGAGATTTAAGTTTACCACATGTTATATTAGGTTTATCATCTCATACCAATTCATAATAAATTTGTATTCTCTACATATGAAAATTGACTTTAAGTTTATCACATGTTGTATTAGATTTATCGTCCTATGCCAACTCATGATAAATTTGTGATCATATATAAGAAAAATGGGCTTTAAATTTATCACATGTTGTATTAGATTCACCATCATAATAAATTTGCTTTGGTTTATTACATATTGTATTAGATTTATCATCTCATGCCACGTCATCAAGAAGTTGGGGGGAAAAATAGGAGGAAGACTATAATTTTCCAATTAAGTTTAAAAAAATGCTTTTGTTTTCAAAATTTCTTAAGAAGAAGGTAAAGTTTGAAACTTAAAACCAATCATCTCATAATTCTTGATAATCTTTAATAGTGTACGAGAAGTGAAGCCAATCTAGATCTATCCATGATTTACAAAAATAATCCAATATGCTTACAGATCTTAAATGAGCCCATCTTAATTTCAGAACTTGATGAGGTAATAAAGAGGTGGAAAGGAAATAAATCACCAGGCCAGACGGATTTACTAGTGAATTCTTTAAAAGGTTTTGGCATTTAATGCGATTAGAGATATATGAAATTATCTCAAAAAATTGCATCTCTGAGGGTTTGGGAGCTTTTTCTTTGTCATACATTACTCTTCTTCCCAAAAAGGAGGAAAAATAAATGAAATCACGATTATATGAATGAAAAGTATATTATGTCTATAAAATAAATATTATTATGTAAAATAAAATAATATTTACTAAAATAAAGCACAGATAGAAAACTAACTTTAATTTTTATAGTGAAAAAAAATATATAATTTATAAAGACTAAAAAATGAATCTAAAGTTAAGTGAGTTTTAAAAATATTGAGAAAAATAAGGGTTAGTTCAAAAACTCTCAAAACAATGTCAAAATTGAATCAAATCAGATCTCAACTTTATTTATATGAAAACATATAAATAATTTTTAAATATTGAAAGGATTTAAAATATTTTGTTTTATATGGACTAAAATGAAAAATATGTAATAAAAATAGGAGTTTATGAAAACGATATATCTTTTTAGAGTGTGATCCACATTATTTTATTATAATTTATCCAATATCATAATATGTTATATTATTAATTTATTACTAATAAAATATCATAATATCAAATATTAATTAATACTATTTACTATATATTATTACTCTTTAAAATAACTTAATAAATTAAAAAATTCTTAAAAATATCGAAATATTTATTAGATTCAAATTGGGCAGTGATATTAAATAAATGTACATAGTGGATCTAAATTGGGCCTCATATCAAAAAGACACATGCCATGTCAAGATATGCCCAAAATACAAACTTTAGAAAAAAAAAATAAACAATTTCTTTTCTCTTTTTCTCTTTGCGCTCACACGCCATCACTGAACCGAATCTCTCTTTTCTCTTCTTCTAAGCTCAACAATCAGATCAATGGGGATGATAGTGATTAATGGCGGTGAGCTGCTCCTCCGCCTCTTGGTTTCACTGACCGCCACCGAGATCCAACATCCCCAAATGCCAAGTTCAGTTCCTATCTCTCTTCCGCCACCGCTTTTTTTGGGACTGGCAACCCTTAGCCTTCCTTACATCCCCGCTTTTCTTGGGATAAATAAACCCTTTTATTAGAATCGTGTTAGCCTATTTTTAGCATTCTCCTATATAAATTTCGAAAATGTCGATTAGATTAGCAAATTCATTCGCTTGCAAAACACCGTCGATCTTAGCTAAAAAACAATGGCCGCCAGTGACAACGGACCCGAGGTAACCCCCCGTCCGAGTCTCCGCTTCCCAACTCCGACCTCCTGTCCCCCGTCCGAGCTTCCGCTTCCCGACTCCGGCGCCGCCCGTCTCCGTCCAAGCAAGTTTGAGATGAAATCCCATCGCTCTGAGGTTAGATCTTTTCTCTTATCTGTTCGTTGTTTGTCAATTTCTGATCTGTTGTTAGTAGGATTGTGAAATCATGTTTTTTATCTCGATTGTTTATGTTTCTTATCGGTTCAATTTGTTTTGTGTTTTTTTTCTTCTTCTTGTGTTCTTTTCTTCTAATGGGAGATCAAAACTAATTTGAATCAGAGCCTTATTAAGCTCGTTGTGCTATTTCAAAAACAAAGCTCGTTGTGAAATCTGTTCTTTTCTTCTAATTGGACTTCCACGTTTCTAGTAAAAGATCATCACTTTGTTCAAATCTTTTACATTTAATCGATCAAAAAATAGCTAAACTAGCATTTTTTAACTGTTTAATTTCAACTTTTAATCAAATTTATCGAATTTAAGATCCAATTGTCGCCATGAAAGAAGCTATAAAGGTGTGCTTCCGTGATGAAACAAGCTGGGGCCCGCACTACTGTCACTGAAATTCATCTGATTTGCGCGCTCAAGCCGTAATGGAAGGCTTTCAGGTTTTGACTCCACAAGATGTGGTTTCTGACGGCGACATTTTCGTCACCACCACAGGTATTTCATTTTACAGTTACAAATTCTTTAACTTGGTATTTAATTTGTTGAATGAAGGATTAATGGAAAGTTTGATTTGATGAATTGGTAGGAAATAAGGATATGATAATGGTGGATCACATGAAGAAGATGAAGAACAATGCGATAGTTTGTGAAATCGGGCATTTTGTCCGGAGTCGGGCGGCTCCGAGTTTCGAAAGACGGGGGAGGGAGAAAGGAAGAGAGGAAGGAAGAGAGAGTGTAAAGGGGCCTAATTTATTTTTTTTTTTCTTTATTTACATAATAAATTCTAGGTTTTTCTTTATATAAATATACTCTCTTTTTGTTTAATTTCAGATGAACTCTGATTACTCATTGACCGACGGAAGCGAGAGGTCTTCAACAAGTAGTCGACTTGACTCCGCCGAACTTTGTTCCCTCCTTTGGACAGGGACGGATTCGGACGCCTCCGTGAATGAGTCCAATGTGTCTCTGAATGAGTCCAACTCATTCAAGCTCGAAGATTTATTTATGGGTATCGTTTGCCCTATAGTAGAACATCTAGACCTAAACCTGGACCTCAATGGACCCACTTCTCCTCCTCTCGAAGCGCACCAGCTCGGCCTCCTCGGTGGGCCCGCTCCACCTCAGCGTGGGCCTGCTCCACCTCTCGAAGCGCACCAGCTCGGCCTCCTCGGTGGGCCCGCTCCACCTCAGCGTGGGCCTGCTCCACCTCTCGACGCGCACCATCTCGGCCTCCTCGGTGGGCCCGCTCCACCTCAGCGTGGGCCTGCTCCACCTCTCGAAGCGCACCAGCTCGGCCTCCTCGGTGGGCCCGCTCCACCTCAGCGTGGGCCTGCTCCACCTCTCGACGCGCACCATCTCGGCCTCCTCGGTGGGCCCGCTCCACCTCAGCGTGGGCCTGCTCCACCTCTCGACGCGCACCATCTCGGCCTCCTCGGTGGGCCCGCTCCACCTCAGCGTGGGCCTGCTCCACCTCTCGACGCGCACCAGCTCGGCCTCCTCGGTGGGCCTGCTCCTCCTATCGACCCGCCCCAGCTCGTCCTCCTCGGTGGGCCCGCTCCTATCGACCCGCCCCAGCTTGACTTCGGCCCACCTCAGCATGGCTTGAGGAGGAAGTTTAATTGAATAAGTGTGACTTTATCAATGAATTAATAAATTAAGTTGGTTAGCATCTTGTCAGCTTGAATAAATTATTTCAATTATCTAAATATTATTTTTGCAATATTTAACAATGAGTCAAGGAGACATCTGTTATGCAGTACTTAGTTGAGAGGAAAGTTCAAAATGTATGTAGTACTGTTATTTTTGTGATATTTAACTTGGTATTATGTAAATTAAGTACTGCTGTGTTGCGGAAAATAATATTAATGCAGCCATGCTATTTTAACTATGGAAGGAGCTGTTTATATTATTTTACCATACGTTTCTTCTCAATTAATAATGAAAACATATCTGCAATGGGCTGTGTATGATTCTAAAATGATTGGGCTGTTCAGTCAGGCCTGAAAATTATGATAGGTGTGGACACGTGTCAAATAAATAAACTCACAACAAGACACGTGCCTTCTCAGAGAGACAAGTAGGAATTTATTCCGTCTATAAATAATCAAAAATTTAGTATTAAAATAATAATGTTATTTCTATGAGAAATAACATTAATATAATGTTAAAATACCTACGGGTTTTAACTCAAAAAATAAAATATAGTATTAAAATATTATAAACACAAAATCAAACACATAAAGCAAGATACAAGGACAATTTTTTTTTTACGTGGAAACTCTAAAAGGTAAAAATCACAGCCGCCGGCACTCAAACTTTTTAATACTTGGAGAAAGAGAAATACAATACAATTGTTTGTGGTTGTTGGAATGAATAAAATTCTACCCCTATCCCTCTATTTATATGATAGTCTGTGTCCAGCCGTGTCCAAATCGTGTCCAGCCGTGTCCTTCATGTGTCCAAAAACTTATTAATATTAAAATATTCGGACATGCTACATGAAGTGTTCGACACGTGTCCGAGCCGTGTCCGTGTCTGTCCCTGTCCGACGCGGGTACGGCCAATTTTTTGAAGTGTCCGTGCAACATAACATATCATGGTTGGTGCTAGTAGTTAATGCACTAGCATATCTAAGTTACTAAACAATCATTCAAACACACAAAGTGGGACTAAACTCTCTCCTCATGGCTAGACTTTTCCCTTTCTTTAAATAAGGTTTTGTTAGTATGAATCGGGAGGAGAGGATTTGGATATGTGAATTTATAGATTTTGAAATGGAAAAAAGATATTTGTCAAAAGAACCTTGGAAAAGCCGTTATTTTCAGAAGAAAATGATATGTTAAATGATATTTGAATTTTTCCTACTCAACCAAAATCATCTAGAGATAAGGGACACCACATAACAATCTGCCCATGCATTCTATTAAAATCGCAAGTTTAAGAAACGTAATATTTTCATATGTATTAGTAAGGATAAAACAATAAAAATTAATTATTACATTGTTATCAGAAAAAGACAAGACTAGAATTGCGGTACGGCCATGTGTCAGTCGTTATAGCTCTGAGTTTCCTAGTATTTATGTTTATTAGCAGATTTAGTTATTTTCATTCAAGCATGTTAATTGGCTATGAATTTCGTACAGAATTTGGGAATGGTAGGTACCGTTTTCATATTTTGGAGAGCTGGCTATTTGAGATGGGGTTCAGATTGACTCGGTATTAGTTAAGGTGGGGTTGCAGGTACAGGTTTTTTTTACAGTATTTCTTATGCCTTTTCATGTGTACGTGTATATTAGTGCATAAAATGATATCTTAGTAAGTTAAATGGTATATTATAATGAGCCTACGTTGGGGCGATGTAATTTTCCAGCTACATATGGTAATTTTTCAGGTATATTTTTGGCCGGTACCAAATCCTGTACGAAAAGCATGTCAAAGAGCCAAGGGATCAATCTCTCCAATCGTATGAAGAAGAAATCGATATGAGTCAACAGAAATTAAAGATCAATATTTAAGCTCACAATAGTTTTTTACACATAATATAAGAATTGACAAATGCAACTCACATGCATAGCACGTACTGAGACTAGTTAAGACATAAAGTGCTTGCATACCATCTATGTTGAACGGACACGGACACGATTGTCGTGTCCGACACGGTACGGACATAACGACACGGCAATTTTAGAAAAATCACAGGACACGACACGTTATATATATCTATTATTTTATTATTATTTTAATATAATTAATTATATATCTAAAAATATAAAATAATAAATATGATAATGAAAAGATTCGAGAGGATAACAGTAACAAAGATTATTTTTTCCTATGGAAATACATGAAGAAAAGAAAAAAAGATATCATCTCTAGTACTTGTTTCTTATAAGTTAGGGTTGTTATAGAAAAAAAAATATAAAAAAAGTTGTTTGTAAAATAAAAGGATCATATAGTACAAACTTACACAAAAAGATTTCAGACATTTATATAACAATTTTTTTTTCTAAGATATGTTGTCTTAACACATATTTATATAGTGCAAGCTTACACAAAGAATTACAACAAATAAAATTGTTATAAGTTATAATATATCGATTATCATACATTCTAAAATACCGATGTGGTAACAATTTATCAATTTATTAAAAATTACATCATCGCAAAAAAAAATTATAAAAATCATGTTAGTTCAATCTACATTATATTAGAAGAATAAAATTGCATTAACTGCTTCCTTTGTATAATAGTTCATGAGGCCGTTCTTTAAAATATAGACCAAAGAATAATTAGTAAAATTGAAAAATGACACATAATGGTAATAGCATCATAGGATGAATGACATATAATAATTAATACATACCCTGGAAAATTCTTCTGAAGCTTCTCAAGAGCTGGTGGGGCTGAAACAGCTGATATCTGAGGAAAAGAGTACCAAAAGTCATCAAGATATAAAAATAAAATAAATAAAAATGAATAGCTCTAAAAAGCTCATTTTAAAGAACTTACAACTTTGATGTGTGAGTTGCCAAGCCCACGGTCTTTGATCAAGTCAATTGCTGCAACAATGGTCCCACCTGTTACATTTTTATTGAAGAGATTTGAAATAAAAATAAAAATAAAAAACATTTTTATGAAAGAGACTTCATTATTAAATCGTGACTCAGTGAAAATTTGGGGTTCAATTTAGGGTTAGGGTTTACCAGTGGCAAGCATAGGATCGACTAGAAGGACACGCGCTCCCTCCTCAAATTTATCAGGCAATCTGCATTTCTTAATTGATTATTTCACTTATTTTATCATGGATTCTAGTATCAAACTATGACAGAAAATATGACATACTTGTTAAGGTAAACTGAGGGCAGCAATGTCTATTCATCCCTAGCCATCCCTTTCATTTTCGAAATAAATAAACAAAAATGATTTTATTTTGCGTATTATTAGGTGGCATTCAATAATTGGGGAAAAATTAAAAAAAAAGATAAATAAGAAATGATATATATGAATACCAAGATGATAAGTTCTTGTAGCAGGCAAAATTGATGAGGCCTGCTCTGCTAGTGCAAGACCCGCTCTTAAAATCGGTATTATCTGTCATTTCAACGTTTAGGGTTTAGGGTTTAATAATTTAATTACTAACATATGAAAAAGAAGAAAGTTCAGACCGAAATGGGTTCCTTGTGGTTGATAAATTCAGCCTTTGCAGAACCAACAGGCGACCAAATCTCTTCTGTTACTGTTGGCTGCATGAATTTTAAGAAGAAATAAAAAGCAATTAGCACCACAAATTGTGAAAATTCGTACACTTTATAAAATGAATTAACAACTGACCATCCAATCTCTAGTAGCTTCATAAATGAGAAGTCTCCCAAGTTCTGCCATTGCATTTCCTGCAACAAGTTGATTGTGTTGTCATGTTAAATTCCAATTTGGGATTAGATTGAACAAAAAAAGGTGAAAGTGAACTTACTGAAGAGAGAAGAAGGGGTTTTCTCAATCAAACGATTGAAAGAAGAAAGAAGAAAGACATAATAAGAGAAGAAGGAAGCAAAAAGAGTCAGTACATGCAACATTTCATCATCCTGAATAAAGCTCTCCCCCATTTTAGATCCCTGATTGCTGACCAGTGTTTCGATTCAGCTCCTTTCTTCTCCCCTCTTCTCTTCTCCAGTAGGTGTTTTTAATTTGGTTGCACTATTTATCATACGAAGAATGGCATTGAAGATCAGATCGATCTAAGTCCGTAATTAGCGGGAGTTTCGGCGAGAGCTTTGCGCATTTTATCATTAGATAATTAAAGTAACAATAAATGTGATATGAACTAAAAAAAATGGCCCACTAAGGCCAGGCCTATGGGCCGTATAAACTTGTAGGAAATTTTCGTTTGAAATTTGAACATATCAGAATTGATATTTTCTTTTGTTTACGAGGCAATCTTGTTTGGTATGAGAACTATTAACTTCATAGAGAATAGTAACTAAAGAAAGCACAAAATGTATTATTGTTAAATACAAATCCAAGTACAAAAACAAAAGATAAACCAAGAAGTTTACATGCGTAACTTAGTTAGCAAACAACAAAAGTTACAGAGTGAGAGATAACGGTAACCAGTACGAAAATTATGAGACAGCCTTTTTAAACTTGCGAGCTTTCTTGACAGACATAACACATTTTTCAGACGCCCTTTTAAACGTCTGCAGCTTGTTAGCAAATTGAAGTTGCTCAGTCGGGCCCTTTATTGACGAAGATGACACATTTTCCAACTGAGATGCACAAGCTAATAACACCTTCATAAATGCAAGTACCGGTTCTGAACATAATGGGCCATTTGCATCATTTACTTTCACAATTTTCAGGTGCTTAAATGAAAGCTTAGCCGATTCCCAAAATTTCACCATGACATCGTTTGACTCGGGTTTTACCTTACTTTTCACCTGCAATTTTTACCGAATTAAAAACTAATAACTAATTTGAGAAGAGATAAAAAATAATGTAGATTGTATTGTACATATAACGTGAGGAATTGTAAATTAGGAGCATTTTTAAGCAAGGAGAGGGCTGAAGCAGACTTGTTTTTGTCTCCAAAATCTACCATTATAACTAAGCAATTTAATCTTTCTGGAACTGTTTTTTCAAGGTTATCATAAACCTGCAAATATATGATTAACATAATAAATTCATGATATTAAAAATGAAAAACAATGAAACAAACTTGAAACGGAAGGGAAAGGGAAAGGAAAAATGGGTGAACCTTGAAATGGAGATTTGCAGTATGAAGTGCATGGTCGAAACAATCAAAATGAACAACATTAGCTGGCTTAGTTCTCACACGATTAGATATAATACATGTTTCAAACACGGAGTTATGAGATGAATCTTTTTGAAATCTCCTATTATTCTAAATTTTTGGAGTTTTTGTGAATTAATATTCACGGAAACCATAGAGTTAAAAATGCATAAAGCCAACATTTCCAAATTTGGACAATTTGAGATCAATTTCTCCAATTCATCCTCTTTTAGTGTGCAGTATCTTAAACTAAGATATTTTAATCCCTTAAATCCTCTGAAGAACTCAGGTAGATTGATAGTACAATTGCTTAGTCGCAGCTCTTTTAACTTATGAAGCATGTATAGTTCAGATGAGACATTGTACTTGGGCCAACCAAAAGATTTTAGGTAAAATTTCTCAATTGGATGTTTCAGTAATTCATTGATCCATCTATCGAGGGGCTCTTTGCAAAATTCTGTTGCAGAGAGGTCGAAAACAGAAATTGGGTGCGTCTTGTGTTGTGAGAGAACCATATCAACAATCTGAATGAACTGCTCCGACGTGGCATCAGATTCTTTTTTGCATAAAGATTGTTGATCAAATACTAGTTCGGATACCGAAGTCCAAGCGTGGCGCCATCTGGATGATAACAGGGATGTCCGCACAGATTCTTGTATCGACAAGTGTGCAAGTATTTGTTGTTTGAGCTCTAACGGAAGATCGCTTATCATGTCAATATTGCAACTCTTCGCCATTGTGATAGTGAACTACTAGTCAGATGAGATCAATAGGTAGGTTTTGTTTGGTTTAGTAACCAATTGGTTCTTCTTCAGATAATTTGAGAGAGAAGGGAAGGGCTGAAATAATGAAAAGTGGCTGGAAGAGAGACATAACATATGAGAAAGAATAGCGCGTTAAATCAAACTGTGATTGATTCATTGAATATGGTAATTATCTTTTTTTAGGTAATAGTTTGTTGTTATAAAAACAACGCAAAGATTGACGGATTTTTTATTTACAATTAAGTTGCATATAAACTATAAAGTATAAGAGAAATTCTATGGTACTTCACATTCGTTAATTTATTTAGATCGGACGGTTCATATTAAATTTAAAGTGGAGCACAATAGATATTTTTGTTTTTCTGAAGAAATAACAATTAATGACATAATCTGATCGAAAAAAATTATAACTTGCTTTCCTTTTTCTTTTTATTTCTACTTTTACGTTTATTTCGAGATACGATGACTGACTGTAAATATGAATGTTTTATTTTTATAATATAAACAACAATAGATTATCGTCTATTACGATATTCTAAAGACGAAGAAGAGTAAATAGATAATTTATCTTCCTAATTATTTTCCTTCTTTTCCTTCTATTTCCACCGTTTAGTTCCTTGATCTCCAGTACTTCTTTCTCCCTCTCCTCACTCCGACCTAGACTTAGAGAGAAAACTCGCGACTCTTGCTATCATCTCTCTCACTCATCCATCGAGAATAGAAAAATAAGGTGAAATTGAGCACATATCGCTATCGTTTCTTCACTTTGTACAATCTTCTCTCTCAACGTTGTCAAATAAAGGGTAAATTAAGTACATGAAGGCCAAATCAAACTAAAAAGGACAATTCCAACTGAATTGCAAGGAAGAAATAGAGCTTTAGAGATCTTAAAATGTCAGGGGGTATAAAGGAAAAAATATCAACTGAATTGCAAGGAAGAAAATAGCAGTAAATACAAGGCCTTCAGGTAGAGAGAGAGTTGGAGATCTCTGTTGAGTAGATTTTCTCCTTTTTTGTTGCTATTTGTTATTTTTATTTTTTTTGCTAGGGTTTGGGTGAGGAGATCTGAGTTGGAACAAAATGTGCAGACTATGCGAAATTTCATTAGAAAAAGGAATAGTGTCAAAATTAATTTTACAATTTGTGTATCCATTTGATTCGGCGATTTTGGTGAAATTTTATATGAATCTTCAAATAATTCTTTATTCACTGCTAGTCAATATTAAACAGAGATGAAAAACAGTTTTGAAACTCTTATTATTTCAATTTTATGACAATATATAATACTGAATGAGTAGAGCATGAAATTATGTGGATGGAAGAGAAAAATAAGTTTAATGGAGATTTCCTTAAATAAATCAAACAGAGGTAAAGTAATGATGTGTATGTTTCTTTTTAAGGCAACATGTAATTAATACTATATATACTTAAAATACTCCTTTACAATCTTGATTAGATCTATCATTAGATTTTAAAAAAAAAGTGGAGTACTATAGATCTGGATTCCGCCAATTTTTATTTTATTTTTTTGTCGAAATTCAACAACAACTAGCGAGTATATTCGCTCCGCTTCGCGATAGTGTAATATGATTTTATTTTCATATCTACAAAGCTTTTTTAATTGGTATATATATATAATATTTCAAGTCATTATAAATTCATTATTCTTACTTTAAAAGTTAATAATTTTAAAATATTATTAGTAGTAAGGATATTATTTTTATAACATTAAGTCTGGATGAAATTTTCATACGTAAAAATACTAATTATATTATTATAAATTTAATATTGTCAGTTAAGTCATGTGCCAAATATATTACCCAAATATTAGTCATTCATTATGAATCTATTTAAAAAAGCTAGGAAGTAACGCCAAAATGAAAAATGTTTTGATTGATTTAAATTTTGAACTTCGGTATTAATTCTTTTATTTAAGTTTGTTTTAAGTCAAATTTTCGACTATAACACAATAACATTACAAACACTCAAGTACAATTCATTAACTTGAATAAATTTTTAGCAACATATTTTTTAAACCAAAATACCCATCTAATATTTTTTATATATTTAATTATGTTCAATTTTAAATAACAAATAAGGAAATTAAGAAAAATAAAGGACAAACATAATATATTATATTATTTTCTTATAATTTACATTTTTTATTTTCTTCAACACGAAATTTATTCAACTCAAAATAGTAAATAAAATACCCATTATCAAACATTTATTCATACTTTATTGTCTTCAACAAAGTTACCAAGTAAGAAATAATATTTTATGTAATATATAAATTAAGGAGAATAAAAATAAACATAAAAAATAAATAAAAACAGTAAATTATTTTTTCAAGAAAATATCATAATTTACGTAAAAATAAAGATAGAATGATATTTTATTTGATATAAACTTGTGAAATAAACATATATATCATAAAACATGATAAAATTTGTAAAGTATTTTGTCGCAAAATAATATTTTATTTATTATTTTGGATTGAAAAAAAACTAATAGTTGGATAAAACGTTAAGTTTAATTAATAGTAAGATGGTAAGAAATATTTTCTATAAGAATTCGTAATATTAATTACAAAATTAATTTTTATAAGAATTAAAGAAATAAAAAATATATGAAGTTTTTAAATATTCAGGAAATGACTCATTTTATAAGATATCATAGAGGAAATGCCACAGAAAATCTCGCTGGAGTACACATGTCACAAAGATGAGGAAAACTCATCTTTGTATATAGCGAGAGAGGACCTTGCTCCGCTGATACAATCAGATTTTTTTATTCTAAATTTTCAAATATTAACTTATTGTTTTTGTTAATAAGTAAAAATAAGAAATAAACACGAAAAAAAATATAAATCAACATAAATAAAATAGTATTGATTTATGGTACCTATAAAAAATTCAATAATTTTATAATACGATAATTAACTCATTTTTCATTCGTTCTCACTTTCTGTTTTGTAGAAATTTGTTGTGTTATTTGCACTTAAAAACACAACTTTTTCATCTTATTTTTTTGTAATAAATAATTAAATATAACCTATAGAATTTAAAGAAAAATATCATGTGTATGACCTCCGAAATGTGAATGAAATCATGCGTATTGTATACCCCTTCATAAAAAGAATAATATTTGTTTAAAAGAGTTTTGTTTTATTCTTGTATATACTCAATATAAATTCCTTTGTAATGAAATTACCACTAAAAATGGTAAAAATATATCAAATAAAATATGATTAGAAGAGAATGTATAATTATCAAACTTAATAATAAGTTTATTTATATTGAAAAATTATAATTTCAGAGGAAAATAAAAAAAAAAATCAACTCTTTCTAGCTTCTTTTTTATTTTAGAAATGAAACAATTTAGATATTAATGATGGTTGACTGAATAATATTTCATATTATTTTCTCGAGCGATATACATGATATCAAAAATTTATGTTAAGAAAAACATATATTAGAGATCTATAAGGTTGTGAATGAAACTTATGTGAGTGCAAAATGCGTCATTATCATTCTATAAACAAACTATCATAGCGCTTTCATTTTTCTCTGCTCCTAATGAATTTTACGAACGTAACATAATAATTAATAACACAATTGATGTGAACAAAGTTAATAATTGTGTACTTTTTAGTATGCCCTTTTTTAATTAATTTAATAAGCATTTGAGCATAAAATTTGCTCATTCTACTTAAATTATAGTACGCGACAGACTTTATATATTATATTATGTGATAATTTTAAATTTTGAGTGGATATATTTGGATAAAAAAATGCGTGATATGCCCTGTATTTCTTTTTGTAGGACCAAAATGATATTCACAGAGTACACATGAAATATGCTCATTTAATTCTTATATTAACTTAAGATTTTATAGGGGTGCACATGAAAATTTTGTAAAATTTACGAAAAAAATAAATGAAATCATAAAATGTATATGAATGAAAAAATGTATTAAATTGTATGATTTCTATAAAATAATACTTTACTAAAATAAACACTAATAGAAAACTAACTTTAATTCTTTGGATTCGAATTGGGGACTCATCTCAAATAAAAACATATATTGGTTCAAATTAGGGATATATATCAATTAAGTATCATCACACATGTCAATGAATGGTGAAAATACAAACTTTTTACACTGATAGAAAACTAACTTTAATTCTTTGGATTCGAATTGGGACTCATCTCAAATAAAAACATATATTGGTTCAAATTAGGGATATATATCAATTAAGTATCATCACACATGTCAATGAATGGTGAAAATACAAACTTTATATATAAAAAATAAGAGAGGACCTTGCTTCGGTACAATCAGATTTTTTTTATTCTAACTTTTCAAATGTTAGCTGATTATATTTTTTAACAAATAGAAATAATAAGCAAATATGAAAAGAAATGCAAATCAACATAAACAAAGTGGTATTGGTTTATCCATAGTTGACTTATTTTGTGCATTTACAAAATTAACAATGAAAGTAAACAGTTGTTTACCCCAATAGTAAAGCATTGGATGGAATGACGAACAACCAGGTTCGAACTACACCTATCTCAAAAACAAATTAGCAATAAAAACTACAGTAATCTTATAATACGATGATTTATAACTCACTTTCTACTCGTTCTCACTTAGTGATTCTAATTCATTTATCTTATTACTATTTATGTTTTAAGATTTAAACTAACATCTTTTTCATCTTACTTTGTAATAAATAATAAAATTTAATATATAAAAATTTAAAGAAAAAATATCATGTATGGCCTTCAAAATATGAATGAAATCATGTGTATTGTATACCCTTTTATAAAAAGAATAATATTTGATTGTGATTTTAAAAGAGTTTCATTTTAGGTAAATTTTCACCCTAGGTCACTCATGTTTACATTTGACCAAATAGGTCACCCAACTTTCAATTGTCCCTCAGAAATCACTCAACTTTAAAATTATCCCAATTAGGTCACTCCATTAATTTGCCATCCATTTCTTAACACGTCACCACTAACTTTAAAACCTAAATAATCATCTCGAATTCAATAAAATCACTGGAAGTCACTAAACTATATTAAATATATCACTTAAGTCACTCAACTTTACTAATATTTCATGGAAAGTCCCTAAACTTTACAAAATGTATCTTTTAGGTCACTCAACTTTACTAATGTTTCACAGGAAGTCACTGGACTTTACAAAATATATCAATTAGGTCACTCAACTTTAGTAATGTTTCACGAGAAGTCGCTGAACTTTATTATTTTATCATTGTAGGTCACTGAACTTTGATATTTATTTTTCATTAGTTCCCAAACAAAATATGACGAAAAAAATAGTTAAAAAAAATTGTGAATAAAAAAATAAATATTTATGATGAAAACTAGCTCATAAATAAATATTTATGATGAAAATTATTTTTCATAATAATATTTTTATAAAAAAATAAATATTTTTGATGAAATTTATTTTTGTAAATATTTATTTTTTTATTCACATATTTATTTTTAAGTGTTTTTTCATCATATTTTGTTCGGAAAAAATGAAAAATAATTATCAAAGTTCAGTGACCTAGCATGATGAAATAATAAAATTGAATCTCTATATAAAGTTTGTTTGGGCATTTTTTACTTTGTAGTGATCTTGTCTATTAATTTTCATATGTTAGTGGCCTTGTACGATATAAATTTGAAGTTCAATGATCTTGCTTTATATGAAATTAAAGTTCGGTGACCTACTATGATAAAATAATAAAGTTGAGTGACATAAAATTGATTATTTTTAAAGTTGGGTGACTTACCATAAGATAATATAAAAGTTCAATGACTTAGATAATACATTTTGTAAAGTTCAATGACTTCCAGTGAAATATTACTAAAATTGAGTGACCTGGTTGATACATTTTGTAAAATTCAGTGATTTCCTGTGAAATATTAGTAAAGTTGAGTGACTTAAAAGATACATTTTGTAAAGTTCAAGGACTTCCCATAAAATATTAGTAAAGTTGAGTGAATTAAGTGATATATTTTGTAAAGTTTAGTGACTTCCCATGATTTTATTGATTCAAGATTATTATTTGTATTTTAAAGTTAGCAATAACGTGTATTGCTTATGCCAGCGATGACATGATGCCACGTGTCATTTTCGTTAAGAAATGGATGAAAAATTAACGGAGTGACCGAATTGGGACAATTTTGAAGTTGAGTGACTTGTAGGGGACAATTGAAAGTTGGGTGGCTTATTTGATCAAAATACAAAGTTAACTGACCTAGGATAAAATTTACCCTTTAATTTATTACTGTATAGTTTACACTCAATATAAATTTCTTTGTCATCAAATAAAATATGATTAAAAAAGAATGAATAATTATCAAACTTTCATAAGAAATTTATTTATGTTGAAGAAAATAAAAAACTAAATTCTTTCTAGTTTTAATTTTATTTTAAAAATGGAATACCTTAATATTAATGATGGTTGACTAAACACTATTTCATATTATTTTCTCGAGTAGTATACATGATATTAGAGATTTACGTTCAAAAAAAAATATTAGAGATTTGTATGAAGCTTGTATGAGAGCCAAATGTGTCATTATCATACTATAATCAAACTATTATACCGCCTTCATTTTTCTCTGCTCCTAATGAATTTGACAAATATATCATAATAATTAATAACGTAATTGATGTAAATAAAAGTGAATAATTGCGTACTTTTTGATATTTTTTTTATTAATGTAATAAATATGCGAGCATATCCTATTTGTTCATTCTACTTAAATTATAGTAAACACGAAGCTTTATATATTATATTATGTGAAAAAATTAACTTTGAGTGGATATAATAATATTATATGGATAAAAATATGTGTGATATGCTCTGTATTTTTTTGTAGGACCAAAATGATATTTTCATAACTTATAGAGGTACACATGAAATATGCTCATTTAGTTCTCATATTAATTTAATGAAAGTTTTGGCCCCATCAACCAAAATCCCTGGCTTTGACTTATTATGCATTTTAGTTCTAGATCATATGTTAAAAAATGAGACATGCGTGAAGATTGATGTAACTTACATCTAAATATTGAGTTGGATGAACTGACCCACCACATTGTCATTTGTAAAGAAGTTACAACAAGAACACATGTCACCCAAAAGATTTTAGACCGATATCCCTCATCAGTAGTATTCAAAAACTGGTGTCAAAAACCCTAACAAACCGCCTTCAATCAGTCATAAACCAATTGATACTTCCCAACCAACTAGGGTTTATCAAAGGAAGGGAAATAAGTGAATGTTTTCTTTATGCAAGAGAAGTCTTACATGTATCAAACCATGAAAATCACCCACTCCTTCGTTTCAAAGCCGATATTCATAAAGCATTCGACTCGGTCTCTTGGCTATTCATCATATAAGTATTACGAGCAACGGGTTTTGGTGAAAGGTGGATTGATTGGATGAATAGCTATGTGTTACAAGGAGCTGCTAAAGTTCTTATGAATGGAATACCTGGGAGAAGTATTCGCCTAAAAAGGGGAGTAAGACAAGGGGATCCTTTATCCCCTTATCTATTCATTTTAGCCATTGATGCATTGGCTCGCATAGTTGAAACCCTATGCTCTCTAAACTTCATAGAGAGACTCATTCCAAACATACATGTAGCACTATTATATGCTGATGATACACTTTTTATGATAAAACCCAAGATAACACAAGTGAAAAGGTTAAAATTCATTCTTAATTCTTTTGGAGAAAATTCAGGTTTGACTATAAATTTCGATAAACCAGAGTTTGTAATCTTATCTGATAGAGCAACAGAGGTTGAATTGGAGTTATCTCAGGAATTAGGATGCCCTCTTACTAAATTACCCATCCAATATTTGGGCCTACCACTAGATTTTAAAAAACCCGAGAAGGAATTTTTAAAAAAAAATGTTAATAAATTCGAAAGAAAACTAAAAGGATGGAAAGGGATGTTACTTTCAAAAGGGGGGAGATTAATTCTAATAAATTCAGTGCTTTCTTCACTTGCAATTTACTACTTTAACCTCTTCAAATTCCCAAGTTGGGCAATTCAGGAAATGGACACAATTCGAAAGAATTTCCTATGGAAAGGGGACAAAGAACATGGTTTCAACTTAGTGGCATGGCATAAAGTGTGTAAACCTAAAAGTGAAGGAGGTTTAGGCATCTTAAACCTCAAAGTTTTTAACCAGGCTCTATTATTAATGTAAAGTCCAAAAAAAAAAAAAGTTCCAATTCCGTTCGGAACGAAATATTCTGTCCAGAACGCCGCAAGGATTCTCACTGTCAGTTTTGGCTGAAATCTTGGTTTAGTCCGTTCGGAACGGAATAAGTCCGTTCCGAACAGAATAGCCGATAAAAGTAAGCTTCTCTCCCACCCAACTCATTTTACTTTCGATTCATTTCTCTCTTCCTTCCACTCCTTCCTTCTCCTTGAAACTTCCGCTCTTGAATCGGGATTTGGAGCTCGTCTTGCTAGCGTTTCCAATTGGTGAGACTTCGTTCTCTCTCTCTCTCTCTCTCTTGGTGGGTTGGTCTCTCTCTCTTCAACTCTCTCCTTCTCCTTGAAGCTTTTGCTCTTGAATCGAGATTTGGAGCTTGTCTCGCTAGTGTTTCCCAAGTGTGAGTGTTCTTCCCTTTGCTTGAGTGCGAGTGATTTTCTTGATTTCGTGTTGATTTTTCTTCTTGAGACGAAACTAGATAAATCTAGTTCAAGCCGTGAATCAAAAGGTTTAACCCAATTGATTTGCTCCAATGAAATTGAATTAAAATTAAATAGATCTTGAAAACTTGGGTGAGTGAATTTTCAGTTTCGCCTTTTCAATTCTTATTATGACGTATTTGGGGTTTTACCCTATTAGGCCATTAATCATGATCTAGCCTCATGTTTTGCTCCAAATGAATGATAGATCCACCTTATAATGAGTCATAACTCACCTTAATTGCTATTAAAGATATTATAATTAATCGTTCGGAATAGGACGGGTTCCTCCCGTCTATTCCCCTTGTAATTGTTTGGAATAGGACGGGGTCCTCCCGTCTATTCTCCTCGTAATTGTTCTGAATAGGACGGGGTCCTCCCGTCTATTCTTCTCGAAATTGTTAGGAATAGGACGGGGTCCTCCCGTCTATTCTTCTCGAAATTGTTAGGAATAGGACGGGGTCCTCCCGTCTATTCTTCTCGAAATTGTTCGGAATAGGACGGGGTCCTCCCGTCTATTCTCATTGTATTTATTCGAAATAGGACGGGGTCCTCCCGTCTATTCCCCTTGAAATTGTTCGGAATAGGATGGGATCCTCCCGTCTATTCCCCTTGTAATTGTTAGGAATAGGACGGGGTCCTCCCGTCTATTCTCCTCGTAATTGTTCTGAATAGGACAGGGTCCTCCCGTCTATTCTTCTCGAAATTGTTCGGAATAGGATGGGTTCCTCCCGTCTATTCTCATTGTATTTGTTCGGAATAGGACGGGGTCCTCCCGTCTATTCCCCTTGAAATTGTTCGGAATAGGACGGGGTCCTCCCGTCTATTCCCCTTGTAATTGTTCGGAATAGGACGGGGTCCTCCCGTCTATTCCCCTTGTAATTGTTCGGAATAGGACGGGGTCCTCCCCGTCTATTCTCATTGTATTTGTTCGGAATAGGACGGGGTCCTCCCCTCTATTCCCCTTGAAATTGTTCGGAATAGGACGGGGTCCTCTCGTCTATTCTCCTTGTAATTGTTCGGAATAGGATGGGGTCCTCCCGTCTATTCTCCTCGAAATTGTCCGAAACAGGACGGGGTCCTCCCGTCAATATTTTGAAATAAAAGAAATCCTAGTTTGGAGCCTAGGAAGAAAAGAAGATTTTGGAGCTTTGAGAAAGGAAATGTTTTATTTAAATTCATGTATTGGCCCGTCATGTTATAAAGTACATATAGTTGTTTATTTATGATATATATGCATAATATACTCATTAGATTTGCTCTCTTTTGAGTTATTCTTTGGGGATAGCTTATGAGACGCGACACGTCCTAATAAGTTAGCCCTAAAGCTTTCCTCACTTAGTCGACTCTCGACTAACTATACTTGTTCTTTTGGTGTTTTTGTTTTGGGGCTAGGTGGGGAGCGTGAGGCAGCTGGAACGCAAGAGTAGATTTAGTGAGGTTGCGTAGTGAGATCACGGTTTTTGTTTATTGATTCGACCCTTTCGTCCCGCTTTTATGATGTTGTATATTGGAGACTTAAATGTCCCATTAGACTTGTTCGCTTCTGTTTATTTTGATTAGAAAGGGTTGTATTCATGCTGTACCGTGAAATTTTATTTTATATACATGTTATGTTATTTTTGTTATGATATTTGTTTAAGCCTTAACGTATCTACGGTACGTGGCGGATTGTTGCACTCATTTCGTTCTGGGTGTGACAATTAAAATGGCTCTGGAAGTATTATCAACCTAAGAATGCCCTAAACTGACAACATCTAGTGGGTAATCTAGCAATTGAAGGCATATCAATCCCTAACACAAGCAGAGGTTCTTACTTCTGGAATGAAGTAGAGGTTCTTACTTCTGGAATGAAGTAAGAAACTCAATTCCTTTCTTCAATTTCAGCACTACTTTTGTGTTGGGAGAGGGAAATCATATAAATATGTGGATGAGTAAATGGGAAGAATGGGTCTTCTCAATTAAATTTTCCTGCCTATTCACATATTTGTACCATACTATTGGTACTCTACAATAATATAAAGGCATACCAGATAGAAGGAGTCTATTCAGAGAGCTGCTGTCAACCCAAGCAAATCGTTGTTGTATGTGTGAAAAGGAAGAGGAATCAGTAGTTCATCTGATGGCTGAATGTGAGTTCGCAAGACAACACTGGCAATTACTAAGAACTGCTGCAGATCAGGAACTGCAGCTAGCGCCGGATCCATCCGCAATGTTAGAAACCCTCGTTGATTCAGGGGAATCAGCTCGAGCTAAACGTTTATCAGCCCTCTTCGCCTTTATTCTATGGAGAGAACGATGTAGACAGATATTTAATGGACTTAAGAAGGAGAAGGAGAGCTTCATTGATGAGGTCTTAGAGGAAGAAGGTGTTTTGATGAAAGCGAGCTCTCCAAAGGAAAGAGTAGAAACAGAGAGAGAAATGTTTTCTGGGAGGCTAAAAGGCGGCGCACTTCGTTTACATCGAAGAGATTGAGCATTGGAATTAAGAGATTAATATATTGACCTTTTAGACCGTAGACTTAGAAAGAAATAGATTTAAGAAATAGATTTAATTGGTATAGAATATAAAAAAGACCTTTCTGGGCAGAGTCTTTTTTTCTTGTTAAGTTCTTCATCTTAAATCTGTAAAAAATGATGTAAATATTTTTGATGAGATTAATGGAAATTAAATAGCTTTGGAAGGGGGATTTTAACCCTCTCCAAATTTCCTCTAAAAAAAATAATATTTAATAGTGTGCTACAATATTAAAACTACGATAACAAAAATGTCACAAGTATTTAAGTTTTATTTTATTTTATATTGAGAGTGGGAAGAAAAAAAATAAAAGATGCGGATTAATAATGTAATACACAGAGAGAGAGAGAGAGAGAGAGAGAGAGAAGGGGAGGGGCAGTTGGGCAGTATTTCCCACGAGGAGAAGAAAGAAAAGGGGAGAGGGGGAGTTAAGCAGTAATGTCCATTCACCATTGTTCACGGACCAAAGTAAGAGAAAATGGTATTTAGTCAATTAAATTTATATTTATTGACATGATTAGTTTTTAGAATATTAAAACATAGTTAATCTGCTAATTTGGACATATTTGATATTTTAGAAGTTTGAAATGAGTAAATTTGATATTTTTGAAATCTGATATGGGTAAATTTGATATAAAATAAAGTTTTAAAGGGCAAATTTGATATTTTCAGTTTTAGAAGGGTAAATTTGATATTTTGAATTTTTGGAAGGGTACAGGTGATATTACCCCATAAAATATTTAATGTTCTCTCGTTTCTCATGTGAGAAATTAGTTTAATAAAATTATTCTCTGCCTTTTTTTCTCCCCATTTGTCTTATGCCACTAGTTAATAAAACTAGTTTAGATGGTGATTGACATGTTTCCCTGGTGAAATATTATAATGAACAAAATCCAGCATGCTAGGTGGAAAATCGGATATATAAAACTTCAAAGCTAAAATTGAACAACAAAATATACAATTATTACAAGCACCAAACTTTTTTTTTTTTTGAGCAAATTTGGGGAGGACTTTCACATCCGCCTCCCAAATAAATATATTAAACTATAATAAAAGTTTTACAGATTTTCTTTACGAATTCACAAAAAAGGAAAAACCTATGAAAACTATTACACCTTGCCCCGCCATCAACAAAAAGAAATGAAAAATAAAAAGCCCAATAGGCAATGCTTAACCAAAAACCCGGCCCAACAACCCCTTTCTTCTTCTTCTTCTTCTTCTTCTTCTTCCCGCTGAAATCTCTCTGCCATTTTCATTACTAGCTCAAGCTCTCCTGTTAGCTCTTCAATCAAAGTCGCCTGAGCTCTTTTTTCCTCCGAAAACACCCTCCTGCACCTCTTCCGTCGGATCACAAACAAAAACACACCCTCAATCTTTTTAAGCTTTTTCTGTCCTCCCGAGCCAAACACAAATTCCACCACCTCCGTAACTGAAGAAGGCATCGTCAGCTCGCAATTTAAATGGTTGCTCCAGAGATTCTAATGGCGAATTGGCGATTGACAAATTCACATCCTCCGAAGATGTGCGCCACAAAGACAGAGCAAACAACGATTCACCAGTACAACACCCCTATTCTAGAGATTGCGATTTTTCTCTGTCGCATGACCCACAGAAAGATCAGCATCATGAGAGGAAGCTTGACTTTCCAGAAGTGTAGATTTAAGCAAATGTGCCTCTAGTCTATTGTTTTAGGTATCTTTTGACTAAGATATTGGAAATTGAGGGTTCAAATCTCATTAACATTAATTAATGAGTTTATCAAATATTTTCTTTTTGCTTCTATAAAAAATATTCTTTACTTAAGAACTTAAAAGAAAGTGTAGATTTAACAGATTATACAATCACAGTATCACACCATCAAAATGTAACTACAATTCTGTACCATCGCTTGAATGAGCCAACCAATAATTTAATCAACGTATTGTTGATTAAAGCAGCTATATCAAGGATTTACATGTATAAATTTAAAGTATATACATTCAATTCAGACTATCAAACATGTTACATATAATCAACTGAATTGTTGATTAAGAAGTATGAATTTATTTAACATATCTCAGATCGAACCAACAATATTTCGATCTTCTTCAGTGGAGGTGACAAGAGTCTTCATCTTATTTAATAACATTTCAAAATCATCATTTGTTTTAATCAGACTCAGCCGTGTATAACGCGTGCTATAATTAAAGGCTGAACCACCTCGTGAAATAATCCCTCCTTTCATTAACACTTCAGAGCAATCTGTTTCTTCCTCATTCTCGCATTTCAACCACGCATAAGCTGAAATAAATCCATTTAATCAAATCAATTTAATTACATATATATAAAAGAAAAAAGTTAACAAAAATAATTATGAAAAAGCTGACCTGGCGACGGGTCTCGGATTTTCTTGAAATACATACAATATTTCGGAGAGAGCAATTGTAACGAGAAACGAGTTGTAGAATTAATGACTGAATTTAATTTACTCCATCTTTCTTTCATTGTGTTGAATCCAAACTTGAATATATCTTCGTCTCCTCCAATTTGGGATAACATTGACTTAATTATTTTCAAAATTCTTAGTTGAGTGTCTCTTGATACACCCATGCTATTCATTTGCATGTATAATGTAGCCTTTTCGAAGACTTTCTCATCACTTATGAGTGCCCACCTTCAGATAAAATGAAAATAAATAATAAATAATAAATAAAATAAAATTATTATTTTTAGATGAATTGGTTCAATATTTGGATAACAATATTATATTACTTTTAGTGATGTACACTGATCCAACAAAACTATTCAGACTTTACCCGAATCGACTGCTAGCATGACCAGAAGACTTGGAGCCAGAGAAGAGCATGACATCTTCATCGGCTGAGTATGAAATCGCAGAGAAATGAGGCCAGTAATACGCATGATCATAAATTACTGACGATCCTCCAAGAACCGGCTCATGCATCAACCCGTCTGGATTGTTAGGTGCCGTTACGAATTCTATGAAATTTGACACAGTAGAATTTTCCCAATTGGAAGTTATTCCTTCCCACTCGTACTCCCGCCCATTGAACATATCTGTTTGTGATTTGTACATCTGCAAATTTATAAATAATTTACACGTAAAATTAACCTAACACAGTATAACTAAAGAAATATGATTGAATAATCAATACGAACGGGATAAAAAGGTGGTGTTGCAACAATACTAGCAGGAGAGCTGGAATTCTCTGGCGAGAGCGCATAAATCATTGCATTAATCAGTTGAGTTGACCCGGTTCCAAATATGAGATATTTGTCTTTTGTGACCGCATTGCCGACCGCCTCATGTAAGAGGCGGATGTGCTTCTCGAGCTCGAGCGACATGAAGGTGTCGGTTGTAACGTAACTCATCCGATGCCAGCCTGAGATTACAACTGCACTGCTCGCCGCATGCTGCTTCCAGTACGGCTCCAAGAATAATGGATTCCCGCTGAAAGAGAGTATAGTTTTATTTTGAGTACTGAATAGTGTTGGATTTTCAATATAATGTTGGACTTATATGTAAGATAATTATGAATTGTATGATGTGAACTCAAATATATGGTTAATATAAAGTTATCACTATGGTGAATATATATTATAGCGTTGATGTGTTCATTAGGATGTGAGATTTGATCTATAGAGTAATCACGTGATAGGTCCTGTATTGTGTGATGAATTGAAAAATAGAAACATTAATTTAAACTGTATGATGGATTGAAATAGAAATATCTAAAATAATTTGATTAATTATCTAATGTTGGACTGGTATAATGAAGGGATTATAAATTTATTAACATGGTCGGGCCAAAATTGCGTTCAATCACTATTTTTTTTTCTTTTTGTGTTCAATCACTAGTTGGGAGTACACTCAGAAGGCACAATGCAATTCAGTATGAAAGCTGCTTTTAATTTCCTTGTACAAATAATCAAAGCAAACAAAGCATTAAAAAAAAAAAAAATAAATAAATAAATAAATAAATAAAGCAAAAATAATCTTGAATATGTTTTATATCCTCAATTAATTTTCAAGTTCAATTTATGTGCCGAAACTTAATTTTAACAACCTGTCAACATCTGCATCACAATCGGATAAAAACACCGAACAATCATCGCCGGAATAACAAGTATTGCACTCGCACTTTTGAAATCCATCTTCTAACAAACCGTCGAGAAAAGCACGGCCATGGCCGGAGCAAGTCAGAGCCGCCACTTGCTCCGCCTCTAAAGCGGCCTGTCTGGTCCAGCCTGAGCTCAAACCGGTCGACCCGAGTCGAGTCGGAGGAAGAGAGAGAAAGCGGTTGAACAAGAGGAGTATGTTTAGGAGTAGAGAGATGAAGAAGAAAGTGAGAAAAAGAAGAGGGGTTTTCCTCTCTTTTTTGTCATCCATTTTTATTTTTCAATTTTTGTTGTGATGTTCGATTCGAAGAGATAAAAGATGGATTCTTAATTGGTGGTTGAAGAATCTAACCTATTGCAGTTGGTATCTAGTCTCTCACTTCTCTTTTGAGTTCAAATTCTTCTATGAATATTTAAATTTGTTTGTTGTATTGTATGCATGTAGTTGTTGAATTCATATAGTAACTCAAATTCTTCTATGAATATTTAAATTTGTTTGTTGTATCGTATGCATGTAGTTGTTGAATTCATTTAGTTGTTGAATTCAGTGAGTGTTAATGACTCATTTTAAATTTTACCACAAAACAATTCAAATTTTGACTTGACGCATCATAGTTTAAAATTGAACTTTCTTTTTCTTAGAAAGGGACAATTTGTATCTTGCTCCACTTTTTCTCATTTGTGGAAGGAACTTTAAATATGATTTATTGATAAATATATATTTAGTGTTTTATTTTCATGATAAAATAAATTTAGCTTATGATATATTATATTACATTTTGCTTACCATAATATTAGTTACATGAAGAAAAATAAACATGATGTGCGATTTACATTGGTAAAAAGTCTATCATTATGGCCAAATCCATTTAATTAACAGACTAATTACTTGATATTTTTATTTTATACACACCATTATACCAAACAGGTTGGACAAATTTCAAAATGCTGGCGTGTGGAAACAAAAAACATCATTTTCCGGCTACCTTTTTCTTAATTTTCTGAGAAATTTCAAAATGCTGGCGTGTGGAAACAAAAAACATCATTTTCCGGTTACCTTTTTCTTATTTTTCTGATTAAATATTTCACCGGCCACTATTTATCTTGATATTTTTTTAGATTGCTCACTTTACTTTTTGCAAAAAACACATATTATTTCTTAACATTTGCGAAAGACACCGTCGATTATTTTTTCAATTTTGCAAAAGCACACACTATTTATTTTTCTCTTCTTTTTGTTCTTTATTTAAATTTTCCAAATTCCAAGTCAGATATTGTGAAAATTTTGGTCACTATTTAATATACTTCAATTTTGTAAATGAACCAAAGTAGACTGTAGCACGACTATAGTACAATGGCGCTGTAGATATACTGTTTTTTCATTTTATATACTGTTTTCTCATTTTTATATATTGTTTTGCCATTTTATATGCTGTTGTTTATTCTTTGTGTATTTTTTACTTTTTTACTTTTATATATTGTTTTCCCATCTTATATAATGTTTTCTCATTTTTATATACTATTTTCACTTTTTATATATATATTGTTATGAGAAAATAAATTATATATATTGTTATTGAATCCGTCGTAAACAGCCGTGGTACAGTACCGTCGTGCTCTATCAGATCCCTTGTTTGTATTCATGAATATCATGTAATTTTTCAAGTTAAATGAAACATGATAAATAATAATTTTGAAAATTTTACGAATAATTTTAGTCAGATAGTTGTAACTTGTTTTACTTGTCATTTTGTGTCTTTCTTTCATTAACTATTACTTTAATTTTGTAATAAACTTTGAGAGACTTTTTTTCATACAAAGAATGTGTTTATGCATCATTTCCCTTCCGATTAAAATATCACCAAAATTCTTGCTAGTAGACTTTAACCACACATGGAACATCTCATTGATAAACGTCAAACGGCTTTTATCAAAAATAGATCTATCATAGACACCTTCCTCGCCACTAGAGAAATGTTGAACTTTACGCATAAAAATCAAATACCCACTGTCATGATGAAGATATATCGACTTCAAGAAAGTCTTTGATAACATTTCATGGAGTTTCCTTATCAACATCTTACATGCTGGAGGTTTCCCTCCAAGATGGATCTGTTGGATTCATACCATTCTCTCATCCTCTAGTTCCTCCATCAAAACCAATGGAATCCATGGCTCTTGTTTATTCCATAAACGAGGAGTTCGACAATGAGATCCACTATCACCACTTCTTTTTAACTTAGCGGTTGATGCCCTCCAAGCCATCCTCATGAAGATTTCACCATTACTCACTAATTTCATCCGTCTTGCACCAAAAATCCTACAATACGCCGATGACACAATCATTTTTATTGAAGCACACCCTCAAAACCTAAAAATTCTCATGGAGACCCTAAAACATTTCTCTCTCATGTCGGGATTAGAAATTAATTGGGAGAAAAGTTCTTTTCTTCCAATAGCCATCCCTTCTCATTTGCATGATACCCTAAAAAATATTCTTTCTTGCCCTAAAATCTCTCTCCCCATCAAGTATCTCGGCCTCCCGCTCACACTCAAAAAACCCAACAAACTTACATTCTTACCCTTAATTAAAAAGCTTCAATCTCGACTCGCGTCTTGGAAAGGAAAGATTCTTAGTTACGGAGAAGACAAATATTCTCCATTAAATCCCCTACATGCTCTTAATATTATATATACATATTTTATAATATATATTGGGTGTTGAAGAAACTATCATCAATCGCTTCCATGGTCGTGCCCTAAGTAGCGACAACCCCAGATTATCTTGGGGCGTTCCGTAAAAGTCCGCACGTTGGACGGAATAACGTCTTAGGACAACGTTCACGCGATCTGGGTAAAACTTTTCATTTTATACTTATTTTATATCATAAATATATTTATTATTTGTAAAATGAATTTAGATATTTTATTTATTAATATTTATTCTTTATCTTTATCCGAATATTCTATTTTGTTGTATTATTTGTTATATATATAATACAACTTAAATTTTAAAACTCAAATATTATAATGGTATATTTACCATTTAATATATTATTGTTAGAGAGAATAAAACTATGGAGAGAATTGATCGGAGTAATAAAATTTGCTGCCATAATTAAAATATATTATACTCATTCCTTATACAGGCATGATGATATGGCAGTTGCTACTTTTTTAATTACATGAAAATAATGAGGGGTACAAATTCTCAGGCTCTTCCTCTCTCCATGAGTTACTTTTTATATTAACCCAAAAACAGAAAAAAAAACATATATAATCCACTCATAAAATTCGTCCTATCCGCCTTACCCTCATACATGATGAAGCTTTTCTACTTCCGGCCGGAGTCTTAAAAGAAATCGATGGAATCATCCGGGCTTTATTTTGGAAGGGTGTCGAAAAATGTAGTGGTGGACATTATTTGGTAAATTGGCATACATGTTGCTTACCACGCAAGAATGGTGGGCTTGGTATCATTGACACAAAATCACAAAATGTTGCTCTTCTCCTTAGATGGTTATGGAGAATTGACCACCGGTCCCAACCACAATTGAAACTCCTCAAGACACCCTGGAGATGTGGCGGCAAACCTTACTACTCCCCCAAGCAAGCCTACTCCCTAATGATAGATCCCGGCATCTCAATTCCATGGCAACGCGCTCTTTGGAAGATCAAAGCACCCGAAAAAGTGAAGATGTTTCTGTGGCTAGCCATAAGAGTACGCGTGCTGACGGCCGAACAGTTACAAAAACGCAGCTGGCCTAATAATCCCATTTGCATATTGTGCAATCTTCGCAATGAAACATGCACACATCTCCTTTCATCCTGCATCTACACGGTTGGAGTTTGGTCACACATCCAGGCAAACTGGCCCTCATGTGGTGGAACAACACACTTCTTCGATAGATGGCAACAAACCAGACACAAGATTTTCGGGACGGCTCGCATCATATGGGATTCCACATGGGCAGCGACATGCTGGTCCATTTGGAAAGAATGAAACGCTTGAATCTTCCAAGGTTCCAAGGCATTGCACAACCGAATTGCAAGACAAAGTTCTGATCTAACCCTACACTCGGTCAGACATTGTTGACATAGAATTGTTGATCTTCTTCTCCTTCCCTCCGCTAGAAGCTCCATTAGCAGCATAGTTTATCTTATTTTCTTTTATTTTCATAATGTTGTTTTCTCTTTTCATTGGCTGTAACCTATCGCGTTTGTGCCTAACAAACAATGTACTATTTCTTTCTTTTATTTATAAAAAATGCACCGAGCGAGCGCTCGTAGTTTTCCACAAAAAAAAAGAATAAATATTCATCTAGCAAGAAAATCAACGTCGTCTCAAAAGGATCTTAAAGACAGGTTCCGTGAAGTCAAGAGTGCATAGCTAGACAGTACATCTTAAACTTATTTACACACAATACCCTAAACTTCATCCCAAATAAATAGTAGATGAATAACTAAATCTTATTAATTGGGACTGCACAATATTTATGACTTCATACTTGTAATAAAAACAAATATTTCACATTTCTTTTTGTATTTGGTTCTTGCCAGATAGAGAATTACTGAAATTTTTCTTTTTGAACTTCTCTTTTTGAAATCATTTCTCATTTAGGTTCTCTTATCATATTTGTGTTAGTTGTAATTTAGATTTTACACCTAACATAAAAAAAAGTAAAAAACATAAAGAAAGAAATAAAACAAGATAAATTTAGGTAAATGCAACTTGATCAGTCGATCTTACATCAAGCTCCTTTATTCATATCCAAAAACACATATTACCCTAATTTTTTTATTCCCCAAATAATAGAAATACATACCAATTTCTTACTAACATTTAGGTTTGCCAACCAGCATAAAAGCCTTAAAAATCAATTTCTTCCTCTCGTTCAAATCCTCCCCAAATTCCCTCTCAATTTTCCCCAAAATCTCACCGCTCAACAAATCCACTCCTTTTTCCTTCGCCTTAATAAACGCCGATCCGGTTCTAATTGTCCCCAAATATTCACTCAAATTCATCTCCACTTCCATTTCAAGCTCAATCGGACAGCTGTCAGATCCAGATCCATCTGGACAGGTGGCAGATCCTGATTCGTCGGGTTTTAGTTTGAGGGTCTGAAAGGGAAATGGGAGGGTTTTGTAGCCGTGCATTGGATAGAGAGTCCTTTTGTCCATGTATGGAAGGACTAAAGTTTTAATTTCGTCTGTTATATATTCGAAATTTTTGACGTCGTAATAGTAGGACCAAAGTGAGATTATTCCGTTGGGTTTTTTCAACACGCGGTTCGCTACTGAGTAGAAAAAGTCAAGGTCAAACCTGTAGATAATAAGGATTGGTAATTTAATATGTATTTATGGAATTATGAAATACATTCTTCATAGTTTTTCTACTAAATTTTACTTGCATAAAGGAAAATTATATTTATATTTAGTCCCCTATAGTTCTCACTTTTCACTCTCTAGCTGAGAGGTGGTAAGGGAAATACGGTGCAGTGGTAAGTGAAATTTGTTGCGGTGATAAAATACATTAATTATTTTCGCTCACCACTACATCACATTTCACTTACCAGATGAAAATAACTGTGAGAAAAAATCGAAAAAATGGAGAGAATAATAAATAAATTAATCAATAATAGAACCAGTGAACTGCAGTGGCAGAGATGATTAAATCGACAGAGTTGTCTCCTCCAAGCATGGCAACCATTTCCTCTTCAGAAATGGAGATCGGAGTGTGAAAATAGCGAATTTTCGGATGTTTCACTGCTTGTTCGATTAGAGATTCGCACACGTCTGTCGCAATCACTTCATCATAGAATTCTGCAATCTAATTAGTAAAAAAAAAAAACGCAAGATTCAAATCTAAGCTTGTTGATAGCAAAATCGACTCACAAAAAAACTTGGTTATCAAACAAATTTACGAATGAGAGAGAGAGAGAGAGAGAGAGAGAGAGAGAGAGAGAGAGAGAGAGAGAGAGAGGAGTTACGGATGGAAAAATGATCTCATAAAAACTCATGAATCAATAAATTTACTGATCAGAGAGAGGGGGGGATTACGGTGAGAGCGGCCTGGCCACTGCCGGTGCCGGCATCCCAGACGCGGTGGTGTTCGGGAGTGAGGGACGAGAGCATGGAGAACCATTCTTTGGGATACGTCGGCCTCCTCTTCGCGTACTGCTCCGCCTCATTGTCGTACACTCCGGCCATCTCTCTAACTCTGCACTCTCCTCTCCTCTCCCACTCCTCTATATATACACACGTCTTGTTAGTGGTTTTTTTATTTTTTTTTTGTGAAGTAACATTTTTTTTTGATAAATAATTGAGAAAATAGCATTAATATGATAAAAATTAAGTAACTAGTACTATCGTTAGTTATTTTGGCAATATAAAGTTTGTCCTGCAAGAAATCCTGATAATAGACTATTTTTCTATTTTTTTGAACCTCCGAATAAAAAAAAATTGAAAAAGTGGATTCTTCCGGCGGGATTTCCTACTAATGATCAATTTTTTTGAAATGTACGTTATTTGCTCAATTAATATTTTCAATATGCTACTTAGAGAAGAAAAAAAGTCTGATTTTTTAAGCTTTCAAACTTTAGACTAAGTACTAAAGTTTCTTAGTCTAAGGTTTAGACTGGTGAGTGGAAGAATCCAAATTGGTTTAGTGAGGCTGTGCTATCTTAGTCTTCTTGTCAAATCAAAAGTGGAATTGGGCCTTATTGTTAAATAATTGGGTTTAATTGGGCTTCTAAATTGTTAATTTTGTCAGTGAGGCAGTTTAATTGGGCCTCGTATCTTTAAATTATATAATTCTTTTTTGAGATAATCTATCCTCACCACTTTAAATTATATAATTATGTTAGTGATTTGACTTATTTAATTTGACCAATTATTGAATGGTGCGTGTTATAAGTCAACTGAACATGATAAGAAATTGAGAAGGGTGTGAATTATGTTGTTTCATTAATTGGTTTTGGATGATCTGATTACATTGAGCAGTGGAGAGTATAATACCTCAAATATTGTGGTTCAAAAATAACCACACAAGCTACACCATTCTTACACTAGATATTCTTTACTCTAACAATTAGTTCATCCCTTTAAAGTACAAATCTCTCCTTAATTATAACAGAATATAACCCATGCACATGATCTCTTTTCCTTCTTGTCCGTGTTGTCTCCTTATTCATTCATCACAGGACACTTGGATCTGGTATAGGTGAAAAACCTACCTAACCTATTGTATTTTTTTGTTTTTAAAATGACAATTAAATCAATTAAATCTAACATAAATTTTGTAGCAAATTTTAAATTCCATGTCGGGTTGAAAGTCAAGTCCTGTATTTATTACAAACTAAAAAAAAAATTCAAAAGGATAATATAAGATAGTCTACAATTTTGACTGATAATAAAGGGGTAATGTCATGACAGGAGATACAGCTTATTTGTCAAATCAGTCTCTTTCTTTCTCTGTTGTTTCCTTTTGTAAATTTATCAAGAAATATGATCTTCTTTAGTTTGGACTATTGAGTATTTTGCTTAACAGTGCATTATATTTTAACTATACAAGTGAATAATATCAATTTAGTTATAACCAGAAAAGGGCTCTTCATGGATATAAAATAACTGGAATAATATAAAAACTATACATGACATTTGAATAGAGCATATGACTATCACCAACTAAATGTACTAAAATTCTATAATTCCAACTCATATCTCATTCAAATTATCTATATATGTATAAACTTTTGTTTAAAAAAAAAGGAATATATAAATGAGTGGTGGCCACATAATAAAAGGTGACAACAAACCATGTGCTGTCTGCTGTTCTGGTCCATGATTTGAAACTTAATAAAGCCATATGGATAACTATTCTAGTGCAGTTTTCTATTTTTGACTAACTTCCAAACACTATAAATTCAAATATTGCACAGATGTTCCAATGATGTATAATTCACTATACATTATTGTACATAATATTCCATACACTACAAACAAAATAATCAATAATTAATATTAATATATACAACTAAATGCAGGATTTTTCAAAATAAATAAACAAATAAATCTACCTTCAATAGACAGTCATCAATCATCAATTCTTCAACAGTTTTTTGGGCCTACACAATTTATATATTTCTGCTCTCAAGAAGTCAGTTAAATAGCTAGAAAACTTTTATATATTTCTGGGGCCTACACAATTTTTATGTCTTTTAGTGACCAAAGAAAATATAATTTTACTAGCTGAAAAGAAATCACTAGCACCCTCAAAAAAAAAAATGAAGAACAAAAAAATACTATCAGCATTATAAAATCACCTAGAAAATTTATCACAAAGATCTAAAAATTCTGTGCCGACTTGAATATTCTATTTTCACTTTGAATATAGTTTTATAACGGGTCGTGAATAGAACGAAATTAACTCGTTGCACCAAGTTCTACAGACAGCATTGTAGACATAGAATCAAAACTCAAATTTAATTGTGCCTTTTTGGCCCTTAATTTTTTTTTTTTTTTAACAAAAGTCAGACTGTTATTTTTTGCCCTTTATCTCTCTTTTCTCTTGCGAAAATCCAAACTCCATCAGAACAAAGTTGATATTATAAATAAAAGGAAAAAGACGTAATCATAATGCCACCCATGCTTAACAGTTCTTCCTCTTCAATTGAAACTCCGCTTGTTACTGACAGTCTCACAACGCCCGTTTCCTCTCTCAAAATGAGACAAACTGCCCAAAAGAAGCACAAAGAGGTAAAAATTCTGAATCTTTGATTGATTTTTGGTTTTGGGTTGTTTTTGTATGTGGGTTTATGGAACCTTAACCGTACAGCAATGGAGTTGGGCTGAACTGTGTTGTTTCGATTGCACGTTGATGTTGCAGCTCTGGCACAAGGTCGTCTTAAGGAAATGGCTCAATATTAGCTCCAAGGATTCGGAATTCAGCGCTGATGAGGCTGAGACGACTGAAAGCGAGTTTGAATATGATGGTATGTCGCTATATTTGTGTTGTTTGTAAGATTTTTTGTATTTAGTTGTTTGCACGTTGCCTTTTCGTTTATCTTTTTTTTTTTTAATTCACTTGAATACTTGGTTCAAAGTAATTCGTTTCCGAATTCTGAATTTTGACATTGTACTATTTGATGACGTTTTGATATCATAAGATTAAAATTGCTTTAAATTTATGGTTTCTACAAAATCTAAGCTTTCAAATTGAATCAAAATGATGCAGAAATGTGCGATTGGGAGCGTCAATTGCTCGATGAAGAGAGGAAATTAGCTGGATTTGGGGATGAATCAGTCGGTAAATCTCTCAATTTCAATCAATCAGTCTCCAATCAAGGACATTTTTGCAATTCAAACATAACTCAAGGACCTATTCACAATTTCTTTCTTCATTTTGTACAGCTAGGACCATAAAAGGAATCCCAAACAGAGCAAGAAGAAGAAAGTCGGAAACTTTACGATCCCAATACATCAATACCAAAGAACTCAGGCATAATTAATTCATCATCTTAATTTTTTCATTTTTTTTTTTAATTTTTAAATTATTATTTTAATATTTTATTTTATTTTTGAGGCAGGATATGTGTAGGGACGTGGAATGTGGGAGGGCGAGTCCCGCCTGATGACCTGGACCTCTCTGATTGGTTGGATATGTCTCAACCTGCTGATATTTACGTACTTGGGTATTTTCTTAATTATTTATTTATTACTTATTTAATTATTATTATAATTAATTTTCGCATTTTCTCCTAAAGTTGTTTACTATCTGTATGGGGTTACTAAAAGAATTAACATTATAATAAAAACATTAATTATATTAAATAAAACGAAGCACGATTATTACATTACAATTCTGAATTTTGAGGGTCTTTTTCGCGATTTAATCACACCACAAGGACCTTTCCACCAATTCCCCTTATTACTTATTTACTTATTTATTTAATTATTTACTTCCCAGGTTTCAGGAAATAGTGCCGCTGAACGCGGGCAACATTTTCGGCGCAGAAGACTCGCGCCCGGTCCGCAAGTGGGAGCATTTAATCCGAGAAACTTTAAATAAGATCCGACCCGTTAAGGGACCCGTTAAGAGGAGCTACTCCAACCCGGCCTCTCCTTCTTCCCGGTTTAATCCTCCTGAGACGGACTCGGTTCTGGAGGATCGGCTGGTTGATTTGGTTGAGGATTCTGAGGATGATGATTCCGACGGGGGAGAGAATCCGTTCGAGGAGGGACCGAGTTTAGAGATAAATTATGATTTGGCGGTGGATTTGGGGGCGGATTTGGGAGGGGATTTGGGGAAGAAGAAGAGGCTGACAAAGACGCTGAGTCATTCGGAGAGGATCAGTATGGTTTGGCCCGAGCCGCCGCTCGATTTGGTGCTAGGAGAGGAGGATTTGGATTCGAGGGTTTTGAGGAATTACGGTTCGTTTAAGTCGGTGGTGCGAGGAGAGGAGAATTCGGATTCGAATTTGAATTTGAATTCGAGGGTTTTTAGGAAGAATGTTTCATTTAAATCGGTGGTGCAAGGAGAGGAAAATTCGGATTTGAAATTGGATTTGGGGAATTTGGGGAAGAAGAGGTCGATGTATGTGAGGATAATAAGCAAGCAAATGGTGGGGGTATTTTTGTCAATTTGGGTGAGGAAAAGTTTGAGGAAACATGTTCAAAATCTTAGGGTTTCTAGTGTCGGTGTAGGCGTAATGGGATATATTGGCAATAAGGTAATAAATTATTTTACTTTTTCATTTTTATTTTATATTATTTACGTTATTTTGAAGTTTGAAGTGTTCCTAATTGTTTACTTTAATTTACTTCAATGTTTATAGTAGTACCCTTTAAGTTTATTTAATTTTACTCCAAATCAATGCTTATTTTACTTCCATTTCTTTATTTTAATTTACTTTCTTATATAAAATTATTTTAATTTAGTTTATTGCAAATTATTTATTTTTATATAGGGGGCAATATCAGTGAGCATGTCGATATATCAGACTTTATTTTGTTTCATTTGCACACATTTAACGTCTGGAGAAAAAGAAGGAGATGAAATTAAACGAAATTCTGACGTCCATGAAATTCACAAAAGGACAAATTTTAATAATAAAATTAATAATAGTAATAATAAGATTAATTCTCTCTCCTCTCGACTTTCCACGCCTCGCTCCATCTTTGACCATGAGTATGTAAATTTAACCCTAAATTTAGTTTCAAATTTTAAATTTTAAATTTAAGTTTAAGATTAAGATTAAATAATATTATTTACTTTGTTGTTATTTATTTTTTCAGAAGGATTATATGGTTGGGAGATTTAAATTACCGTATAAATTTACCGTATGAAAAAACACATGAGCTAATTTCCATAAAGGATTGGGACCAATTATTTGAAAAAGATCAGGTTAGGAATCTTTGATCCTCATTATTTTCTTTAATTAATATCACGATTTTTATTTATTTTTTGTTTTTTTTAAAACAGTTGAGATATGAACTAAAGAAAGGGCGAACATTTGACGGATGGAAAGAAGGCAAAATTACATTTCCGCCCACTTATAAATATGAATTTAATTCTGATAATTACACTGGAGACGGCAAAAGATCACCTGCTTGGTACCATATTTTCTCCCAAAAAAAAAAAACTCATAATTAACTCTATTTAATATTTCTAATTTCATTTATAACTATATATCTAATTATTTATCAAAAATAAAATAAAATAAATATAAGTTGCTCCTCTATTTTTGTCTTTATTGTACTTTTATAACTATAGGCGTGATACCATGGTTTCCTATTTTATAAAAAAAACAATAAATTACTCATAAATACTCTATTTAATAATTTCTGACTTAATTTTTAATTTCATAACTACATATGTAATAAAGTGCTTTCATATTCTATATATAAAAATCTACCCATAAAAAACTCCATTTTTACTTTCTATTCTAAATTTAAAAACCAACATCAAAACCTTCTTTCACTATTAATCAAAAAGAATGACAAACTACTGAAAATAACTCTTATGTAACATTTTTAACGTTATTTTAAACAACAACAGGTGTGACAGAGTGCTTTGGCACGGAAAAGGAATGAGATTAATAAACTACAAAAGAACAGAAATTAATTTATCGGATCACCGACCCGTTACAGCCGTTTATACAGCCGACGTCGAGGTTTTCTGCCACAGGAAATTACAGCGAGCTCTCACTTTTACCGACGCGGAAATCGAGGAGGAATTAATTATAGAGTCCCAAAATAACAATGATAATAATAATGATTATAATGATTATAATGATTTTAATGATGGTGAATTGAGGATTGAGAGAGTGAATCTTGGAGAGCTTAGTGGTTGAAATTGATTGTTTGATTTGAAGATGGTGTTTGTTAGTGTGTTTGTATGGTTGATTAATTGGTGGTTGATTTGATTGATTTAGGTTTTATCGTTGCGAGAGTCGAGAGTCGTAGATATGTTTTGAAGGTTGTTGAATTGGATAGATTAGTGTATATTTGATTTTGTTGGAATAAATATAGATCAAAATATTTGTAGACTAAAGTATGGTTATAGATGTGTAATTTTTGTATTTTTAACTTTTTATTTTCTACTACTTTTTGTATTTAGTAACGATGATAAGAATACTTTTTTCACTCGAGAAAGCTTTTTTGCTAATTTTTCTGTACTACTTTTCGTATTTAAATGACAAAAAAAATGGACATGCTAATATTAATTTAATTTACAAGGTGTTCGAGTTTCATCACAAAATATTACAAGAATCATAAAATATTGCACATTATTGTAACAAAATAAATGGATTAATTAAAACCATTAATCCATGCACAAAGGCCTTCACTGACCCCTTCTTTATGGAGCAAAAAAGCCTCAATATTTTCAGGCTCTTTTACCTATCAACCCAACAAAAATTACAGAAAAGCCCTGCTTTTTTTTTTCCTTTTTTACAATTTACACCCTTAAAATAAACATAATTAATTAACTAAGATTTATTGAGCCAGTATTGATGGAACCTCTGCCTTGCATATTCCATATAATCAAAATCTATATCGTTCACATGCGCCTAATCAAAAAATAAATAAAAAATATCATTAATTATATATTTTTGACATAAAAAGTATTAAATTAACGTTTTATATATTTATAAACTTACCGAAATAACTCCCCAAAGTCCCCATGCAAGATGAGTAGCAAGCTTGTATTTTTCCACACTTTCTACTAATTTCTCAACTTCTAAAACATTAGGCTTTTCATCTGTGTAATTAATTATATAATACATAAAATCAGTTAACTAAACAAAATATTAATAAAATAACCATGTACAAATTAAATTTAAAATTCGAAACCAACTAATTAATTACCAGATGAAGTGAGGTAGATCTGCACAAATCTCCTACGCTCTTCTAAATCTGTTACCAAAAAAACAAAAAATAATATATAAAATTAATAAAATACACCAAGTGACCGAAATATACATATTAAATTAATTAATTAATTAAATTACCAGGATATTTAGAATAATCCAAAATATGAGGCTCGTCGGTATGATAATTAGCAGCCATTTCGCAAAAATGATTCGCTATATCATACGCCACTGGATTAAAACTCGCATACTCATAATCCTATCAAATTAAATAAAATCATTAAGAAAAAATTATATATAATTTAATCGAATAATTAATTTAAATAAAAAATAAATTATTTAATGAACTTACGATCAAAGTAACAAGGCCTGATACTTCATCCATCATTATATTTCCGTATTGAAGATCGTTATGACAAAACCCTATTTTTTCGTCTTTATCTGAAATTTCTCCCTCCAAATTTGTAATTTCGCCCTCCAAATTTTCTAAATTGAATTCTTCTGCTTCCTCTGAAGGACATACTTGCTTTGCGGTTTTCAGCCAATTTCTGTAAAAAAAATTAAAAAAAAATTATTTATTGATTTGGGTAATTATTTTTTTGGATAATTGAATGGTTAATGGAATTAAATGTTACCTTAATCGGTTCCAAATGAGTATGTTTTTGGGGCCTGGCATGTCAAGCTCATGAAATTCTTTTAATTTTGAAGCGATTAAAGCTGATATTATTGGATCTCTTAAATCTGATGCTGAAAGAGTCTGAAAGAAAAATAAATAAATAAATAGATAAAAAAAATTAGTATAGAAGTAAATAAATAATAGATATTCAAATTTCACTCTTAAGTGCAAAGTTCAGCAGATTAAGTGTAAATACTAAATATTCAAATGATAAATATTCAAGTATGGTGCAATGAATATTGATTTATGTGAACAGATAAGTATAAAAAAAATTCACCTATTAAATAAAAGGAAATATCAAGAGAGCATTTAATAAAATAATAAATGAGAAAATGGCTATCATTTTCATGAAGATTCTTTCAAAGAAGAAACATCCACAGTTGGAATTTTTCCTCCAAAGTATAGTTTAATTTAACCTTTTGAAGATTCAAACCAGAAAAATTTAATTTTAATTACACTAAAAAAATAAGATTCTTCTCTGTATGTCTATTCAACTGTCTCTTTCAGTAGGCCAACTCTAAATTAATTAACCAAAATTCAATCAATATTTTCCAAGATATTATTTATATTAAGTAACATGTCGTTTTCAAAGACTTTATAAGCCCAATTATCAACTCAATTGCGTAACAAGATCAATCTAAAAGCAAATTAAACATTAACTAAGAGAAAATCACAAAATTCAACTAAGAAATTGGCTTAAAAATACCTAAAAATCTAAGAATGGAAAAGGGGGAAACCTGAAAAGTTGGAATCTCTTTGGTCTAATCAAATATCTGTCTCTGCAAGAGAGTTTTTTACGTAACAAAAATTAACAATCACCTATAACAAAACAACACAAATCAACAATTCCTGAACTATAAATCCCAAATTCGACAAAACCAACTCCAATTCATCAAAACCCAAACCCAAAACTCCAAAAAAAAAAAAACCAAATCAAATCAAATCAAGCTTTCACTCACCCTGGCATGGAGAAACTCCTCGACCCGTCCGTTCTGAAACCTCCCAAGCAGGCGTGGACCCTGTCCATGCTTCGAAACGCACTCGAACGTCCGTATCTCCTCCTCCCTGTCGAAGAACGCCTCCACTCCGTCCCCGTAAACCCTCACCAGCACCTTCCGCTCCTCCATGGACGCGGTCCTCCACAGAACCTCGTACACCGCGTTGGTCATCGCGCCCTTCATCTGCCGGACTTCATACACCAAGTCCGCCACGTCCGTCCATCCGGAAGCTACTTCTCTTAAAACCCCCTTCGCTTCCTTCGGGATCTTCACCAGAGTGTCAATTGCCACCATTGTTAATAAATTCCTCACTGAATCAGCCGATTAATCGCTCAACTGTGAGTATTTCCCCTTCTCTTCTCTGAAGAAGAAATTACACAGCTAAATCAGCCAATTAATCTCAAAAAATTAAAACCAGCCAATTAATTTCTCAACTGTGAGTATTTCCCCTTCTCTGAAGAAGAAATTGCACAGCTAAATCGGCCAATTAATCTCAAAAAACTAAAACCAGCCAATTAAATTCTCCACTGTGAGTATTTCCCCTTCTCTGAAGAAGAAATTGCACAGCAAAATCAGCCAATTAATCTCAAAAAACTAAAACCAGCCAATTAATTTCCCAACTGTGAGAGTATTTCCCCTTCTCTGAAAGGGTTTCGATTCAGAGTATTTCTCAACTGTGAACTGGAAATCTGTTACAGAGAATAATAATAGAACAGTTCAGTTTTCGTATGGAGTTTAAAAACTCGAAGGGCGAAGCATATATATAGACAAGAAGATGCACTCACAGCCGTCGGATTTTATACACGTGGACGGCTAGATCTCAATTAAAACAGCGTGTGAAGCGTGCTGGTTTGTAATACGCGGGCCAGCGAGCGACACGTGTACGGTTACGATTGATGTGTAAACGTGGCGGATTTTAATTGGGGTCTTGATATGACGTCAGCCTGCCTCATGTTGGGTTTAGAGGGAGAGCTTGATGACGTGGCGGAGATTTAGAGGGTTGTTGGTTGGAAAGTTGAGTGCGTAGGGAGTCGTAGGTGTTTTGGGTGTGACACGTATAAGTGTTGAAAAATATGTTTAGCGCCATTTTTTTATTTTTTATTTGACAGTTTTGTTTGCCCATTAAGTAACTGAAAGTTCTGTTTTTATGTTTCACTCTCTATAAAGCTCTTTATGTAGAGAGTCAAATAGTATGTGTTTTTTTTGTATATTTTTGGGTGATGAGTTTTTATTTTAAGATGAATATAGTCAGTAGGGGATCTTAATAGGAACTATGCCCCTCTCAAATTTTGAAATTTTAGTATATATATATAGTAATACTAGTGTATTTTATGATAAATTTATACGTTATATATATTTTTCTTCAAAATTTTTGATATATTTTTTACTATAACTCTCAATGATTTGGGTCAAGATCCCCCCTTGTATAGAATGACTCTTCACCTTAAATTGCCATGTAGAAGTAATCATGTCAATGATATTATATTTGGAATAAAAAATGAAGATATTTTTATATAGGGTTGGGTAAGATATGGTTGTATCCAGCACAGCAGGGTAGGGATCCAAAATTCAAGGTTTGAATCATTCATTTGGTGACGCATTCATTTTATATGGACTTTGACTGTTTCTATCAGGTGTTCAGTATACAGAGGACCGAACGAGTGAATATTTAATTAAGTATATCTATTTTTGATTTGGATATGTATCAAGTTCTTATAACATAACAAATAATAACTTTTATATATTTTAAAGAAAAATTATCTTGTTCATTACATAGTATGAATGTTGATATATGTCAAATAAAGGATAACTCTGAAATATAATAATTTAGACACTTCTTAAGTATTTTAGCCTCACTATATAGAGAACACAATTTTTATCGATATGTTAAGGTCATAGAATTTATAAAATTAGATCGTTTTTTTTTTTCTATCTTTATTTGAGAGAAGACTTAATTAAGAGTGATTTTAGATAGTAGGTTTGATTTGAGATATTTGATTTAGAAAGTATCAAAAGTAAAAGTAACAAGTCAAAAGCATGAAAGTAGTGCATCTTTTTATGAAAGTAGTGCAAATTAAGGGAATACTATCTTGTATATTTCTAGTATTTTATCTATTTTTGTAAGAAATAATCAATGAATGAAAGGAGTGTGCATCTTTTTTATATATTTTTAGAGTCTTTGAAGCAATCTTGGCGTATCTGATTTGCTATTATTTTTCTTTTTTGCCATTTCATTATGACCATCAAAAATAAAATAAAATAATTATCGAGCATAAAGTTCTTTGACTTCATGTATACCAATCTTTTTATTTCTTTATAATTATGATTAATTCTTTTCATAATTCCCCCAAGCCCACCTCTCCTTTAATCTTTTTTCAAAGAGATTCTACCTTAATCACATCCATTCAGTTTAATTAGAACTATTCTAACATCTAATTTACATAATTTCCTACATCCCCAATAAAAAGCATGAAAAATATCACATAACCTTCAAATATGACAAACATGAGAAAGTAAATAAATTAACAAAGAGATGTTGCATGAAAAAAACACTTTTGGAATCTGAGATTCAGAATTGATTTGATTTGACTTATCCAAGACTAATTAATTTAATTTTTAGAAAAAAAGGAAAAATAAGAAAGAAATCAGAAGAAAAATATATGGCCCATTCAATCTGTCTTAATCATTTGTTCTGTTTCTAGATAGATACCTTTCTAAATATCTTATTATTTTTTTTTATCAAGAAACGAATTTGGTTATCTTTTATTTTATTTTGAAGTTTGCAGAATATCTTGGTATATAACTCAATGTACTTATTTAAAATATATATTCAGATTTAGTTGAAAAAAAAACACAATTAAAGCATAACAATTAATTCCAGTGATAAAAAAATAATCAATAAAAATAGACAAACTTTTGAACCACACTAACATAGTAATATAATTAACATCAAAATTTGTATCAGTTTCCTTCAAAAAATCCAAAATTCAAAGAAAATGACTTACTAGTCATTTGGCTTCATCATGACAATGAAACTACATAATAAAAAAAAGCAAAAACAAAATTTTCGGCATTTATCTCAAAATGCATCTACCTATTCTATTCTCTCTTCAAAAAACTCACAAAAAAAAAAGAAAGGAAAAACACCTCTAACTCTCCTTCAAAAAAAAGACACCTCTAACTAACACATCAAACCTAAAACAATAAACCCCACCAAAAACACCCCTCTAAAAATCCCCCATTTATTCCTCACGCCTCCACTAATAATTTGTATAGGAAAATGGCAATTTCCTTGCGACGCATTTTTCTCAGTAATTTTTGCCAAACCTTGAAAATCACATGCTCTCACATCCTGATCATTCATCTGAAAATACATATTAAATGCATAAGACGCATTTCCACCGAGACTCATCCCATTACAAGACGCTCCATAACCTAATTTCGTACAATCTGCGGTGGCACATGCATAATTTGTAGTCGACAACAACTCTCCATATCTATTACGTACAAAAATCAATACAATATTAGAAAAATAAGTATAATTTATAGTGATTAAATTTTACCTTAATTTAGCAAATATAATTAATTAAAAAATTATACTATCTTACCTATTTTTTCCCTCTCTCATTGATAGGTGTGCGAAATGGTGATATGGTAGAAAGTGAAAGTTGTTGCTTTGGTAATATGGTATACTTAATTATTTTCACTTACCTCGACAACACATTTCACTAGCCAACACAATGCATTTCACTTACCTCATTATCATAGTGAAAGATGTTGAAAAATATGAAAACAAAATAGTGCTTCCAAAGCCTAATAATTAATTCAAAACACTAGTCTACTAATTTCCATACCTTTCTTCTCCTTTTTGACTCAACACACACCACTTAGCAGGCAAATACTCGACTCCTTTCGCACCAACCAAGTACTTATCATGCCCTTTCCCACTCAAATCCATAGGAAACTTTGGTTTCCCATCATAGGTAAAAATCCCCCAATGCCTCTCAAAATTCCCTGGCAAAACGCTCTTCAGATTCTCATCAATCAAACCGAACAAATACGCCTCCATTCTCCCCGGTCTTTTAGGCGTGCCGGTTTTACTCGCCATTTTGCGCAAAAACCCATCGTAAAACCTCCTCGCATTTTTAATATTCGCATTTAAGTCCCCGTCTGTAGGCCACCCCACTTCCCCCACTATGATTTTCAAGTCCGGCACGCCCGCTTTTTTCAAAGACCAAACCAACGTGTCAAAGTTTGCGTCAAACACATTTGTGTATGTTAAATTCTTGTCATGAATGGGTTTTTTTGTGCCTTCAAAGAACGCGAAATCCAAAGGAAAATCAGGGTTTTGATACAAGCTCAAATAAGGGTATATGTTGACTATAAATGGCGCGTTGGTAAAGTTTAGATAATGAACTATTTGATGCATGAGAGTACGAATGTCGTTACGGAAATGGCCGGCCGACGGTACGGGATTGTCGATTGGTGAGGTGTACACGTCAGCATTTAATGGTACGGTCGCTTTGATTTTCGTGCCGAGATTTAGCTCATTTAATGCGCGTTGAATGTTTCGTAAGGCCGGAAAAGTCGAGTCGATGAATAATCCATTATAGCTTGTGAGAAATGGCTCGTTTCCTACAGCGACATATCTGATTTGATGATATTTTGGTACATTGTTAGTTAGTTAAATGCAAATATAATTGGCCTAATTAGATATTTTTTTAAAAAGTAATTAGATATATTTTTTATTTGAATGAAGTTTTTCTTGATTGAAACAAGATGAAATCTTGCGTTTATGTTATGAACTTTTGCGCGGCAGAAAGACAAGATTAACTTGTAGATTTTCATGATATGTTGAAAGAGGTGATAAAATATATTCCAAGAAGGAAATAGAAGAAAAATGACGCACGACAAAAGATCTGTTATTAACGAAAAAACAAAAAGATATCAAACTTTATTTCAACCCTTTTGTTGTAAAAGTATTTGTAGCATTCTTTCTTCTAGACTCATTAATTTCTTGGTCTTAGAAAAATCACCTCAAGATGAAAGAAAACAAATGCAAATATTTCAAGAATTCACCTAAAAATAACTATCAAAAATTTTCCCCTAATTAATACATACCTTATATCAACTCCATGATCGAAATAATATTTCGACACATTATGTTTCACCCAATTTTTGGCGTGTTTATAATTAGCTGCAATTGACGCCAATTGATTGTTCGGAATCGCGACCATTGTTTCGATTTGGGTCCGACCCAACGAGCTCAAAGTCCACGGATCCGCATCGAACAATTTCACCTTTTTTATTCCGTTCGATTTGAGCATTTGAATCACCAAATTAGGGTTTATGGGGTGAGACATCATCATCCCCCAATTTACTCCGATTCCATCTAGACCGGATCCAGTGCGAGATGTGTTTGAGGCCGAGACGAGGGAGAGAGAAAGGAGAGAGAGAATTGTTACTATTGTGAAGCTGGCCATCTAGAGAGAGAGAATGAGAGGGAGACAGAGAGATGGTTTGATGTTCTTTAAGAAAAGCGTGGGTTTAATTTGAGGTCTTTTCTAAATTTGGGTTTCTTGTTTATTGATTGCTATTTTTGTGTTTGAGAAGAATTTGATTGATTGAGATTATATAGAACATTTGAGAGAAAATAGGGCCGTTGGAAGCTGGATTTGACCGTTAGATGAATGCTCACGATATTTTATTTTGGGGTTTAATTTCTTGTTTTTCTTTAATTGGGGATTTAAGAATTTTGGATTATTAATATTTGTTGGCCCATATCAGCCCACTAATATAAGAATGAAGTTGTAAGTATGGTCAGGCTCAATTAATAAGGTTTATTTATTTATTTATTTACTTATTTATTTATTTACTTATTTATTAATTAATTTACTTATTTATTAATTAATTTACTTATTTATTTACTTATTAATTAATTTATTTACTAATTAATTTATTTACTTATTAATTTATTTATTTACTTAATTTATTATAACTTTTAGGATGGTTAAAACAGGATTGGTGTTTATTGAGGCGAAGGAAATCGGAGTGGATTTTTGTGTGGTGAGATTTAGAGCAAAATTGAGAGGGAATTTCGGGAGGATTTTAATGAGAAGAAGAAATTGGTTTATAAGGCTTTTATGCTTGTTGGCAAACCTAAATGTTAATAATTAATTGTTAAATTGTTATGTTGTATATTTTTGGAATAAATAAGTTTAGAGACTGATATATTTTGGGGTAAATAAGTTGTGGAATGGTATATAATTAATTTATGAGCAAATTAGGAGTAAATAAGTTAAAGGATGATAGTAATATATTGTTGGATGGAATAAGAGTTTTATGTAAGATCAAGTTGCATTTACATAAATATATTTTGTATCATTTCTGTTCTTTTACTATTTTTTCATTTTGGGTGAAAAATCTAAATTACAACTAACACAAATGATAACTGAGAAATGATTCCCAAAAAGAAAAGTAAATTACAACTAAAACCAAATACAAAAAGAGAATTTGTTTGCTCAAAAGCACAGAAAAAGTGAAATTGAATATTTTTCGAACACAATTTATTCAAAAATTAAAACAAAAATTCAGTAAAATTAATATCACATAACACTATCTGGAGAAATAACAGTTTCAGTTTCTTTAGAAGGCCCTTCAATTGCTTTAATGCGCCTATCAAGACTTGTATATTTTTCATCAATTGTTTCATACAGACTTTTAACCTGTTAATAATAGAATAAAAAAAAAACATCACTTCATTATTCTCCCGAATTCTATTTTAATCAACATAATGTCAAAAGATGTCGCATTTTCAAATTCAACGAAAGAAAACAAACTTTCAAACTAGAAATTGAATTAATTGCACAGATTTTTTTTTAAAGGAATTAATTGCACAGAATAAATCAAGCAACATAATAAAAAAGATATTGCCTAGCAATTTTGATTGATAAGACCCAAAATTTCAAACTAGAAATTGAAATAATTGCACAGAATCAATCAATCAACAGAATGAAAAAGATACCACTTACAATTTTACTGAAAAAACCGAAATTGAAACTAGAAAATGAATTAAGCGCGCAGAATCAATCACTTAATCTCAAAATCAAATCACATTACGATAATTGGATTTGAAATTAGAGATAGAACTACGAAGAGAGAATCAAGAATTAATCAGTCAGACAAGAACCAGGGATGGATACCTGAAGAGACATGGATTCCTGAGCGACCTGGTAGTCTTTGTAGAGGAGGTAGAATCCGGCGGCCGACGCGGCGGCGGCGCCGGCGAAGAACGCCGACAGTCTCACTCTCAGCATAAACCCCATCTTCCTTTCCTTTCTCTCTCTCTTTTCCTTCTCTTTTTCTCTCTTTGAAAGCTCAGATCTCCTTTCTATTCTCTTTTAAAATCCAGGAACTCATTTCCCGATTATTCATACATCCAGGAATCGAAGTTAAGCAAAGAAAATAAAGGACAGAAGAAGCATTAAACATAGTATGATCTTACAATTAAACATTAAACTTATTTTTTGGACTAATGCCCGTAGGCCGCAACTCAACACCCTATGGCTTGTTAGATTCGAACCTCTATCCTATTGACTGATAGCCTTTGATGCTATCGGCTAGACTAAACTAGCGTTGCTAAACATTAAACATTAAACATAGTAAAACTTACAATTAAACATTAAACATAGTATAGTCTTAAAGAGGTGAAAAAACAGAAAGTCAAAACACACACAGGCAACATTCTATTTTATTCAGTCAAAAACACATATAGACCATAAACAAATAAAGAAAAAAAAATTGTAGATCCATAACATCTAACAAAACATATAATTTTCCTTTACACCTAAATTAGGCTAAATTAAAATCAGCTCTTAAAATGTAAACTCTCATGCAATCTTTTTGTAATACCAGGATTTGCTAACTGGCCCGTGATGTGAATTGTAATATTTGTCAGGTTCAATTATAGATATAATAGGAGGAATAGAGATATTTAAAATAACTTGGCAGAATTTCATGTAATTTCGTTCTGTTTATAAAATTCACTCTTTACATTATTGTGGATATGTTATATGACATTAAAATTCAATACGTGCAAATGTATTCATATGAAATCACTATCTTAGCTTAATGAAATTGAGTAGATATGATTTAAAGAAACAAAAGCGCATGTTCAATCTCTAACGGACACATGCATATATGAGTGATGGTGGGTTAGACGGTATATGTATATATTGATTAAATTTTACTTTTTTAAGATCGACTATTTCTCTTGCTATATCATGTGAATAATTTACTTTTGTACATTGTAGCTGAGACAAATAAATGAACTCCTTTTTTCTCTGATCAATTATTTGCACGTTCATTCTCAACTTATTTGGGCATTCATTCTCAACTCAAGGCGCATGAATGAAGCTTTGTGAATTTGGATTCATGTTGGTGACATGACAGGACCGGATATGCAACAATTGTTGACATGCTTTATTTAACAACTATTTCTCAAAAAAACTTCAAGCTGAAGCTTAATATAGATATTATGTTGCAACCAGCAACCGAAAATTAATGTTCCTTAAATAATATACATTGATATTTTTTCACTTGTGATGGTAAGGAGAATAGTGTGATATAGATGGTAAGGAGAATAATGTGATAAGTTGCCACTCATAATTAGTTAGGTTTTAATTATACAAAGATGTTAGCCTTATTTTGACAAAATATCAATGTACTTGGTATGGAGTTTGTCCGAATTAAACGAAACTATCATAACATGATCACTTTTGCCTTGGGACGTTTTCTAGTCTTATTTTTTTCAAATCTCACAGACATGGGCCTACAAGATGGAATTATGGAATTAGTATCGGAATTTTCAAATATCGCTGAACAATTTATTGGGCACCTTGATAAATCTAAGAAATATTATGTATAACCAAAATTTCATGGGATATATTAGTTATAACTTGTAAGAAACTAATATGTCAAAGTCAAGAAAAAGAAATATTTCAAAGGCAAGACTAACAGGCTAAACAAACAGTAAGAGAACACTATAACATAACAATAACAGCTGAGAAGAATGGGATTTGAGTTCTCGGATTAAAAAAAACTGGAGTGGTGAGGTGAGTGAGATACGTCCAGAATTGGGAAATGCTATTATGGATTTTAGTTTCTTTGAGAATAAGAGAGACTAGTCTAGAAGAGGTTTTGCGTTGCGTTCTGCTCTAAACGCAGTCTTACCTTACCTACTTTCCCAATTCCAATTCCAATTCGTTTTTCCATTCTATTCACCGCTGCCGCCTCCCTTTCTCTCTCTCTCTCTCCCTCTCTCTCTGCGAGAACAATTCAATCTGATCTCACATGGACTCGATTGAGATACCACAGCGCTACTTTTGCCCTAATCCCTTATACGGTTTCACGAATTTTGACTCTGAGTAATCTCTCTCTCAATTCTTAATTTAATTAGATCTTTTTGTTTGTGAAACAATTATTCTATTCGTTGTTATCTTCTAAACTTCGATGGCATAATCACTCAATTTTGATAGAATTCAACAGTAACTATAAGGAATTGGATTTGGGGAAGAAAAATATTAAACCCTAAATAATAGATAGTCCCGGCCCATTTTAAACCTTCTAGTGTTTATTTAGGGTTAAACCTTCCAGTCTTTCTTTACGAAAAAGATTAAGTTGGCTGGCTCTTATTCAGAAATGACCCCCATTTCTCTGAAATTAAATTGGACATGTTACAGATATTGATTAGTGGTTGTTACTTGTATTATACTGCAGGAATGCTGCATTTCGATATTACATTGAACATCAGATCGTGGGAATAGAAGGTGGTGAGTTACAGTGGCTTAAAAGGCAAAAAAATTGCTTCTTGCAATTGTACTCGGTTCGGTTTACCACATCTGATAAAAAAAGAGGTGGATCAAATCTATGGCAAAATCGTCGTTGATGTCTACAAAATTTTTCAATGGAAGCTTGGGGGCAACCGTTATGCCATTGTAATGTGTATTTTTATACACATTTTTAGAGTTTTTGTCATCTCAAATTCAATCATAATTCACATTAAATGTGTGAAAAATGCTCATAATTCATAAAACATAATTTGAAACCTCTTAATACATTTTTATGTGATCTTGCAGGCGAAAAGGCCATTAAATGAAGAATTTGACCAAAAACGCAAATAATGGGCCAAAGATGGCCAACTAAAAACCTCAAACACTCTACAAAAAATTCCCCAAACTTTTACGACAATTCAAAAACCTTTTACAACCAAGTCAAACCGAGCCAAACGCCAAAAATCGCCAAGTTGACCAAAAGTCAACTTCTCCAAAATGGGTTAAACGGTATACCGAAACGAAGAGCTCGACGAGACGAATCCAATGGTACAAGTCTCGCGATCAGAAACCTTCTAGAACTCTCAGAATCGCTAATTGAAAATCTGGTCAAATCTGGTCAAGTCAACTCTCTGACCAAGTCAGACCTTTCTTCCCCAAAGTCCAATTTTCTTAAACTTGCTCGAAAATGACCAAACCGATCAACCTTGGACTCGTCTTGACGAGAGGAACTCGCCTGAACCCTTCGCCGGACCTAAAAAAACTCCGGTGATCATCGAAATTCGACAAAACAAAAACAAGCTTGAAAACAAACCGAATCGTGGCTGTTCAACCTTGCATCCTACAGTCTACCATTCGAGCTAAAACCTAGACCATCCTCTTCCTCTCTTTCTACCCTTTCTATCCATATGTAGAACTTATCAAATGATGCGATATTGAGTGAGATATTAGCGTTTGAACTCATGCACACGAGTTGTTTGACGAAATGACTCAAACAGATTTTTGAAACTGTTTTTGCCGCCATTGTTGAAACTCGAGGTTCATGAGGTGTTAGAAGCTAAAAATAGAATGGGAGGCTTGTAAACATCATGGTTCATCTCTATGGAATGGTAATTTGATCGAAAAACGGATGGAGATATGAGTTCTAATCACCACTTTGGTAGTTTTCGGGTTAATTCTCAAGCTGGTGGTTAACGATGAAATTCGAGTAAATGGAGGATAATTAGAACATAAAATTCAGTTTGTAGCATCTTGGGGGGTTGAGAAAAAGTGCCTAAGTCATAATTTTCAATGTTGTTGGCTGAAACGCGAGTTTGAGCTCGAGAAGCCATTAATGGCGGAGCTGGAGGTAATACTGGGCAGCTGTTGGTAAAATTGGAATAACTCGAGTTTTACTCAACCGTTTTGCATCATTAAAAGCCCCACAGATTCATGAGGACGAGAGGAACATCTTTCTTATGGAAACTTCGTGCTAAAAATTATCAGTCAAGAGTTAGAACTGATTGTTTGAAGAGAAACGAAAATTGGCAGAAGCTGTACTCGCCTAACACGACTCATTTCACGAATTTTGACTTGCTGTGACACAGGAAATCAGGAATTTTTGTTCAAAAACTCAGCGCCAAACTGAACTCGTGCGTGACTCATTTCATCCTATCCGTGACCCGTTACGCCATGGTAATCGCAGACTGCACGCGTGATTCAAACTCAGACTGGATCTGAGAATTTTTTCGCCAAATCAAAAACAGAGCAAAATTAAACCGCGAAATTCTCATCCAATTCTCAACCATTTTCAACGAAATTTCGTCCACACCCTCAGTACAACCTTTTGATCCGCCTGAACCAATTACATATCTCGATTTGTCCCCTACTCTCCTCTCCATTCAAAACAGGCCATTGGACTCTCAAGTCCAATTCAGTCTATAAAACACACGCTCTTTCATCCAATCTCAAAAAAATCACTCATTCTCTCACTCTCCTTAACTTATACACCACTCTCCATTCATCTTCTCTAAACCTCTAGAATCTCCATTAATGAGTTTCAAGTTTTCTTGAGCTCTAATTTTCGTTTTTGAGTGAAAACGCGCAATTTGGGGCTGATTTAGGTAAAATTCGAATCGGTCGATTCTAGCTTGGATCGAGGCGCAATTGGAGCTTCAAATCGACTCGAGGGAGCTACCGGCTGGATCTCCAACTCTCGGTTTAGTCCAATTCTCTTTAAATAATTAGATTTGAATTTTAGATCACAAGAACTCAATTTTGTAATAATCATGATGAAATCTTGTCAAACTCTTGTTCTTGTGAATATGTGTGAGTAAATCTAGACAGGGAGGGGAATTTGTGATTTGTATACATGAAATCTTGCTTTATAATCTTGTAATTTTGCTGAATTTTGATGAATAGTCATAAACACAAATATTTTTGAATAAATTGGGGGAAAATTGCTTAGCTTAGTATTTTTCTTCAATTAATCTATTGAATCTAGAGGTTATTGGCTTGTTAATCATCTGAAACACTTAGCTTAGTATTTTGTGTGATTAATTTGGAGTTGTGATTGATTTAAATCAAGTTTTGTTTTGAAATGGCTGTTTTAGAATAAACTAGTTTTTGAGTCAATTTCTTGAGTAAATCTTAGCTTAGATTGCTCAAATCCATCATCTAAATCTGAGAAATTATACAATTAGTGATTAATGATTGTTACACATCATAAATTTCCTATAAATCCCTATTTTTAAACCAAAAATCAAACCCTAATCCAGTTTCTGTCTTGCTGCTGTTATTTCTCTGTTTTTCAGTAATTTTTCCTTAATTTCGTGTCCTATTCAAACCAGAAAAATTAAATAAACATTTTTACAATTCAGATCTCATTTAGTAGATAATTTTCAAATCAAATTTTGCCCAATTCCGATTTATAATTTGTGAGATATTAATTTTCTAAGTTTGTAATATTTCTGTTTTTGAATTTTCTGTCCAGATTCACTGTTTCTTTTCTTCTGAATTTTTAAAAATATAAAAATAAATAATAAAAATCCAAAAATAGTCCTACTTGAAGTATTTTGAAGTGTAGAATCCAAATATGAATTTTAAATGAGTAGTTGTTAAAGCAGATTAGGAGATATAACAGTTTTTGTGATTGTTGATCTGTCAGAATCAGTTTCTGATCCAGATCTGAAATTTCATTATAAATCTCAAACTACAAAGCACAATTCTACAAAAATTTAACAACTAATCCAAAACTTGATAATTGAATTTCTGTACAAATTTTGGGATTTTTTAAGCTTTGGTGAATTTTCTATAATTTTCTGAACTTGCTGCTCAACCGATTTTAAATTTGAAATAAGTTCTGGACTGAACTGCAAATATCTCGAAATTCTTGAATAAACTAATAATACCAGTAAAAGACCACATCATAGATCTCTCTTTCTAGTTTCCAACGGTATCTCGCGTGTTGGATTCAGAGTTTATTTTGACTAGTTACGAATTAAATCACTAAAGTGTGACGTGCTGAATTTTTGAAACAAAACTGATATTTGAATTTGAACTTAGAAATTTACCTAATAAACTTTGAATTAAAAGATTTTGCACTAGAAATAAATCATTGAGATTAGTTAATTCTTGAGGCCACACCTCCTTGTGTTCGACCCCTAAAACTCGTTACCACTCATACTCGTAATTGATTAATAGGGAAATATAAATTGTTTTGTTAAATTGTGTGAAATTCAACGACGGTTTTACCCGGTTTACAGCCATTAACAGTCTGGTGACTCTCTCTCTCTCTCTCTCTCTCTCTCTCACACACACACACACACACACACACACAAAATGAATAAATAAATGCGTGACTATCTTTATTTGTTAAATACAGGGTTTCGCGAGGTTGATAGGCCCTATGTGTCCATTAGATGGGTGGGGTCGCATCCAATTGTACCCTTGTATGTACAGAGCAAACCGTCCAGATGATTTTTTTCATCCAAAAAACCCTGAAGGTTATACAAACAAATTCTTGAAGGAGGGCGGAAGGGATTTTTTTCTCGATTCCTTACCAGAGAGTGATGATGTCGGCATATACGGAAAGTATATCTACGATGCGGACTTCAACAAGAAACCGGTTGATGAGATAATTACCGAGGAGGTTGAGACCTCAGTTGGGATGATGAGCTATTCCTTTGCGATTCTTGAGGACTCTATAGATTCGTTTGTGACCATTAAACTGCTCGAATGGAAAGGAGAAAGTGATTGTGCTAATATTTATGGGAGTATCCGTGCGTCCAATACAAAGCTTGAGGTTAAGTACCCTATCTTCGAACGGAAGAAATGCGAGGTTATCCTTGTGAAGCCTCAGCAATACATTCCCATAGATAGGCCTGTTAATATAGTTTCTGTGGGTCATTCGCTCGAACTTTCATTACGCATCATGCACAAAATGAAAACAGGAGATTTAGTGAAAATATTCGGCAGTAGAATTTGTATTGAGGGTGAGTGTGTGACTTTCGGGCGTGGAGACGATGGTATTATAAGAACTGTACAAGTAGTAAATGAGGAATGGGGTAAGTTAGAGGTCAAGGTTTATTTTTTAGCCTCCTGGTCCCAAAACATTTTTGACGTGGTGAGTTTTCTCTTCCTTTTTCTATTTCCTTTTGTTTTCCTTTCACCCTATTAAGTATTAATTATTGACCTTTGTTGCATGTACGTGCAGAAAGAGGATTCTGACGATGAACTATAATGGCAACTACAAAGGAACGGAGTTGCTTCTACGGGACTTTGCCGTTTTAGTAGTAGTAAAAAACGATCTGAAGTTAAACCTGTTAATCCCCTAACCTGTTTTACTATATTCTTAGACTTTCCACCATGATTTTGGTAGTAGGGTTGTTTACGATCAACTTAATCTAGTGTGATATTTTGTGAATCTTTTTATTAAGTTAATGTAGAAATATTTAAGACTTATCTTTTCTACAATTATCATTTCATTGTTATGTTCGAATTTATGGATGAGACTGCTGCCTTTTCAAGAAGTGAAAAAACAGAAAGTCAAAACACACAGGCGACATTCTATTTTATTCAATCAAAAACACATATAAACCATAAACAAATAAAAAAGGAAAATTGTAGATCCAATAAAATCTCACAAAACATATATTTTTCCTTTACACCTAAATTAAGCTAAATTAAAATCAGCTCTTAAAATGTAAGCTCTCATGCAATCTTTTTGTAATACCAGGAATTGCTAACTGGCCCGTGATGTAAATTGTAATATTTGACAGGTTCAATTGTAGATATAATAGAAGGAATAGAGATATTAAATTAACTTGACATAATTTCATGCAATTTCTTTCTGTTTATAAAATTCACTCTTACATTATTGTGGATACGTAACATGACATTAAAATTTAAAATTACTCTCGTAGCTTAATGAAATTGATGAGTAGATATGATTTAAAGGAACAAAAGCGCATATTCAATCAAAAAAGAAAAAGAAAAAGAAAAAAAGAGAGAGCAAATATGATACCAATAATTTCTGGAAAAAAACAACTCGCTCTTATTCATTTATTAAACTAATCTTTTACAATTCAATAAAGGAAATTAAGTGAACACAAACTAATCTCAATAGAATCACTCCCTAACACATGGAGACACACAACAACAAAGCGATTCTTCTGATGCCACGAGCCAGCCTCCGTTTCCACCCGCCGCGCCTTCTCACCACCACCACCTTTTCTTCTTCTTCCATTGTGGCTGGCAGTAGTGGTGGTGGGTTGGAGGGGGTAAAGCTGGAACCGCTTTCTCCAGTGCTGCCACAGCCGGTGGTGACATCGCTGGCCGGAGTTATAAATCGTCGTGGAGGTGGAGGTGGAGGGGGCTTGGATAGGAAGATGAGGGTGACAATGACAATGAAGGTGAGGAGAAAGAGGAGAGTGAGAATTAGGGCGAGGAAGAGGAGGGTCGACATTGATTAGAGAGAGTTAGAGAGAAGAGGTTGGTGCGAGTTGAGAAGAAGGAGAGGAAAGGCTTATATAGTGAGATTGGGTAGCTAAATTTAGATTCATAATAAAAGGGTGCAGTACGTGCGACTATTTGAGATAAGTTTGTTTTTAAAAGATGAAAATGAATGGTTTAACCTTCACAAAATCAGCACCGGTTCCTTTAAAGAACCGTTACGGAATAAACAGTTTTCGTATCGGTTCTCAAGAAATAACCGATACAAAACAGTAACGGTAAAAAACCGTTACAGATTTACAATCAGTAGTATCGGTTCTTCCCAGATAACCGTTATTAAACTTAAATTAGTCGCAAAGCTATTATGGATTTTTCCTTTGAGAAGAAGAGAGACTAGTCTAGAAGAGGTTTTGCGTTGCGTTCTGCTCTAAACGCGGTCTTACCTTACCTACTTTCCCAATTCCAATTCCAATTCGTTTTTCCATTCTATCTCCGCTGCCGCCTTTCTCTCTCTCCCTCTCTTTCTGCACGAACAATTCAATCTGATCTCACATGGACTCGATTGAGATACCGCAGCGCTACTTTTGCCCTAATCCCTTGTACGGTCGCACGAATGCTGACTCCGAGTAATCTCTCTCTCAATTCTTAATTTAATTGGTCCTTTTTGTTTGTGAAACAATTATTCTATTCGCTGTTATCCTCTAAACTTCGATGACATAATCACTCAATTTTGATAGAATTCAACAGTAACTATAAGGAATTGGATTTGGGGAAGAAAAATATTAAACCCTAAATAATAGATAGTCCCGGCCCATTTTAAACCTTCTAGTGTTTATTTAGGGTTAAACCTTCCAGTCTTTCTTTACGAAACAGATTAAGCTGGCTGGCTCTTATTCAGAAACGACCCCCACTTCTCTGAAATTAAATTGGACATGTTACAGATATTGATTAGTGGTTGTTACTTGTATTATACTGCAGGAATACTGCATTACGATATTTCATTGAGCATGAGATTGTTGGAATAGAAGGTGGTAAGTTACAGTGGCTTAAAAGGCAAAAAAATTGCTTCTTGCAGTTGTACTCCGTTCGGTTTACCACATCTGATAAAAAGGAGGTGGATCAAATCTGTGGCAGAATCATCCTTAATGTCTTTAAAATTTTTCAACGGAAGCTTGGGGGTGACCGTTATGCCATTAACAGTCTAGTGACTCTCTCTCTCTCTCTCTCTCACACACACACACACACAAAATGAATAAATAAATGCGTGACTATCTTTATTTGTTAAATACAGGGTTTTGCGAGGTTGATAGGCCCTATGTGTCCATTAGATGGGTGGGGTCGCATCCAGTTGTACCCTTGTATGTACAGAGCAAACCGTCCAGATGATTTTTTTCATCCAAAAAACCCTGAAGGTTATGTAAACAAATTGTTGAAGGAGAGCGGAAGGATTTTTTTTCTCGATTCCTTACCAGAGGGTGATGATTTGGGGATACATGGAAAGTATATCTACGATGCGGACTTCAACAAGAAACTGGTTGATGAGATAATTACCGAGGAGGTTGAGACCTCTGTTGGGATGATGAGCTATTCCTTTGCGATTCTTGAGGACTCTATAGATTCGTTTGTGACCATTAAACTGCTCGAATGGAAAGGAGAAGGTGATTGTGCTAATATTTATGGGAGTATCCGTGCGTCCAATACAAAGCTTGAGGTTAAGTACCCTATCTTCGAACGGAAGAAATGCGAGGCTATCCTTGTGAAGCCTCAGCAATACATTCCCATAGATAGGCCTGTTAATATAGTTTCTGTGGGCCATTCGCTCGAACTTTCATTACGCATCATGCACAAAATGAAAACAGGGGATTTAGTGAAAATATTCGGCAGAAGAATTTGTATTGAGGGTGAGTGTGTGACATTTGGGCGTGGAGACGATGGTATTATAAGAACTGTACAAGTAGTAAATGAGGAATGGGGTAAGTTAGAGGTCAAGGTTTCTATTTCCTTTTGTTTTCCTTTCACCCTATTAAGTATTAATTATTGACCTTTGTTGCATGTACGTGCAGAAAGAGGATTCTGACGATGAGCTATAATGGCAACTACAAAGGAACGGAGTTGCTTCTACGGGACTTTGCCGTTTTAGTAGTAGTAAAAAACGATCTGAAGTTAAACCTGTTAATCCCCTAACCTGTTTTACTATATTCTTAGACTTTCCACCATGATTGTGGTAGTAGGGTTGTTTACGATCAACTTAATCTAGTGTGATATTTTGTGAATCTTTTTATTAAGTTAATGTAGAAATATTTAAGACTTATCTTTTCTACAATTATCATTTCATTGTTATGTTCGAATTTATGGATGAGACTGCTGCCTTAAGTAGGATTTTACTTGTTTCTTCCTTTTGAAATGCAAATAAATAGTAACAATATAGATTGTTTTAAAGCCATATAATCTTTCTTCTACACAGTAATGCATATATTTAAAGAAAAATTATTCTACCTCTCATTTATAGAGCTTTTAATTGCTTTCACTTGTATAACCGCCCAAATTTATAATAGTGTTGTGTTACTGTTTGTTTAGCCTGTTAGTCTTTATTGACTTTGACATATTTCTTTTTCTTGGCCTTGACATATTAGTTTCTTACAACTAATATATCTCATGAAATTTTGGCTAGATATAATATTTTTAGATTTAGCAAGGTGCCCATTAAAATGTTCAGCGATATTCAAAATTCAAAAACTATTTCCATAGTTCCATCTTGTAGGGCCATGTCATTGTGAGATTTGAAAAAGATAGACTAGAAAATGTGGTAAGGCAAAAGTGATCATGGTGAGGACTCATTTTTATGATTATATTGTATAATGAATTGCACAAGAGCCCCTGAACTATTATCAATTGCTACTTAGTATTTTCTCATGAATGGAGGAGGGGCTTTTTTGCAATTCCAAATAATGCAGGGACTCTTTTGCAAATTTTTCATATCCTCAAGTTTCTTGATTTTCTTTGCTACATGCTTCTCATCTTCATGATAAAAAAATCAAAATATCCAAATCTAGAATTTAAAGAGAAAACACCGAGTCTTTCCAAAGTTGATGCTACGCATCATATCTTCAAAATTTATTGAATAAAAAATAGCAAAAAATGACATAATATAAGAATAGTCAGTCGGACACACTACGTGTCATTTATGTACTGGCCATTAAACCGAGTGCATCAAAATCCTTATATTAAGTAATGATTACTATTCTGTTTTATATACTGGCCATTAAACCGACTTTGGCTCGGACGAGCGGGCTGCCATCAGAAACGACTTGGAAGAGGATCTTGACTGTGTTCATTTCTGCCTTGAATTTGTCATCACCGTCCTCGTCCCGGAACGAGAAGATCTGCACATCCAGTAGCGTGCCTAGCGCAAATACCGCAGACGCCCTCACCTAAAATAGTATAAATAATTAGAAATGATAATAATAATAATAATAATAATAATAATAATATGGGGTTTTTTTCAAAAAAAAAAAATCTCTATACTTTCGGGATGGAATTTTAAGAAACCTGACGTTAAACTTTTCACTTTTGAAAGACCCCCTTGAAATCTAAAATATTGAAGAAAAAAATCTAATATTTTTTTATTTTCAGACCCCCTAACTTTTTGAAAAAAAAAATAAACCCATCATGCGTCATTTAGAGTTTATTTAAAAAAAAAATAGAAGTCAAGCTTAAGTGATTTTTTTACAACTGCAAAATATGCTTTTAATAAAACGAAAAGATAAAAGTAGAGGTTTTCTGGAATATCCCACAAGCTAGACGGTTTTCGTAAAAGTCCCAACATAATCATTATCAAATCCTATACCTCAGTTTTGAAAAATCCATGAACACAATTAATAATACTAAATAAATAAATGAAATCATATGAAATTAATAAAATTAATAAAATAATAATAATAGGTAAATATAACATTACCAGATCAACGGCCCAAGATCCCATGTCGAGAGACCTGCTTAGAAGCACCAACGCTCCAAACCAATGGCTCTGACTAAGCAACACCTGAATCAAATACACTTAATTAATTACAAATCTATATTTTCAAATATCCTGAAAATAAATAAATAATTAATTAAATTATTTACTTGAAGAACTATAGGCAACTTCTCAGAAGGCTTCTTGTTTACCGATCCATGGTCAAGCCACACCCCAAAAGCCGTGAATTGCTCCATGAAAAAAGAATTCAGCTATTTTATATATAAATATAAAAATAAAATAAGGAATTAATGACAACTCCAAATCGGAAATAAGAAAAATATGGGCTAAATTTTTTAAATATTTTCCTGAAATACGGAATTCGGCAGCTTGGCGAGGCAGTTTGCTGCAGCCATATACCACGCATCCCTATAAATGATTATAAATTATTTACAAAAATACTACAAATTATTTACAAAACAATAAAATCCAATCATATCCTTACAAAGCCTAAGAAATATCATAGAAAACCCTACAAAATATGATAATTCACTTTTGGAGGGTTATACATGATATTTTGAGGTTCCATAAGAGGCCACATTAAAAAATTAAAAATTACATTATTTTGAAAAATATAAATTACAATCATATGAAAAGGAGTAAGGTTAATCAATTTTCAAAACCATAAAAATTAAAATCTAATCATACGGAAAAGCATAAGATTAGTCAAAATTAGGAGCAATTTCCATTTCTACCCCTCTGAATTCTCAAAATATCACATATACCCTTATAAAATACAGGAATATCACACATACCCCACCAAAATCTTAAAAATCAGAAATACCCCTACAAAATATGATACTTCATGTTTCGGAGGGATTCGCGACATTTTGAGGTTTTGGAAGGATAAAAGCGAAATTTCAATGTAAAATAAGGATTAGATACACTACCACATGTGATACTGATGTGTCGGCGGCAAAACCGGGTGCGAAACGGGGGAGCAGTTGGTGGCCCTCATCATCCGCTCGGCAAGTAAGAAGTTTCTGAACAGACTCGGCACCGGCAAATCCTGCCTAAACAGATGCTGGAACAGCTCTGCACATTTTCACAAAGCACCCTCATGAGTTGGTTAATTATAGAGATGGCCTTGGAGAGTTAAGGATGGGTTAAGGAGTGAGTGTTAGTGTGAGGGAGAGTGAAAGGACAGTTTGAGAAGGAGTGAGTAATAATGTGAGGGAGGTGAGTTGTGCACATTTTCACAAAAAACCCTTATGAATTACATAATTAAATTGACAACCTTCGAAAATTAAAGGGCCGTTTAATAAATATGGGGAATTTTGTATAATCTACCAAAAATTCAACCTATCAAATTTGCCCTTATAAAAATGTGAATATCAAATTTTCCCTTCCAAATTATAAAACGAATTTAGCTTTTTAGTTTTTTATGGAAAAAAATGTAAGATTAAAAAATTGGAAGGGGAAATTTGATATTTGCATTTTAGAAGGGTAAATACGAAATTTCACCTAAGAAATAAGTAGTAATACCATGAATCATTTATGAATAGTTCTCTACACATAATTCACAAAACCCCTCACCTCATGAATTACATAATTACAATAAAATACCATTCAAAAATTAAAGGTTTAAATAATCAAATCAGTGTATTACCATGAGGAAGAACGTTCCAGGCTATGGTATCGGTAATCGCGGTGAAGATCCAGTTCAGTTCGCCCAGAAGGGTTTTTCGGTCATTTTGCCGGCCGGGGATTCTGTCGATCAGAGGATTCTCTAGTGAATCTTGGAGTAGTGATCGCCCACAAAACCTAAAGTTTAGAAACATAAAAATCAAATTAAATGTAAATTACTAAAATATAAAGGCGAAATTTCTCAAAACCCCATGATATATAAATATATTTTGCAATTTATTTATCTATTGTTTCAAAACAAATCAAGGTGTTTAAAAACAGTGTGATAATAAACACTACTAAGCAGCGTTAAACCACTTTAATAGGTCTAGTAAACTAAATAGAGCAGTCTAGTAAACTCAATAGAGCTAACCATCGTCAAACCATTTTAACGACCTCACAGTAAGTACATCTAACTAACCTGTGTAGGACCATTTTAATGAGTTTTTGAGTATTTTAAAACTTTTTCATAAATATGAGAAAAACAACAGGGTATTTTTTGAAAATTTCTCAAATATTAGATACACAAACTTACACAAATAGTTTTATTTAGTACCTGTATGGGCTTGATAAGGAGGCTTGAGAACTTACATAACCACCAATATCGGCTACCCTTCTTTTTCTATGAGTGGATTTAGTGGGATTTTTTGAGCCAGACGGTGATGCTTTATTTTTAGAAGCAACTCCTTTGTTCGGTTTAGTACCACCTGTTGAAGAGCCATCACTATATTCAAACACGACAGCCTCAGTTCTTCTAGATATTACTTGATCTCTTGAAAGCCCAAACAAGTTCCATTCGAAATCCTTAATTTTTAGAATTTTGAGATCCTTTAAGGCTAACGGTTGGCCCTTGTATGTCGGAGGTTCTGAAGGCTCAATATCTGGATTATCCTGCCCCAAATGCTTGCTAATAATTTCTGACGAAGTTTTTTGCCAACGATTTATTAAAGTACCGTATTCTTTTGTGAATGCATAATTTCTAGACGTTTCATCGGACAATGATTTTGAAGCGAAATCCATTATTAACGGAAACCGAATCGCCTCACTTAATCCAATAATGAAAAACACGATAGAGGTACGAATCTCTCTGCTCAACGGCAATGTTGTGAATTTGGATAATTGGTTGATATGCATATTAAATGTACCGCCCTTAAAATTTAACTTGGACGGTTGAACCAAGGTTGGATAACCTCCATCTGATGGTAATACATTAGCCTCATTACCGAACTCTTTTGTGAAATTTTGTCGATGCGTATTCAAATTAAAAAAGAATCAATTACCGTGTTTATTTTTGAAACCAACTACATACAAATTTTCTAACGAAATTCTAATTACTAATTCATTTCCCTCTTGAGATACAAGTGTTATATCGAAATATTCATTATCCGATAACCTCGCTTGCAATACAGCGCTCTCAAATTCCCCTTCTTTAAAGTGAAATCCCAAAATTTTTAAAAGTTTCACTACTACCGTATTAATAAAACGCTTATATGTTGAATCAGTAGTTTCTTCCGATAAGGTAAATTTTATTCCAAAGACACGATTCATCACAATTCCGGTTTTTACCTCATCTATCTCTATTCCATCATCCACATTGGCGTTAGTGGCCATTGTGTTGCTATCCACAATGGCAAACGAATTTAACTCACTTTTCACCTCCTCTTGTTTCAGTGAGTATATGAGAGACCTAAAGGGTCGGCCAGGAATAGCGAGAGGTTTGGATGATTGAAAGGGCGTACACAAGAATCGGTGGGAGAGATTTGAGGGAGGATTAGGTAATCGATTTGATTTGGGATCTTGATTTGTGATGGATTGATTTGAGGAGATTATTCGAAGATGAAGAGAGTAAGAGGGAGAGTATATAACGCGTCAGGCAACTTAGTAACGGTTTTCCGAAAATAACCGATACAGATTTCACTTTTGTATCGGTTATCTGTACAGAACCGATACTAAGTGACCAAATTTGCTCCGTTGCACATTTCGATTTAGCTAACATTTAGTATCGGTTATACGTGAAAACCGATACTAACATTCACTTTAATATCGGTTTTTCCTATAGAACCGATACTAATATTTGCCCGGGCTGGTAAAGAAAATTTTCAAATTAGTATCGGATTTTCAAGCATAACCGATACTAAATTTTAGCTAAATCAAAATTTGCAACAGAGCCCCTGAACTATTATCAATTGCTACTTGCTATTTTCTCATGAATGGAGGAGGGGCTTTTTTGCAATTCCAAATAATGCAGGGACTCTTTTGCAAATTTTTCATAAACGAAATAAAGAAAGAATTTACACCTTTTCCATTATATCCTCAAGTTTCTTGATTTTCTTTGCTACATGCTTCTCATCTTCATGATAAAAAAATCAAAATATCCAAATCTAGAATTTAAAGAGAAAACACCGAGTCTTTCCAAAGTTGATGCTACGCATCATATCTTCAAAATTTATTGAATAAAAAATAGCAAAAAATGACATAATATAAGAATAGTCAGTCGGACACACTACGTGTCATTTATGTACTGGCCATTAAACCGAGTGCATCAAAATCCTTATATTAAGTAATGATTACTATTCTGTTTTATATACTGGCCATTAAACCGACTTTGGCTCGGACGAGCGGGCTGCCATCAGAAACGACTTGGAAGAGGATCTTGACTGTGTTCATTTCTGCCTTGAATTTGTCATCACCGTCCTCGTCCCGGAACGAGAAGATCTGCACATCCAGTAGCGTGCCTAGCGCAAATACCGCAGACGCCCTCACCTAAAATAGTATAAATAATTAGAAATGATAATAATAATAATAATAATAATAATAATATCGGGTTTTTTCAATCACAATTTTTGACATTCCATAAATACTACTTTACAAATATATTAGTAATAAAGGTAATTAAAGTTGGTCATAATTTTGGAAGGTGTTAAATGTATTGCATAAATCAAATTTGTATATGATCTCATAATTTATCAGAATTTATATAAGTTAATTAAATATATGTGTGTATGATCTCATAATTTATCATAATTTATATAAGTTAATTAAATATATGTGTGTTAGGCCCTATATGGCAACTCAGAATTTATATATACCAACTCTTCATACATGGTAAGCCCATTTGTCGGTGGTGAAGGGGAAGACAATTAAATGTAATAACAAAATTTTCAATGATATAATTATGATAAATATCAACACAATTACAAATTTATAAAGGAACTTGAAATGAAATGAAAAATAAAAAAATATATAATTGCATAAAATAATTGCAATTTACAAAATTAACACCAACAAATTGCAAAATTACACATCACCAAGAACAAGGATATTCAAAATGATGAATGTCAATATTGAACAAGAATAGACACCCCTTCCAGTTCCATCTATGCAAGTAATTCTTCTCTAAAATTACCTGAAAAATCAAAATAACTTGTTACAAATCAGTCAAAATTGTTATTGAATGGAGAGCCAGAATAACACATGAATTACAAGAAATTACAAATTGTCCTCAAAGTCAAACAAAAAATCTGTTAAAATTGCTAACAGAACTCTGAAAAACACGGCTAAAACAAAGAAATTAGAAATTCAGATCTAATTCGAACTTTCTAAAATAAAATTGAAAAAATTCCAGTCGCAAACTGAAGGTGGGGGTTGAAATCCTAAAAAATTCATGATATAAACAAAAAATTAGAAAATATTAAATTACTATTTCTAAAATAAAATAAAATAAAAAAGGATGAAAAATTACTCATAATAATTACTAGTAAACACCAAAATAACTGTTAACAAGCCATATACCAAACTGAGATACCAATTTGCCCTAAATCTTTGAAAATAACCCATCAGTGATTCAAAATTATCATCTCTTAGAATTAACCATAAAAAGTTGGCAATTAATACTTGACATATTACGAAACATAATTCAGAGACAATAAAAAAATGGAAACCCAAATTTTCTTAAATTCCCTTGGAAAGATTTTAGTAGTTATGGGTAATTTCAGAAGGTCAACATTTGAAAACAATAAGAAATAAAAAAAATGAGATACATTTCTAACCGTCTGTTTGCCGCAAGTCGTCGGTTTTAACAGCATGCCGCCGGTTTTCCAGCAAGTCGCCATCTACATTGAAGATGCAAGCCGCCATCGAACCTTGTGAGTCTCCGTTGAAGAAGCGTGCTAAATGGACGGAACCTCCGTCTGTAGATGCCCCGTTGATTGGAAAGGTGGACAGCCACCAGTTATACGGAATCTCTGTGATAAACGGACATCAGCCTGAGATCGCCATCTCCCGTCGGGTTTTTTAGGGATGGTGCACGCCCGGCGAGTTCGCAAGTGGGGTGTGGGGAGGATCTGTTTTGGAGGAGAAGTAAACAAGCGGCTAGGCTTTGGAAAATGATTGTTGGGGTTTTATAAATGGACCGACCTATTTTTGAAATTTTTTGAAATGTTTCGGCGGGATTTTGATCATGATAAACAGGGCCATAAACATGGTAAATAAGACCATTAACATGTTAAACAAGTCAATGCTAATGTTAAAGATGTCCACGCGGCCCTCTTAAGGAAACGAAAAATTTCGGTCTAGTAAAGAAGCCCACGTGATTTATACATGAAAATTGGTGCCAGCGCATCATTTCTTACGGGGGCTATTGAGCTGGGGATGTGTATATAAACACTTCAGCTTTCAACTCCAAAATCTAAGGTTGGCCCAAGAAGCATGGCATCGGTGGGAGTATAGATTCTTGGAATTTTTTTTCAAAGTAAGATATTTTTTGAACAATAATTAATCAGATGGCACTATTTTACAAATAATTGAGTATCTAGCATTTTCGCCAGAGGGTCTGGCGGAACTGAAGTAGTTCCGCCAGAGGGTCTGGTCTGGCGGAACTGAAGTAGTTCCGCCAGAGGGTCTGGCGGAACCAGTGATTTTTTTTTTTTGTTGATCCCGGCCATTTGGAATCCTTAAACATGCTTAATTGAGAAAAAAGTTAGTTCCGTCATAAGATATGGCGGAACTAGGTAAAATTTATTTTTTCAGATTAAACTCGTAATTTAGAAGGCCAATTAGCTCAAAAAATTACGAATCCAGAAGTTCCGCCAGACCCTCTGGCGGAACTGGCTATTTTATATTTTTTGCCTCTAAACAGCCACGAAAATTTAGCAAAAAAAAAAAAAAAATTACTATTCATAGTTCCGCCAGACCCTCTGACGGAACAATGATTTTTTTTTTTTTTTTGCTAAATTTTTATGACTGTTTAGAGGCAAAAAAATATAAAATAGCTAGTTCCGCCAGAGGTTCTGGCGGAACTTCTGAATTCGTAATTTTTTGAGCTAATTGGCCTTCTAAATTAAGAGTTTAACCTGAAAAAATAAATTTTACCTAGTTCCGCCAGACCCTATGGCGGAACTAACTTTTTTTCTTAATTAAGCGTGTTTATGGGTGCTAAATGGCTGGGATCAACAAAAAAAAAATTACTAGTTCCGCCGGACCCTCTGGCGGAACTACTTCAGTTCCGCCAGAGGGTCCGGCGGAAGTACTATCTGCTAAAATACTTCGAAAAAAATGCCACCTGATTAATTATTTTTCAAAAAAAGTGCTATTTTGCAAAAAAATTCAGATTCTTGAGTCTTGGATGGTCTTTTTTAACATTTTTTTTTTTGACTGAGTTTGCGGCTTTGGCTTATTCTTATTTTTCTTTATCATTTTGACTGGTGAGCCATCAAAAATAGTAACTTTTTTTAACCGTAGACAGCGTCCTTTGTCACCCACTCTTTACATTATTGTGGATATGTAATATGACATTAAAATGCAATACGTTCAAATTTATTCATATGAAATTACTATCTTAGCTTAATGAAATTGATGAGTAGATATGATTTAATAAACAAAAGCGCATATTCAATCAAAAAAGAAAAAGAAAAAGAAAAAAAGAGAGCAAATATCATACCAATAATTTCTGGAAAAACAACTCGTTCTTATTCCTTTATTAAACTAAACTTTTACAATTCAGTAAAGGAAATTAAGTGATCATTTTTTTTTAAGCTTCAGAAGGCTAGATACCATTAAATAATTAAAATCAAGAGTACAAAAATATTTACAATCATTTTGAAAAGAAAGAAAGATACATAGAGGGCCAACAGCCGCTTAAAGCATATCAGAAACCTAATACATGCTAATGATAGGTTAGTTCCTATCTTGTTGGCTAAGAGTATCTCCTAAATTAAGTGATCATTAACAAACTAATCTCAATCGAATCACTCCCTAACACATGGAGACACACAACAACAAGCGATTCTTCTGATGCCACGCGCCAGCCTCCGTTTCCACCTGCCACGCCTTCTAACCGCCACCACCTTTTCTTCTTCTTCTTCAGATGTGTCTGGCAGTGGTAGTGGAGTGGGTGGCGGTGGATTATAGGGGGTAAAACTGGTGCTGCTTTCTCTGGTGCTGCCGCAGACAGTGGTGACGGTGCTGGCCAGAGATAGAAGTTGTGATGGAGGAGGGGGCCTGGATAGGAGGATGAGGGTGAATATGAAGGTGAGGAAAAAGAGAAGAGTGAGAATTAGGGAAAGGAAGAGGAGGGTCGCCATTGATTAGCTAGAGAGAGTTAGAGAGAAAACGTTGGTGCAAGTTGAGAATGAGGAGGAGGGCTTATATAGTGAAATTGCACGTGTGGCTAAATTTAGATTCATAATAAAAGGGTGCACAGTACGTGCAACTATTTGAGATGAGTTTATTTCTAGACGAAGAAAATGAATGGTTTAACCTTCACTTGCTTCACCGCTAAATATAGAATCTTAATTGGGATGAAATCATATACTTTTTTGGGTGCATGCTCACCAAAAAATCTTAACTCAGTCAAAACTTTTTGACCGGATTCAATCTTAGCCCTCCAATCATATACTTTTGGTCAAAAAAAAATATTTGCCGGTCACCGCATTTATATATTATATAAGGGGGAGAAAAATATTTGCCGGTCACCGTATTTACATTATATTATATTATATTATATTATATTATATTAGACTATGTTATGTTATATTATCTAATATAATATTATATAGTTAATATCATATTATATTATCTTATGTTATGTTAGATTATGATATAGTATAATATAGTATGATACAATATAGTATAATGTAATATAGTACAATATAATATGATATAATATAGTATAATGTAATATAGTATAATGTAATATAATATAGTATGATACAATATAGATTATAGCATAATATAGTATGATATAATATAGATTATAGCATAATATAGTATGATACAATATAGTATAATATAGTATAATGTAATGTAGTATTATATAGTATGATACAATATAGTATAATATAAGATGATACAATATAGTATAGTATAATATATTATAATATAGTATGATATAATAATTAATATAGTATAATGTAATATAATATAGTATAATGTTAATATATTATAATATAGTATGATATAATATAGTATAATATAATATATTATAATGTAATATAGTATAATATTGCATGATATATATAATATAGTATACTTTAATATAATACAATATGATATAATATAATATAGTATAATATATTATATTATATTATATTATAATGTAACATATTAAAGTATGATATAATATAGTATAATGAAATATACTATAGTATAATATAATATATTATAATATAGTATGATATCAATCTTATATAATTTTTAAACATAGTGCAGTTAACAAATGTCAAACTTATATAATTTTAATATATAACTCAAATTTTATATACATTTCTTTAAAAAAATACAATTAATCCAATCAGAATACAACTCAAATTATATATACATCTCATTAAAAAAATACAATTAATCCAATCAAAATAAGTCAATCCTAATAACTAAGCCTAATCCAAACCCGATTCAAAAACCAACACTTGAATGCTAATTTCATACAACTTCATCCATGAGTCACACACTTAACAAACTCAATACTTTTTTTGAATTAACAACCTCAATATCATACAATTTCCCCCAAATATTCTCAATCCCACACTATCACGACTGGTACCAGTCACCCGAAAAATCTTCCAATCAAGCATATTGTCTCTAATAAGGCCTCAGCATCTCATCTCCTTTTTCTTCCCTGATTATAAGAACCTATAAATCACAACAAAATAATTAATTAGATTCACAAAATAATTGATAAAATTAAGGATTGAATAGAAAATGTACCCTCAATACAGTACGTTGCTGCACGAGTGGTAGCAGTGTTCTTTTGTGACGGGCAAAAAAATACCAGCATCCACAACCGCACTGTTATAAAATTTAAATCAAGCATAAGGTTCCCATAAATTAAACAGAGGTGGTACGAGACCTGTATCAGGTCAGGTTTGCAAGAGACCATATTTCGTTTTTAAAATTGAGAATTAACTTCATGCTATATAATTTAGATATAATTCATTATCTGTGTATGGACTGCGTTCAATTCACTTGAATGTTCGGAACATTTTACCAATATCGCGGCAACCAACCAATAATATTCCTATTAATAATTAAAATACCAAACAATTCACAGAACCATTTTAGCTAATTTTTATTTCGATGTATCATTTAAAACGAAGGAAACAAAATGAGACCTAACTGTTTCATAAACAAAGGAAACTAGAAGTTAAATATATTGCACAGAACCAATCATTCAATTTCTAAATCAGAGCCTCGCCTTGCAAATTTCATTGGAAAAAAAAATCGAAATTTGAAACTGGAAATTAAATTTATAGAATACAAAGCCCCGCCTTTTAATTTTCAGTGACAAAACCAACCTTTCAAACTTGAAATTGAATCAATTGCACAGAATCAATCACTTAATCTCAAAATAAAATCACATTAAGACCATCCAATTTGAAAACAGAGAGAGAATTGCGAAGGGAAGAAGAAATCAATCAGGGAAGGAAAGAAAGATAGATAACTTAAGAGACATGGATTCCTGAGAGATCTGGTTGTCCTTGTAGAGGAGGTAGACTCCGGCGACCGACGCGGCGGCGGCGCTTGTGAAGAACGCCGGCAGTCTTGTTCAATTATACATTATTTTGAATTTTCAATTTGTTTTAAACTCCATATCAGGGGTTGCCTTTCTCTTCGGCCAGTTTGATATTGGTCAAAGGGCTCAAAATTTTAAGTGCCTCACACATTTTTTTCAAGTTTTATATGCATATTTTTGAACATATTTATAAGTCTTTGTAACAATTTAATTGAGATCTAACGATACAGAAATAATTTTAACCAATATGACCAAAAATAGAATATAAAATACTAAAAATGTCAATCATTGTATAAATGTTAGTATGAGATAAAATAAGCCACCAAAAATCATAAGTAGTAAAAAAATTAAATATTCTAGATGTAATCATAATTAGTAAAAAATTCAATGGACATTTAGAATCATCCTCTTAACATGTCAATAATCCAAAATGCATTCTATCATCTAGAATTGATTTTGGAATCTACCTGTATAATTATTTTGCACTAATGCTAATAGTATTTTGCCAGAAACAAAAGCATGACAAAGTAATATTAAATATACATTCATGATAAATAGATCGCTCAAACTGTGTACTGATAACAAAATAAGGAGACAAAAAGATGCCTTAATACTTGGTTAATGAGTGATTTTCTTGATCTATTATTTCATAAGATATCAGAGAAATTCAAATATAATAACCTTTATGTTGAGTCTCAAAACCTGATTTTTAATCTAAATATAATATCCTTTTCACGTCAATTCTCCGTCGTGTAAACTCTATCAGATGAAAATATATAAGAATGCATAGTGTAATACCAGCTCCATGGTTAGAAGGAGGGTAAGAAGGCTAATCTAGTCAACTGGGAATTGACAATATGGAGAAGCACCTATCTAATGGGAAGGGCACTATTAGCGAATCAGGATATATTAAAAATTAAATATGTAAAATACAGGGTATTTATAAGAGGTCCTAACTAAACTTAGTACCTTAAATTAGGGTCAAACTGAGATTAGTCTTTTAATAGTGAAAGAACGAACGGTTACGGCTTACTGCTAATTATAGACTTGAGAGAAATTTCAAATCCCTGATTTATTAATCCAGTATTTGAATCCCTCAATTACCAAACCGAGATTTCAAAACCCAGTAGTTCAATTCCCGGTTTCCACAAACAAGATTTTCGATTGTTACTCCCTCAATTAGCAATCCGAGATTTCAAAACCCAGTATTTCAATTCCCGGTTTCTACAAAGAAGATCTTCGATTGTTACTACAGCAAACCTTCTTTTCTTTCTTCTCAAAAACACTTGTCAGTTCTCACCATGCCTCTTCTATCCACTCCATTTCCGCCATTCCACTTCGTCAGACCCAAACCCCTCTCTTCAAAACGGGTCTCGAACCAAACCCATTTATCCAGCCCGAACCAGTCCGGCCCGCCTCCTCTCTCCCCGGACCAGCTCGAGCTCCATGAAAAACCGTCTCCCAGCCCGGTTTCCGCCCCAGAACCCGAAACCCGGCAGTCCGAACCCGACTTGACGCCATTTTTGAACCTCTTTTCCAACAATTTAAGCAGCGAAGAAACGCCGTATGTTGAGCGAAAATCCGAAGATGATTTGATGAAGAAAGAGGTAAATGGAGCGGGATTGGCCTATTATGATCCGAAACCTGGAGAGTTTTTAATGGGGGTCGTGGTATCAGGCGACGAGAACAAAGTCGAGGTGGATTTGGGATCCGATAAGTTGGGAATCATGCTGAAGAAGGAAATCATGCCGTTGTTCGACGAAGAGATGGAAGATTTGTCCTGCGATTTGGGGCAGATTGATGGGTACAGAGGTAAAATCGGGATTGTGAGAGATGAAATGGCGAAGAGAGATCGTGATGGAAACTCGGTGGTGGAAATTGGTACGGTGATTTTTGCGGAGGCATTAGGTCGAACACTTGGCGGGCGTCCGGTGATTTCTGCTAGAAGGTTGTTTAGAAGGCTTGCATGGCATCGTGTCAGGCAGGTTATCTCTATTACTTTATTTGATTTTTTTTTTTAGTTATTTTTGTTTTTTGTTGGAGAAGAAAATGAATTTTGTGAATTTATTTATTTTGTGTGGAATGTTGGTTTTTGGATTTAGATTATGCATTTGAAAGAGCCGATTGAAGTGAGAATAAATGAATGGAATACTGGAGGGCTTCTTGCCAGAATTGAGGTAATTTTTTTAATCCGTAATTTTATATATTTTTAATTTTATAGCATTTTATTGCATTTTTTTGTTTAATTTTTTTTTTTTTTTTATCTTTGTTGGTTTTTATTTAGGGGCTGAGAGCTTTTCTTCCGAAAGTTGAATTAATGACCAGAATAAATAATTTCACTGATTACAAAAATAATGTAAGTGCCATGTTAAAATCTTCTTTATATTTATAAATTATAATTGAGATTTATTTTATTTTTTGATATTTTATTTTATTTTTATTTTTTATGCAGGTTGGTAAGAGGATACATGTATGCATAATTAAAATCGATGAGGCAACAAATGACGTTATAATTAGTGAAAGACAAGCTTGGGTTAGTTCATTAATTTGTCATTAATTAATTTAAAATTAAAAAATAATATAATAAAATCAATTTCTATATAATTTTATTACAGGAGAAAATACATCTCAAAGAGGGTACAATTTTACAAGGAAAAGTCGCTAAAATATTTCCTTTTGGAGCTCAAATAAGAATTGGAGAAACTAATCGAAAGTGAGAACTTTCTTTCCTTTTTTAGATTAATATGTAATTTTTTAAATTAATACTTAATTAACTTTTTTAGTTCTGGCAGTGGATTATTGCACATTTCAAGCATATCAAAAGACAGGATTGAGTCAGTAAATGATGTATTAAAAATTAATGAGGAAATAAAAATGCTGGTCGTTAATTCTATGTTTCCTGATAAAATCGCGCTTAGGTTTGTTTATATTATTTATTATTATTTTTTGTTTATTATTTGTTTTCTGATTTTTGAGTTTTACTAAAATAGCCTTCGTAATTAATTTGTTGAACAGCATTGCTGAACTTGAAAGTGAGCCTGGATTATTCCTTAGAAATAAGAAGGTAATTTTTTTCATTTTGTATATATAATTTCTTGTGACCTTAGTATATTTAATTATTTTCTTTTATTATTATTATTATTATTTTCATTATTTTATTACTTTTTATTATTTTATTAGTATTTATTATTTCTTAGTGAGATTTACTATTGTTGTTTTAACTTATAAACACGAGAACAAAAAAATATATTATATTAACATTTGTTTTCTTTTTTTAAATAATAGAAAGTATTTGAGGAGGCAGAAGAAATGGCAAAGAAATATAGGCAAAAGCTTCCAACTGTTAAACCGAAATTAGGACCAGCTCCAGTTTGTAAAATTCCATTCGAAAATGAATCAAAATTGTATTCAAATTTTGATTGCTTCAAATTTGAACCACAAATTGAGGCAAATTTAGATGAAGATGATGTAAGTAATGTTGAACAGTGAAAGTATAACAAAAGAAATTTTGTACACAAAAAATATGTATTTTTAGTTTTTACTTAGTATTATGTTAGTATTTAGTTGTAAGCAATACTTATTATATTATTAATATCTCTCTCTCTAACAAAAAAACATTTCATGTTTACACAATCCATTTCCCTTCTAATACAAATACCAAAACCAAGAAAAAAAAGAAAAAGGAATAAGAAGATAGAAAAATTACAAAACTCTGACTTACAAAATATTTGAACTCCAAATTTCACCCCTCAACACTTCAACTTTTGTTCAATTTCTCATAGTTTTGCATCCAATTAAACTTCCTTATTCATTTTATCATCAGGTAAATATTGTTATTTTTTAAAACAGTATATAAATATTAAAAATAGTATATAAATATCATATATAAAAAATAATTATAAACCAGAAAAAAGTATATAAATACATATTTTTTTGAAAACAGTGTATACGAAAAAAGTATATAAATACATATTTTTTGAAAAAAGTGTATACAAATAGAAATAATATACACAAGTCACAAAACTACATATATGAAAGCAATATAAATCTATTATTTTCTTTGTTTCAAATATTATTTTTAAAAACAACATATATAACATCGGTTAAAATTTTCCGTCATACTTTAAAGTATTGTGATATCCAATATTTATCTTTTTTCAGACAAAAATATCAAAATTTCATACTTTGGGATGTCAATTCTCAGATATTTAGCCAAAAAAAAATTCTCAGATATTTAATCTAAAATCATAATTTCGTATCCCTGGATTCCAATTCTCGGTTTTATCACTCAAAATAAGGATATGAATTCCCGGACTATCAACTACCGGGATTTCAACTCCGATTGAAAAGTTCCCGCGCATTATTTCACTATTCGGCGCGTGCTTGTAAAATCCCTTCTCCTCCGTCTGGACTAAATTCAAATCGCTCCCTTTTTAAAACCCCCATTTTGGTTTCAAATTTTGATCTCTCTCTCTCTCTCTCTCTCTCTCTCTCTCTCTGTGTGTGTGAAGTGAGATGACGACTTTTCTTGCCCTCCAGTGTTCCCAGTGCGCTACTATGCAGGTCAGATTTCCCCTTTGTGTGTGAGAGTTTGTGTGTGTTTGTGCGTGTATTACATAATTTTATTTATACTCGATCCTTTGATTTTTCATGAGATTTCCATAAACTAGAAGAATCAACACAATTTCATCCAGTAGAGTGAAATTCAGCTTCAATTAACCTAATTTTCTCAATTAAGCTTCCATTTAACCCATTTCATTTCTTGATCAATTTTTTTTAACTCATTTCATTTCCTCTTCTCATCATAATTTCCACATCAAGCCTCAATTCAACCGAATCTCACTCAATTCACCCTCAATTTCACTCCCCTTTTGCATAAACCATCGATGAACCATGTGCAGGTGAAACAGCAGAAAAAGAGCAGCAACAAATGGGTATGCGTAGTCTGCAACCTAAAGCAATCCGTGCTGAAAGTCCATGCACGAGGTCCAATGGCGCGAGACCTGCGCTGCTTTGTTCAGGAGTTCAACATGTCTCGCATGGCGAAAGAGAATTTCCGATCCGACGGCTCGGATTCGTTCCCGCCCGGATCCGAGGACTCTCGTGCTGCCACGTCAGTCGAGAGGGAGAGGGGGGAGAAGAAGAGGATGGACTGGAGTGAGTATTTGGATACTGGAGGTGAAACTGGAGATGATCAAACTGGAGACAACGGTTTGTTTTCTTCTTTTAATTAATTAATTAATTAATTTGAATTGAAGCTTGAATTAATTAATGGATTAATTTGTTTTATAATTAATTAATTAATTTTGTATTTGAGAGTATGGAGTGGAGATAATTAATTTGTTTTCTTCTCTTAATTAGTTAATTAATTATTTATTTTATAACTTTTTTGATACAAGTTCTGTGAAATCTGCATTTCAGATTATGGAGTGGAGATAATTACAGAACCGCCCCCAAAAAAGCCTAAAATTACTTGTTCAAAATATCAACCAAAGATTAATGAGAATAAACCATTTCAAAAGAACATCTCTAAAAGGAAGAGAGATTATGAAGCCACTAATTCTAAATACAATGCCAATTTTAATTCATCCACCAGTACAGGTGAAATATGATTACCAATCTAATCATTTTCTCGTAATTTCTATTTCACAATTTCCTTCAATTTTTCTTCATTTTTTTCAGATGAAAGAAAGGAGACTAAAATTAAGAAGAGTGTGATGACAAATGGACGGTCCAGATGGAGTGAATACTTAGAAGCTGATGAGCAAAGAGGGACTGGAGAGGAACCAAATGGAGGATCCAGTTGCACGAATCTCGATGCAAGTGTGAAGCCTGTGGATGAGCTTTTGGTAGAAGAAGAGGTGCACCCTGATTTCCTGTGAACTTACTAAAAATTTTAAATTCATATAAACTTGATAAAATTTGTAATGTAACCAAATTTGTTCGTTTTTTCTTCATTTTTTGGGATTTATTTCATATTCTGAGGTTTTGTACGGGGTAAAAGTGAAATTTCTGAGTGAAATAAAAGTTTGTAAACAGGCCCAGTTTGAAAGTACAAAGGGCCTGTTTCTTTTTTTTTTTTTTCTTGCAGGAAGGGCCTGTTCCTGTTTAAGCACTTTAAAGTGTTTGGTGCTTTTTTTAAGCCGACAGCTCATCACTGGTTCAGCTCTCTGATTTTGTCTGCCCTCATTTTTGTACCAGAATGGAAATGTCCATTTTAATGAAAATGGAGAGAGTGATGATTCAAGCATGCCCCTAAAACTAAAGGATGTTTATTTGAGGGATTAGGAAATAATCAATTGTCTCTTGGCTCAGTTTATAGCTTTATCTTGCCATAACAACTCCTTTGTTGAAACAATGAAAAAGTATAAAATAATTGCATGTGTACCCCTAAAAACTTGAATATATCATGCATACTCTTACTCAAAATATAATACAAACAATATTGGAAAAGTCGAATATACTCTTCTTTATTTACTTATTTATGTATATATAGAATTAGTTTATAAATGTTGATTTTGGCATCTTAAAATGCAAATGAGGACATATTTTACAAGGATATCCATGATATTTCTTATTTTCCATGGTTATATGTAACATTTGAGATGCTTACAGGGTAAAAAAATCTAAATTTCTAATAAAATAAAAATTACCACTTTTTGACAGTGGTTGGTGAGAGCAACAGAAGCAGAATCATGTGATTTTCTGAAATCTGAATTCCTCTGCAATTCACTATTCACTGTTCTCTCTCCCTTTAAGCTTAATCCACAAAAATATTAGTACCAACTATTTTTTGTATTGATGGTTAATTAATTAATTAAACATATTATTTAACTGATCAAATTATCATTAACCCTTAACTAAAGTCTTAGGGTTAAAATGTCAAATATCAATGATTTAACCGAACATCTTTCATATCATGTTACATCATATCAACCTTCAAGCTTTATAAAGTCACACTATTCTTTTATTTCCCCAAGGCTGAATAGCCGTTGATATTTGATCAGACGGCCGGCAGTTGGTCTCTGAGGATTAGTTGAAGGGTGAGCTTTCGTTCGTTTCTCTTTCTCTTTCATTAAAGTCTTTAATTAGGATTTTAAGGCATTTAGCTCAAAGGGCCTAACTTTTTTATATTGGTTGTTGTGGTCTGTAGTTAATTAATATTATATAAATGTAAACTTTTTAAATCTTAGACGCATTTTGTCCAGTTAAATAATAACTCTCAACTATAGTCTATTACAAATATAATCGCAAATATTATAAATAACATCAATTTAATTTGGTCTATATTTTGTTAACAAAATTTGGACTACACTTGGAATCTAAATATAAAACTCAGAATTGGATAACTCAAGAACAATTTGATTTATATGATCTGGTTGCTTTTGACTAACATACCATAATAAACAGTTTGAAGTTAAATTTATTAAAAAATGAATATGAACTAGTCCATCTAACTAGATATTAACTCAGTATTTAATTGAAATTATGATCGACTGATTTGAACTTTTGACCAACTAGATAAGATTCATAATTAATTATCAAACTTACTTATTTATGTACCAGTTACGAGTCTAAGACTTAAGACTCAACTTCAATAAAAGTACTACAAAAGCACAAAACAATTAATAATAATAAAAGCTAGTCAAATCAAGTAATTAATTAACCATAGCAGTTACTTTAATAAGCATCTAGTTATGATCTAACTTTACTTACTTTATTTAGTAAATGAAATGTAATATTTACTATTTATTTATAAAGAAAAAATACTTGTTGCACAAAGCCAACAAGGATGAGTTGTAATTTGGGTCAACCACCGTGTCTCCGTAACATATGGTCCTTTCTTGATGTGACAAATTTCCCTCCATTAATATGAGAATAGAGATCTTCATTACCCATAGTTAAATTTTCTTCTGATTATTACAAGTCTGGAAACTGACACAAGTACAAGAAGTTAACATCTTGTAAATGTCATAACTTTTATTTAAATAACAACCAAAGCAAGATAGAGATAATTAAGCATTTGCAAAAAGAATTTTAAATAAGCAGTTTACTAATTAATTACGAAAAACTAATACAATATCTTTACATAAATTTAAGAAATTAGTTTCAACTGTCCTAACGAATAATTCAAAAATTAAATTAAATTATTCTACAATTATATGTTTATTTGAACATTTTTTCTACATGGAAGGTTGGCAAAGGCAAAGCTAATCTGAACAGGACATCTCCAGCCCTGTTTAAAACTAGAGAATACATCAGACTCCGTAACGGCGAAATTCGTCTGAGCGGAAGGAGAGTGGCGAGGCCCACACTGTCTCTCACACACTCTCTCACTTCTTTTTCAATTTTGCTCTCTTTTCTTTATTCTCCCCTCCCATTTGTTTAGTCCCTGTTTCCAGATCTCCGAGCTTTACTCATTCTCTTTTCTCCCTCTTTCCTCTCTCTATAGTTTACTGTTCGGCGCTGGAGGTGGCAATGGAGGAGTAGAGTAGAATACGGAGCGAGCTAGGGTTTGTAACACCTCAGTTTTTTAGTGTGCTGGTGAGTTTTCTCAGATCTAACGAAATACTTGTGGTTTTATCTCAGATTTTGTGTTTCTTCTGCCCGCATTTAGTTTTAGTACAGTGAACAAGTTTTTTTTTACCTGGATCTGAGTTTTCATCTGGTTTGAGCTTTTGTGAGAGAGTAAATATCACAAATCGAGATATTTGTTTTGTTGTTTTTCGTTTTTGTGGTGAAAATAAGTAATATTTAGGTTTTAGTTTAAATAATAGGGTTTTTGAGCTGACGTGGCCAAATCTGGGTCGTCTGTTTTATACTGGACGGTTCCGATTGGATTTTAATCTTATTTGCGCAAGTTCACTTAAAACCCCTCATATAATGTTGAATCTGTCAATTTCTTCTTTAGATTCATGAATCAGTAGTATTGTAACATTTTTTATGCACAATTAAGGTTAAAAACTGGTGATAAAGCCTATCTAATTATCTTCTTTTTTAATAATAGTGCTAATAAATCTTTTTTAAACAAGGTATTTTGCTGATTTACGAAAATGGGGAAATCTCCAGCCAAATGGATCAAAACCGTTCTTTTCGGAAAGAAATCTTCACGATCTAATTCCACCAAGGTAAAAAACTCCCTCCTTTCTCTACCCCTAATTCATTTTTCTCGCACAAAACAACCAATAATTTCAAATTTCCAATTTCGAATTACAGAAGGGTGTGAATGAAAAAAAGTCAACTGGAGAGAAAGCGCCAGTCCCAGCCGAGTCCTCTCCAGTTATTTCCGATCCAGTGCTCGTGACGAGTCACGCAGGGGCAAAAGAGGAAATTCAGATTTCCGAGTCTCAACTGGAGACTCCAGTTACGAATCAAGAAATAGTAGCCACACAAACGGCCGCAGATTTAAATCCGTCGGAAAATCAGGAGAAGGTTCTGGTAGAAAGGGCTGCTGTTAAGGCCCAAGCTGCCTTTAGGGGCTATTTGGTAATTTTACTAATTTTTGGCCACTCTTTTAAGTCTGAATTTTCATGTATTATTAGATTGTTTGTAAAAAGTCTGTATAATTTTAGGTATTTATGAAAAACCTCCTATCTTTTAGAATATGTTAACTTTTCATTTTTCAAAAACACCGCAACTTTTAAAATACTTAAAGCCCTAATAATGAAACCCCTAATTTTGCTTATTATTTAAAAAAACCTTGAAATAATAGAGAAATAATATGTTAAGTTAACACCTTAATTTATTTGAAATAATGGATAAATAATAATTTACGAATGTGTCTACATATCATTATCCTTATTTGTATATTATTTATTGCCTGTTTCTAAAAATATAAAATAAAAGTTAGTTCTTTGAATAATTTCCATATGTATTTATTTATTATTACTTTTTAATGCAGGCTAGAAGGGCGTTTAAGGCATTAAAAGGGATAATAAGGCTTCAGGCCTTAATAAGAGGCCATCTTGTGAGACGCCAGGCTGTCACTACGCTCAGAGCCCTTTATTATATCGTCAGGATTCAAGCTTTAGCTCGCGGCATCAAAACCAGGAATTCCCGTACCGGTTTTATCGGTACCAGTGCAACAAATCTGGTACTTAAATTTTGTTATTTTAATTTTTTAATATATTATTATGTGATTTAGTTATTTGCTGAGGTTTCGTTTGATGTTTATGAAGGGCGTGAAGAAATGTTCTGATGTTTGGAAGGAATATTCTTCTGCTAATCCGTTTGCCAAAAAGGTATTTTTCAAATTAATTCTCTATATCAAACATTTTAGGGAAATTTTCCAAAAAAAAACCCTGCATTATGCCTAAGTTGCAAAAAGCTCCTGCTTTATTGGAAATTCTACAATTTTGACAATAAAGCAGGAGCTTTCTTTTGCAAATTTCCCAATATTTTTTTTATTTCACATTAGCTAATTTGATTCAATTAATACCTTAATACGTTATTTGTATGTTTTTATCAGCTTTTATCATACGGAACCAAAGTGGAGTGCCTGCACTTCCAGTACGAGATCCAGGATCCCAATTCCGCTTTCTCCTGGTCGACCCGCTGGACCCTCGCCAAAACCTGGAAACCAATTCCCGGATTTAAGAAACCGGTTTCTATTTCCGATTCCAAATCCCAACAATCCAGGAGATCGAGTTACGCGATGGAAACCGAATCTGGAAAACTCAAGAGAAAATCTTACAAAAGCCCTTCTGTTGGTAATACCGAGACGGGTCAAACGGGTCAGAGAGTGGGTTCTAGAAAGTCGAGTGCTGAGTCAGCGGCACAGGAGGGTGAAAAATCGAATGGGAGTCCGTTGACCGAGCTTGAGAAAGTCAAACGGAATCTCAGAAAGGTGACTAGCTTGGTTCCAGATTCTTCTAATAATAGCGAAATTGAAAGTAGTGAGAGAAACTCTCTTAGTGTGAGAGAGATTGTGGTACCGGTACCAAATGTGGAAATAAACAATAATAATAATAATAATAATGGAAATTTGCCAGAAAAGGCAAGGAAAAGCAGTACTGGTACGATAGTGCTGCCTGAAATAAAACCCAAGAGAGAGAAAGAGGCAACCGAAACGGAAAGCAAGAGAGAGAAAGAGGCTCAACAGTTCACTGAGACAAATGAGGAGACTCTAAAACCAGAGGGGCACATCGGTCAATTCACTGAACTGGACTCTCCAGTCGAAGAAAAAGAAAAACCACTCGAGAGGAATAACACGGAGGAAATCGAAACCCTAATTTCAAAAGAAGAACCGAATAGTACCAACAAAACTGGTAGTAAGAGAAGATCTTCTCTTTCTCTCTCTACCCCTCCAAACACCAAAACAGAACTTTCAGAATCTAAAGACTTTACTCAAACCAACAATAATACTGAAAATAATAATAGTGGAGCGCCAGCTGTACCGAGTTACATGGCCATGACAAAATCGGCAAAGACCAAATTAAAAGCTCAAAATTCCCCGAAATTTGCATCCGAGTCGAACGGGTCAAACGGGTCGACAAGGAGGCATTCTTTACCGAATAATAACAGTGGTGGTAAGTTGAGCTCTCAGTCTCCGAGAACCAGGCCGCTGGTGCAGGTTAAGGCTGGAGGGCTAACTAAGAGCGGCGATAAAGCCATGCATTCTTCTACTGGTATGTGTTTGTTCAAATTATTTATTTATTATTTGTTTTATTTATTTTTTTATTTGTTATGGTTAAATTGCGAAAAATAAAACCCTAACATTTGTTAAGATAGAAAAATAATTAATTCATTAAAAGTTTATAAGTAGAATGATTAAAATGTTGATGGTGTTATATTGTAACAAATGGCGAGCGTCTCTTTATTTTATTTTTAAGTTTATATTTATTTAAAATCTTTTATTTTTTTTTTCTTGATGGAATATGCAGATAAGCCGATAGTAGAATGGAGGCGCTGAATTATCGAAGACAAGTTTAAGGGCTAAATTTATTAAAATCTATCTTTCAATCTATATTTTAATTTGTGTGGGTGTTTTTTTTATTATTACTATTATTATATTAATAACTATGTAACTAAGTAGCTTGTGATTGGCTTGTTTTGGTGGTGGGTCTTTAATTCGTGCTTTAGTTAGATTTATGACTTGTCTTTTGTATAGTTACAGTGACTGTTTGAGTTTTTTTTTTTTCTTTTCTTTCTTTTTTGGGTTGAATCTTAGAGTGTTTGTTTGTTTGAACTCGTTGTGTTGAACTCTTGTTTTGTTAGTGTGTTAGAATGATTGCTATTCAATTCAGTGTTAGATTTCTTGTTATAGCTTTGATTCCTTTAGTACAACAAGCAATGGAAATTGAAATTCCTGTGTAGAATGAGCAAAAATTAGAAGGGAAATATGAAAATGTGTTGGAATTTAGCAATCAAAATGTGATGGCATAATGTTTTTCCAACTTTTTAATTTTTTTTTGTTTTCTATAAACTGTTTTCATTATTTTATGTATATATTGTTTATTGCCTCTAAAAAAATGAATTATATATATTGTTTATTCAATTTTTCTATATTATTTATTGTCTCTATATATTGTTTTTTTCGCGTCGCGTGTCGCATCAGGTCTCAAATAATAAAACTCCTGGTTTTAGAAATCTTGGACTATTACGTCCTGGATTATGCATCCTGGATTACTAAATCCAAGACTTGAAATCTCTAATAAGAATACTATCAGAAAATGTGAGTGAGACTGAGTTTCGGTTTGGCAGGGAACATATGAAAATATGTAAATGAGAATGTGGATGAGATATCGTTTATATTAAATAATCTAAGAATATATATTTTTGGCTTAAGTCTAGTGTAATCTATACAGAATATAAATTTGTAATTTTAAATTTGTGTTTCAAAAGGAGTACTCTATAAAAATGTACTCAATAAAATGCACATTATAAAATATATCCATATAATAATTTTCCATAATCAAATACATTAAAATTTATCTAAATATACAACATTACTTAAGACTAGAACATCATAACTAGTAACTACAATACTTCACTTTTCCAAAAAAAGAAAAAAAGAAAAAATAAAGCATAAAATTAAATAACATCATAATAAATGATTTCAACCCAAGAAAAAATAAAACTGTTATTTTGCGACTGGGCCAGATAAACCATTTATGGCATATTCTCTATGCTAATTGTGTAGCAAGTTAACTAAAAAGATTTATCATACTCTTTGTATTGTTTATTTTCTTTTTTCTTTTTTTTGCTACACTTACATTATTCTTAAATCCCTGTCGATTTTATCCCATATAAATAATATCCAGAGGCTTTAAAGAACGAATGATGCTTCCACTTTAATATAATATTTTTCTTTAAAATTACAGGGGCACAGCCAATATAATGACTTAGATGAACTATACATATGATTTTTGCATGTTTAATTACAGCTAAGTTATTTTTTGAAATGTAGTTACAACTAACTTGTTATGGTTGATTCTTGTATTTTACCTGTTACATAAAATTGCGTTGCCGGCATTCAAATTTGGGATCTCTTTCAAAGTTTTTTTGTGCCTCACCACCTGAGCTAGTGAGTTTTCGCTATTTTCTTTTTCTTTTTTTCTTTTTTTTTTTGAGTCTCGGTAGGCGATTTGCCTACTGAGTATTATAATTTAATAAACAAAAAAGTTTTGAGGATACATAGAGAGTTCATCCGGAATCCTATATTTTAGCCCTTTCCCCCCTTATTACAAATATTACATGCTACAACAGCAGGAAGTAAAGACGAAAGACGAAAGACAAAGATGAAAAAAGAGAGAGGAGAAAGGAAGGAAAATCATGAAACCATTTCTTCAAGCTAGCCTTCTCCACATGTGAGCATCTTGAATGGCGGTGTGGTGAACTATCTCCGGCTGCGCAGATTCATTGTTGAAGATGCGTTGATTTCTTTGCTTCCATACGCACCAGCAGATGGATGCCCACGTAATGTCCCATTCCTTGGCCACTTCCGCTGTTTGACAGCTGTGTCGCTCTCTGGACCAGAAGTGCATGGGAGTCGTATCAATTATACGTGTTTTTTTGTGGTTCAAACTCCAAATATGTCTGGTGTACGGGCAGTCTACGAAGAGGTGTAGCGTGGTCTCGACTTCACCTGTTTGGCATAGTGTACAAGAGCTTATGCTTGACCAACCTTTTCTTGTCAGATTTCGTTGAGTAGGGATTCTATCAGCTGCTAGTAGCCAGAGAAAGAAACGAACTTTAGTAGGGATTGTAAACGACCATAGTTTTCACTATTTTCTTATAAATGTTCTTCTTTTTGCTCTTTATATATACTCTTGAAATCTTTTTAATGGGCTTTTACATTCCTCAAACAGATTTCCTTTGTGGATCACAAAAAAGGCATTTAGAATCATCCTCTTATCCTTCAAAAAAAAAAAAGAATCATCCTTTTAACATGTGAATAATCGATTTGGTAAATAGTTCATCTAAAATGCATTGTATCATCTAGAACTGATTTTGGAATCTACCTGTATAATTATTTTGAACTCATGCTAATACTATTTTGCTCGAAACAAAGGCATGACAAAGTAACATTAATTATACATTCATGATAGATAGACCGCTCAAAATTTGAACTGATAACAAAAGGAGATAAAAAGAAGCCTTAAAACTTGGTTAATACTGAGAAATTTTCTTGATGTATTATTTCATAAGATATCAGAGAAACTCAAATACAATAATCTTTGTGTTAGAGTCTCAAATCTCCAGATCTTTAATCTTGATGTATTAAAAGAAATGCTACCTACATTTAGAACCGAGGAATGTGCAACTAACTAAGATTAGTTTGTTAAGCCTTCATTTTCTTACTCTAATTAACCCACAAATTAGGATCTCCAAAAAAAAGAATGTATAAAATTATATATGATAAAATAATATGTAAGATTTTTTTCTTATTTTCAACCTCTTTAGCATTCTCTTGAGAGTTCAGATCACCTCAATTATTTCTTCCATTATATTAAATAATATGATTGTATCTAGAATCTAAATCATTGAATTTTTACTAATTATGATTTTTTTTGTGGCATATTTGTGTTACGCTAATATTTATAACAATGATTGACATTTTTAATGTTTCATCTTCTATTTTCGGTCGTGTTGGTTAAAGTTATTTTTTGTCGTCAGATCTGAATCAAATGATTCCAAAGAATCACATTTCATTATTATGTTCAAAAATATGCATAGAAAATTTGAAAAATGTTAGGCACCTGAAATTGTGAGACTTTTGACCAATGTCAAACTGGCCAAATAGAAATGTAGCCCTTGATATGGAGAGTAAAAGAATTTATATTTGATTAAAACATCATTTTTTAAATATAAAAAAAATAATGGTGCTTGAATAAGCAGTCTCTTCATCTTCCTATTATTTTTTAGAGATCTGATACACACCACTGGCTTATTTGTCATTAATATTGTCGAAATTTAGAAATGTATAATATAATTACAACATATATATTGATATACAAAAAGATAGAATGACATATAAAAATATATATCGATATACAAAAAATATTTTCTTCAGTTAATTCTATACAAAAGTATAATAGGCAACCGAAAATAATATAAAAATGATATGGCAATATTTAGGTGATGTTTAAGTGGGTGATGTGAATGTTTCTCTATTTTTTGTACTATTACAAATGACAAATATATATAACTCAATCAACTTGGTAATTCGTTTATAATATATTATATATCAATCCAACCAATCATTTATGATGTTGTGCTAATAATAAGAAAAACTCATCATTTGTTGAGAAAGAATATAATTTAATTTATTATTAGTAATTAAAATGAGTAATTAACTGTATTATATCGTATCAAATCCTCAAAAATAATGGGTCTTTTTTATTTGCTGGGCATGTGAAAACCTTTTTATTTTTCTATATGACCTGTCCCCAATAGAAGAATGAAAGAATGAGTGATTTCTTCCCCTGCAGATCATCGCCTGACCACTCGGTGATATATGCATATGAGCTGATAGTAGAATAAAGGCTCTGATTTATTATTATATTAATAACTATATAACTAAATAGCTTATGATTGACTGATTTTGATTGCGTGTTTTAATTAATGGTACTTGATTTAGTTTCAGACTAATACGACTGTTTGTTTGTGATTAGTTTTTGTGTAGTTAGTTGCAGTTCAAATCATTTCTGTTTTATTTCTATTTCTAATTTTAGAGATTGTTTTATGCTTGGTTGAACTGGTTTGGTATTGAATCAAACTCTTCTTTTGTAAATGTGTTGTGATGAGTGCAGTTCAGCATTTAGATTTGAATTATATCATTTCATACTTGATTTGAATATCAGTAGAAGATATGAAATCCTGGATTAGCTAAAAAATAACCATGGATTATAATGCTAGGTGAACCACCGAGAAAAATGTTGGAACCCTAGCAGTAGCAGCCTTCAAATTTGAATAATAGGGTTAGCTAATTTTAAGATCATATTATACTATGTTTATAATCGAGGGGCTAAATGAAAAAAAATAAAAACTGTAAGGACGAAAATGAACAAAGACAGAAGTTAAGGTGAGGGCCAAAATTATAATAAAACTCCTGGTTTTAGAAACTCAGATTATTAAATCCAGGATTGTATATACTGGACTAGTAAATCCAAGAGTTGAAATCTCTAAAGAGAAAACTATTTCTAAATTAATTTTGATTATTAAATATATATTATCTTGAAATTTCTAAATTGTAAAAATATTTTAAGAATTAATTAAGAAGGGACAATTTAATAATAAATATGGAAAAATAATTTTTCCATATATTTTAATGGGAGTCACATTCTCATGGTTCATGAAAATGTGTCAAATCACGAGAAAATAATTTTTCTGTCACGTACAATCCTAACATTAAACCAAACATAAGAATAAAAAGCTTTTGAGGTCACATTTCTATGAAAATCACATTCTCATTCACATTTCCATCATTCAAATAGATGTCCGAACATCAGCTTTGGAAGACAGAGATAGCCATGGGCCCCTACTTAAAACGGGGTCCAAAACTTAATGTGAATGAGACTGAGTTTTGGTTTGGCAGTGTACATATGCAAAATCAGAATGTGAATGAGATATCATTTATATTGAATACTCGATTATAACATTTTTTTGGCCTATATCTAGTGTAATCTATACAGAAAATAAAATTTGTACTTTTAAATTTGTGTTTCAAAAGGAGTACTCTAATGAAGTACTCAATAAAATGCACATTACAAAATATGTTCATAATAATTTGCCATTTCACTTTTCCAAAAAAAGGAAAGAAAAGAAAATATAAAGCATAAAATTAAGTAACATCATAATAAATGCTTTCATCCCAAAATAAATCCACGGCTCAGTCAACACAATCCTAAACCAAGTTATTTAGACTTCTAATTAGGGGTAGTGAAAATGAAGCAGCTATGTTGGTGCTTTGTGGTTTGTACCGTTGGATTACTGGGCTCAGATCAAAAGCCCAAAAAAATATCATATTTATTCTTTTCTCATTGAGACCATTTTAGGCATATTATTTATCTATATTTGTGCAGCAAGTTAACTAACAACAGTATTGTACTATTTATATTGTAACTTTATTTTCTATTTTCTTGCCACACTTATATTGTTTTAAATCTATATCCATTTTATAGCATAATAATTATTTTCAGAAGCTTTAAATAACAAGTAATGCTTCCACTTTACTGTAATATCTTTTCTTTAATCTAAAAAAGAATATATTATATTTTCTTTGAAATTACAGCTAATATAATGATACACATATGTTATTTGTAGTGCATTTTAGTTACAGCTAATGAGCTTTCTTACGGTTGATTCTTGTATTTTAAACATTTAATATTTCATAAATTTTGATTTGCTACACCTAAATCTACATTGCACTTCTCCCTATTCTCTACCCCTAATTAAGACCCTATAATTAGCAGTAAGCAAATTAATGACGCCATAAACGGTTAACATTTCGTTCTTTTTCACGTCTAATCTGAATCTGCACCCAAAGTTTTAGGTGCTAAATATAGTTTAGCACTCTCTTATAAAAGCCCATCCGTCTTCTTCTTCACAACTCGCACCATCTCTAAACTCTCATCTCTCACTTCTAATCTAATGGATTTCTTCCTGACCTCCATTGCTCTTCTCACCCTTCTCATTCTCCTCACCCTGATTCTCCTCCTTCGGTCCATGACCGGCCCTCCACCTCCTCCTCCACCACCACTACCCGCACCTCCATCTCTGGCCAACTACGGCACCTCCACCTCCGGTGAAACCGGCTCCAGCTTTACTCCGTCTAACCCGCCGCCGCCCAGTCCGGCCACAGCTGAGATACGTGTTGAAGAAAGGGAAGAAAAGGTGGCGGTGGTGCGAAGGCCTCGTGGAATTAGGAGGAGGTTGGCTAGAGGACTGAGGCGCCTTGCTTGCTGCTGCACATCTCCGAGGACTGAGGACTGATCACTAGATTAGGCTTTAGATCAGTTTTTTTGTTAAATAATAAAGTTCCCTTCCTAATGTTTGTAAGAGTTTGATAATAAAATTTGTTTTGCCTTGTGCATTTCTTGCTTGTTTTTGTTGGAATTTTCTGAGTAATAAAATTTCTTTATTTCTTTCCACAATATATATTGTCACTGTGCAATTAAATAAAGATTGTTTATTTCTACATTTCTCTTTCTTAATGCAATTATTTGCATGATAATGTTTATTTATTCGTTCCACTCGTATCATATTTGCTCTTTGTTTCTTTATATCATGTGTCAACTTTAATTTTATTGAGCTAATAGTAACAACACATGTATAAATTTGCAAAATGTCAGAGTTTTACAATCATAAAATTCATCCACAATTAAAGACTGAATTAAAATCCATACAGTCCTTTTCTTTCTTTTAACCAAAGATTAAAAAAAAAAATTTATGCATTGGAATAAAATCCTGGTTTTTGAAACCTCAGATTAAAATCAAGGAATTCAAATACTGGATTACTAAATCAAAGAGTTGAATCTCCAACCAAGAAAGAATACTATAAAACAAACGGGTGCAAGTCCGGATATTACAAAACGAGAACAAAGGAACGGAGAGCTCTTTATCTTCATCCATGGAAACCACAGTACAGAAGATCTCCAGTCTCCACCTCCTTCAGCTCACTCGTCAAAACCTCACCTTCTTCTCCAATCGAATCTCCTTTTCGCCTCTTACGAGATGTAAAACCACGCCACGTGGGCCCCACTGTCAGTCTCAAGTCCGGCCGGCGGTGGCCTAGCCGGACCGGAGCAAACCGGCCGGTCCGGTGAGAATTACCGCCGTTGTTGGCGAAGGAAGCGTTAGCCCGTTGAAGGAGACGCCATGGGAAGAAGTGATTCGTCACACCGTAAGTACAAAAATACTGAATATTCTGTTTTATTGCCCAATATTTCATTTCAATATATAAGTTTGTTTCTTTTATCGTATTATTATTACAGGCTGAGCGATTGAAATGGGTGGATGAAGAATTCGAAATGTGAGTAATCACAGACAAATCCACCGAATTTCAAAATTGAAAAAACGAAATTTCCCAATCATATTTGCTAGTCAATATCTCAGAGCCGTTTTATTATATCTTTATGCTTCGAGCCCTTGCTCGCGGTATCAAAACCAGGAATTCCCGTACCTGTACAAGAAATTCGGTACTTAAATTTAATTATTTGAACTTTGTGTGAATTATTTATTATGTGTTTAATTATTTGCTGAGATTTATTTTTGTTATTATAATTTTATAAAGGGGGTGAACTGTCAAGAAATATTCTGATGTTTGGAACGACTATTCTTCTACTAATCCATTTGCTAAAAGGGTACATTCTTATACGAATTTTCTATTTTAATTATTTAAAATTTTACATTTTATTAGTATACTTATATTTTATTTTGTAAGTTTTTACCAGCTTTTATAATACGGTACCAAAGTGGAGTCCCAACTGCTTAGCATTTCCATTATGAGATCCAGGATCTCTGTTTCGTCTTTTCCCGGTTGGCCCGCTGGACCCGCGCCAAAACCTGGAAACCAATTCCCGGATTTACTAAACCGGTTTCTAATTCCAAATCCTAATCCAGGAAATCGAGTTACGCGATGGTTACCAGATCTGGAAAGCTCAAGTGGAAGTCTTACAAAAGCACTTCTGTTAGTAACACTGAGACGGGTCAAACGGGTCAGAGCCGCTGGTGCAGGTTAAGGGTGGTGGGGGAACAATTAAGATTGGTGATAAAGCCATGTATTCTTCCAGAGATGGAACTGGTATGCTAGAATTGGTGATTTTTATATTTATTTTGGAGACGGTTCTTAAAACCTGCATTTTGCTTAAATTTCAAAGGTAGACCATATCATTTCTCAAGACTGAAAATAAATTTAATTTATTAAAATTCGGTAATTAAAATGATTAAACTGAATTCTTAACTTAGTTTAATCGTAACAAATCCCCAAGTAGTTTTTTTTGCAATTTCCAATAATATAGGGCCTTTTTACAATTTAGACATAATGAAGAAATATGTGTGCAAATTTCCCTTTTAATTTTTTTTATTTACTGTGCATTTGAAAACCTATTTATGTTTTTACAAACATATTTATTTATTTCAGATAAGCCCATAGTAGAATGGAGGCGTTGAGTTGACTCCCAAAGAGAATATATGAGGGTTGTTTAATCCATTGAATATCTATCATCTTAGTTTGTTGTTTTTAATTTGTGGTGGCTTTCTTTATTGTTATATTAATAACTATGTAATTAAGTAGCTTGTGATTGGCTGGTTTTGATGGTGTGTGTTTAATTAATGGCACTTGCTTTAATTTCGGACTGAAAGGACGTTTGTGTCATGTCTTTTGTATATAGTTTAGTGTTACATTTCGAGTGATTTCTGCATTGTTTTTTTTATTTATTTATTTATTTTAGAGATTGTTTCTATGCTTGATTGAACTGGTTTGGTATTGAATCGAACTCTTGTTTTGTTAATGTGTTGAGGTGAGACGAGAGTGCAATTTAGTATTAGAATTAGAATTTTATCGTTTCATTGGATTTGAATATCAGTAGATAAGATATGAAATCCTGGATTAGCTAAAAAATAACCATGGATTACAATCTTCGGGGGAGAACTGAGAAGTCAGCAAGAGCAGCTTTCAAATTTATATGATAGGTTAAGCTAATTTTAAGATCATACTATACTATCTTCGTAATTAAGGGGGCTAGATGAAAAAAAATTAAAAAGTTTAAGGACGAAAATGGAGAGAGACAAAAGTTGAGGGCCAAAATTAGAATAAAACTACTGGTTTTAGAAATCTCTAATTATTAAATCCAAGACTGTACATCCTGGATTATTAAATCCAGTGGCGGATGAAACTGTCTTTTTAACAAGCTGGATTATTTCAAAGGAAAATGTGAATGAGACGTGAGTTTTGGTTTGGCAGGGTACATATACGAATATACAAATGAGTGTGAATGTGATATCATTTATATTAAATAATCTAGAATATATTTTTTTGGTTTATGTCTAGTGTAATATAGACAGAATATAAAATTTGTATTTTTAAATTTGGGTTTCAAAATAAGAACTCTATAAAAATGAAATACTCAATAAAATGCACCTCACAAAATATTTCACATAATAATTTGCCAAAACTACTTAAGACTAGAACATCATAACTACAATACTTCAGTTTTCCAAGAAAATGGAAAGAAAGAAAAATGTTGAAATTGTCTTTTTAAACAAGCCCTTAGGCAACTAATTCATACTGTTAATTGCCCATTCATACTACATCATAAGTATAACACATGGTTTTGTTTGATTATTGCATCATGACAATGTTGTAGTTGAAGTTATTATTATTATTATTTTTTTTCATTTTTTGCATTATCGTATATCATCAAAGAGTTTTGATTTAATTTAAAAATTATACATAATAAATGCTGCGTAAATTTGAAATAAAAGTTCCAATTATTTAAATGAAATGTAAAATTGTCATCAAAATGACTCAAGTTTAGATTGTGGCAAAAATACTGTTGAAAACTTGTCCTTTTGGGCTTCATGGCCACATAGTAGTGTATAAAAAAATGTAGGCCTTATTATATTTGGGAGTCGATATAGCAAGACGCATAGTGTTTTTGACAGGCCATTTTCCAATATACTGCTGTTTGATATTCACCTTTATTTTTTTTTTGAAGTGAATTGTTTTTTTTTTTTGGCAACCTTGAATTGAATTGTATTAAAACAATATTCCATAAATTTATAAAATAATATACAAATTTGTATAAAAAAGTTTATACAAACAATTTATATATTCATAGGCTTATAAAACAATAGCAGAAATATTTATAAACCATATATATTTAATATGAAAATAGCACATTTTATTTATATAAAGAAGTATATAGGACATTCACAAAAGATCTCATATATATGTGTTATAATAAAGAATTAATATATTTGTATTATAAAATAGTACATAGATATTATTATAAAATAAATAGCTATATTAAAATTTAAAGTAATATATGGGAATCATAAAACAGTACAATATTGATATAGGATGTTGGCAAATAAAGGTTTGCAGTGCGTAATTTGCAAAAACAAATCTATTTTTAGTATGCTTTCTTAAAGAAAAGATATTTATATGAGAAAAACAAATTCCAAAAAATAATAAACTGGCAAGAACTCGAGGAACAAAATCTAGTATGTATGGTAACATTTGACTTTAAATTTGGGAAGGCCATGCATAATTAATTTCATAAAAAGTCAAATGCCATCCTTCCAACTGCTAGAAAATGACACACAAGTAGATAAATTCAAATTAATAAACCCATTCCAACATCTACCTGTATTGTAATAAATTGATTCAAGCTGAAGTGTCCTATAAATAGCAGGCGAATGTCTTCATTCTAATTCATCAAATAATACATCTTTCACACTATTTCAAAATATAACTTGGGAAAAGTTTGTTCATTATGGCTTCTAGGGTTTTGCTCATGGTTGGTCTCCTTGCCTTCATCTTATTCATCTCTCTGGAAATGACTGCTGCCAGAGAGCTTGCTGAGAACACTGGTCTGACCTCTCTCTCATATATCTAACTACATACTCTCATGCAATTTATGATTAATACTATTCATGTTGTTTCTTTCAACACACTATTATGTTTTGACCTTTCTTGTCAATGCAGAAGAGACGCAAACAAACAAAGATGAAGGCCTGAAAGACCAAAAGTATGGTGGATACTACGGCGGAGGATATCCAGGATATGGAGGATATGGCCGATATCCTCGTGGTGGATATGGAGGATATGGCGGATATCCAAGAGGAGGATATGGTGGATATCCGACAAAATTGCCCTATTTTAAGTAATTTTTAAGATGTTTTTCTGAATTACTCTCTTGCTATTTAGGCATAATTAGTTTTTAAAAATACTGTTAATTAATATTTAGAAGATATTTTTCAAATGATTAAACTATTGAAACGTGTTAAATTCAATAGAGCGCTAGGGGCACGGCGGATATGGAGGATATCCAGGATACGGAAACCGTGGATACAGTGGATATCCGAGAGGCGGTGGATACCCTATATAAATAGCTCCAAGCTTGGACTAAGATATTGTGGACGACTAAAAGAATTGATTTCACATTGTTTTGATATAATAAAGTATCAATATGATATGTGTGATAAGTATTTAATAGCCAATTCAGATATTTTGATTAAAGATGACAGGAAAGTTTTTACATAGCTTAACCATACAAAAATTGGATAAGAAAGATTAACCACTAGTGTAAGATCTTAAGAGACTATGGGAGCCTAGATTCTTGGTATATTTTTCATTACGGTCCTCTCAATGATCTTGGTCAAGATCCGCCATTGTTAACCACATATAAGGCCACCCACATAAAACTTAGAAAGTAAATGAAAATGCTAAACCCTAAATACAACTGGATCAATGCTAACCAAGTCTACCGAAATGATCAAAACTCAACTTTTTTTTTAAAATATAATTCATCAAATAGTATCGTTTTGAAAATAATTTAGTATATCGGATAACGAATACAATTAAACTTTGACATTTTCCTTGATACCGACGTGGCATCATTTTCGACAAAATGAAGAAAGTCTTCCTTGAGTAAATGACTTCAACAGGTATATGATAATTGTTGCTTTAAAATATGTCAAGATATCCAAATGGTAAATACATCCCAAAATCTACCCGTATTGAAATTAATTTTGAAGCAAACAAATATAATGGAACTTATTGATTCAAGTTGTGAAGTGGCCTATAAATAGCATGCGGGTCTCTTCATTTCAATTCATCAAATTATAATACATCTTCAACACAAGATTTTAAAGTACTTGAAAAGGTTAGTTCAACATGGGTTCTAGGGTTTTGCTCATGATTGGTCTCCTTGCCTTCATCTTGTTCATCTCTCTGGAGATGACTGCTGCCAGAGAGCTTGCTGAGAACACTGGTATCTCTCTCTCTCTCTCACACACACAGTATATGACCAAATGTACGGTGGATACTACGATGGAGGATATGGCGGATATCCTCGTGGTGGATATGGAGGATATGGGGGATATCCAAGAGATGGATACGGCAGATATGCTGGATATCCGAGAGGAGGATATGGCGGATATCCAGGATACTGTGAATACCCGAGAGGGGGATATGGAGGATATCCATGTGGCGGTTATTAAGTGATCCAGGATTTTAAACTAGATACATAAAATTAATAAATAAAATGTAACTACTTTACGGGAGTCGGGGAGTGTAATGTGTGTGCGTGTGTTTATATGTATGCATGTTGTATGTTCTTTCAAGAGATGCAACTTGATAATAAAATGGTGTGATATGAATTCTACATATATTAGTAACATCTTCTCTAATTTGCATATTGTTTCCTGTCTGCCCATTGGCGCTTCCCTGCATCTATTACGTTAAACCTGTTTATTTACTTACATATCATGCTCATTTGAGATAGGAACCTCCTTATTGAAAGAATTGATATTTCAAATTAATCTACGTACGTACTATCTTTTTTTAAGGAACAAAAATGTACATACGTACTATCATATTACAAGAATTTGGATGTTGAGTGTTGGTCTTCAGAAGAAAATGATCCAACACCAAAATGCTTTCATCCCAAAAGAATTATTTCTTCTAATTTAGGGGTAGCGGATAAAGCAGTTATTTTGTGATTGGGCTCAGATAGACCATTTATTTTCTTTTGCTAATTGTGTTGCAAGTTAACTAACATTTATTATTCTATTAATAGTGTACTTCCTATTTCCTATTTTTTTGCTACACTTACATTATTCTTCTTAAATATCTGTCGGTTTTATAGTATATTAATTATATCCAGAGGCTTTAAAGAACAAATGATGCTTCCATTTTAATATAATATTTTTTCTTTAAAGTTACAGCCAATATAATGACTTAGATGAATTATACGTATGGTTTTTGTAGTGCATATTTAGTTACAGCTAGCTAAGTTGTTATACTTGATTCTTGTATCTTACGTATTTAAGTCTCAATCACTAATTAGAAGTTTAAAAGGCCTATAATTAGCAGCAGTAAGCACATGAAGGCTTAACAAACTAAGTCAGTTGCACATTTCTCGGTTCTAAATGTAGGTAGCATCCTCCTATAAATACCCTCATTCTTCTTCTTCATAACTCGCACCATCTCTAAACTCTCTTCTTTCGCTTCTAATCTAATGGATTTCTTCCTGACCTCCATTGCTCTTCTCACCCTTCTCTTTCTCCTCACCCTGATTCTCCTCCTTCCGTCCATGACCGGCCCTCCACCTCCACCTCCACCACCACTACCCGCACCTCCATCTCCGGCCAACTACGGCACCTCCACCTCCGTTGAAACTGGCTCCAGCTTTACTCCGTCTAACCCGCCGCCGCCCAGTCCGGCACCATTGCCGGCCACAGCTGAGATATGTGTTGAAGAAGGGGAAGAAAAGGTGGCGGTGGTGCAACGGCCTCGTGGAATTGGAAGGAGGTTGGCAAGAGGACTCAGACGCCTTGCTTGCTGTTGCACGTGTCCGAGGACTGAGGACTGAGTTTAGGCTTTAGAGTTTGTTAAATAAGTAATTTTCCTTACTAATGTTTGTAAGAGTTGAATTTAATATTAATAATAATTTTTTTTTGCCTTCTGCATTTCTGGGTTTTTAATTTCTATTATTGCAATTGTTTGTGATACAGTTTCCTTTTTTTTTCCAAAATATTTGCCTCTGTACATTTTTGTTAGAAATTTTGTAGAGTGGTTCATTGTCATTGTCACTCTTCAAAATATAAATAAATTTTGAAAGAAAATACAACTTTAAGTACAAAATAAAAGGAAAAAAAAATGTACAAAATGAATCAAAGCCCTATCTAAACGTGTCTGTACAATTAAACAAAAGATTGTTTTATTTCTATATTTCTATTTTCTAAATGCAATTATAATTTGCATGATAATGTTTATTTATTATTTCCACTTGTATGCATATTTGCTTGTTTGTTCCTTATATCATGTGTCAACTTTAATCTTATCGAGCTGAGTAATTTCACATGTATAAATTTGCTAACTATTGAGTTTTACTATCATAAAACTCATCAACAACACAACTGAAGGAAGACTGACTAATTAAATTATACATTAGAAGAAAATCCTGGCTCTTGAAATCTAAGAATCCTGGAAATTAAATACTGAATTACTAAATCATAGATTTGAAATCTCCAACCAAGAAAAGAACTATAAAACAAACGGGAAATGCAAGTCTGGATATTCGAAAAGATCGCAAAAAGGAGAGTTCTTTATCTCTATCCATGGAAATCTCAGTACAAAAGATCTCCAGTCTGCACCTCCTCCAGCTCAGTCCTCGAAATCTCACCTTCTTCTCCAATCGAATCTCCTCTTCGCCTCTTAAACGATGCAAAACCACGCCGCGTGGGCCCCACTGTCAGTCTCAACTCCGGCCGGCGGTGGCCCGGCCGGCCACGGCCCAGTTGGACGGGAGCAAACCGGCCGGTCCGGTGAGAATTACGGCCGTTGTTGGCGAAGGAAGCGTCAGCCCGTTGAAGGAGACGCCATGGGAAGAAGTCATGCGTCACACCGTAAGTACAGAAATACTGAATATTCTGTTATATTGCCTAATATTTCATTTCAATATATAAATTTTGTTTCATTTATCGTAATATTTTTACAGGCTGAGAGATTGAAATGGGTGGACGAAGATTTCGAAATGCGAGTAATCACAGATAAATCCACCGAATTTCAAAATTCAAAAAACGAAATCTCAAATTCAGATTTGCTAGTAAACATCGCAATTCAAAAGGAAGACTCGGTAGAATTCATCCTAAAATACTCCTCAAAAGTCCCCAACATAATCTCCTTCGAATCCTCGCCAAACTTACCAAACAAACTCAACGGAAAAACAATCCAAAACAGCTCCAAAAACTCAGACCTCAAAACCGTCTCTGACGCGTGGGAAAGACGAAACTCTGACGACATCCGTTTTTGCATTTTGGTCCTCATAAATGCCTCTATTCGCCCCGTCTCTTCCCTCCAAAACCTTCGAGCGAAAGGCTTATCAACTTTAACTTGCATGGTCAAAAACTGCGCCCCACAAATAATAAACTGCTTGTTAGACCCAAATTGCAGAAAGGCCCTCCAATGTTTGAACAATTGCAGTCCAACCGACCAAGTGTGCAATTACAAATGCCTCGCAAGTTATGAAAGCCCGAATCTTGAAGCATTTTCTTTATGCGTATTACAAAAGCACAATTGCTTGAATTTAAACGCGGAAATATCGTACAAACCTTACATTAAACCATTAGAAACATTTAGAGGGACCAAATTGAATCATAATTTGGCTGAGGATTTGTTTATCGGTTGGTTGGGGAAATTAGGGTTTAGTTGGAGAGTTGTTTGTGGGCAAAATCCTGCATATGATCAGTTTCCTTGTCAGTACCAGCTTTTTTACAGGGGCAAAAAGGGAAATTCGGTTTGGTACGAGCCGGTTTTTCAAGTCAAAACCCTAGATGGAGATTTGGTTTGGAGGAGAAGGAAGTACAGAGTCAAACGGTCAACCGTACCAGGTAAATAAAAATTTGAATATCTTTTGTAGAATATTTAAAATTCAGAAATAATGTTCTTTGTTTGTTGTTTGTATTAGATAAATAATAGTGCTTATAAACTTTATGCACACGCAACAAGTCATATTTTAAAACGGACATGCTGTAAAATTTCTAATATAAATAATAGATTCTAAAAATTTTCTACTATTTACCTGATATAAATAATAGATAAATAATGTTATCTAATAAAGAACATCTATTAGTCAACAACAAGGAGAATCTTTTACAAAAATAAATTTGGCAATTGGCAGACGTAGTTGAAAGTCTGAATGTTTCGAAACATTATCAGTTTTAAAATTTAACTGACTTGTGTGTGTATGGAAAGTTTGTAAATAACATCGTTTATCTAGTATTTATGTTATAAAAGGGTGTTAAGGGTTTTTTTTCTTTCAAAAATCAGTTTTTTTTTAATATTAATAACTTCTTTTTTATAAAAATGAGAAAACGTAAAATAGAGGGCTTTTTAGAAAATTTTCCTTCTTTATAGTTTTGTAAGTACATTCTATTTCACACATTTAAACAGCGGAATGGTTTCAAAGTAGTCCTTAAAAGTCAGACTTTATGTTTCTTTTGAAAAATAGTTACATATATGTAAATATTTTTTTTGAATAATATACTTAAATATCTTATTTTATTATTACTTTTTTTTTCATTTTGGGTGCATTTTATTTCACGATTTTAGATAATGGAGTGATTTAAAAGCAGATTCTTTCTTTAATTTCCCAAAAATCAATTTTTTTATAAATATGAGAAAATATAAGGGCTTTGGAAGAAATAACATGTACATAATTTTTTTAAAAACATACCTTAATATATTTCTTTTTATTTCCTCCTAGGTATAATATTTAAACAACATACACAAATACAAAAACTTTTCCATATACACAAACCTTTTTTTTAACAATACACAAACATTTTATTTTATTTTCCTTTTAGGCACATTTTTTTCACGGCTTAAAATAACAAGTCAGGTATTTTCTTTTGTAAATATGAATGAGAAAACACATACATTTCTTGAGAAACTTTCCATCCACATAATTTCCTCTTTCAACAATACACACAAATATCTCATTTCATCATTATCTCACATTTTAGGTACATTTTATTTCACGGTTTTAGACAACGGAGTAACATCAAACGAGTTCTGGACAATAGTGGACGCATCAGACTCCTTATCCTGGGCACTATTCCACTATACCGGTGCAGCAAGCAAAGCCGGTCTATCGTACACCGGGTCCGTGCTGGTCACTCCTGACGGGAACTACCCTGCAATTGATGAGGATTGCAGGAAAATAGAATTGGCATTGGAGAAGTGTGGGATTAGGAAGTGGGAGTTGTATGATGTGGATAACGGGTGTTGTGAGGGCGCGCCGTTGGGGATTCCGGAAGGTTCTAGATTGCATGAGAGTTTAGTGTTTAGAGAGGAGATTTTAGGTGTATAGAGACCTTTTTTTTTAAATAGCATCGAAAAACATAATTGAGAAAATAGCGTTTAACCAAGTTTATTTGCGAAACTAGCGTTTTCTCGAGCTGTTCTATCGTTTCTTGCATAAAAAAAATTTATTTAATTACTCAAAACAATTTAAATAAGTAGCATTTTCATTGGCTGAAGTGGCGAAAGTCGTTTTTAACACCAGACTAGTCCTAATTAAGCGCTTCCAAACTCGAAATTTGATTTTTCAAACTTTCAGGGGCAAATATTATACTTCCGCCAAACCAGTGGGCGAAAACGCTAGTTTTGCAAACAAAGTTGGTCGAACGCTATTTTTTGAATTAAATTTTTTACGCTATTTTAAAAAAAAAACGGTGTATATAATATATATAATTTTTCTTTTTCTTGTGCGTGTTGTATATGTGTTTTGGCTGAATAAAATAGAATATTGTCTAATTAATTAGACTAGAATATTTTAATCGTGTTCTTTATTTCGATAGAAATGTATAAAATTATAATGATGTAAACTCGGAATAATATTTTTTGAGTTAATTTGGTCTTCTAAATCATGAGTTTAACCTGATAAAATGAATTTTACTCAGTTCCACCAGCTGTTTTTTTCCTTAATTAAGCGTGTTTAAGGGTGCCAAATGGCCGGGATCAACAAAAATGAAAAAATCACAAGTTCCGCCACGCCAGAGGCTCTGCAGAAGTGTTAGATACTGAATTATTTTCAAAACAATATCACCTGATTAATTATTCTTCAAAAAAGTACTACTTTGAAAAAAAAAATCATCATACATAATCTGAGAACTCCAATCCTGGATCCTAATAAATTCTAAATTTCAAACATCAAAACCCTAAACCCTAAACCTTAATCCAGGATTTAATTTCCATGAGAAGAAATTACTCAATTTAAAAAATTTAAACACGTAAAAAAAAAAAAATCTTTGTTGGCTTTAACGTATGGTGGTTATATGCATAACAAAAAAATTTCCAAAGAAAATAAGAGTTACACATGAAGTTTATGAAATGCTCATTAATATCCTTAGCACCATACTTGAGGATCTTTGTTTTCTGAACCGATTTTACTAAATAATATAATATGAATATATAAACATATGACAAACTTGTATAATTTATATGTTATTTTACTTAGAGGTGGCAAATGGGCTTTGTTTTCTGAACCGATTTTACTAAATAATATAATATGAATATATAAACATATGACAAACTTGTATAATTTATATGTTATTTTACTTAGAGGTGGCAAATGGGCTTTGTTTTCTGAACCGATTTTACTAAATAATATAATATGAATATATAAACATATGACAAACTTGTATAATTTATATGTTATTTTACTTAGAGGTAGCAAATGGGCGGGTCGGGTCATTTTTATGTCCGGGTTATATTCGGGTTTGGTCAACACAGATCGGGTCGAGTCGGTTTGTGATCTTGTTTCGGTCGGATCTTTTTCGGCTCAAGAATTTGTTGGGTGAATTTTGGGTCGGGTCGACTTGTATTCGGATCTTGTTCCGGCCGGATTAAATGGGTTTGGGTTATTTCGGATTCGGGTTGACTTGATATTCGGGCTTCGGACGGATCGGACGGGTCCTTCGGGTTCGGGTCATGTTTGCTAGCTCTAATTTTACTTCATAAAAATTTAATAAATTTATATAATGTATTGGTTTCTTCCTTGAGTATCCTAATTTAATTTGAACATTCTAATTTAATTTGCAATATCAACCATATCTAAAATTTTCAATTTGAAAAGTCATATAATTTTTCAAGAAATGAGGAAGAGAAGAAGGTGAAACATGAGAAGCATCTTTCATTATAGTGGAAAATTAATGTGCTAAAATATTTTTCTATATACTGTTTTATATAATGTTTTTATTCTTTATGTATTTTTTATTTTCGAAATTTGTAGACTATTTATATACTGTTATTACACTGTTAATAAGTTATATATATTATTGTCGTGATTTCGGTGTGTTACAGTGCGCCGTGACATATTAGGTCCATTTTTCGATTTCTTTGTTGTCAGAAGAATCTAATCTGAGAATTCAAATCCTGGATCCTAGCAAATTCTAATCTTCAAATCTCAAAACACAAGATTTCAAATGCAGGATTTAATTTCCATGAGAAGAAATGACTCTTAAACACCTCCAAAGAACAAAATCTCATTCGTTAATGGAGTCTCGTGTTTTCTCTCTTCTCCAATCGCGTCTCAATTCAAAAACCATCAAACAAATCTACGCCGTTTTTCTCAAACAGCAACTCGATCCAACGTTTCTCTTCTCAAATCTTGCGTCAAATCCTTCCATAATAAACTATGCCCATCACCTGTTCGACGTAATTCCTCAACCGGATTCGAATCTCTTCAGCTCTCTCATTTCTTCATATTCAATGCTTTCTTTGCATGGTCAAGTAATTAAAACTTTCTTCTCGGCTTGTAAGAGGAATTTAAGCATTCCATTTGGCGCAATTCCACCTGTTTTGAAGGCGTGTGCTTCAGAAAATGCGAAATATGAAGGAAAACGGATCCACTGTTATGTTTTTCTTCATGGGTTTCACTCAAATGTGTATATACAAACCTCCCTGATAGATTTCTATGCTAAGAATGGTGAAATAATTTATGCAAGAAAGGTGTTCGATGAAATGATTGAGAGAAATCCAATTCCTACTAACTGTTTAATAACTGCTTATTCAAAATGTGGAAATATAATTGAAGCACGAAAGCTGTTTGATGCAATGCCTCAAAGAACATCAGCTTCATGGAATTCCATTATTGCTGGTTATGCAAACTTAGGAGATTATAAAGAGGCATTGAAATTATTTAACTCAATGCAAAACGAAAATTTCACACCGAATTCAATCACTTTTGTGACGGTTTTGTCCTTATGCGCAAAACTAGCCGATCTAGAAACCGGGTTAAGAGTCAGGGACTTAATCATAAATAATAATTTAAAAAAGGACATTTTTGTAAAAACGGCTTTGTTAGGAATGTATGTAAAATGTGGCTTGGTAAATGAGGCGAGAAAAGAATTTGATAGTATTAAAAATAAAGATGTATTTGCATGGAGCTCCATGATTAGTGGATATTCGCAAAATGGAAGGGCCAATGAAGCATTAGAACTTTTTAAAAGTATGATTTTGCAAAATTGCCAACCTAATGAAGTAACTCTTGTCAGTGTTTTATCAGCTTGCGCTCAAATCGGTTCGGTAGAAATTGGGGAAAAAATCGGTAAATATGTAGAAAATTATAAATATAAATATAATGTACATGTTGGTTCAGCTTTGGTGGACATGTATGCAAAATGTGGAAATATTAAAAAAGCCTGTAAAGTGTTTGATGAAATGCCTGAAAGAGATGCAATTACTTGGAATTCAATGATTAGAGCCCTTGCATTAAATGGGTTTGCAAAAGGCGCGATTAATTTATTTAATTTAATGAAACAACAAAATTTTAAACCTACCGATATAACGTTTAATGCTGTATTAACTGCCTGTACTCATGCCGGTTTGGTTGATTTAGGGTTAGAAATATTCAAAAGTATTGAAACTGAGTATAAAATTGAACAGAACGTTGAGCATTTTGCATGTATTGTAGATCTGTATTGTAAAGCGGGAAGAGTAAATGAAGCTTATAAATTCATTTTACAAATGAAAATTGAACCAAACGCGATAATTTGGGGGAGTTTGTTAAGTGCTTGTAGGGTTTGTAAGAACGTTGAATTGGCAGAAATATCAGCGAAAAAACTATTCAAATTAGAGCCTGGAAATTCGTCAAATTATGTCGTTCTTTCGAATATTTATGCCGATGCCGGAAAATGGGATAAAGCGAGGGAAATTAGGGATTTAATGAAGAGTAAAAAGGTCGAAAAATTGAAGGCGTATAGTTGGATTGAATTAGATGGAGAAACTCACAAGTTTTTAGTAGGAGATTCGAATCATATTAAATGTGATGAGATTTATGACGTGGCTGATTTATTAGGGCTGCATTTAGAATGGGATAATTTCGATCATAATTTTGAATTAGAGCCTTTATGATGAATTTGGAGTTGCATTTTTTGTGTTTTTTTGGTGGAATAATACAATCAAGTAGATATTTTTATAACGAATGTAGAATTTGTTTCTTTTTATTTATGATGCCTTCCTCAAATTTGGTCTTATTGATTTGAAACTAGAAATGCAATTAATATATCTCTCTTATAACAACAAAGATCCAAAGAAAAAATACTGCAAAAAAATAATTACCAAAATAATTAATACAAAAATGAGAAAATCCTCGTTTTCCACAAAACATCCAACAAATTCCAACGCTTATAAGCTTATTATTCTTATTACACAAAAATTGAGCTTAAAAAAAAGCTAAATTATTTCAATTAATTCAACCATAAACAAAGTTTCCAACTTTTCATTATTTCAATTAAATCAACCTTACAAAATGTTATTAATTTTTAATTTTGTTTTATTATTTATTTACCAGCCGAACTTTTTGAGCAGATCCTTGGTTCTTTTTCTGAGGCGCATAAAAACAATCACCATGCAAGCTAAAATCCAAGGAGGAAAATTTAATTTTGACAAACTGTCGGTATTTAACCATTTTGGCATCTCTTTGAAGAAAATCACGATTAAAAGGATGCAAATCACAATTCCAAGTAAAATCTTTGTTACTGGCATCACCATTGAATCCTAAAAAAATAGAAAAAAATGAGAATTAATAAAAAATTGCTATCACTATTCACTAGTACACCTACAAAGCTTCAAAATATCATGTATACCCTCACAAAAATGAGAAATGTCATGGATAACCCTGCAAAATATCATGTATAGCCTAACTTATTTGTTCGGAAAAAAAATCTAAATACCCTTTCAGTTCTTACTTATTTATTTACAAAAAAATAATGAAGCGGGGACAATTTAGTGATCTTTTGAAGCAAATACTGAATGGCGCCGCCAATCGCATACATGATATTTGTTATAGGGGTATCCATGATATTTCATATAGTTTATAATATATTCCATGATATTTATTTTCCACATAGCAAGGGTATATACCACATTTCGAGATTTTGTAATGGCATACATGAAATATTTAAATTCACCACAAAAAGGAAAAAGAAAACTGAAATGAAGAATTGAAGAATGAATAATTAAAATGAAGAATTAAATCAGAATAAATCACCTTTGGTTCTCCGTCAAGAACAACAACAGATCCATCCGTATAAGACATAATCGATCTGCCATTTTTGGGGTTGAATCGGATTGCCACGCCTCGTTTTCCCTCGTCAGGATTGAAGGAGTGGATCGACTTCAACCCGAACTTGTCGAGGATGTCGCCCACCTCCAGCTGGTTCTGCTCCCACCCGCCCAGCTTCGACGGGAAGACCTGCGCCGGACCTTTGCCCGACCGGTACAGCCGCACCTCCACCTCCGGCGACTTTATCTGCACCGATTTTGGATTGGGGTTTGGACTGGATTGGGATTGAGATTGAGATTCGGATTGAATTTCTTGAATTGGTTCCATTGTTTGATCTGTTTCGTTTTTCTTCTGTTAATTCTTGTTTTTGAATTTCTGTTGAAGAAGATGAAGACAGATTGGTATTTTAATTTGGGAAATGGAAAATGATACTGTAGCCAATATACTATTTTGATTTTTTAAAATATATATTGTTTATCGAATGAATTTTTATATACTGTTTGTTTTCAGTTTATATATTTTTATATATTATTTTTTTATTTTTTAGAATATATACTGTTTTACCGAATGAACTTTTTATATATTGTTTGTTTTTAGTTTATATTTTTTTTTCAGTTTATATATACTGTCGTTACAGAATTGTTAGAGTATATCTATAGCAGCTCCTTTTTAATTTTAAATTGTAAATCTTAAAGTCTAAAAAAGAAAAATATAAGGAAATAGAGAAAAAAGTTATTGGGCTGAAAGTGATAATTTGGGCTATTAAGGCCCAGATTTAATGACTGTTTTTAAGGGAGGTAAAAGAGGGAAAAAGAGTGATGATTTTGATTTTTTAGCTAAAAATGGGAGAAATGCTGGAAATAAAAGCAAGTTAAACGAGACACTTATTCTACCCCTTTTGTCTAAAAATGGAGAAACAAAGAAATGTAAGTGGACTGTACTGACCAGCCTTCTTTTGCTTGTTCTTCAATCCACTTCTTTATTCTTTGCCTTCTTTCTTTTACCTCTTTTAATTTAATTACCATAAATTACGGTTAGTAAGATTAAATAAATCAAAGAAGAATAATTAAATAAATAAATGGAGAATCTACTTTTTTTTGTTCATGGTACTGATCATAAAGCTTGTGAAGTCCAAATAATTAATGAACCATTTAAAGTGATATAAAGTAGTAGAGATTTTTCAGAAATAATTGGACAGCATGATATTTCTTAAGCTTTAAGTGAGAATATAACTAATATTCAGTGAAAATAAAAATGGAAGTAATGATAAAATCAGTCAGATGGAACATAGAGATGACAAGAGCTATTTAAAATGCTTAGCTTATCATATATATACGACTCACAAATAATTATATATAACAAGATCATATAAAGACTAAGATCTGAACTTTATTCCAATTTCATGAAGAATATATTTGATTGATACAGACAACCTAATAAATAATAACTCAAGCAGACATGGCGACAATATTTCAGGCATCACTTTACCATAAAGCTACGAAAGCATTTCTCTTTGCTTATTTTTTTTATGAATAAATTGAGAAGGGTTCAAAGCCCCTCACCCAATGATTAGATTAAAGCATTTCTCATTGCTCAGACATTGCTGGAGAAACATTATACATAATAACCAATGTTTATTGATAAAAATATATATAAATACCAATCAAAATGATACCTTATGTAATAGACCAATTTGAGAATTTGCATTAAACAAAAAACTAGTCAAAATCAAAATGATATAATTACCTCTGTGTCCACACATAAGAGAAGATATAATTAAAAAAAAAAAGAGGAAATTCAGAGAAAAAAAAAGAGAATCTATCTTATACAGATTTATAACACATAATACAAATTAAAGAACATGGCAAGCAATAGATGTACATAAACATAAGGATATAAAGTGTGTAATAGTAAAAACAAAAAGCACGCAGAATCTAATAAATTTAACACTGTTGTATCCATACAAACATGCAACATAAGGAATCCTTATTTTATTCTCCATGAATTAAAATCTATCTTATACGTATTAAAATCTTGTTTATTTCTCCATGCATGCATTACGCATTACACTCCTCCCATTTGTATTCAAATGGAGAAATCTTCACACTATAGAAGGATGTACCATTTACTTTCTAACTGGAGAGGAAACTCATCACAAAATCCATACTTTCTATACATAATCTTCATGCTACTCACCAAAATTTGAATCTCTTCTTTTCAAAACAAACAAACAAAATGGTTTCATTCAAAAACATTTACCATGTTTTTGAAGAAACAATTCCACTATACTGCACCATGATTTTAGCTTATTTATCCATTAAATTATGGAATTTATTCAATTCTGAACAAATCAATGGAATAAACAAATTCGTCTCCAAATTCTCAATCCCTCTTCTCTCATTTCAAGTAATTTCTTCAAACAATCCGTACAAAATGAACTTAAAACTCGTTTTTTCTGACTTTCTTCAAAAAACTCTTTCATTTTTCATTTTTGTTTTTGTAACAAGAGTATTTTTTCGGAATAATTTCGACCGGATAATTACCGGTTTTTCGGTTTCTACTTTGCCTAATACTTTGATTATTGGTATTCCATTGTTGAAAGGAATGTATGGTGATTTGGCGGTTGAGTTAATTATTCAAATAGTCGTTTTACAAAGTTTGTTTTGGTATATTTTTCTCTTGATTTTGTTTGAATTTAGAGCTACAAAAGCCAATGTTTCAATGGCTGATCATCAAACTGCAGGTAAGCCTTTTAGAAAAATTTTATTATTTAATTAAATAATATGATTATCATTTTTATTATTGATTTTTTGTAATCTTGTTTTTTTGAAGAAGAGATGGAGTCTCATGAAGAAATGCAAGTAAACGGAGGAAATGACGAAAAAGCGCCTTCAAAAAGATACTTGAATATTTTATCTTTTATATCAATTATCGCGAGAAAATTACTGATTAATCCTAATACTTATGCTAGCTTAGCAGGGCTAATTTGGTCTTTAATCAGTTTTAGGTAAAGATATAATCATATAAATATTTAAAATCTAATTTATTTTCTTTCATAAACTAATACATATAATATAAATGCAGGTGGAATATAAAACTACCAAAAATAATTAATAATTGTATACATATACTCTCAGATGGAGGTCTTGGCATGGCCATGTTTAGCCTAGGTAAGTTCAAAACATTATCATAAAAATAATCATTACATAAAAATTAACATTTCTTAATTTTATTAAAAAAACTTATTACTTTTTATTGAAACATTATAAACTATTTTGTATTTAGGGCTTTTCATGGCTTCTCAATCTAAAATAATCACATGTGGGGCCCGCATGGCAGTTTTATCATTGGGTTTAAGGTTCATTTTAGGGCCAGCTTTGATGGCTATTGCATCATATGCGATTGGATTGAGAGGTTTATTGCTAAAAATCGCAATTATTCAGGTCAATTCTTTTATGAAATTACTTGAGTTTTGTTTTTATTGAATTATTACTTTTTTGATGAAAAGTTTCTGAAAGAAGGAAATTAATTTTGGGAAATTTAATAATACAGGCAGCTTTACCACAAGGCATAGTGCCATTCGTGTTTGCTAAAGAATATGGTGTTCATCCTGATATTTTAAGCACAGGGTATTCATTTTATCTAAAAAAAAAAATTAATTAATGTATTTACATATTTGCTGTTATTTATTTTTTGGCTAATATATTTTTTATCAATAGGATAATTATCGGCATGATTATTGCGGTGCCAGTAGCACTGGTGTATTATTTTCTGCTTGGTCCTGAATAATATATTTATGATTATTATTTCATGAAAAGAAGCTCAAGACATACATTATTTTCTTTTTCTTCTTCTATTTTTTCGTGTAAATAAATAGTATACAAACAAAAGAATACAATGAAACCAATTGTATACAAGTTCCATAGTTACACGATGTTAACTTGTTTTAAGATATCTTCAAATAGAAATATAGTAAATTATTCTTTCTGTTTTAGAGCTTATGATTATATACACAAATACGTTCGAATTTCAGCATAAAAAAATGAGCAAGACTGAAAACATACAATTTGCAAGTCAAAATAGTATATACCTCTACTAAACTTCCATTATTACATAATAAAGTACTGGTACTACTTTTTTATTTATCATATACTCCATACTTAATACTAATACTATAAAATCTATACAAATAAACTCCTCTCGCTCTTTCTAACATTTCATTCCAATTTCCAAACTTTCAAAACTCAAGATTTGAAAATGAAATCAATTTCTCGAATATTCTATTTTTTATCAATTTTTATGAAGCTTCCCAAACTTTATAATCATTTCCCTCAGCGACTAAACTCCAGCTTTTATTGTTCTCATTATTATTTCCAGGCTCGTAAAAACCCGGCCCGATTTTCATCGCGATTTTCTCGTCGATTTCGGCTGCATATACATCCCTCTCTGCCTTTGTTATTTTAACCTGAATAATATATTAATAATATTTTGAATAATGAAAATTAATGAAGAATTTTTGGGGATTTATGTTTATACCCCTGTAGAAACTTAAAAATACCGTCTATACCCCTATAAAACATAAGAAATATCACTTCAATTTACTAAAAAAAATAGCATGCATATCCGTACAAAACATAAGAAATATCTCGCATATTTTCCTCTCAAATTGTTTTCTCATCTTTTATATACAAATAATAAGTGCGAAAATGAGAACTACTCAAAACAAAAATAGCGAGAAAAAGAGACAACTTAATCTAAAACAACACAATAATACGAAGCGCATCGATGATATTTCTTATCTTCCGCAGGGGTATACAAGTCATTCCCCCCAAAACAATCACCAAAGGATGAAAACCAAAAACCAAAAACCAAAAACCAAAACCAAAAAACTAAAATTAAAATTAAAAATGAAATTAGGGTTGAGAAAATAAATATAACATACGAGGCTGCGGCAGTGGATGCTGTTGCGGCGGCGGAGAGAGATGAGCTGCTGGAGCTCGTGCTTGAAGTGAGAGAAAATGTGGTCGAAGAAGACAGCTGGCGTGCCTGGATGAGTGAGAATGTACGCGTAGCCCTGCATTTCTTTGCCTGACGGAAACCTCCAGTGGCCCTTGAATTTTATTTAAATGTATATGTATGTATATTTATTAGTTTGATTAATTAATTCAGTTGCAAAGTAGGAAAATTAAGGTTGTAATAACGATAATGTTAATAATGATTTCCTCGAAGAAAAAATAATATTAATAAGAGCATTTTATCAAAAAATAATAGAAATACTATAATAACCATAATTTTAATTATAATTTTAATAAAATTTTCTCAAGTTAATAATAATAATAATAATAATAATAATAATAATAAAAATAATAATAAAAATATCAATAATAATAATAATAATAATAATAATAATATTATAATTATTATTACTATAAGAGTAGAACTTGAAGAAAATATGATTTAATAATAATAACAACAATAAAGAACCTGAGTGGAGCCAGTATCGTGATTCTCAACAAAAGTGACGGCCCGCGACGGCCACCAGCCCAAGACACCTGGCGGCTTCCCTTTCTCATCCCTCAGTCTCCAGTACTCGCATTTCACCAGCGCCTTCCAAAAAACACAAAAAATCATAAAACAAACAGAAATTCACAAAATCAGGTAAATGTATCATTAGTTCTTGTACTTTAATTCGATTGCGATTTGGTCCCTGTACTTTCAAGAGTTGTGCATATTTCATAAAGTGTACAGGGAAGGGACCAAGCATGTCGAATCAACAGCACAGGGACTAAATTACAATCCGACTAAAGTACAGGGACTAACATTTAAAAATAATAAACTTAAAAATTTCTTACCGTATGCAATATCCCTTTGGTGGTGACGTCAAATGACTAGTCGCATTAATCCAGTCGATAATCCTCTTCCTGTAGGCATCCTGATTATAATCCATCAGCAAAATACGGCAAAGTACGGCGAGCTGGCGTCCAGGTACTCGTCAGAGGATTATTGATTGGATTAATGTGACCAGTGGGAAGGCCGAGGCCTTTGACGTCACCCCCAAAGGGAATTTGCATACTGTATGGGCTTATATTCTTTCCTTTTTTTGGTTTAATATTCCAAAAAATAAGGGATTCTTTTTTTCATAAATACCCTAAACCCTAAACCCTAAACAAAAACAAGGTTTTTTCCAAAATTCCCCATGAAAAGTACATTCCAGGAAATTAAAATAAAAAAACTATTTAAAATAAAAAAAACCCTATATTTGTCGCTATTTTAAAAAAAAATCCCTTACTTTTCAGAATATTAAACCAAAAAAAAAAAAATTCACAATATTAAACCAAAAAAAAAAATTTAATCCTAAATTAAAATTAAAAATAATAATTAACTCACAGTATGCAAAATCCCTTTGGTGGTGACGTCAAAAGCCCTCGCCTTCCCGCTGGTCGCGTTTATCCAGTCGATAATTCTCTGTCGATGCGTGTCCTGATTATAATCCATCTTGTTGTAGGTGTAGCCCAAGGAGTCCCAGTATTCGCCCACAGCAAACTACAGGAAGCTGGATTCGATGTAGTCCTTCACATACCCATTATTGACTGGATTTAACGCGACTCGTGGGAAGGCCGGGGCTTTTTACATGATTACCAAAGGAATTTTACACTCGTATGGATTTACAATCTTTCTTTTTTTTGGTTTAATATTGCAAGAAATAAGGGATCTTCTCATAAATACCAACAAATATACGTTTTTTTTTTTTTGGTGCAAAATTCCGCATAAAAACAACAAATTAAAATAAAAAACGCTATATATGTTGGTATTAATGAAAAAATGCCTTTTTTCGGAATATTAAACAATTCAAATGCTAATTATTTTTTTAATTTCTCACCGTATGCAAAATCCCTTTGGTGGTGACGTCAAACGCCCCCGCCTTCCCGCTTGTAGCATTGATCCAGTCGATAATCCTCTGTCGATGCGCGTCCTGATTGTAGTCCATCTCGTTGTAGGTGTAGCTTAACGAGTCCCAGTACTCGCCCACGGCGAAGTAGGGCGAGCTGGACTCGAGGTAGTCCTTCACGTACCCGCCCCAGAATCCGCGCACGAAGTCCAGCCGCCACCCGTCGTACCCCACTTCATTCCTGGAAAGGAAAAATATTCCATTTTGATTAAATTATCACTAAATCGAATTGCTTATTTTTGCTGAAGGGAAAAGAATCAAAGATTTTTTTATTTTTTTTTTTCTTTTATAATTGGTATCTATTTATTCTGGAGCAGAAACTAGCTAGGAATTCAACCAACTTTCGTAATAATGATAAATAAATATATGAAATGATGGGTCAACTAAAATATTAATAACATAAAAGATTATTTAGCAAAAAATTATTAATTAAGATGAGTCAACTAACATTGTAAGCTAAGATCCTAACAAATAGTATTTTTTTTTTCACAATTTCTAATAATGAGGGGCTTTTTGGAAATTTAAGCATACTGCGGGAGCGTTTTATTGCAAATTTCCCTAATAATTATAATAATAAAAAATATTTAACCCTAATAATTAAGTTATAATGAACCGACCTTAGCCAGTTAAGCCATTCTTTAAGATCATTTCTGACAAAATCTTGAGAGTGGTCAATGTTCGGCGCAGCATGGAAATTGTCTCCGCTGCTCTTGTTCCCCTTCCCCTGAAATTCCACCCATTTCAAATCCGTACAATTAATTCTTTTTCCTTTTTCTACCAACTTAATATTAGAAAGTTTTTTGGGATTCTTTTTAAAAAAACTGTACTTCTCAAATTTATAAAAATAAAAAACCCTAACTTTGGAATATTAAAGAAAACCCCTACTTTTAACTTTCAAAGTTCTCAACCCTTAACTTTCAAATTTTATTTTCGAAGAAACCCTAAATAATATATAAATAATGATGAATAATATCTGAACACATTTGCAAATTCATTCTCTCTTCTTTGAAAACAAATTAAGGTGCTCACAAATTATTTCTCTATAATTTCAAGAGACATAAGAGTTTTTTTTTTCAAAATAAAACATTATAACTTAGGGGATTCTGTAATTAAAAAGTTAAAATTAGGGGACCATTCAATATTCCAAAAGACAAGGTTCTTTTCATAATACCAGAACGCATAAGGGGCTTTCTCAAAAAATTCCCCCTTTTATTTATTTATTTATTTATTATTTTTATCATCCTGACCTGGAAATGGGGGTCGTCGCCGACGACAGCCCGTTCGTCCCAGCTGAGCTTTCCGCCGTAGAGATTCCAAATCCCGTTCTGGTTCTGGTAGCTCGCGCACCTGTGATTTAAAACCACGTCGCCGAGAACTTTGATCTCCACGTCGTGGAACTTGCGCACTATTTCCTTCAGCTGTTCCATCGTCCCGTACCTAAAAAATTAATAAAATAAATAACTGATATAAATAAATAAAATAATTGATAAATAAATAATTGAATAAATAAATCAATAGCTGAATAAATCAACTGAACGAAGGGGAAATTTGCAAATTCTGTTGTGTTTGTAAGAAAATCTGATTCTTGGAATATTAGATTAGAAAAAATCAATATCTTCACCTCTTTTCATGTTAAAAGAAAAACAGAATTTTATAATTTTTTTTAAAAGAAATAATCCGTTTCTCTAATATAGACAGTGAATAAATAATGTTATTTGCTAATTTTTGCACACATGAGACGAGTCAAATAATAAGATCGGGTATTTCTAAGTGTTTCATAACATTTAACAAAATATTCAAAACAGATTCTTTTTAAAATATAAAATTAGGGCGGTTTTTTAAAAAAATATTTTTTTTTATATTCCAAAAGTCAGGGGGGACGTAGGTTTCCATAAACATGTAAAAATGTACACATGCTTTCAAAAATTTACCCAAAACAACTAAAAATCTACACTAAAATTCATACATGAGAGACAGAAACAATTAATTAATTAAATAATAAAAAATAATGAAACAAACCTGGAGTTCAAGTTATACAAATCCTTAGGCATGTACCCTTCAGGCGAGACTGACTCAGTAGGAGGCGGCAACCACACAATACTAAACCCTAATTCCTTCAATTCCCTCGCTTTTTCCCCCAATTCAATATACCATTTCCCCGATTTATGACTCTCCCAATTGAACCCCTGACATAAAATCTCGTGCCCCGTGCCGGTCCCGCTATGCACCAACAAAACCCTAGTTGACTTTGGCTTTGACTCTGACGCGTCAGTTGGTTGACTTTCGGTTATTTCTTCGATTGGTTCTTCTTTTTCAACGTAAACAGCGCGCGAGCTTCTGAAGATGTTGTAAGCTTCTGCGACTAGTTTTTCGATTTCTTGTAAAATGGTTTCTTGGTCTTCTTTGGTTTGACTTTGAATTTCACTTTGACTTTGTGGATCGATGGTTGACTTTTGAGAGGTGATGTTAGTCACAAGGTTTTGGATTCCTGTGATGATTGTTTTGGTGTAGCTCGATTCTTTTTCTTCTTGATTTTGGTCGGTAGTTTGAGAAATTAGGGTTTGGGTTTTTGGGTCTTGGTTTGTTAATAAGGGGATGTAGAAATCCGTGCCTTTGTTATTGATCCAGTTGAATTCGTCGAGTTTTAGAACGAAAAGGAAGGCTTGGATTTCTTTGGGAAATGTGAATGTGCCCTTATTTCCAGATCCGTCTATTTTTGGCTGCCAAAATACAAATGATTAAAATACATATTTATTCTTTTTGATAAATTTTGGTAAGGGAAATATTTAAACCTTACAATAAGAGAAACTTTGTTCAAAAATATTTTAAAAATGATTAGCAGAAATGAACGAATGGTGTTGAGTATTAACTAATGGCACAGACTATTTTTGCAAATTTCACTAAATTAAATAAATAAATAAAGGATATTTCACCTCAAGTTAAGATTGAAGGGATCTTTTAGAAAAGAATCTTAGTAGTTTTAGGATAAATAAACATACTAATTGAAACTTAAAATAGGCAAAATATCGAACATTTAAGTCTTACCATACAAGATAATTTGTAAACAACGAAACAAAAAAGTAAATGAGCGCAAATAATGCATAAATAAGATACCTCAAGTAAAGTTTGAAGGGCCTTTTTGCGAAGAATTTTAGTATTGTTAGGATAAGGCGGATTTGGAATTTCCCAATTATTACTATTATTATTCATAGATACACCCCAATGCACAATTACTTGGTCCGGAATATCCGTCTCAAATTCCACCACATTATTTCTTTCATTTTCTTTATTCACTGTGATTTTAAGAGAGTTTTGAAATTTTTCCTGTTCAAAAATGGTATATTCCTCTTCAAATTCAGTGATCGGTTTTGGGAGAGGATTAGGGTTTGTTTCTTCGTTGGTTTTTATTAACATGCTGGATATTTGCCCAAAGGCCCCTGAAAAGTTGAAAATTTTAAAAAGTATCAGTCTTCATTTTTCTTGTAAAATTTGTATTTCTGAGTGAAATAACTAGTTTTAATGAAAATATGAAATATTGAGAAGCCAAGACCTTGTAATAAGGAAATAACTAAACAAAGAACAATCAACAAAACCAATTTGCTTAAAAACTTAGTCAATTAATTAAAAAGTAGAGAATAGAAGGAAATATGAGTACCCATTCTCCTTGTTAATTTGCATTTCTAGGTGAAATGAAATATCCCTTTTTTTAATACAAGAACTAGAAGAAAATAACCAAACAAAGAACAAGTTACAAAACCGATTTTCATACAAAATCAATTAACTCATCAATCAATTGAATCATAAAATTAACCAATTGAATGATTAATCAATTAATCAATTAACTAATTAATTAATTAACTAATTAATTAATTAAATAATTAATGAATTGAAAATAATTTTGGACCTAGCAAGATGCCAAGACCTGATTTTCCAGCGAAGGAATTATTTCCATCTTGAGTTGAATCTCGTCCTCTCAACAGGATTCTGAAATCCCGGCCTTTGTGTTGAAACCAAGCTCCCTTTTCCTCCTCCTAATTAAATAATAAAATTAAATTCAAAATAAAAAAATTTAGGGAAATTTGAAAAAAGGCCCCCCATTATTGGAAATTGTGAAAAAAAAAAGCTCTGTTCTTTAGGAAACTGCAAAATACTCTGTTATTTAGGAAAATTGTAAAATCCTACTGTGTTATAAATGAATTTTTTTTTTTTTTTTTTTTTTTGCAAATTTCCCAACAATGTTATTAATAATAATACCAAAAATAAAAATATATAGGGAAATTTGCAGAAAAGAAACCCTGCACTACGCTTAAATCGCAGAAAAATCCTCTCCATTATAAGAAATTTGCACAAAATAAAGACCCTCAATTATTTAGAATTACAAAAAAGCTGTAGTGTTATTAGTTAAGTCATCTTAATCGCTCTAATAAGCTTTTTTTTGCAATTTAAGCATAACGCGGGGTTTTTTTTGCGAGTTTCCCAACAAAGACCTCGCACTTCCTTACTAATTGCATAGATCGAAACTGAGTATAACAGATCATATAACAAGTATTAAATTAAATATTTAATTACCTTTAAAACAAAATTAATTGCCACAATTGGCGTATCGCCGTTCATTTCGATTTGCACGATACTTGTCATCTGTCCTTTTGAACTCGACGAAATTTCCCTTAGTGGAGTTTCAACTGCATAATCCTGTAAAATAAAAATAGAATATTGTAGTGAAAAATAGTATATTGTAGTGAAAAGTATGTATATTGTAGGATATTTTTGTCGATTAGTGAAATATTAAATTATTATTATTTAAAGCACTTTTGGTAATTTTGCAGAGTAATTAGAACCGACAAAAGTAAGGTAGTTATTTATAAATACATCCAGTTAAGAGTTTCCAAATGGATTGTATTAAATTTACTTAGATTCTATTAAATTATTAATAATTAAAAAAGAGATAACGAAAAGAATAATAGTAACAAGTCAATTTATTAAGAATAAGTACCAACTAACCTTTTATTAAAAACTAAAACAAATAATCATATAAATAAATATTATTACCTTGATTGGAACTGATCCATCTGGCCTCATTTCTGGCGGAGGCTGGTCCCACTCACTACATATTATAATATTAAAAGTACTCAAATTTAGAAAGAAAAAAATATATATATATATATACTTAAACTAGGGCTTATTATTTGACTAAATAAATGGATAAATAAAGTGCATATTACTAAAAATAATTCTGCATGAAGAATGGCTTCTAAATAAACAAAAAGCACATACTATATATAATATATGTAACAGGGCATATATGTCTATTGACTTATAAATATTTACCGAAAAAAGTAAATAAGATTAAATTGAAAATAATAAAAAATAATAAATAAATCTACAAAAAAGTAAGCGTTATTTTATTAACCTTCCAAGATCATCGTCGTATGTAACGCCCCAATGAAGAACCCATTTCCCTTTGAGATTACAGCCAATCACAAGCCGCCACCTGTACGTATTTCCCGCCACTGGCTCCAGTTTAACCGACACATTTCCTTCTGTCTGTATCAATGCAAAATTTTAAATTTTTAATGATCGACTTTAATTTTGGTAATATTAGGAAATGATTTGTGATTCCGAAAATTTTATTTGCGGTTTCACTTCTTTTTTGTGATTATATTATTAAAATTGCAATGTATTTGTTGGAGTATCAGTCAAATGCGAAGAAACTTTCCAAAAAAGAACAACTTTGTAATTATATAAATATAATATAGAACGAAAGATATATATAATATATTAAATTGTTAAGCAACAGGAAATTCTTCAATCAGCACTCTTACCATGCACTTTTTTATATAAAAATACCTCATATTGTTGAATTTCCATGTAATTGTTTAATTAGATACAGTTTTCAGTAATTTTTCCAGCAATAACTGTTGATCGTTGCAACAAATATCTCAAAAACATAACAAAATAACAAAATCAGAATACCGTTTTGATGCGCTCGATAGGAAAAGTCTGAGAGAAGATCAAATCGGTCTTCTCCTGATCAGAAACCGGCGGGCTCTGCGCAGCAGCCCGCGCCTCCACAATCGGCCGGAGATTACCATCGGAACGGAGCTTCCCCCCGTAGTTCCAGCTAGGAATCACCGGAAAGGGGTGATTCAGAAGCAATCTGGCTCGCTGCTGCTCCCTGAAAGAGAGGCTGGGGTTTTGCACCATGGTCCATTGGTGAATCAATGGCTTGCATCTCATAATCGACATTTTTGATCCCTCGACTCAGAAAGAGAGAATAGCGAGAAGAAAGGAGGAGAAAGAGTGTGGGAGTGAAAAAGGATATTTCTTTCCTTCCAGGTGCTCAACTTTACGTGGATTCTATTTTATATGTTAAAATGATTTAATTAAGCCACGTTAGTCAGTGCAGTGAAATTATATAAAAACTCAAAAAGTATATATAAATATATAAATTGAAAACAAACGTATTCTATAAAACAGTATATATTTTAAAAAAAATAAAAACAGTATATACAAATATATAAACTGAAAATAAACAATATATAAAAATTAATTCTATAAAACAGTATATATTTAAAAATAAATAAAAACAGTATATACGAACATATAAACTGAAAACAAACAGTATAAAAATTCATTCGATAAATAATATATATTTAAAAAAATAAAAACGATATATAAAATATATAGGAACGTGAGAAAACAGTATATAATTTCAATGCGTCGCTTATAGAATCGCTATAGTACCGGGTAGTACCGGGGGGGGGGGGGGGGGGGGGTGATTTCCAATTTTCCTTAAACAAATTTTGTGATTTGGCGAGTGACGGAAAGTTTTCGGTAGTGATTAAAAAGTGACTAAACACGGGATTAATATTACGTAATCTCTTCTCGTTTGGGGAAAAAACAAAAGTGCTGTTCTTCTCACGCTGGAGTTTTTACGGAAGTTTACTTGGGTCTTGACGCGTGAGGCTGCCGGCTGGTGAGTGAATACTGATGGATCGAGGCGGCGAGAGTTGTTGATGGTCTGGTAAGATGTTGTAGATATTGGAAGTGGGGATGGATGAGTGAAGGATGACCGAGGGCGGTGGGACTTATCAGTATTGTTTTGTAACTCCAGCTTGAGTCCCAGTGAGGTGATTGTTGCTGGTTAATGATATGAATTATATCGTATGGTCCTAGAATATGTACAGAAGAGAATAATAATTTCAAATATTATGTATATTATTTTATTATATTACTCATATAATAAATATTAAGATTTAAATAGTATTGCTTTATACTAAGAGATTTTGAAGATTTTTTATTAATGAATGATATCGGTATGATAAGCATTAAAGAAAATACAAAGATACGATTTCGGTAGTTATTCTTTAGTTATTTTAGAAAGAGAGATATGTGAAAGTATATCAGTTTTATTTTTTGTTGTGATATAATTTTGTGATTAAACTCTAATTATTCTTATGATGCTTGACAAGATAAAGTGAGAGGAAATGTTTTCTTGCTATGCATTATTTTTGTAATAATATGTGCTGATGTTTTATATAATAATAATAATTAAGAATTTTTTTTTGGTATAATATTAGTAATAAAATTAGTGAGACAAAAGTGCAATTAGAGGGGCCCATATAAATAGAATATGATGTCCATAGAAAATAACAAAAATGAGGGGACCCAAATACAATAATGCCTCTTAAGTTTTGACCCGTCTCAATCTTTCCTACAACCTTATCCATTTTTCACTAATTTTACTTTGTTCACTTAATTTTGAAATGTCTTTATCTTCTTTGAATTTCTATCATTTTTTCTAAAAAAATGTTGGTAATATTAATTAAGTATAATTAGAGATATTCATATGATATATTAAAATATAATTAATTGTGATTGTGTGGGAGAGGTTCACCACATGGGATTCATGAAGGTTTTGGATTTATGATAGGTTACTCCCACTTTGAGGATCATTCTCTCAAGTGATTACTGATTGAATTGTCGACATTTTCATCCTACAAAATCTAGAATTTTGTAAAATTCTGTCATATTTTATAGATGGATTCATTTTTTTTTTCCAGAAAAATAAGAGACAAATTGGTAATAAAAAAATTCAGTAAATCAAACAAAAATATAAAACTATAAGCGAGTTTATACATTTTGGAAAAGAACAAAATAAAAAGAAACAAAAAAAAGTTCAAATATAATGGTTCATAACTAAAGAACATATATTACTACATTAGGTAGTTATTAAATTAGTGAGAGAAGAGCTAGTTGAGTGATTCAATTAATGTCGTACTAACTAGTAACTACAACATGAATTGAGATATATTTATTGTTGAAGATTCTGTTGTTTTTCTCTTTCCATAAATTTCAACATTCTTTCATGAAGAATATATCACTTGTTTTTATATCTCTCGGTTGTATAAACATTGAACATAATAAAATAAATAATTTTCATTGACTATTTTGTATCGTAAAGATAGAAACTTTGAAAGTATGGGTATTTTTTCTTTCTTTGTTGTAAAATATTCCTCACTTGAGGACTTAAAAAAATGTATATACTAGTGCTACTAAATAACAATTTACTCAAAGTGTGAATAAAAAAATATATTGACAAACCAATATATTTCTAGTAGCTCATGCAACACAACTTATTAAATCATTGCTAGCAGTATTATAAGTTTATAGCTATATATTTCAATTTTATGACCAGTGATATATTTATTTTGATAATTTGTATAATTACCAAAACCAGCAGTGTCTGATTACAAAATATATGATGAAATTACAAAAAAATATTTTTGTAAACACAAAAGTTATAGTAAAATTACAAAAAAATATATTTTTAAAAAAGTATATCTAAGTGTAAATATATATGTGTATAGTTAAAATTATATGGTGAGCACTTCAAGAGCTGGACACTCGGAATAATTTCTCTTCACGAATCTCACAAATATCCGTGAAAAGAAAATCCTCTCATGGAGATTCAAACCATTTGTCATATTCAACAGTCTCAATTCCACCACATGTCACAAAATCAACTACCTTATCTCAACTCTTCATTCTTTTCCCGCTTCTTCTTCTTCTCTTCCCCTCTCTCTCATTTCATGCTAACACTCCATCCACCATGCATTCACTCATTCCCCATCTTCACACGATTGAGCTCCGCCATATCCAGATCAAATCTCCTCCCCGCTTTGCGGGTTCGCCGGAATCCGTTCTCCCAATCCGATGTCTCCTCCTCATCTCCTGTAATGGACTTCGTCTTCTCATTTTTGGTTATAATTCCTATTTTTTTTTATTATTGATTTTTGTTCTCTTTTGGGGAATTATGCAGCTTGATTATGATCCTTTTTCCGATCTTCTGGGCATCGAATCGGAAAATACTGTATTAAGGTGCCAATTCATGTCATTTTTTTAACTTCTTGATCGAATTCAGTATCTTAACTCAAATTGAAACAAATTATTTTACTTAAACTTAACAGGAATTCAAAATCAGAGAAAATAAGATCGTGGTTTGGTCCAAACGGGCAGTATATACGTGAATTGCCTTGCCCTAATTGCAGAGCGAGAGGCTACACACCATGCACAAAATGCGGGATCGACAGTCCCAAATCCGATTGTTCATCATGCAATGGAAAGGTCGGTTCATTTCATTAATTCACTCCTTTTTCTCCCTCTTTACAGTAAGATTGTAAATAATTCTACCAAATGAATTGCAGGGGAAGAGAACTTGCAAGCGGTGCGGTGGCGATTGTGTAATTTGGGAGGAAAAAATCGATGAACGTCCGTGGGAAAAAGCTCGCTCCAGGTTTTTAATTAAATCTGTGATTAATATTTGTATTAATTTGATGAAATTCAGTTTTTAATTTTTTTTTATTTTTGTGAAGATCGCCAATAAAAGTGAAAGAAGATGATTTGGTTGATAAATTGGAAATCAAGCTTGATGCTGTACAGAAATCAAATCGATTTTATAAATCAGTGCCGCCTCAAGTTCGCTTGAAAATCAGCCAAACATTAAAAGTAAGTTATTTTTAATATTTCAAAATAATAAACTCAGTTTATTCATTGAAATATTAAACAAATAAATGCAGAGTCTAAATGCAAAAACGGGACTGTTTAGCAACCATATGAAAATGGTTCATCAAGATCCTGTTTTACGTGCTCAAAGAATCGCCTCAATTAAGGTACTTCAAAACATTTTATTTTATTTTAATTTAATTAATTAATTTATTATTATAAAATATTTATTTTGGATTTTTATGTGAAGAAAACAAAAGGAACAGCTGAAGCGAGAAAAAAAGCATCAGAAGATATGAAGGAATTTTTTATTAATCCAGAAAATCGCATCAAGAGAAGTTTATCCATGAAAGGTATAAAATAAATCAATAACTAAATAAATAAATGTTTCAATAAAATTGGGGGTTTTTATTATGTGAAAACTTTGAGATATTTCTGTGATATTATTTTTTTAGGAGTGAAATTTTACTGTAGTAATTGTGGGCAGCAAGGGCACAGGAAATTTTACTGCCCGATTTTGAAGCAAACGAAAGGCAGCGTGAATTTTAAATGCAGTTTGTGTGGTAAAAAAGGACATAATAAACGTACTTGTTCCAAAAAAACATAAGGTATTATTATTATTATTATTTGGTTTAATTTTTGATTAAATTAAAATAGTGAGATTGTTATTAGTTTTTTTTCCCAATGAGGGAGTGCTTTATTGAATCAGGGGAGGTGTGAAGTTCCGCTCCAGTAGTAGTGGGAAAAAACTAACATATGTAATATATTTAATCATATTAACATGTAAACTTGTGTATTTTAAGTCCAAATTTTGGTATTTATTCTAGCAAATCATTGTCTGATATCGTTGACTTGATCAAATATCAATAATATTATATTTGTTGTAGACCTGGTAATATGATTATTGCAAGTAATAAGCTCCTTGTGTTTTTCTACTTCTCCTTCTCCCCTTTAGATGGCAAGCAAATTGTACTGTGTGATGGTAAGTAAATGATGGTGTAGTGATAAGTGAGGACTATGTTCTGGTCGAATTAAGTTTTGAGAATTTTCATTTATCACAATAATATTGTTCGTTTATTTGTTATCAGTAAAAAAAAGAAAATATGTGAAAAATTATAGTGGGCATGCATGCTGAAATACACTAAAATATTCTTTTTGGCAAGAGATATATCATTTAGAAATAAAAAGTACTAAAATGTTTCTTATTGTGCAAAACGATCTTCATTTTTTTTCCACGAAAAAACAGTATATAGATGCAATAAATATGATATAAGATTAATTTTTTTTAAACAATATATACGTAAATAATGAAAAACAATATATATAGAAAAAATAATATATTGAAAAGTAAAAAAATATATATACAAATTTCAAACAGTCAAAATGTACAAAATTAGCATATATTTAAAATAGTGAAAATAATATATTAAAAAAATAGTATGAAAAACAGAAAATACAATAATATACATAATTAATATATGAGAAAAAAAAGGAGACCTTCAAAAACTCTCTCATTATTTTATAAGTCGAGTCTTGACTGACTAACAAGACAACTCACAATAGAAAACAGAGTAAAAGATAGAATAAGATAAAACAAAACAAAAGAGAGATGGAAGAAGAAGAAGAAGTTGAACGGAGCTCCGCCACTGCCGCCGGCGATATTCTAAGTTTGCCTGAGGAGTTGCTGAAGCAAGTAATAATCCGAACCTCGCCTCTCGACGCTTGCCGTTGCTCCCTCGCCAGCTACTTCCTCTGCCACGTGGCGCAATCCGACGCCGTCTGGGACCATTTCCTGCCGTCGGATCTCCCTTCCATCGTTGACCACCCCGTTGACCTCTCCTCCTCCTCCTCCTCCAAGAAGGAGCTTTACATGCGCCTCTCTGATCCAAACAATCTCATCTCCATTGATGCTGGTCGCACTGTAAGCTAGTTTTGGCTGACGATTAAGCGTTTTTCCTTTTTTATATTCAGAGATGTGGTTTAAACTGTTTGTATTATTGTTCATTCAGCTTTTTGGATTGGAGAGGTCGACAGGTGCTAAATGCTACACATTATCTTCAAGAATTTTGAAGATCGAACATGGAAATAATCCAAAAAAATGGGTTTGGATCCCTCACCCCTCTTCAAGGTAACTATAATCCTTGTTAAAATGAAACTTAATTGTCTATTTAATTTAATTTAATTTAATTTGTTCAGATTTAATGAAGTGGCTCAACTTTTGGTGGTTTACTGGCTGGACATAAGAGGCAGCATAGAAAGCACAAAGCTTTCTCCCAACACGAAATATGCAGCGTATCTCCTCTTTAAACTCATGACAAACTCCAAAGGTCTCAAATCCACAAACATGGAGGCATCCATTACTGTCGGAAAAGGCGATTCCAAATCCAAAATTACATCCTCTGTTCAGCTCGCTGAGAGAAAGCATACTGGAGATCGGCGGTACAGTTCGGTACGGAAGGACGGGTGGATGGAGATTGAGATTGCGGAGTTCTTCAATGGCGATCGTACGGATACTCGTGTCAAATTTCAGCTGAGGGAGATTGATGATTACAACAAGAAGACGGGTCTTCTTGTAGAGGGAATGGAAATTAGGCCTAAAATTTGATTTAAGGATTTCCTTTTTTTTTATCTCGTTTGAAATATAATTGTTGTACTGTTTATTTTGTTTTGAGCATTTTATTACATGATATTAAAATGATCGGATTTGTTTAAATAATGTTGCAATATTAAACATAATAATTCACGAGATATATGGCTTATTTTGTTTTGTTTTGAGCATTTTATTACATGAGATTCAAATGACCGGGTTTGTTTAACTAATGTTGCAATATTAAACATAATATTTCACAAGACATATGGCTTATTTTGTTTTGAGCATTTTATTACATGAGATTCAAATGATCCGACATAATAATTCACGAGACATATGGCTTATTTTGTTTTGAGCATTTTATTCCATGAGATTTAAATGATTGGATTTGTTTAAATAATGTTGTAATATTAGATTCACGAGACATGTGGCTTATTTTGTTTTGAGCATTTTATTACATGAGATTCAAATGATCGGATTTGTTTAAATAATGTAGCAATATTAAACATAATAATCACCAGACATATATGGCTCTATCTAGCCTAAATAAATACAGGAAGAACTAAATGGAAATGATAATACAAGGGATGAAAATGTAATGTATTTTTTTTACAGAAGATTAGGATTATTGCAAAGAAAAGCAGCTAGATCAAAGTCTATTTGATGAAAAGTTTCCATTGTTTTGGAGATGTCAGCTAGGGAAAAAGGAATGCTGTTAAGTTGATAAAAAAAAAATTGTGTTAGTTAAACTAAACATGCATCATTATTTACTATTTTAAACTAATATAAATATGAATTATGAAGTTAGATTTTAATATATTTGTTAACTCTGAACCTTGACCATGAATCATCTTCATCAGGTAGTAAATAAGAATCAGCTGCATAATTTTGAGACAAGGAGGCAAGTACCTAAAGGAAATTAGCATAATTTATTCTCATATTGTTTTTTAAGTTTCAATTTTTGCGGATATTTTTGTTTCATAAATGGAAAATTGCAGTTGAACATGCTTACATCTGATGAAAAATTATTGGTGGGATATTTATCATCATTATACATGTTAGATAAACGATGTAATTGTTGTAAATTAAGATCCTGCAAAGTTGCATGTAAGTTGATTTAATAAAATTATTAGTAAGTAATTTGTGAGAATCAAGAAATAGTTGTTTATTAACAGAGCAAAGTAAACTTGACTTACTGGACACAAGTCTCTGTTTATATTCATGAAAGCGGCATTTGGTTTGTCTTTAAGTAGCTAATAAAGAAATGAAAATTGTGTATGAGAAATAATGCAACTCATTTTGTTTCAGATAATTCAGAACTATAATTTATACCAAGAGTTCAACGGCTTGTTCGACGTGCTTCAATTCATCCCTGGCTGAACCTACAAACTGTAAAGAAAATAATTTTATCAAACAAATGGAAATAAGTGAAATGTGAAATGACACAATTTTTTATTAAAAAAGAGAGTTGTTATCATTATTTATTACCTCTTTAGCATCATAGCACCAAATTTCTAGTTCTATCAAGCATGATTTAACATATTTGCCATAAATAAACGAACAACACTCTGAACTTGACAGAACGCTACAGAAAAAAAAATGATTTATAAAAAATGGTGATAAAAAAGGAAAGTGAAGAAGAAATATGATTTAAAAAATCAAGGAAAAGAGTTATACATACCTGTTAAATAGCTGAAAATTGATAAATGCAAATAGCTGATTGAATAATTTACCTGCTAGGAATTGAGAAACCTAGATAAACGAAACTTAAACCTTCGTAACATTCATAAAAAAATAATCAAATTTTTATTTCAATGAAAAAGATACAAGTACAAATAACTAACAACTTACATGATTGCACTTAACCGTTTCCAAAAAACTGTCCATAATTTTCGTAATATTTTGCAAGCGTTTACTCAACATTTCTTCAGGCAAGTCATCATTTGTTTGAGTGCTCGAGCTTCCTACAACTGTAATTTCCTGAGATTTTCTTGGTTCCTATAAATCAAATTGACATAATACACCACATGTACATGTGCATTACCAAACTTTATACATAAACCATATTTGATACAATAGCTATGTTATATTTATACCTTCATGCTGCGAGATATCTCATGAGCTAATTCTTTCTTTATATTGTATCTTATTTTCTCGTATGTACTATTAAGATGAACAACAAGATTTTGCCTGAATTTTGTAGCCGGAAACTTAATTTTTATTTCTTTCGCAACTCCAATTACTTGTATCAGCAAAGTATTTAGGTTAGATAACCAATAAGCCAACTGATCTGTACGATCTTGACTCTTCATGAAAATAAATTATATATTAATATATTTATTAACATATAATTAGATGCAATTAGTTAGAAAACAAGTGATATAAAACCTGAGTAATTTGCAAGGAAATCTCATTTGAAATTTGGTCAAAAATGGAAGTTTTTTCAGATTCAAACGATCCCCATTTTAGAAGGCATTTGTGTATGACACGAGCAGTTAAAGGAATTCCGTCAGAAAAAACGAGGTTTTGAGATTTACACGTTCTTGTGATAAATTTCTTCTGTTTGGAGGATTCCGTTTTTTCCTAAACGCAAAATTTATTCAAGAATTTATTAAATCAATAGTACGGACATGAATTAATTAATTTAATTTTTTTTAAAAAGAATGTAAAACCTGTGTTAAAATAGCAGTAATTTGTTCTTCAATATTTCTCCCTTGTATTTTTAACTGAGCTTCCTGAATAATTGGTGGTTCTTCACTCGATTCGGAATATTCTGCTGTATGGCTAAAATCTTTTGGAGAAACCTCAGAGAATTTACTAACAACCTTAGTTCATGGTACGAAAACTTAATTAATGAAATCATGAAATTACTTTAGAACTAAGAAGAGGTTAAAATAATTAAACATACTGTTTTTCCATTGGATGTGTGAATATAAACCTCAGATTTGTTGATCCAAAATATTTCTCCGTATACCTGACCTAATTCCGGATCTTTTACAAATACAGGAGCACCCACAAAAATATTTTCCTGAAAGAATTAATATTTTAAACTTTTCCTATTTTTTTTCAGATTTTTTAACTGCTGATGGCTCTGGTTGGTGAAAACAATATATATAAAATCTACATCTTGAAAGCGTTCGTAAACTAAGAATGGAGGTTTGTACTGGAGAGTCCAGTTAAGGAACACGTACCATGCAAAGAAGGGAGTTTTCAATGGAGAGTCCAGTTGTTCATGCGAAGAGGAAGGGAGAAAAAAGAACTTATTTCTCGGCTGATTGGTTTAGAATTTTAGATGAGGAAACTGCTCCACGCCTTTTCCTGTACGGAATGTTAGCATGGAAAAATTCGAAAAAATGTTTTTTTTTATTAAGTGACAATTTTTTTTTATCGTACGTAGGCCAGCTGGCTAATAAATATACCATAGTGTTAATTAGTTTGACTGGGTCAGCACTGTATGTTCTGCATTACCAAAGTATTGCTTATTGTGCAATTATTGGGTTTGTGTAGTGAAAATTGGAAGTCTTAAGTAGTGAGTTTTTTTCTTTATTAACAACTTACTAATTTAAATATGATGTAAAATGATAAATAAATTTATCACATCAATGAACGAGTAATAACTAACCAAATTAATTATCAAAATTTAACTTAATAAACAAATATGTTTGACATGACAATCAAAATAATTATCAGAGTTTTAACTTGGTACATAAATGCGTTTGACATGATAGTTAAAATAATTGTTAGAATTTAATTTACTAATAAACATGGTTGACATCTCACTTCTCACTTAAAAACGATTATCAAAATTTGACTTGATAAACAAATAGAGATGAAACTAGATTGAAGTTAAGGGGGAGGGGGGTCTAGCCCATTAAGTCAGGGATCAAGAGATCATTCACGCTCTCTAGCTCTTTTTTAAGATTTTTTTTTTCATTTCTCAAAATGTCAACAAAAGTAAAGCTCAACACTAAATCGAACCTTGTTCACTCGGCTCAAAGCGTAGCCATCAAACCGAATGAGTTATATTTGTGATATCTAGAACTTAATAGTATAATATATTTTTCTTATTTTTTTTTGGGGGGGGGGGACAAAGAATTATCATAATTTGACTTGACAAATAGCGTGGTTAACATGCCAGCAAAAATAATTATCAAAGTTTAGCTTATTGAACGTAATTATAATTGAAATGACATCCAAAACAATTGTCAGGATTTGACTTGATAAACAATTGTGATTTACTGTCAAAACAATTGCAAGAATTTGACTTGATAAAAAAGAATTTCAATCATATAGATATTATTATATTTCTATTTTAAAATATTCTAATATTCTATCTTTTCACTTAGTATAAATATCTTTTATCACATATATATACTAATATATTTTTTCACACATGTACTAAATACATCTTTTTGTAGCCATAATATCTTTTTAATATTTCGACTACCGCTATATTCTATGTTATATATTAGCACACTTTGTATCTTTTTTACTATAGAAGTATTTTTTATAGAAATAGTTTGCTTTTTTTTACCTTACATCTTGTGTTAGTATATAATTTTTTATCATGTATTATTAAATATTGATCCAACTAATTCAAATCTTAATATACAAACTAGTATAGTAAATATGGAGAAGCACGTTTCAAATTCAAAATCATAATACTTCATTTAAGAAACTAAAACAAAAATTAACATTCAAATTACAAAATTCAATAATAAATTGCAATGTGGATTGCAGAGAAACTGGGACTACTGTTCATAGAGTTGGAAACCTCACCAACTAAAATTCTTGCTCCCTAATCTTAATTGATTTGTGCAAAAGGTCAAAAATGTTTAAAGTACATCAATTATTTGTTCCCAGAGTATTGAAACTAAATTTTCAATTTACTAGTCACCCTAACTTTCATTTTCACTAGAACCAACTTGATTTTTCTTTTGACATTTGAGTAGCTTCATCCATTTTTATTTTTTAAACCACCAGCATAAATTGAAAAAATATATACTTAAAGTCACAGAGCTTCTTCTGTTTATACGAGAGAGAGAGAGATGAATATAGTGGATGATGCAACGGGCGGGGTAGCTAAAGCCGTAACCAAAACAGCAGTGGGTCTTGTATTCAACAAGTTGATCTACCTTTTCTCTCTTAAATCGCATATAGATTCCATAGAAAATGAAAGGAGACTAATGCTTCACATTTTATCAGAAGCCGATTCGAGACGAAAATTACATGGCAATATCAGTTTTGTAGAAATGGAGCTAGTAAAACAAATCCGGGAAACGACTTCCCGGATCGACGACCTTCTTGATGGAATCAATTTCAGGTCTGAGATGCGCCAGCTCATCCGAACCATGCCATGGTATGTATATTCTTACAAAGGAACCATGCATTGGGTTAAACAGAAAAAGGCAATGTTTATGGTTGCCGAAAAGATACAGAGTTTGGATTCAGCAATCCGGAAAATCAATTCCAATGTGGTTACTTTTGGCGGTTCCTCTCTTGAACCAGGAGGAAGGAATATAGAGGATATTTTGCGTTGGTTGCGTGAAAAGAGGGTACGAAACGATCAAGATTTTGTCGTCGGTTTTGATGATTATGTGAAACAAATTGTCCGGTATTTGTTTGATCCTAGAAAAGAGTTCTTGGTTATCTCAATAGAGGGTTTAGGTGGTCAAGGAAAGACCACTCTTGTGAGGCAAGTTTGCAAAAAAATTGAGATTAATAAATATTTCAAATCATTTGCATGGATTTCAATTCCGCGTAAAAGTACGAAAATAACTCTATTGATGGAAATATGGAGGGAGGTTGTGAGATTGAGCGATGCTTTGGAGCTAACAAATTTTACAGAAGAACAAATTATAAAGAATATCTGTGAGCATTTAAAAGAGAGAAAATATTTAATTATTCTTGATAATCTTTGGAATAAAGAAATGTTTGATCAAATACGCGAAGCGTTTCCCAATTCGCAAAATGGGAGCAGAATAATTGTGACAACTCGGGATCCGGAAGTTTCCAAATATGTCCGTCCTTGTTTGGCCCTAAAGATAAAAAATTTGAATGAGAATCAAAGTTGGGAGTTAATATGTGAAATATTTTCTGATTTAAATAATGTGAAAAATTTGAAATATTTCGAAAAGTCAGTAAAAGAGCTGGTGAAGAAATGTGGTGGCATCTCACCACTCGCACTGGTGCTACTTGGGGGGCTAATTTCAAGCAACAAAAATGATGAAAGTTTATGGTTGGATTCTGAATGGGAAAATTTCCCTAAAGAAAATGAAAAAAATTGCGAGTATATTTTGGATTTGAGTTATGATTGTCTTCCTAATCCATACATTAAATCATGTTTGTTGTATATCTCTTCCTTTCCGGAGTTCTCTTCGGTCTCGGTTTCTAAATTGTTTAGGTTGTGGGTTTCAGAAGGATTTATTCAGAGAGAATCGGGACAACAAGAGGAAATTGCACAAAAATATCTAAATTATTTGATTAATAGCGGTTTAGTACAAGTCATGGAAAAATTCGGTAATGAGGTAAAGAAAATATGCATCCATGATATTATACGCGACCGGTGTATAGAATTAGCTAGAAATTATTGTCTTTTCAAAGAAATTGATGACATGGCGTATTTAATTTTACCCAAAAAAGAGATGGAAGTGAGCCGCATTATTATACAGAACAAGGTAATTAGTGATGAACATTTATCCTCTCTTCACAAATCTCGTACAGTTATCGCGTTAAACATTACGTTACAAAATGTCAAAGAAGAAACTTTTAAGCAGTTTAATTTGTTAAGAGTGCTTGATTTACGGGGATCAAAAGGTCTCAAGAGTTTGATCAATCAAATCGGAAAAATGAAACGGTTAAAATATTTAGGGCTGAGAGATACCGACGTTGAAAAACTTCCCTCATCAATACAAAATCTCGTTCTTCTTGAGACTCTAGATGCAAGAGGGACTTTTCTGAAAAAAGTACCGGCCGGAATTTGGAAAATCAGAACATTAAATCATGTATTTATCCGTTCCTCTAGTTTATCAATTCCGGCAAGTGGGACCACAAGTAGTTTACAGACTCTATGGTTGCACTATGGAGGGGTTTGGCACGACACAAAACGGGATTTGAAAAAACGGGATTTGCTTTCCCAGTTTGTCAAGGAACAAGCTCACCTTTCCTACTTCAAACTTACAACACATAGTGATGCAAGCATTCATACAGAATTATTAAACAAAAAATCTGACGATCTTCGTGTTTTAAAACTCAGAGGGGCAATAAAAGAAAACCAACTGCCCGATCAAAGTCTTTTCCCTCAAGGAATACAAGAACTCTCATTAGAATTTACTCATTTAAAAATCGACTCAAATCCAATCGCCACACTTGAGAAATTACGCCGACTCGTTACACTCAAATTAGGGTTTATGGCTTTTGAAGGAAAGAGTATGCATTGCTCTAATAATGGATTTCATGAATTATTACATTTGCAAATTCATGCGAGTTTAATATCGGAAGGATGGACGGTGGAAAATGGAGCGATGAATAAAGTCGAATTTTTGAATATAACACATTGTTTTGACATGAAAAAAATTCCTGATGCTTTGCGAAATTTGAACGGGTTGAAAGAAGTGAGGTTTCAATGGATTCGGCAGGAGATAAAAATGAGATTGAAGAATAAAGAGGGGGAAGATTGGGAGAAAATCAAGCATGTTTGTAACATTATTTTTTATGATAATTGGAGCAAGAAGAAACACATGTTTTAAATAGTTTTTTGGAAATTTTATGTTTTTTTTATTTGTTGATGTAAGTTGGTTTGTTTAATTGTTTCTGCATTTTTGGTTGAATTTGAATGATATTGTATGTTAAGCAAAATTAAATAAATCATTAATGACCTTTTTGTTGAATGACCTTTTTTTACAGGATAAATCCATCAATACCAGATAAAATTTTCATTTTTTTGGGCGTTTTTGTTTTATTTTATTTGCTTTATTTTCTGTGTTTTGTCTTACTTTTATCTGCTTCTGTTTCTGGCCATCATTCTAATATTTATAATTCCTATAAACAAAATTATCTCACTGAATCTTCACAAAATTGAACAAAAAAATTTTGTTTCATTTTTGTGAAGATTAAAGCTTTTGTTTCATTTCGGGATGAGGGAACAGAAACGGGTCAAGTAATTGCAAGGGCGGTAGCTAAACTTCAGGTTTGGGAAAACAGAAATCGAGTAATTTGTGTTGTATTTTTCTTTTAATTTCTGCTTGGATGGATTCATACAGCTCTCTCGCTGTTATGCTGTTATGGGTCATATCCTTGACCCTTTTTAATTAATTTTATTTAATGATTTCTTGAGTGTGGGTTAACCCACCTCAAGCTTGTATTCCAAAAAAAAAAGGAGCTTTTGTTTCCTTTTCTTTATATAATAAAAACATTTTTAAGTTTATACAAGACCAACTTATTACCGAATCTAAGATATCTTAAAAACTTCTTACGCTTATTTTCTTCTCCACTCTCTTCTTGTTCAAACCCATTGACATTTATTTTTATGAAAATCATTCATGTAGGTTTTGGCAATTTCCAATCTTTATTCAACGGTCCAATATCATAAATAATCTCTCTGTGACCAGACCAAACTAATTTTATCGCTTCAGGCGTTCCGATTCCCGCCCCTCTCGGATCGCCAGCTGGCCCAAACCTAAATTATCCAAAAAAATAATAAAAGAATATTATTTTTAAAAATTTTATATTTAATTATTTAATAATTAGGGTAAAAATATAATAATTTAATTACCAATGATTTTGTGGTGCGCCAGTTGTTCTTGCCCTAATCCCAGCGTATGTTGTGCCATTCACAGATTTTCCAAGTACTTCCTACAAGGGTAAAATTATAATTTTTTATTTAATATTTAAATTGGTATTAGTAATAGTATTTATTATTATTATTAACAATTTTATTATTATTATTATTATTATTATTATTATTATTATTATTTTTTATTTTTTATTTTTTTTATTTTTTTTATTTACTTGTAAGAACAATGGATCATTTGAGACAACAGCAGCCGTGAGATGTGCGTTCATTCTTTCACAAGCTTCTAGAACCTTCGCCAGCTCATCATTTTTATATTCAGTTACAACCTTAAATAAATAAATAAAAATAATCTTAAAACATCCTTCATTTCCATATTTTGGGTAAAACGATTAAATCGGAAGCTCAGTTCGAGACTTAAATCCAGAAAAAAAAAAGAAATTGAAATGAAGAATATTACTTAGAGAGGGCCAAAAATCTCTTTGGTGACAAGGGCAAAATGGTCATTTTTTAAAATCTCATAAAACATTTAATTTCCATAAATTTCGGAAAATTGAGAAAATGGGAACTTGGAAGCTCAATTTGAGACTTAAATTCAGATAAAAAAGAAACTGAAATAAAAATTATTACTTGGAAAGGGCCGAAAATCTCTTTGGTGACAAGGGCAAAATTGTCATTTTTCAAAATCTCTTCAATTGGGACGAAAATTGCAGTGGGCTTAATTGCACCATATATATTTGGAATTGTATGATTCTCAAGTTTTTCTCCCCCAAATAGAATTTTGGATCCCGGAATTTTTAACAGTTCATTCATGTGGTCTAACATTGCTTCTGTCGTAACCTAAAATATTAAAAAATTATAAAAAAATTGTTTGTTTTGAAAAACTAATATTTTTTATTTTAATGGGAGAGTTTGTTTACTCACGGTTAAAACTGGACCAACAGTCAAGTCTTCAAGTTTTCTTCTCTCAGCGAGAGATTTTAATTTGGAAATTAAACCACCTGATCCCCAATTCTACACAAATTAATCAAAAATTAATAAAAAAATATCGAAAAAAATATTCAAAAAAATTTTAAAAAATAAAATTATTTTTATTAAACCTCATGCATAAACAGAATAGATTGAGCAGAGCATTTTTGCCCGCTACATGCATATGCATCTTGATCACAAACCCACGCCACATAATCAACCTATAAACGAAATAATAAAATAAAAAAATATTAAAATATTAATTTTTCAAAAACCCTAAACCCTAAAAAACCTGTTGAACATCAGGACCGAGAATTTTCCAATCAAAACCAGCATCTTCTAATTTAATTCTCCCTTTTAAATCACCGGCTAATTTTTCAGCCACTCTTGAACTGCCAGTAAAAAGCGTCATTTTTGGCTTTGCCTACATTTTTAATAAAATATATAAATTAATAAAATTGTTTTTTATTTATTTATTGATTAATGTTGGAAAGAGAATTGAGAGAAATAAAAGACCTGATTTAAGAGCTGGTTCATAACTAAACCGTCAGAATTTATAAAATCAGAATCTTCCAAAGGCAATCCACAGTCGTGAAGCAATCTTAGCATTTGATCCATTACTATACTCACCTTTTAATTATAAAACATAATTATAATAATTATTATTGTTATAATCATAATAATTATAATGATAATATAATACCTTGCTATCAACTTTGAGTAAGGGTTTATTGCCCATGTAAAGAGCGCCCATTAATTGAAGAAGCGGAATTTCTAAAGGGAAATTAAACGGAGTAATAATCGCCACCTGCTCAAAACAGTAAATAAATAATTATATAAAAAACAATATCAATTAATAAATTAAGTTAATAAAATATATTAGTTAATTATAAAGTTTTATTTACAGGTCCATAAGGCCAGCGAAGTCCCGTACTTTGTTGTCCAATATGGTTTCCAGGTACCGCAAATGATTTTCCAAGAAATCTAACCTGTCAAAAAAATAATAAACTATTAAATAAATGAAAAATAAATGTTTTAATAAATAAAGTACTTCTATGTAATATTACTTGGTCGCCGGAAAAATTTTCAAGGAATTTTTGAGAGACTTGAACTTCTGCTAAAGCTTGATTATAGCTCTTTGGAGAAACTCTTTGAATTAATTTTGCAAAAAAATCTGAAACCTAATTTAAATAAATGAAATTATATGTAATTTTATGAAAAGGATTAATATAGTGTGTATATTTATGGGTTAAATTAAAATTACTTCTGGTTGAGCGAGTTTATGGGCGGCTTTAGCAGATATATCTCCATACATAAGATATCTGTAAAATAAAGAAAATATGTTAGAATAATATTAGACATACTTACTTCTTAAAACTGAAAAATAAATTTTAAGAATCAAATGGAACATTATTATTATTATTATTATTATTATTATTATTATTATTATTATTATTATTATTATTATTTTTTATTATTATTATTATTATTATTATTATTATTATTATTATTATTATTATTATTATTATTATTATTATTATTATTATTATTATTATTATTATTATTATTATTATTATTATTATTATTATTATTATTATTATTATTATTATTATTATTATTATTATTATTATTATTATTATTATTATTATTATTATTATTATTATTATTATTATTATTATTATTATTATTATTATTATTATTATTATTATTATTATTATTATTATTATTATTATTATTATTATTATTATTATTATTATTATTATTATTATTATTATTATTATTATTATTATTATTATTATTATTATTATTATTATTATTATTATTATTATTATTATTATTATTATTATTATTATTATTATTATTATTATTATTATTATTATTATTATTATTATTATTATTATTATTATTATTACCTCTCTTGAGCTCTAAGTGGATTGTGAAGACCATATTTAGGGCAACTAGACAAGCTTTCCACAAATGGCTGAAAGTTGGTTCATAAAAACAACTTTTAAATGAATCATTTTATATATTAAATTATAATATAATGAGTGTAAAAAATTGAAAATTGGGTCAATTAATTTAGAATATAAAAAATACCTTAAGTTCCGATTCTTGAATTTCTGCTACTTTAATAAATTTCTCGCCATTTAAAGGATCTGGAATCCAGTTCCAGTTTGAAGATTGTTTCCATTTACCCTGCACTAAATTAAATTTCCACAATATAATTAGAAAAAAAATGAAAAAAAAACCAAACAAAGAACGAAATGAATCCTAAATTGAACGATTATGACTCAATTAAGCTCCAATTTAGTCAGATTTCAATATATTATAAAATTACAAGCTAATTTAAATAAATTAGTGAAAACTGCAAATAATAACTCACCCAAATTGTGCACCTCTGCAGGATTTGAGCCTGAAATTTCTTCGGCGGATAATGTGCCAAAAGAAGGTGAATGAAAAAACCTATTTATATTATTGAAATAGAAAAAGAAACAATTCAGAAAAATCAAAACAGCCCTTTTGTTTACAAAAGTATAATTAAAAGAAGCTAATTTGGAATTTTAAAAAATCCATTTACTAAATTTCCAATCATTATAAATGCAGGTGACTTTGTTGATTAATAAAATGCAGTACTTGATTGAGTTTAGTCTGAACAAGTTGAAATCAGTTTACTCGTTTAATTAGTACCAAAAATTAAGCTCAAATTTTACATCCCCAGCCAAATTTCTCAATCCTTCTCAAAAATACAAATTACAGGGACAATGAGAAATCGAGAGCGCTAAAGCCAAAATTCAATTTATTCTTCACTTATCCAAAAATTGAATTCAAATTATTCATCATCACCATACTTAATTACTCAGCTTGAGATTTAATCAAAGAAAATATACAAAAAGTACCTAGAAATCACGGCGATCGAAGGAGAGAACCGAATTGAAGCAGAATCAGCTCTTCGTGAGATAATCCGATTCATCTTGCGAGTTTCCGTTCGAACTTAAATCACTGTTATGAACTAAGATAAATAAATCTCTGTCTATTTATAATTTCAGGAGCAAAAGCGGTACTTAACCTTCTGCGCTCGGCGCATCCGTACAAAAAAGATCATATCTATAGACAACTGTGAGGAATAACCAATCATTGTCAAGTTTTTGTTGTACGATATGAACCGTGTGTATGGAAAGAAGAAGACGCAACTAATGAGGTAGATGGGTTTGCGGGTCCACGTCATCAGTCTGACCATAATAGATAAGAAGATATGTAATCGAAAAAAATAGATAAGAAGATATGTGGTCTCCAGTAGTTTTAAAACAGGAGATCTCCCTAAACAATAATAAATTGCATATGATATAAGTTTAGATATCAAGCCCCTATGTTTCCTTCAGTTTTTCCCCTCATGCATTGTTGCAAAAGTCTCGTTTAATCCACAATTAGTCCGAATACATTGCTTAGTCTCACTCTACCGATCAGACTATGTCTAATTCTTTTGTAAAAATTCGTTGATTGATTTTTGACCTAATTTGATCAACTTTTGAGCTAATTTAATTATTTTTTTTTAATATTTTGACCCATTTTTTTTTCTTTTTTCTTTTTACCTTTTATTTTTTTCTTTTGTTCGTGTCACTACAGATACTCGCACAAATTCTTAAAAATCTTGACTCGATGGACAACAAATAAAGGTACGACTCCACGCTAGAATTTAGTCTACTTCACTCTAACATAAATATTAAGATATTTGTCATAAATATTAAGTTATTTCTGTGTTATTTTTGGACTATGAATCTGAGTTATGTATTTGAATTTCGAATGTTTATGTTTTTGTTAAATTTTGAGTTTAGAATATTAAAAGTTTTTGCTAAATTTTAATATTATTTAGAAGTATATAAAAATTTAGTTCGACTACAACTTGTCGACTAATCTTGATTGATCTCTTAGTTCCAAATTTCCCAAGCGGTCGACTAGTCCCGACTTCCGACTTTTATAACACTGCCCTCTTAGAATGTATAGGTGGTAAACTAAAAGTATTAGACGTCAAAGTATATTATGATAATTAACAAAAAATTTTAAATACTTTTTACAATTGTACAATGTACATAATTTATTGGTCATCTTTAATAGTTGATTATTCACCTCAGTTTCTATAATACTCCACCTTTGATTGTAACTTACAACTTTGACACCCTACTACTTGCATTGGTGATTAATTTATTATTTTAGGAAAATATATAATTTTGTTCATTCAACTACTCATTTAAATTTTTCCCACTTATTTATTCGTTTGACTTCCCTCATCATAATTTGATAGATAATTAAACGATAAAATATCTTAATTGAGCATTTCGCTGTTCAAAATCAAAATAACAATTTTCGTTATACTTCCATTCTATTAGTAGTCATGGAACAACAATATAAGGGAACAAATGGGTATATATAACAAAACATATTTACTTTTTCTTTTTCAGTGGAGTTAGGACTCGTGTATCTCGCCTCTAAAGTCTGAATTATTTATTTATTTATTCAGCATTCAAAATGCCTTGCTGGCGGGCGCCTATGCCTCCTCACCTCTCTTATCTACATCCGTCACATAAACTACACGTCACTGACAAGTTAGTCCCACCATTAATAACTTTACCTTTCATTATACACCAGGTTCATCCAATAAATCTCTTCTTCTCCTTTCTTAATAGTTCGAGATCTATGACTCGTCTGCTCTCGGTCGACAGAGTTAAATCACTGTACGCGGGGCCCTTCATGCGATTTTGTGGTGAACCGAGTGTATACGAACGTTTATTGAAAGTCACGAACTGGGCTGAAGAACAAACTAAAGGCCTCGAGACACACGAGCGCTTCCATTTCTTTTTCTCCTCTCCCTCTCTAATCAATAACTAATCAAATCTCTATCCTCTCACCTTTCTTCCTAAGATCCTCGTGATTCCTTTTCTTTAAGCCTCAGCTCACGAATGGCGACCAGGAGGCGGACTTTGCTCAAGGTCATTGTGCTCGGCGACAGTGGGTGGGCCATCTATCTAATCATCATCATTTTCTCTTTCTAATTGTCTTTCTTAATTGAGTTTTTACTGTGTACGTTATGGATCTAGCTGAGATCTCGTCGATCAGTTCGGTTTTCAGCTGGATTGTCCGCGGTTTTTTTGTTGACTTTTTTTTTAATTTCGTTTTTGTTTGATCTGCAGAGTTGGCAAGACGTCGTTGATGAATCAGTATCCTTTTAATCGATCAATTAGTTATTATTATGATCTAATTGGGCATTCAGTAAGTGTTTTATTAGCTAATTTTTTTGGTTTTGACTGGATGCATGCAGTGATTTAGCTGGGGTTTTGCATAATTTCTTTCATTTAGAAATACCACTTAACATTTGTATTTTGATGCTTGCCGCTGCTCAAATCTGGTTCAAAATCCTCAATTTTTATGAGAAATGCATTGAAAGTTTGCCATATTTTTACCTGCCCCCAATTTTCCTTCTTTAGCTCAGTCTCATACACTATATATTCTGTCATTTTTTCAACAATGACAATTCGTTCTTGTCTAAATTTGTAAAATCCAATACAATTGGAGCCATTTTTCTTTAATATCAACCAAATTAAATAAAAGACGCATCTTTATGACCGATTGATTGTTCATAAATAAATATGATATATTAACAAAGTTATTTCCTGACATATAATTAAGATACGTGAATAATAAATTCAGTCAGCAATACAAAGCAACAATCGGTGCAGATTTTCTCACTAAAGAGATCCTTATCGATGACCGAATCGTCACCTTGCAAGTAATCTTTCTTTCTCTTTTACTCCCCTTTTTTACAAAATTTACACATAACCCCTGACTTTTTTTCTAAAATAAAAACAAGCAGTTGGTTTATTTAATTATGTACAATTCTAAATTTGTACTCTAATACAACAAAAATCGGAAATCCACAACTCGCAAGCAACTGTATTATGCCTAAATTGAAAAAAAGAATATATATTATTCAAAATTGAAAAACAGCCCCTCTATTCTTTAAAAATAAAAAAATAAATAAAAATAACAATATTCCCTACCGTCAAATCCCTTTAATTGCAGGCCCTTCTTTTCAATTTGTCAAAAATAGTACATTTTACAATTTTCCAATAATACAAAGATTTTTTTTTTCTTTCTTTGCAATTTAAGCATAATGCAGGGGCATTTTTGCAAGTTCCATCTAAAGTTCTAAACAATATTCCCATATAATTTTTTATGTATTTTTATTTATTTATTTAATTAGATATGGGATACAGCTGGACAAGAGAGGTTTCAGAGTTTGGGAGTCGCGTTTTACAGAGGAGCGGACTGCTGCGTTTTGGTTTACGACGTAAATGTGAAAAGAACATTTGTTAATTTGGACAACTGGCACGACGAGTTTCTCAAGCAGGTCTTAAATTTAAATTATCAAAATTAAATCTGTTGTTCGAATTAAAAATTAAAATTAGATCATCATTTTTTTTTGTTTTAATTTGAATATTTGAAATTGATTCTAGGCGAGTCCGACGGATCCAAAGAATTTTCCGTTTATTTTGCTCGGCAATAAAATTGATGTTGATGGTGGTAATAGCAGAGCGGTAATTTTTTTTTATTTTTTTTGTTTGGTTATTTTGCAAATTACACCCTTAGTTTTACTCTATTTGCAATTAACTATTAAGTCCACCATTCCATTCTGCCAACATCTGAAGATTATTGTTGCTGATAACTCAAAACAAAAAGATGACTAAATTGCCCTTCACCTTTTCATATTAACTGAACTAAACCATTCTTTCACCAATTCATACAAAATTTAAAACATCTATATTTTCTAGAATTTAGTCTATTAATTAAACAATTAATTAGTTAATTGATTGTACGGGTGTCTGAAAAAAGCGCGAAAGAGTGGTGCGTATCAAAAGTCTAATCAAACACAAAATGACTAAATTGCCCTTCAATTTTTCATATTAACTAAACTAAACCATTTTTTCATCAATTCGTACAAATTTTAACCCAACCCAACATCTAAATTATGTAACAAATAATCAAATAATTATTTAATAAATTAATTGACTAAATTACCCTTGACTTTTTCGTATTAACTATAAACTAACTCATTCTCTTACCAAATTCATGAAAAATGGAAACCCAACCCAACCAAACATCAAACTTTGATATCTTTCAGTCTATTCATAACAATAATCAAACAATTAATTAATTAATTAATTATTACTAATGTACAGGTGTCAGAAAAGAGCGCGAGCGAGTGGTGTTTATCAAGAGGGAATATTCCGTATTTTGAAACATCAGCAAAAGAGGATGTGAATGTTGACGAGGCTTTTCTCTCCATCGCTAAACTCGCCCTTGACCATGAGAAAAATCAGGACATGTACGTAAAACTCATTTATTAATAATATTTTAATAGTATTTGGTAATTTGACTTGTTATATGTAATTTTGTAATTTAATAGTATTTAATTTTGTTAAATTTTATCGGTTTGGTAATTTTATTATTTTGTTGAATTTAATAATTTTATTAATTTAATCATTTTTATTGAACTTAAAAATATTTATTAATTTTTTTAATAATGTTTAGTAAAGTTTAATAGTATTTAATAAAATTTTGAAATTTTATCAGTTTTGGAATTTGACTTGTTGTGTGTATGTACAATAGAATTTGCGAATAACTTTATTTATTTGTTAGTCGTAGTGGAGAAATTAACCAAGTTTTGAAAAATCAGGACATGTAAGTCTTTGTTTAATAAAAATTTAATAAATTTTTGAAATATTATCAGTTTTGAAATTTGAGTTATTGCATGTATGTGCAAAAAAGGTTTATGAATAACATTATTTGTTTATTATTCATACTAGAGGAATTAACATAGTTTTCAAAAATCAGCATATGTAAGTCTTTATTTAGTAAAATTTAATAATATTTTGAAATAATTATCAGTTTTGAGATATTTTTTTATAGAAAAGGAGAGTTTTGAAAATTTTCTGAAGTCAAGGGGTTTTTTGAAAATAAAAAAGTAGCATAAAAATCAGTTTTTTTAAATAAAATGTTAGTTTTTGAATATTGCGAAAGTTAAAGGGTTTCTTATATATATGAGAATATATAAGGTGTTTTTTTTAATATTCTCCTTTTTTATAACTATTCAGTACATTTTTCATTTATTAGGGGGGTTGAATATTCGCCTTAAATCAGGACATGTAAGTCCTATTTCAACAAAATGTCAACAAAATTTTGAAATATTATCAGTTTTGAAATTCGACAAATAATGTTTTTCTGTAATATTTATATTAGAAAAGGGGATTTAGGCTTTTTGAAAATGGAAAGTAGTTAATAGTGTGTGCTTTTTTAATCTTACGAATGTTAAGGTTTTTTTTTTTATAAGTATGAGAAAATGTAGTGGTTTTTTTCTTAAATTCCCTATTTATAATTATTTAGTACATTTTTCATTTTTTTTATTTTATTTCAGATACTTTGCGGCTCCAGATACAAATACAGAAGTGGCAGAGCAAAGTGGGGGATGTGCATGTTAGTATTTTTTTAAAATAAAAATGTTTTTTTTTTATCAATTTATTGTCATGATTCTTTCTTTGTTTATTTTATTTTATTTTATTTTTGGTTTTGAATCGTATTGGAGAATCATAATGATGGGCATATTTTTCTTGCCCATTTTGACCCCAATTTTATGTACCCTCAATTTTATTTTGTTCTTTATACCTTATATTTTTTGGTAAATTTGCTTGATTTGGTTGTATTGTAGAAATGAATATATATGACATAACTTGCTCGGCTAGCTTTATTCCATGATAATAACAAAGCTAGTTCTGTTGTGAACTTTGTATTTATTGATTGAACTGTCATTTTGCTTGTCTTTCATCTGTGGTTTCTTTTGGAATAATAATCTGTGTTTTCTTATTTCATCTACTATTATTGAAGTGAGCTTTTAGAATATTATAAACACTATTCTCATTTGTTTGATTGAGACTATTTAAAAAATCGGGGAAAGGGGTAAAAAAGAGTGAGATATAGAAATATAGAATGCAAATAATCTAAAAAGGAATGGAACTTTTCGGCTTTCTATATAGGGCCTGTTCTCTAGCACAGTTTTGAGTGGACGTTTGGACTGGATTGCCAGGAATTGAAAACCAAACCAACATATTGTTCTATACCTTGTAGAAAGTGCAGGTTTGGAGAGGTCAAAACTTGCAAAACCAGCGAAACTAAGTAAAATACGTAGGTTTTCAAAACTTGGCTCAGAGTGGATTTTTGGAGAGAGAAAACGTCGTGGCTTTCTTCTCTCTCAATCTGACTCAATTCCGATTCTTCCTCCCTCTTATTATTATTATTATTATTATTATTATTATTATTTAGACAAAACATCATTTTATTTGTTCATTAACTTAATCTTGTCATAATCATGTACATATTTCCAAAAATAACCTACTTACAACGATTAATTTTCTAAAATATCAATATTATATTCACAGCTTCCTTTGTTTTCATAGACCACTTTTTTTCACAATTTCATAGAATTTCTTGTCGCTTCCTGCACCCGTAGTTTTTTAAAATTCATTTCTCAGCTTCCTACACTCATGGCTTCCTGTCCCTTTACAAAACTGCGCTAGAGAACAGGCCCTATAAACTGTATTATCAGAATCACAGAGGAAAACACCAAGGACAGAGTACGGCTCTCTATGAAAAAGAGATGCCGAGCTTCCAGTGTGGTGAGACGAAGCTTCTTAGAGACCTTCTAATTAATCAATTTCTTTCAATTTCAATCATTTCGTATCATTTCAGTTTTTACTTTTGATTCTGATTTTCATGGTATTGAAATGAGAGTTGCGACTTTGGACTCATCAGAAGACTTTAGAAATGAAATGAAATGAAAATTATTCATAGAAAAGTGATATAATAATCACGTGTCATATCATTAGCCATAATGTTCTAGAAGGAACCCCTACTAAAACTAGGTAGTGACCAGCGAGTGGGCTGATAAAATAACTTTCCAAGAAGCACGGCTTGAAACAAAACAAAATATTTTGGGACCCATAGAGTACGACGGTAATATTACACGATTGTTCATGACAGACTCAATAACAATATATATAATTTATTTTCTAATAACAGTATATACATAAAAAGTAAAAATAATATATAAAAATGGCAAAACTGTATATAAAATAGGAAAACAATATATAAAAGTAAAAAAATAAAAAATACACAAAATAAACAACAGTATGTAAAATAACAAAACAATATATAAAAATGAGAAAATAGTATATAAAATGGAAAAACATTATATCTACAGTGCCGTCGTGCTACAGTATACTACAGTGTCATCGTGTTTGCACATTTGTTGCGCTACTACATATTTTTTTTAATTTTATGGTTAGCTAGAGCAAAAATAATTTATTATGATATATTTAAGTCTAGTTATGTTAATTGAAGTATGTTAATATATATTCTTGTAACATAAAAATCTTGTCTATTATATTTGTTCACATGTTCTTTTAGATTGTTTATCTTTACATACTAAAACAATGTTTAAAGGGAATTATACTAACAAGAATGTTTATTTTAGAGAACCTATGATCAATGGATGGTTAGATTTGTTAAATATTGAGTTAAATGTGGGTGTTTTATCACTTGAGCTAGTAATTTTGCTGCTAAAAAGAAGTTTAAAACAAAGAGAAATTCTATTGAACTTTGTTTTTATACAAAGATTTTAGAAAAAAAAAACACAAAATTAGAAAAGTTCTATTTTGATAACTTCAGGGAGACAATATTCTTTTTGCTTTACAGTGAGACAATAAAATTGTATAAGAAACTTGGAAGGGTTCCCATATCCAATGAACAGAAAATATTCAGATGTCACTACAACAGCAGCCAACAAAAAATAATCATGCGATTTATGCGCATGTATTACTACGTGGCCGCCTGTGATCTGATCAATATGCAGTTGTTATCTGTTACTATCAAACTCCAATTGATGTCAACTTAAACAGATTGTGTACTTTTCTTTTCGGGCAAAACTCTCCAAAACCCTGGAAAGTACTTCGAAATTTACTCAGTAGTATAATAATAAGATAATGGTAATTAATTAATTATCTGATTTTGACATGATGCAATGTTGGAATAAAGCTATACCAAAACTGCACTCCGCCAAGTTTTTACATTCTTCCTGCAAATCAGTCTTTGGTGTTAGTACATCATCTCATTTATGTATATTATTTTATTGTTTACATATACTTATATGATATATGTATATATTATTTGATAATAATAAAATCGGGGGAGATGAAATATCGCGGAGTGAAAGGAGGAGGCGATTCTTGGGCGATAGAAGGCGATCTAGGAGAGACTTCCGAGAGGAGGGACCCTCCAGATCCGCAAGATCTCGCTCTTATTTTTGAGTCCGCGATGCAGGAGGCGAATCTCAGGAACAAGCTTAGCAATAGATCTACACCAACTGAGATCGTCCCCCTTACGGATCTGAGTGATTCACCCGGTGGTTCTAAACTGATAGATCAGCACAAAGGGGAAGAGAAGAGGAGATCGTTCGTGGAGGTGGTGGGGAGCAAAGCTCTGGAGGATTTTTACAATCGAAAAGAACTGGTTCAGGCGAAATTTCAAACCCAAACAAGATCCCCAGCTTATATGCTTCAGATGTCTCTCAAATACCCATACCAGAGATTTTTGTAAGGAAGCCATTAAATGTTATAGATGCAACAACTCTGGCCATATTGCTAAATTTTGTATGCCCATGCCAGTAAAAAAAATAATTCCCACCAGCCCTTAAAAGCTACCCCCATTACAGAAAATCTCAATCAATTATTCATTTACAGCAAGGGACACTCAACTCTCTCAATTCTCAATTCTCAAACAATATAAAATCCAATTTACAAGAGATTTCTATTACAATAAAGAAGATGCCAGCTTGTCTAACTGATCCTGAACAGCTGAAATACATCTTGAGTGGCCTGGGTACCTACAAGAGCATAAATTATATTAATGGAGGAGAAAAACTCAAAGAAATATCTATTCAGATTCTCGTACATTAAATTACTCAAATACCTTACACCCTTCTATTTAATGATGGCTCTACCTCCCAAAGAGCCTATATCTTTATCCAAACTCAGAAACCAAAATCAATTACGTTTGAATGGAGGCCAAAGAAAAAGGATGTTCAGGTGTGGAGAGTGAAAATAGGGGGTTCAGAGGCTCAGAATGGAGATATGGAGAATGAATTTCCACTCTTATCATCATCATCTCCTCCCCAATTTATATAGTGATTTTTTTTTTTCGAAATACATGTATTTTTATATATTCCCCTTTAATATTTTTATACAATGTTAATTAATAGGAAAAATTTTCTGACCCAGTAATTCTAGTCAAACTCCGTCTTGTCCATGTCCACCTATAACAAAAAAGGCTTAATATCTATCACGCCTGCGTATTATATCAGAAAATCCATTTAACTAACGATTTCTTCAGAATGTTCAGAATTAAATACTTCAATTTCGAACACAACCAAAATTTTATTAATCTCAGGTCGTAAGATGATTACAAAATTTACATATATCTTACTAGAAACAAAAAGGCTATATCTCCATATATCTAGTGCAAACAAAAACCCAACTATATTTAATATTTTATACTAATCACATTAATGTGATCATAATATCAAGATGAACCGGGTGGAATTTGCATTCCGGCAACGAAATACCGGCCAGAAGCGGCATCTTGAGTTGTATAATAAACGGCACCAGGCGTTACATGATTATGAACTCCTTCGTACGTCGTAATCACATAACTCGCATCGTCTTTGTCTCTTTCCACTCTCTTTTTCACCGAACATCCTTCTGTCGAACACCGATAGTAATTCCTACATTTGATTGTAATATTAATATAGTTATAAAGGTACCATTAATAATTGCAAATGTTATATTTGAACAATTAGGTAATAATGCTGATCATAAGAAATGAACAGATGTTGTTACATGTTAATTCAGTATAATTATTGAGATTCAATCAATATATGTTGTAAATGTCGCTACACATCTCGTTACATGTTAATTCAGTATATTTATTCAGATTTAACTAACAACATATATTATTAACTCAGATTTAAGCATTAAAAAGAATCAAAATACTTAAGAAAATATATTATAATGTCAATATTATTATGATTATTAAATTTTGATTACCTTGGATTAGGGCTATTTTTTACGGATTTCTTTCCATATTTCCTCCATTTAAATCCATCATCTATAATCTCAACCTCTGATATCATCCTAAATGCGATTCTCTCCGTTCTTGGCCTCTCCATTGCACCACTAGCTGCTGTTACACTTCATAATCAAACGAAATAATACACCCATTATAAACTTACAATCTTACCATAAACCAAAATATTTGAAATTCCTAAACAAATGAAACAAATCAAAATTCTACACCGTACGTCAAAAATATTCGTTTATGTACCTTGTACAAGCTCCACTACTACTTGTTGGTCCAGCTTGAAAAACTCCAGTCTCCATTAATGGCGCACTAATACCACCTTGTATTACTGGTACTGTACTGCTGGTACCACCACCATGCATGAAGTTAGTACCAGTCGGTGCGGATCCCTCATCCATCAAAATATATTCAGAAAGATCAAACGGCAGAGCTTGCTGATCGGAATGGAGATCTCCAGTAGTAGGAGCAGTAAAGGAAACGGATCCAGATTCAGATCTGGATCCATAATTGGCCATGTAATAATAATCAGCACTTGAATACTGAAGTGGAAGAGCTCCAACTGCCGCCATGAATCAAGTTTGAAACATTTGTGTTGGTACTAATAGTAAGAGTGGATATTGAACATGTAATTATTCATGTGTATATATAGTATTACAATATAATAATATATGCTATGTACGGTAAGTGTATAACTAACTGGTGTGAGGGTTAAAATGGGGAATTTTGAAACAGAGAGAGGTTTCTTGACAGGTGGGTGGAAATTTCTGAGTTGGTACAAATATTGCGCCGCCGTTTCATTTTATAATTCACAGGTGCGCATTTTTCCTGATTTAGTATATTTAATTTTATTTGTTTTGCTGAAAAGGTTTGATAATTACATTTCAATAATAGATTCTGGTCTTATGTTTGACGTTGATGTATTGAGCTATCTCACATTCTTGGTAGACTTGGTGTATGAACCAGTTCTTGCTACTATAATAATATTTAATTATTATCAAATAATTTTTTTTTTGAAAAATTTCGGAGAGGGCTTACGGTCCCTCATCCAAAGTTGATTATATATATATATATATATATATATATATATATATATATATATATATATATATATATATAAAACAACGAACCATTTTTAGTTACCCCTGCAAAAACTCTTAAGCACCGCTCTCGCCAAACACAAAACAAAAAAATAGCCGCAGCCTGTCTATGCTCTCTTTTCCCACCTTCTCGTAAGAGCTCGACAAAAGTTACCGAATTGAAATTATTTGGCAGATTATTTGTTGGGAGGGCATTTCTTAGCAAATTCCAGTGCTCTTGAACAAAGGTGCATTCGAAAGAGAGGTGATCCACAGTTTCAGTCTCCCTTAAGCAAAGGTAACACCTACTCGCCAGCTGATATCCCCTTCTTTTTAGATTTTCTTGAGTCATGATTTTTTTATGCCTATTTTCCCACAAAAAGATTTTCATTCTCAGAGGAATTTCTATCCTCCAAATATTTTTAAACTCTGTGTGAGTGAAAACCCCCTTCGCCATGTACAAATAAGCATTTTTGGTTGTGAATTTTTCCTGTTTTGTCTCTTTCCATTTGACTTGGTCTTTTTTCTGAGTTAGGCAGATCTGATTCAGAACAGTTTTTAAATCATTGATTTCTTGTTGTTGTTGTGCAGGCAGCACTGGTTTGAACAATTGTCTGATATTTGGGTGTGACTTGTATTCTGCCACTGTTCCATCAGAGCTCTCTAAGAAGGTGTATAGAGTATCAAGCTTGTGACACAGCAAACCACATCCCCAATCACTGTGCCAGAAGTTGGTAGAACTTCCATCACCTATCTCAAACAAGGATCTGTGCATGAAGTAGTGACTCAGCCCTTTGATTTCTCTCCAAAAATAAGATCTCATTCTCTGATTGTGTTGCATGCACCCTTTATTAGCTATATTATTAACAAAAATCTTCCAATTAAGCCCCTCTGTTTTAGCAAAGTATTTCCACAACCACTTGCATAGCATAGCATCATTAAAAAGTTCCAAATCCATTACTCCTAAACCCCCATACTCCTTAGGTCTACATACTGATTCTCATGCCACTAATGGTATACCAGTTTCTTTTGTCCCCTTCCATAAAAAATCTCTTCTAATTCTGTCCATTTGTATAATTACCCATTTTGGTATTTTAAAAACTGAGAAATAGTAGATAGGGAGAGAGGATAGTACAGAGTTAATAAGAATTAATCTTCCGCCCTTACTCAGTAATGAGCCTTTCCAGCCACTCAATTTTTTCTGAAATTTATTAATTAAAGACCAATATTCCTCATTTGAGGGGGCTCTGAAGTGGAGGGATAGCCAAGGTACATAAGAGGCAACTCTTTGTGTGGGCAGCCTAGTTCTTGAGATATTTCAGAGAGATCTGCCCCCTCATCTGGTATAACCACAAACTCTGATTTTTCGTAATTAATCATCAGACCAGAACTGGTCCCAAACACATTTAATACAAATTTTAATCTTCTCACTTGCAATAAATCTGGCTTGACCATGAATAATGAGTCATCAGCGTAGAAAAGGGCTACATTAATACCATTCAAAGGTCTCTCGATGAAATTCTGATGACACATTTGCTCAATAATCCTAGCTAAAGCATCAATAGCAATTATAAAGAGGTGTGGGGACAATGGATCCCCTTGCCTCACACCTCTCTTTAAATGAACACTTTTTCCTGGGTTACCGTTCAATAAGATTTTTGCTGAAGCATTGAGTATACAGCACTTAATCCAACTGATCCACTTTGCCCCAAATCCCCTAGCTTCTAGTACCTTTATCATAAAATTCCAAGAAATTGTATCAAATGCCTTATGAATGTCTGCCTTGAACAATAGCATAGGTTTATTATTGTAGTGAGCTGCATGTATAGCCTCCCTTGCATACACATAGCACTCTGAAATCTCTCTACCCTCCAGAAATCCCAACTGGTTAGGTAAAATGAGTTGATTAATGATCTTTTTTAGCCTGATAGCCAAGACTTTTGAGATCAGTTTTTGAATGCTGGAAATTAGGCTAGTAGGTCAAAAATCCTTGGCATATTTAGAACCTTCTTTTTTTGGTATAAGAGTAATGTGGGATATAGAGAAATTTAGCAGGCCTAGGGTTTTATCATGGTAGCGAATGCAAGTGAATACCTCTAATCTCATAAGAGGCCAAAAAGCCTTATAAAATTCATCATTAAGACCATCAGGTCCAGGAGATTTATTGCGCTTCCACCTTTTAACCACCTCATCTAGTTCCTCAATCTTTATTTCTTCATTCAATTCAGATAAATCCATTGAATCTCCCCGAAAAATGTGAGATAGGTTCAATAAGGACTCGGCTAAAGCTGAGTCAGATTCTGTGCCAATAAGATTTTTATAAAAAGAGAAAAGCAAAGTTATTTTCTCTTTGTGTCCACTTACAACTGCATCACTAACTGGGTGTTTGAATCACCTTCTTTCACCCATTTATGCTTAGCCCTCTGACACCAATATCTCTCTTCTAAATCCCTCAATCTTCTCTTGATTAGCTCTTTACACCAAATTTCAAGCTCTGACAGATTTCTTAGCTCTTCTTGTGTCTCAAACCACTTTACTATTTTTTCACAATTATCTTTGTGTTTTCTTGTGTTTAGTTTTCTATTTTTATCCCACTTTTTTAATTTTTTTTCCTAATGAGGAGAATTTATCTGATAAGGCCTGTAAAGAAGTAACCTGAGTGGAGTTCAAATGCTCCACAATGATGGATTTGGCTTCAGCATTTGAGAGCCAATGGTTCTCAAATCTAAAGGAGTTATGCGTTGGAAAAGTTGTAGTGGCCTTTAATAAGAGTGGGACATGGTCTCAAATTGAGCTAGTAAGGGCTAATTATTGGTAATTAGGGAAAATAGAGGCCCAGGCATTGCTAAAGAGGAATTTGCCCAGCCTCCCCTTAGCAATTGTGTTTGTTGGGTTTCGGACGTGCATAACGCAGCGGAAAACAAAAATTATTCGTCCAAAACCCATCCCGAGAATCCGTGCGTATCGGTTAAATCAAAGAAATAAATCTTAAAGATACCTTTCGGATTATGCTTAATCCGTGACGCTCAAACCATGCGTGTTGTCCAAGCGCCTCTAAACCGGTTACCGTCATAACCGATTTTACGTCCGTCTAGGCCGTCTAGGTCGGATCGTGCGGAAGTCATCTACCGCACACACAATCGGTCTCCACCAAAACTCTCAACAAACCGTTCTCATCTTCTTAGGCCGAATAGATCACAAGCGCCGAAAGTACGAACGCCTCTACCGGTGTCCACACGAACAAACTTCTTAAAACGGGAAGAAGAACAATATATATGCTAGTAGCTTGTTCTCCTTTTTGCACAAGAAAACTCTTTTTCTTCTTCTTATTTTGTCTCACAAAAGATGTATAATTCTCTCATATAATTGCACCCTTTCATTTTGTCATATAAAAGGAAAGCACCCTTTAGTAATTTTGTCACACAAATGAGAAAGGATATTTTCTCTCTTTTTGTCTCACAAAAGAGAATGAGAAAAAAATGAGAGAGAGAATCATTTGGTACAATGAATTTGGAGCCCTCTATGTCCTTATATAGAGGTGAAGAGTCAAGTCTATTCACACTAAAAGATGTGTATGACATCACTCATCATTATCCACATATCATCATCTAGACTCTTCTAGATTACATGATCTTGTGTGCTCATAGTCTTTATATACATATATATCACATCTTATCACATAAGATGACAATATCTTTTGTGACATTCTTATGCAACTCATCATATAAGTCGCTAGGATTTTCTGCGCCCGTTTCAGTTTGTTCTTTGTGTGTGACCCTGTAGGTTCACTTAATGTTGGCAATAAACTTGACAGTCTATAAATCATGAGCGGACTCTAGCAAGCCATCATGACTACCCAATTTAGTGAATATCGGTGATCCGATTTACCTAATCAACAATCACGTATTTAGTCCCTTTGTCACACGATATCTATATCGATCATAAGGCATGTAATACGTCATCCTTATATTAATCGAATTAATATTTCTTGATCCCGAATTAAACTGAACAAGAACAAATGACATTAATAACTCTTATTAATTCATTTGAGTATGGCCATACATTTCTTCAGTTCAATTCATCAAGAGGCCTAAAGATATCTCTCTCATTTATGAGAGGAACAAATCCCGTCTTGATTGCACTCATCCCTCTACATGATTCATTGTATACCTAATCATAACCGTTATGACCACCCGGTTAAAAGCAGTATTAAATTATATTAAAGTATAAAATTACTCATGTTGGGAACCAAGACAATCTCAGGTCAAAGGACCATAAATACTTTATGTTATAAGAATCGCTAATGACATAAAACATGTAGCATTCTTATGGCGGGTCAGTCCAGTATATGGTCTCTAACATATACCTATGTTAATGACTTGATAACTGTTACACCCCTGATCCAAATAAATGACTAAAATGTAACAACCGCCAAAAGGCAATTTAACAAGCATCCACATAATCTCTAAATTACAATTATTAAACTTAACAACATCCTAAAATCCTAAAATTGAGACTATAAAGTTCTCATTTATTTAAAGTAACTATTAAACTAAATTTAATTTGCTTAAGACGCCACTCCACCCGCAATTCCCAAGCTAAAGATCAAAACCTGGGCACAACATAAAAGTAAGAGTGAGTACAGACTCAGTAAGGTAAGAAAAGAGGCCCAGCCGCATACACAAAAATATGATGTATATAAATATAGTTTATAAAAAAATAAAGTAACGAAGAGTCGATTGCATAATTTATAATAGTAATAATATAGTAGTTATAAAAATTGTTTTCATTTCGGGATATTAACTCATTTCACCTTCCACACACAACACACACTAGATCATGCTCCGTGGCATCGAGTACGCGCACAGATACAAGTCTTTCCGAGCTCGTTATTGGGTGATCAGCGGCCCTAGTTTCGCTCTACTAAGTACGGCTTCTCACCTAGGTGAATCAGCGGCCCTGGTTTCGCTCTACCAAGTACGGCTGTATTACCTCTGCTTTTTCACACATCTCACTATACCCCGTATCTTAAAATATCTTTAAATATTATCTTTAATTTCTTTTATTACTAAAATATTAATTTGAGCCATGTAAGCTCTATTTCATAATTAAAAGTTATATATTCAATATTCGGTATTATCATTATAAATACTCATAATATAAATACTATTTATACGGAAGAACAAATATAGCCAAAAGGAAAAGCATATGCGGGCAAAACCTTACTTGAATAAATGCAACAACTAGCAACTCTCACGCGAAATCTCCGGCTTTCACAAACTCTGGAGCTTCCTTCGCAACTCTTTCAACTTCTTGGTCTTCTTCTAATACGAACTCCTTCTCACGCGAATCTAATTATTTAATTAATACTAATTACTATTCGATCTCGAAATTCATACCGACTTAAATCTGATTACTCCCGAAAAATATTTTCTAGACCTTAAATGCAGAAACTAACCTTACCAATGATCCCGGAATGCCCAAAAACATACAGATCGACTATTTATTTGTGAAAATTGGAGTTATGGTTAAAAAGATATAATTAAAACAAATTTCCTTAATAAATCGGATTTGAAATTCTAGCTTTTAAAAAGTACACGAATTTCCAGATTTTCTCAAAACAGTATTCCCAAATCCCAGTTCTATAAATTCCAGATTCTCTTAAGAACAGTATTCCCAAATCCTAGTTCTATAAATTCCAGATTCTCTTAAAAACAGTGCTTCCAAATTCCAGTTCTATAAATTCCAGATTCTCCTAAAAACAGTATTTCCAAAGTCCAACTTTTAAAATCCAGACTCTTGAATCTGTCCGAAAATCCAGAATCCAGTTCCAGTTCAGAAAATACCCCATTTTCAGATTTAATAAAATCAGATATTTTGTAATATTATTTACTCATAATATAAATTATAGGAAAATATTAATATCATATTATCATATTCCACAATCATTTTACTTAAAAATTATAACATTTATTTAGTTATACCTTATACCAATGATTATCGTTATTTAGAATATAGTCCATATGATATAATAAAATAACATCAAAGTTCTCTTTTCCAACATATTTGACCCTTTAATATAATAATTTTCTTATTAAAATATTTATCCTTCCCCAATTTAGTTTTGAAAAATATAGTTATATTAATTAAACAACAGATCCATAACCAAAAAATATTTATTTTATTTATATAAAAATATTTATTTTATTTATATACACATGCAACATGGCCTAATAATACAAATTAACACTAACTACTAATTAACTAAATTGCAAACTCACAGAATTCCAGAAGATTGCAGAGAATAAAATTGGGGTTGAAGTCTGGATAAACTCGGTGTTCACGAGCCGAAATTGCCTTCTACCTTCGGTCTACGCGGACCGGTTTCACGGAAGCTAAATGAGAAACCGCGTGCTACAGTGTTCTGCGCGTGCTACAGTGCCAGGTACGTGCTACAGTGAAAGAGCTCCACTCAGCTCTCCAATGGACCCGTCCGGTTCTGTAGCGCGAAAGGGAGAAGAGAAGGAAAGGCAGGGAGAGGGAGAGGGAAGAAATGGAGAGGAGTCGTGTGACAGGGAAAAAGGAGAGAGAGAGAGCGCTTCGCGGGTCAGATTAACCGGGAGAAAAAGACAGGGAAGGGGTATTTGAACCAAAATAGAAGGGAAAGATACACCGTATCTTCTGATTAAATGCAATTTATTCTCAATAAAGACCATAATTACCCACTAATTGCAAAAATCTGAAAATTCAGCCTTCCCCATGAGATTCTCTGAACTTACAAAAGAAAAAACTGAACAGCCACGTACTGCTGCCGAAATTGCACTTTAGACCCTCCAACTTAAAATAATCACATCTTTCACTATACACCTCAGAATTTGATGATTCAAATTTCTGAATTCTTTAATTAATGTGCAGAATTTATTGAACTAAAATTTTATTATTTCTCAACATACCAAAATATTTTTAAAATTATGAAAATACCCCTACTATCATAATAAAAATAAAAATTTAAAATTTCTTTATTATAACAACTACCCCCCCTAAAAGAATCGTTTGTCCCCAAACGATCTACGCACTTGGGTCACTAAAGAGGTTTGGATATTTCTCGTGCATATCTGACTCTAGCTCCCAAGTCGCTTCGCGCTCTGTGTGATTTTTCCACTGCACTTTAACGTAAGGAATAGTTCGTGTACGAAGCACCTGATTCTTCCGATCAACAATACGAACTGGTTCTTCTTCGTAACTCAAATTCTTCTCTATAGTTAAGGAGCCATAATCCACCACATGGCTCGGGTCATGGACATACTTCTTCAACATCGACACATGAAATACATCGTGTACTCCTGATAAAGTTGGGGGTAGAGCCAACTGATACGCCACTTCTCCAATTCTTTTGAGAATCTCGAAAGGTCCAATAAATCGAGGGTTCAGTTTTCCTCGCATGTGAAACCTCACTGTTCCTCTTGCTGGGGATACCTTTAAAAATACCTTATCTCCTACTGCAAACTCTACTTCTCTTCATTTCGGATTGGCATAATGTCGCTGCCTTTGCCGAGTCGCTTCGATCTTCTTCTGAATTACTTCAACCTTTTCTACACTTTCCTGAATTAATTCCGGAATTGTCGGGTCTTGAACACCCACTGGTTCCCAACACAATGGTGTTCTACACCGCGCCCCATACAACGCCTCGAATGGAGACATGCCAATACTAGCGTGATAACTATTATTATACGAGAATTCAATCAGTGGCAAATGTTGATCCCAATGACCTCCCATCTCAAGAACACACGCCCTCAACATATCCTCGAGGGTCTGAATCGTCCGTTCTGACTGACCATCGGTCTGCGGATGATAAGCCGTAGAAAAATTCAGCTTCGTACCTAAGCCTTTATGCACTGAATGCCAATACTGAGATACAAACCTCGGGTCTCGATCCGATACAATCCGAACTGGTATTCCGTGCAAGCACACTATACGATCAATATACATCTGTGCCATCTTCTCTAGTGGGGTTCCTAATCTGAATGGTATGAAGTGAGCCGCCTTGGTGAGACGATCCACTATCACCCATATTGCATTATTCTTACTCAGGGTCGCTGGAAAACCTGTAACGAAATCCATCGTTATTTCTTGCCACTTTCCTTTCGGTACGGGTAACGGTTGCAATAGCCCTGCTTTCTTCTTCCTTTCCGCTTTAACCTGCTGGCACACTAAACACCTCTCTACATATTGTGCTATCTCCCATTTCATTCTTCTCCACCAAAAGCTTTTCTTGAGGTCTCGATACATCTTTGTTTCTCCCGGATGAACCGAATACCAAGAGGAATGTGCTTCCGCTAATATCGCCTTTTTAATATCAGGAATATTCGGAACACACAGCCGATTACCAACTCGTAATACTCCTTCAGAGTCACATCTAAATTCCCGATATACTCCTTCTATCATCATCTCCTTAATCTTCACAAAACCCGGATCATTATCTTGTGCCTCACGTACCTCGTCTAATAAACTCGGCCTAATAACAAGACTCGCCCAAATAGCATCATCACCTGGAAACACCAACTCAATATCCATCTTTCTTAGGTCATTCAAAATGCCTCTATCGTAAACGATACAAGCCGACATTGTCGCATACCTCTTTCTACTTAAAGCGTCCGCTACCACATTCGCTTTTCCCGGGTGATACTCTATGTTAATGTCATAATCCTTCATCAACTCCAACCACCTCCGTTGCCGAAGATTTAACTCCTTCTGCGAGAAAGTATATTTAAGACTCTTGTGATCCGTAAACATGTTACACCGCTCGCCGTAAAGATAGTGCCTCCAAATTTTCAGAGCAAACACAAACGCCGCTAACTCCAAGTCGTGGGTGGGATAATTCTCCTCGTACGGTTTGAGTTGTCTCGAAGCATACGCTATTACATTCTTGCCTTGCATTAATACACACCCGAGACCTTGAAGTGAGGCATCACTGTAAACCGAGAACTCCTTTCCCGGTTCCGGTACCACTAAGACAGGAGCAGAAACTAACTTCTTCTTCAACTCTTCGAAACTTTTCTGGCACTTCTCATCCCACACAAACTTTACATCCTTTCTCATCAGCCTACTCATCGGTAACGCAATCTTTGCGAATCCATCCACAAAACGTCTATAATACCCGGCTAAACCCAAGAAACTACGCACTTCCGTTACATTCATTGGTGGTTTCCAATTCACCACTGCTTCAACCTTCTTTGGATCCACCGATAAACCATCCTTCGAAATCACATGACCTAAAAATGACACACTCGGAAGCCAAAACTCGCACTTCTTGAACTTTGCATACAACTTGTGATCCAACAAGGTTTGCAACACCACTCTCAGATGTTCCTCATGTTCCTTCCCGTTCTTCGAATAAATCAAAATATCATCGATAAACACGATTACAAAAGAATCGAGATAAGGTTTGAAGACTCGATTTATTAAGTCCATAAAAGCTGCCGGTGCATTGGTTAATCCAAACGACATCACTAGAAACTCGTAATGTCCATACCGCGTGCGGAATGCGGTCTTCGGTATATCTTCCGGTTTAATTTTCAGCTAATGATAACCGGTACGTAAATCAATCTTCGAGAAAACCTGAGCCCCTTGTAACTGGTCAAATAGGTCATCGATCCGGGGTAAAGGGTACTTGTTCTTTACTGTAACCTTATTGAGCTCGCGGTAATCGATACATAACCGCATAGAACCATCCTTCTTCTTCACAAATAACACGGGTGCTCCCCACGGTGAAACACTGGGTCGAATAAACCCCAACTTCAACAACTCGTCCAACTGACTTTTCAATTCTTTCAACTCCACCGGTGCCATACGATAAGGAGCTCGGGAAATAGGCCCCGTACCCGGAGCTAGATCGATCGCAAACTCTACAACTCGATCTGGGGGTAAACCAGGAAGTTCATCAGGAAATACTCCAGGAAACTCACACACCACTGGAATATCCTTCAATTTCTTTTCCGCAGGTGAAGTCACCTGAATGGACGCTACTAACGCCGCACACTTTGCTCGCACAAATTTCTTCTCATGCTTCCTAGAAATAAGAAGACCTCCGAACTCCAATCGTCGATTGGAAAAATTAAACTCCTCGCCATTGGACATTTGGAAGATCACCATTTGTTGTCGACAAACAATCACTACATTGTGTCGAACGAGCCAATCCATGCCCAAAATAACCTCAAAATCTCGCATGTCCATCACTACAAGATCGACTGGCAATCTATGGTCACCAATCTTCACGTTTTTGGATTTGCACACTCAGTTCGCTACAACCGAACCTCCTATTGGTGTTCCCACTGCTATCGACTCGCTACTAACCTCGGTTTTCCAACCATGCTCATGCACAAATGATGACGCTACGAATGATAATGATGCACCCGTATCAAAGAGCACATAAGCTGGGACGGATGAAATAAAAACGGTACCTGCGATGACATTGGTAACATCTGCCTCGTTGTCGCGCTGGACTGCATACATTGTCGCACGGTTGTTCGGCCGGTTGCTGGAACCTCCAACTTGCTGCTGGGAAGAGCGAGAGACAGGTGGCCTCTGACTTCCATACTTCCCCTTGTTCGGACACTGATTCGCTATATGACCGGTCTGATCACAATTGTAACACTTCCGGTTCTTGAGAAAACATTCTCCTCGGTGCCTCCTATGACATGTCGAACAAGGTGGTAATTCGGATCCTTCGTAACCACGGGTTTGCACTGCTCCACGAAAATTATAGGGTGCCGGTCTCGATGGTTTCTTCGAGCGATGCTCATGCCTATCCATCCTCATCTTGTACGATTGACGCCTATCACGCTCCACACCAATCGCCACATTCACCACCTCCGATATCGTTCCCAAACTGTGTGGCCTCACTATGATCGCCAACTCTGGATGCAATCCATCAATGAATCTGGCCACACGCTCCTCTACATCCACCACAGAACTACCTCCAAATATGCAAAGTCGGTGCCACTCCTCAGAATACTCCTGCACGCTCATATTACCCTGTTTCAGATTCTCGAACTCCTGCTTGCGAGCGCGCCGAAGGTTTTGCGGAAAATGATGCTTGAAGAATTCCTCCTCGAACCAATCCCACGGTATAGTCTCACCAGGATGTTTCTCTTCATAACCCACCTTCTGTAAATTCCACCACGAATCCGCTCGTCCAGAAAGCATGTGCGTAGCCAACCGCACCTTATCCTCCTCCGGACACTTCATCGCATCCAACTTCTTGCGCACGTGTTGTAGCCATGCGTACGAATCATCCGGGTTAGACGAACCTGAAAAGGTATCCGGCTTCGTACTCAAGAAAGACTTCAGGAGGTCCTGAGCATTTCCTTGACCAGCCCGAGAGGATTGTCCGTTGTCCCGGGATTCCTGTTGAATTAGTTGCCTCATGAGCGCCAAAAAGTCATTCGCTGAAGGCGTCATGGTGGCGACTGGTATTCTACCACCAGTGTCACCGCTGTTAGAACCGTCAGACATTTTCCTGAATTATATTGAGACACTCACTCTTAGAATATGCTACTTAAATTTCCTTATTTATTTATTTATTTATTATTATTATTATTTTTATTTTTTTTTTTTTATTATTTTTTTTTTTTTTTCACCCAACCCACTCTCACTCACGTGCGTTTATCTATAATTTAGATTGTGGATCGTTTTGGCTCTGATACCATTAAAGTTGTTACACCCCTGATCCAAATAAATGACTAAAATGTAACAACCGCCAAAAGGCAATTTAACAAGCATCCACATAATCTCTAAATTACAATTATTAAACTTAACAACATCCTAAAATCCTAAAATTGAGACTATAAAGTTCTCATTTCTTTAAAGTAATTATTAAACTAAATTTAATTTGCTTAAGACGCCACTCCACCCGCAATTCCCAAGCTAAAGATCAAAACCTGGGCACAACATAAAAGTAAGAGTGAGTACAGACTCAGTAAGGTAAGAAAAGAGGCCCAGCCGCATACACAAAAATATGATGTATATAAATATAGTTTATAAAAAAATAAAGTAACGAAGAGTCGATTGCATAATTTATAATAGTAATAATATAGTAGTTATAAAAATTGTTTTCATTTCGGGATATTAACTCATTTCACCTTCCACACACAACACACACTAGATCATGCTCCGTGGCATCGAGTACGCGCACAGATACAAGTCTTTCCGAGCTCGTTATTGGGTGATCAGCGGCCCTAGTTTCGCTCTACTAAGTACGGCTTCTCACCTAGGTGAATCAGCGGCCCTGGTTTCGCTCTACCAAGTACGGCTGTATTACCTCTGCTTTTTCACACATCTCACTATACCCCGTATCTTAAAATATCTTTAAATATTATCTTTAATTTCTTTTATTACTAAAATATTAATTTGAGCCATGTAAGCTCTATTTCATAATTAAAAGTTATATATTCAATATTCGGTATTATCATTATAAATACTCATAATATAAATACTATTTATACGGAAGAACAAATATAGCCAAAAGGAAAAGCATATGCGGGCAAAACCTTACTTGAATAAATGCAACAACTAGCAACTCTCAAGCGAAATCTCCGGCTTTCACAAACTCTGGAGCTTCCTTCGCAACTCTTTCAACTTCTTGGTCTTCTTCTAATACGAACTCCTTCTCACGCGAATCTAATTATTTAATTAATACTAATTACCATTCGATCTCGAAATTCATACCGACTTAAATCTGATTACTCCCGAAAAATATTTTCTAGACCTTAAATGCAGAAACTAACCTTACCAATGATCCCGGAATGCCCAAAAACATACAGATCGACTATTTATTTGTGAAAATTGGAGTTATGGTTAAAAAGATATAATTAAAACAAATTTCCTTAATAAATCGGATTTGAAATTCTAGCTTTTAAAAAGTACACGAATTTCCAGATTTTCTCAAAACAGTATTCCCAAATCCCAGTTCTATAAATTCCAGATTCTCTTAAGAACAGTATTCCCAAATCCCAGTTCTATAAATTCCAGATTCTCTTAAAAACAGTGCTTCCAAATTCCAGTTCTATAAATTCCAAATTCTCCTAAAAACAGTATTTCCAAAGTCCAACTTTTAAAATCCAGACTCTTGAATCTGTCCGAAAATCCAGAATCCAGTTCCAGTTCAGAAAATACCCCATTTTCAGATTTAATAAAATCAGATATTTTGTAATATTATTTACTCATAATATAAATTATAGGAAAATATTAATATCATATTATCATATTCCACAATCATTTTACTTAAAAATTATAACATTTATTTAGTTATACCTTATACCAATGATTATCGTTATTTAGAATATAGTCCATATGATATAATAAAATAACATCAAAGTTCTCTTTTCCAACATATTTGACCCTTTAATATAATAATTTTCTTATTAAAATATTTATCCTTCCCCAATTTAGTTTTGAAAAATATAGTTATATTAATTAAACAACAGATCCATAACCAAAAAATATTTATTTTATTTATATAAAAATATTTATTTTATTTATATACACATGCAACATGGCCTAATAATACAAATTAACACTAACTACTAATTAACTAAATTGCAAACTCACAGAATTCCAGAAGATTGCAGAGAATAAAATTGGGGTTGAAGTCTGGATAAACTCGGTGTTCACGAGCCGAAATTGCCTTCTACCTTCGGTCTACGCGGACCGGTTTCACGGAAGCTAAATGAGAAACCGCGTGCTACAGTGTTCTGCGCGTGCTACAGTGCCAGGTACGTGCTACAGTGAAAGAGCTCCACTCAGCTCTCCAATGGACCCGTCCGGTTCTGTAGCGCGAAAGGGAGAAGAGAAGGAAAGGCAGGGAGAGGGAGAGGGAAGAAATGGAGAGGAGTCGTGTGACAGGGAAAAAGGAGAGAGAGAGAGCGCTTCGCGGGTCAGATTAACCGGGAGAAAAAGACAGGGAAGGGGTATTTGAACCAAAATAGAAGGGAAAGATACACCGTATCTTCTGATTAAATGCAATTTATTCTCAATAAAGACCATAATTACCCACTAATTGCAAAAATCTGAAAATTCAGCCTTCCCCATGAGATTCTCTGAACTTACAAAAGAAAAAACTGAACAGCCACGTACTGCTGCCGAAATTGCACTTTAGACCCTCCAACTTAAAATAATCACATCTTTCACTATATCTCCCTATTCTTGAGGCACGGTGGCGGAAAACAAGAGCGTCTGCTGCTGTTTCGATAAAGCGGAAATAATCCGCGATTTTTTAGTTTATTTATTTATTTGTTTGTTTATTTATTATTTATTATTATTAATTGTTACTCATTATATCCCTAAATTTTGATATATATATTTTAGTTAAGTTCTAATATATATTTTATTTTATTAATTTAGATTGAGTATTTGGATAGCTGGGCGGGTTTAGAGAGAGAGCATTGCGGTTTGTTATCAAATGCAATTGAGGCTCTTAAAGCTTGTACACTCAGACTTCCTGTTACTGGAGGCGCCAAGGTATTACTCAGACTTCCTGTTGTTGTTGTTGTTGTTGTTGTTATAAGAAGTTTATTTATATATTGATACATTATTGCAGGCTGATGTATTAACGGTGAGAAATGCAGTCAGCTCAGCTGTTGATATTATGCAGATGTGCAGAATTTATTGAACTAAAATTTTATTATTTCTCAACATACCAAAATATTTTTAAAATTATGAAAATACCCCTACTATCATAATAAAAATAAAAATTTAAAATTTCTTTATTATAACAATAACTATTTATCCATGATCAGTAAAACATGATTATCAGTCAACTAATATACTGGTGTACATTTATAGCTTGTATATAAATATATATTTATATGTATCTACAGGTATATTTGTCTCCACAAATATCCTATAAATGACCAGGGACTATTTAGAATAGCATTCATAACACTTTATAGTTTTACTATCAAAGTCATGCACTTTGATGACATAAAGTTGAATTGCATATTCATGGTCTATTTTAATTATATTAAAATAACCTATACGCACATATTATATGAAATATCTTATAATAAATATTATGTTTGTTATTACAATCCATCATCTAGGTCACAAACACTTTGGTCTAGGGCATAACACCATCAGTGTTGGCCCAAGTAAATGTTTTACCAATGAGTGGAGGATTTATAAGATTGCAAGTACTGATAAAATTAAGCAATTTTTGTGAGTCTTCTAAACTTCTGTGATAACTACCAGTCCTCTCGTGGACTGAGGCAACCAAATTAAAATCTCCCATAATTATCCAAGGGGTTTCAGGGCTTGGTTCATAGCTTTGTAATTCCCTAATAAAAACTTCCCTCTCTATTGTGGGGTAGGGGCCGTAAACACCGGTTGCCTTAATTTTGGTTTCATCCCACCTACACATTAGTTCCACTGAAAGTGAATACTGCCCAATTTTATTTACTACATGTTCATAATAGTTCTCATCCCAAGATAAAAGTAATCCTCCAGAAGCCTCAATCGAGTTTAATACTTCAAACCACTCAGAACATTTCCTATGATTGATATATGTATTCGTGTTGAGCATTCACCCAACTTTGTTTCCTGAAGACAAACCAGATCAGGTATGTCTGTCATCAATTTCTCTTTAACAATTTCCCTTTTCTTTTCATCATTTATACCCCTCACATTCCAAGTTATTATATTAATTGATTTATTATTCATATTTAATTAATTATTACTTCTTACTATCTAATTTTAGATTATCTGCTGGCCAAAGAAAGGGCAGCCTCTTTTAGGATTTCGTCCACTTGAATACCCACATCCTGCAACAGGTGAAACACTTTATTTACTCCAACATAATATATCCCTTCAGGCACATCTAACAAAGCTTCCACCTTCTCATCTTTTCTAGACCTCTTCTTATCATTTTCCTCATTTCTTACCTTCGTTCTTTTCTTGGCATTTTCTTTATCATATTTGATTATTTTTTATATTTTTAAAAATTTTAGATATGTAATTAATAATATAATATATATATATATATATTAGACGTATCGTGTCCAGAAATTTTTTGAAATTGCCGTATCGTCGTGTCCGTATCGTATCGGATACGATACGCGTATCCGTATCGGTGCAACATAGTTTGTCACTAACAGAAAGCAAAGGGCCCATTTTCACTGTAAAACTAAATAACAAGAAAAAGAATGCCCCCATATGGCAGTTGAAATATGCTCATGTCATAGTCATTTTGACAAAGACTAGGGAAGGAAATCAGAAGGTGATAGCAACTACAAACATGCACATGTACTATATGCTTTCCCACTTTCATTTTTCATAATCATAATTAAGTTAATATATTTTTGCATACATTATATCATGTTTATATATTGTATGAATATACTATTTAAGGTCTTATGTGTTATGTCGATATATCGATGACAGTGTACTGTAGTTTTCAGTATGCGGCTGAAGTTAATTGAATTCCTAAAAATACTATACTTTTCAAACACTAGATGCAATTTTATTTGAAAACCTTTGAACATTTGTGGTTGGTATCAGGCTTGAACTGATCAATCTGAAGTTAAGTCTATATGCATTATTTATCTCAACTGAAGAATTTTGAGCTACAATAAACCTGAAAAGGACATATTATATGCTGTAACAATGAACTACGTCAGCAAAAGGAAGTTGCTTAGAAGAGCATCACCAGTATTAATTTTTGTTTATTTTCACAAAAAAATCCTTTTTGTTTGCATCTTTTTAGGATAAGTTTGGATTTGGGACCTGTATTTATGCACATGTCTTTTAGTAGTAGAGTGACTTCAGCGATCTCAATCGATCTCCCTCAGCGGTCTCAATCGATCTCATACCTAAAGTATAGTGATAACTATTTTTAAGCGAGTATAAGGCTTCACTTCTAATAAATAAGTTCAATTTTATATAAAATACGAATATATAAGAAAATACATATTTATATAATTAGATTTTAAAAATATATAGTAACAAAAACTATTATGTTTAATTAACATAAAATTACAAAATCGCTTATCATAATTTAAAACAAATTTAAACTATTAAACACTGAAAGTGGACATTTCTAATAGACCAAGGTGCATCCAAGTTTTCTTCAGGACGTCAGTGTCAAAAACATATATAAGACAAGGAAAAGTATATAGTGAAGAATCAATCCTTTGAAAGCTCAATCAAATGAATTGCATGCTGAAAGGAAACACTGGCAGCGCTTATTGCGCACGTACCAACATAGAAACTTCTTCTCACCAGTGAGGAAGGAACCTCACTTCACTTTCAGGTGTACCATTTTACCCTTTCTTTTATCTCAATCCACATAAAATTAATCAAAATCATTCTATATATATACCTAGTATTCTATTTGTAACTAACAGTCTAACACACTCACTTCTATTTATACTTCTCTCTTATACACATATTCCAATCATTAATGGCTGCAGTAGGAGAGTTTCAATTTCCACTGCAGTCCATTGATAATATGGAATATTTATTTCCTTTTCCTTACAATAATGGCAACAATGGAAGCGGATCCGGGTCTGAAATATCAGGATCCACATGCTCTTCGTTTGATGTTCGTACTGGAGATCTCCATTCGGATCAATCTCAGCCGTTTGATATTTCAGAGTATTTCTTGATGGATGAGGCTTCAACTGATCAGAATCTGAATCAGACCTCTTTGATTCAGCAAGTGCCTTTAGTGCAAGAAGCAATCAGCCCTCCGTTAATGGATAATTTAAGGTATGTAATTTTTAAATTATCTATATTTTATTATGATTATGAATATATGATTGCTTTTAATTATTGGATTTGTTTTTACATATATAGGAGTGAAAATGGAATAAAGAGGCCAAGAACAGAGAGGATTGCATTCAGGATGAAATCTAAGGTAGAAATAATAGACGATGGATTTAAATGGCGCAAGTACGGAAAGAAATCCGTCAAAAATAGCCCTAATCCGAGGTAATTAATAAATAAATTAAATACAATTTTGCATAAATTAAAGTATGTGCAACGAGCTTATTATTTATCATTGGCGGTTTGTTTTAATAAAATTCAGGAATTATTACAAATGTTCGAGTGATGGATGCTCAGTGAAGAAGAGAGTGGAAAGAGAGAAAGATGATGAGAGATATGTGATTACAACTTACGAAGGAGTTCATAATCATGTAAGCCCAAGTTTGATTTATTATACAAGTCAAGATGTTTCATCAGGCAGGTATTTTGTTGCAGGGTATCAAATTTCCCCTTGCTCTTAATTTTGTAATGCATAATTGGAGGTTTTTCTTTCTCTTTTTTTCTTTTTGTCCGCTTCTTTTGATCTTATGATTGAGATGTAATGTAACATACTAATGTCAAATATTTTGGGTTGTGAGGAACTTTTATCATGTGTTTATTTCCCTATGAGAAGCTTTATATCCTTTTTTTTTCTTGATACCTTGACAAAGTATTATATGAAATTAATTTAACTTTCTGAAAAGTAAACCATAGTTGGACATAATATCTAAGTTTTTCTTAATTATCAGAAATGATCAGACATTTGAAAAAAGGCACATATATATTGGAAAATCTGGCCAGTACGTAATTTTCTGTTTGTTACATTTAATTTAATGGCTACAGAGAACTAAACAACAAATTTTATATATTGTATATGTCGTACAATATTTTTGAAATAAATACTGTAAATTAGTTTTTCTCCTTTTTTCGATTGAAAGTTATGATAGGACAATGGTATTCAATTAATCTTTGTGCACCCTATTAATTGAGAAATTATTCGGAGTGCCCAGCAACGCCACATACAGTTTTAATTGCACACATATATATTTTGTACAGAATTAATTAAAAATATATCTTTTTGTCTTCTTAATTTTGACATAATATAAAACTGTAGTAAAATCGAAAATAAAGCTCAGATTTAGGCCCAATATACAGTCACGAGGGAACCATTACTAAGGCCCAGTCTACAATTGTCTTGATGAGGAAAAAAATTCAACGGGCCTGATGACAATTCTAATTTAAATTAGTCCACTTTATAGTATGGAGGACGTTTATTTAATATTTAGAAAGGTTTAAGGGAGGTTTTGAAAATTTTCCAAAAAATGCCCATAGAGTGTGATAAAAATTAAAAAAACAATATCTTTTGTATTCAATTTTATTTAAACTAAAACAAAAACATCAATCTCCCCCTCACAAAAAAAAGAAAAAAAAAGAAAAGGAAAAGAAATCAATCAAATCATATTAGTATACTAGATTTAGCCAATTTTATCTTATATTATCATAAAAAATAATTGAACAAACATGCTTGATTTTTTCCCAATGGTCTCCCCCTTTATTCTTCAATCTTAATTTAACGTCTGACGGATCCATTGAAACCTCACCTCTTTCCACTCAAGTCAAATTCCACAACACATCAGGATTTCGTTTCATGTATAAACATATCGCGTTCAAAAATTTGAATTTATTCATTGCTCCATTTTCACCGTCCGTCCGCCTGTGAAAATTATCAAAAATTGTTTTTTTATTATCAGTGGCTATTTTATGGTTAAAATACATTTTGGCAACAAAATAGTAGCAAAATTTGGCTAAAAAATATCTTGATAAGAAAACTCTCATGTAATCTCTATCTTTTTCAATACAACTCTTTTTCAATATTGAAGTCCACTTAACATAATCCTAGCCCTTTAGAATCACAAAATTAATGCAATCCAGCACCCCAAAATTATGATCAGCCCAGCACACCACCATTTCTCTTGTTCTTTCATCCACTAGATAAATCTGTACGTATTCAATAATTATGAAAACTATCATGAGAGGCTTGGAAAACAAAGTGAAAAATCCATGAAATATATGGGCCTGAGCCCTTTTACTTACAGCCCTAAAAAGTAATCAATATTCAAAATAACCCAAATTTTGTGGTCCATTTTGGTGGTCTTTGATTTAGTCTCTTCAAATATGAACAGAAGAATAAAACCTCGAATTATAATTTTTTCCGACCCAGCTCAAAGGACTAGAGAAAATAGTAATAGTAATGTAATGTATAAAGTAAATTTTAGAGGGTATATTTTAACATTGGGAAATGTAATAGTTAGATACATGCTATGTTGCACGGATACGAATACGGCGACACGGCATAGGATACGGATACGACAATTTATATATTATTTTACTATTTATTAATTATATTTTATATATTTAATTAATTTAGATATATATTTAGATATTATAATTTGATGTAGAAGATATTAAAAACTTGTTATTATAGAAATATCTTAAGGCTGAATATTTGTTTGTTATAGTTAATTAAATAATTATATGTCTTAATCTTATTCTATTGATTTTATATATGTAATCATATATTTTAAGAATATATTTTCTTACGTTGGAAGTATCCGATGCGGATACGGAAAGTATTTCTGAAGTATCTGGTCTTATTTTGAAATAAAATATTAAGATACGTCACGTGATGTGTCCGATACGGTATCCGAGTATCTGATACAGGTATAAGTATCCGATACGGTATCCGAGTATCTGATACAGATATAATATCCGATACGATACGGCTGAATTTTTGAAATATCTCTCACATCATAGGATACACGTGTAAGTATTTCACTAGTGGAAAGCTGCGCATATAAATTGCCTTCCCGCCTCATATCCGACGAATGAACCCTAAAAGAAAAAAAAGAAAATTGAGACAAGATTTCTCTTCGTCGTTCTTATCCATTCGTGATGCGATTTGTGGAAAATTGGATCGATTCTGTTGGACAGAAGAATATTCGGAATCGAAGCTTGAAAAGACAGATGCTGAATCGATACAAACTCTCGGGTATGAGATCTGATTTGATTTGATTTGATTGGATCGATGCGAATTTTCTTTTGTTTTTCCCTTGTTAGATCTGTTTAATTCGCAAATTTATTTGAGATCTAGATTCTGATCAAAATCGTGAGAAGTTGCAATTAGAGCATCTTAATTTTTCTTCTCTCTTCTGATTTGATTTAGTTTAAGAATGAAATCTGGTCAAGATTGCTACTGGTTTCAATCAGCGCATCTTAGTTTCAGTTGTCTTTTGTTTAAATTAATTTATATCTGATAAATAATTTCATGATTTTGTCCCAATTGGGATTTCAAGCTTAAATTAAACCAAATCAAACAACAGGAGAAAAATTAAGGTGGTTTAGTTCCAACTAGGCTGATTTTGATCAGAATCTGAACATCCAATCAATTTGCAATATAAGCAAATCAGCTCTTAAGTGTGAAAACACTTCATTTTGACAGAATATAAGAAATTTGAAGGTAAATTAAAAGAAATTTAAATCATCTTAAAAAATATTAGCATATTTTGTTGTTCATCTGAGACATATTTTACTAGGCTCTGGCATGCCAGAATGTAAAGTTACATAGGCTTCTGTTACAAACTTTTGATTTGGTTTGTGATGAAGGCGTATGAAGTGTGTGATTTGAACTTTGAATTATACTAATCAAAGTTTAATAAGGGAGAGTTGTAGGTTCTTGTTCCGTTAAGTTTTATTAAGAAAAGTTCCTGTTCGGTAATAAGTTCACCATGCATGTCGTATAGTTATTGACTAATTTCTAAGATAGTAAGAAAATAGTTTATTGGAATTGGTACTTTAGAATGATTTTCATATATTTTTTTGTATCACTGACATCAGAAGATTTCTAAATTTATCGGTGTTTACACCATCAAATAAATGCATACATATTGAAAAGTATAAAAAATTTCTCTCATAAAGTATGCAGTTTTTATGCGTTTCAACATTTTGAGACAATATATGTTTGCGCTAATTATATTAGTTACCATGCCCCCCACGGATTCCATTGTAGTTATTGCTTAAATTTTCCCATATCCAAATTTTTCCTAATTTCCCTTCAATTTTCCCACTGGGATAAAATTTCCCTTCAATTTTCCCACTGGGAAAAAATTTTCCCTTCAATTTTCCCATTGGGATAATTTTCCCACTTTATCCCATTGGGATTTAGTTCTATCAATCAAGACATCATCTGATACAAATGAAAATTTCTTTGATTTCATTACCACAAAGTAATTTCTGTTTGATTTCAATGGTTCCATGAGAATATCTTGAAGGGAAGTTAGAGAGCAGACTGTATTTTCTCGAATTAATTAACTTCTACTTTTTCAATTATAACTTTATTAATTTTTGTCGGACTAGGAATTGTTTCAATAGTAGCCTCCTCTGGATCTACAGGTATTCTAGGGGCCGGAATTGATGACTTTGCTGACATAATTCAGGAAAGCATGAGCCAACAAATTTTGGGCTTGAAACAAGCGTTTTTGGGTTAAAACATAGAGATATAAAGGTGTTAACATAGCACTGCAAAGGGGTCAATCTCAATGCCTACTTACCCTTGATACTTGAAAGATTTCGCATTGTCACTTTCATGATTTACCAAAAGAATGAAAAGAAAGTGAAAAAATCACATTAGCAATGAAGCCCAACATGCTGTGAAAAATTCTTCCTTCGATTTAGTCTCGGTTCGTCATAGGAAAGATGTTTTCTTCCAATAAGAGAATGATATATAACGTATATTCATTCTTGAAATACGCCACATTATATACGTTATTAAAAAACTGGATAAAGCATTGAGAAAAGTAGAGCAGAAACTATATACAAATACAAAAGAAGTATTATATTACTGTGCTCGGACACTGGAATTCTACCTACCTTTCCAAGAAAATATTCCACAAAAAAAAGGAAGGGCACAATCTTAGGTTCCGCTATCACATAGTGTAGCGGTGGGTAATGAAAAGCTTCCCGTAACATATCACCAATAAAGCAAACAGACATTTCATTCAAGTATATTACAGAAAAAGAAAGCCCATGATGACTTTGAAATTAAGCTAAGAGGAAGGCCATGAAGCTTGGTCAGTGGAGATATTAGACCGACTTCTAATGTCACCTCTAGATTTCTAAGAGTCAAACATACTTCCATATCATGATAATAGATGGTTGGCGTGTGTTACAAGTGGATGGGAAATGTGAGTTGGAATATCATCCTTTCTTTCTCCGACGAAATTACCCGATCAGCGCATGATCGATGATTGAATGAATGAGAATCTCTTGAACTTTGCGCCCAGGAAGCTGAATACTTTGTCTTTGAGTTTGATCTCGTGCTAGAGAAAGTCGAAATGACGGAATTCAAAGGCAAACTAGGTTGGAAGCTGCCTTTCCTACTTCTCACAACTTTTTTTCCAGTGGGTTTAAATCTCTCTCCATGATATTTATAAATCACTGAGCTAGGTTTCTCGTGATTCAGTAGTTGCAATGGACAAAGAAAGTTCAATCAAAATTTATTACCTAATAAAAGTGAAATTGGTTACTTGAAAATCTGTTCCTCCTCAGAGTTCTTACAAGAGTTGAATCTCTAGAGAAAATACAGTAAGCTTGAGATACTTGATTAGAACCATCAGATCCATCCATTGACATTGCTATTGAGCTTTTAGAGCAGAGTTTGCATTGAGGCAATTATGAGACTATAAGACATGAAATCATTGATACATAGATGATTAGATGATTAAACAGAGGCAAAAGAAAGAAATCGTAAATAAAGAGAGGATTAAACAGAGGCAAAAGAACACTCCCGAAAAAAACAATATTATTTAACATCTATTTAGCAAAGTGTCTCAATCCATCAAAAATAGATTAACTCTAAAAAATAAAAAATAAAAAATAAAAAAATATATAATATATAAAAGCAACAACTGTAACAAACAATCCACTCAAAATAGCGTTATTTCATTTTCTTAAATACTTCAAAGTTCTACCCCTGAATATTATTACAACATAAACATAATTTTATCACAAAAATAAATTCAACATACAAGCATTTTTTTTCTTTTTTTTTCGCTTTTTTATGTTGAGATTTTTTTGTAATAAACAAAGAGAAATATTCTTATACTAAATATTTGAACTCTCAATCTCACCATACTCCAACTATACTAAGGAGAACCATGTACAATAAATCATGCAAGCTTATATTACACAATCTCAAGCCAGGAGAACAAAGAGCAAGCTTTATGTATCCTCAAGGGCCTTCACTGGTTTTTTGAGGCTTCAAATCCTCAATATTATCATCATGATATACAAAAAATAAATAAAATCCTGCAAAAATAGTCGACAAAGCCATCGCCCAAACGACTACTGCAACGGCCATAGGCATCAAAGCAGCAACCTTGTATGAAAACATTAAAGTTAAAACTGTAGATAATAACCAAACTGCAAATTTGATATACCCCCTTTTATTTGATCCACGTGGCGTGCTCTCAAATAACTCTAGACACACGAACAAGAGTACTAAATCTAAGTACGAGGCTACTACAAATGCTACTGCCCCCAAATCATCATGGGATCTGTAGATTGCCATGCCTGAATTGAAAGTAAGGAAACCAAATCCGAGAATGGATAATAAGTGTGAGCGTCTGGCTGGGACGGGTTTTTGCATAGGCTGCTGTGGAACTTCTAAAAGATGTTTCTTCATGCTATCGTTGTTATTCTTCTGATTTTCCATCTATGCTGCAATGAACAAAAACAATGTAAGGGGAACGGATATGTGTTTTTTATATACATAGTTGCATCGGATGCTTTCCTTTTGAATAACTCTACGCGGTCCCCCCCCCCCCCCCCCCCCCCCCCCCCAAAATGCCCCCACTTACCATCGAAGTGATAAATGGGTCTCACAAGAACTGTTTTTTGTATGTTTGTGAGGCCCATCTCTATCTAACGGACGAAATAACTTATCACATGAGGGGAAATGGGGGCATTTAGGAGGCACAATAGAAAGTCTATTATAATTATGAGAAAAATTCATTTTTGTTCCTTAACTATTGAATTAGTTTATTTTTGATCTCTCAATTTTTTATTGGTCCAATTTTAGTCTCTTAATTATTCAATAAGTACATTTTTGATACTTCCATCCGTTAATTGCATATGTGTCCGTTAAATTTGACACGTAAACAATGACATGGCATTAGTAACGTGACAAATGTTTGAAAAAAATAAAAAATTTATTAATTCCCTTCTTTTCTTAAAATATTATTTTTATTAAAAAATGTATATTTTTTATGCATGTTTATTTGTTAAATAAAAGTTAATACGTTATTGTGTATGTGTTAAGAATATATGTCACATCATTGATTACGTGTCATATTTAACGGATACTTAAGCACTTAACGGATTGAAGGATCAAAAACCCACTTATTAAATAGTTGAAGGACTAAAATTATACCATAAAAAAAGTTGAGGGACTAAAAATAAATTAATTTAATAGTTGAAAGAGCAAAAGTAAACTTTTCTCTATAATTATTAGAGTTGGTATGTTGTCTTGCGAAGCGGTTGACCTAGCGTGTGAAGGGAGGAGACATGTAATGCTCAGGTTAATTCCGTGAACATGCAGTAAAGAAGAAAGGAATTGAATATGAAAAAAAGGGATGCATTTATTGGGAGATTGCAGACAGCTAGGACGGGAAGATCAGTGGGAAGGTCACTTTCTTGATGGGAACCCTGACAAGGAAATTTCGAGGAAAATTCTTCTGATTTGGCAGTATCTGTATTTGAATGCAAATCCGCGTTTAGAAAATTCAAATATGAATCTGTATTTGAATGCAAATCCGCGTTTAGAAAATTCAAATATGAATCCGAATTTATTAAGAAAATTAATATCCATATGGTAATTCAAATTCATTAACAAACGGAATTCTATCAGATTTTGGATTTTGGATTCTAATATGAAGTTTTGAAAATAATTAACGCATGAATATATAAAAAATAATAATTATAACATAACAGTAAAGTTGTCACAAAAACTATCTAATACACCTCAGAATCCTAAACAATGAGTATATTATTATAAAATTATGAAATATTTCTAAATAAAGAAATGATGATGTGTTTTAGAAGAAATCAATACAACACTCATCAATCTTGAATGAAAAATATCCCCAAACTCTCTTTTGTTAAAAAATATGATTAGAAACTTAGAATTTATTTTCAAGTTAACATATGTGTAATATTTATAATTTTTCATTTTATGTGTTATATTTGTAATGTAAATTATAATATTATTTTTGTCTATTATACTCATTGTTATATTACTTTTTATTATTTTTATTATTTTCTAAGTTAAGCAACAATAAAAATAACAAATAAATGATCTACACTTTTTTACTATATATATAATATGCGGATTCATTTTATTTTCGGATGTATTTTTATATTTCACGTGCGAATCTATTCATGCGAATTCGGATGGGATTATCGAATTTTGAAGACCTACCACATTAGCTTTTAAAACGACAACGTTAATAATGTTCATGAAATATAATGAATATATAAATATTAATATTAAAAAATCTATAGTACGATATATATTATATATACTTAACACGCCTCATCTTATTCAAAAAATATATTATATGAATATAAGAATTTGTATTGTTATTGATATGCGGTCAAATGTATTTAATATATGAAAAACTTAATAAACATATTTAAATGCGCTCGAAAACCTATTAATGTGTATAATCTACACATAATGTATAATATGAAATGAACGGTATATAATCGGACGGCGGAAAATATTCCCCTGTCTATCATTAAGAGAACGCTTAAATTCTAATTTTTGGTTAAGCATAATCTAGTCTAGTTGCTCTAGAGCAATATAGGTGCATCTAAGCTCTCCATCCAAATTCAAAGAATTGGGAACTTATCTACTTAATCATAATACTGATGAATAATTTATTTGCTTTCTACATTTTTTTAAGAAAAAACAAGGGTTTTTGTTGATTATTATCTTTGAGGGAATGTTTTGTATCATCTTGTTTTGGTTTCTATGATTCTTTCTTAAATCTTAATATTACGTCTCTCTCTCACACACACACACTCTCAAACCCCCAACGATTCCCTGATCTTACAGAAATATCCATGCAACAGAGGTTGTTTCCGACTTGATCTGCAAGAGACGATCCCTCGCCACAAAACGAAGCATCTTTTGAAGACAGGACAGCAGTGTCTGCCTGAAGAGCAAACACCAGTTTTAGAGCCAGCTCGAGTTGTTCGCCAATTCGCCTTAGATTTTTACAGGTACAGTACAACAATATTCCTAACCCGTTCCTGTTCCTGCAAGCAAAACTGAATCATTTTCTTTTCTTGTTCTACAGAAAATGTATCTTAGAACTTCTCTTCCGTTGATAAGTTTTTCTCCGATCAATGGCTGTTCTTTGACAAATTCAAGTCTTTACGGACGTGATAGCACGCAAACGCGTCTAAATTTACTTTAGTCCAAATGATACTTTCATCTTGAATAATCCCGTAATTAGGTAATTTGGTAGGACTATGTTTATATAGTCTTAGAGTCTAGGATGATTATAAGGTAAAGTTTCTCTGCAGGAACAGTTTATCGCGGAAACTTCGCGGCAACTTCCTCCCACTTTTGTCAAGATCGATGCTTTGTCGTTTTCTTACCTAACCTTTATTTTTGAAGTGTTTTGAAAGTTTGCTCGAGGGCCCCACGTTACTTATTTCCTGTGAAATGGAGCCGAATCCCCGACTTTTTTTTTCAAGTAAAATTCCTTTAAAATAATTCAACTTACAACCCTCGTCCGAAGATAATTATTTATCAAGCATTTTCGTGATCATCACAACTAGACATATTTTTCCTTTTCCAGTTATATTCTTATGCGCACCAACTCCAACGGAAGTGTCGCTACATTAGTTAAATGAAAATAAAAATTAAGTTATAGTATTCAAATACCACCACTAGATTAAGCTAGTGGTCATGGTACCAACCCCATCTACTTATAGGTGACGGGTTCGAATCTTGTGTCTAGCATAATTGATTTAAAATTTAGGTTAAGACATATGAGCTCACCTAAAAGAGAACAAATATCAAGCGCTCGCCTGTAATTATTCAAATTGAAATTGCAAAAAAGCCCCTATATTATGCTGAAATTACAAGAAAGCCCCTACATTAACTGGAAATTGCAATAAAAAAAATATTATTGTTCACTGTTCCACCACCAGCTCTGACGGAACAATGAACAATACACTTTTTTTTTTGCTAAATTTTTATGGCTGTTTAGAGGCAAAAAATAATATAAAATAGGCGGTTCCGTCAGAGGCTCTGGCGGAACTGTCTTTTTGCCTAATTAAGCATGTTTAAGACTGTCATATACAGTTCCGCCAGAGATCCAGAATCTCTGGTCGAAATGTTAGATAAATAATTATTTTCAGAAGAATGTTATTTGTTGAATTATTTTCGAGGGGAGCGATGCTTTGAAAAAAATTTCGAATCTCCCGTGGCTTTTGAGTATTTTGCCACGTACAGCGAGGGGATGCAAGCCGTTCATCAAGCATTAATTTTTGGGTCCTACACTCAGAAACGGGATGTAACGGTGAGAAAACATGCCTACGGGTTTAAAAAAAAAAAAAAAAAAAAGGTGAGAAAACATAACCATAAAAAAAAAATCCATAAATGTGGGTCCCACCGCCTCCTCCTCTTCTGAACGAAAAAAGACAAGTCCTTTCTATATTTTCATGCTAATAAAACAGAGCATGTTAAATCAATTTTTATTTTTTATATTGAAATGGAGTAGATTCTCAAGTGTCTCCTCTCTTTCCCCATAAAATATGAAAAATAAAAAATTTGGACATATCCGTCTTTATGTAGCAAAGAGGAAGGTTTTCAATCTTGTCAACCATAGTCTTCCAATTTTTTTCTCCATTAACGGTTATCATATACAGAAACTAATCCTCTGTTCCTTTTATTAAGAAAAGATGAGGAAACCTTGTGTTTAACATTGAAGCTCTTTTTGCGTATTCTCTCCATCACTAACCATCTTCTTTTTGTTCGAAGTAGAACCACAATAAAAATTACTTTTTTATAAATTAAGCACTAGAATGATAAATAAGGATTAATTGTTATTTTGTTGTATTTGGGGTATAATATATAAAAATTAATGCTTGATGAACGGCTTGGATCTACTCGCTTTATGTGGCAAAATACTCAAAGCCACAGGAGATTCGGATTCGTGAAACTGATGGACAAGTTATTTCGAAAACATCTCTAGCCCATGGGCCCGGTGACAAGATATATCTTATTTATTCTTAGGGGGGAAAAATATAAGACCCTAGTTTCTCCACTAAAATTGGGTATTTTTTTTAGACAATAATATTTTCTTTCCAAATGTGATATTCGACTTTTGTCAATACTTTATATATTTAATGTTATTGATATGCTCACACTATCAATTGAAAGTTGGAACCAACTACTTACAACAAATTATCAATTAAACCATTCGAAAACTCTTACTTCAAGGCCCTAGACCATATTAAAAGAAAATTTTCAGGAAATAATTCCAACATATTGGTGGCTCATCCTTATACATCAGCACATCAATTTGCCATAACAATATATCCATATCTGCAGCAACACAAATTCATAAATCCATTTATGAATCAAACCCTAACAATACATAATAAAAGTCAAAACCCCTAATCAAAATCAAAACAATAAAAATACTTATTGAACTAACAATACATAATAAAAGTCAAAACCCCTAATCAAAATCAAAACAATAAAAATACTTATTGAACTGAAAATCAAAATAATTAAAATCCTAGCCATATCGAATAAATTAGTAATTGATCATATTTATCACACAAGTTATAAAATTTTTATTGCTTATTGTAATGTAGTATTTAGTCGTATAGTTTAGTTTATACTAACTAAAGTTCTTGTGTTTACATATAAATTGCATGATTAAGAAAGAAGGAGATGCTTGAAATTATTTTATTATGAAATCGTATTCTTCCTATTTTCTAGAAAACATCACAGTACAACACAACTGATATAAATGGGTCATATCATATATATAAATTGACCTGATACACAAAGAAGATAATTACTAAGATCATAAATATCACAATATATTAATTTTAGCAAGAGCTAGTAAAACTGACGCGTGAAACCAGCTTGACCCGACCCATTCCCGAATGACCCAAAATTTGAAATGACCCCAATCCAAACTAACTCGAAACACGAATGACCCATAACCCGAATGACACGAAACTCGAACGATCCGTAACCCGAACGACCTGAATCACGAATGAAACTACAACCTGATCGACCCGAATCTCGAATGACCCGCAATCCTAGTGACCCTAAATCTGAATGACTCGTATCCCATAATGACCCAAACCTAAATGATATGTCCGATCTGACCCGAAAAATAACCAAATTTGTTTATTTTAATACCTAAAATATTACAAAATTGGGAAATTAATTAATTATTGTAATGTAGTATTCAGTCGTATAGTTTAGTTTATACTAACTAAAGTTATTTTGTTTTACGTCTAAATTGCATGATTTAAAAAGGATATGTTTGAAATTATTTTATTATGAAATAATATTCTTCCTATTTTCTACAAAAAAAATTCACAGTATAACACTACTAATGTAAACAGAGTCATATCATATATATAAATTGACCTGCTACACAAAGAAGATAATCACTCAGATCATAAATATCACAATATATCGATTTTAGTTGGAGCCACTATAATCTGACACAGAAAACCAATATGACCCGACCCAAACCGGAGTGACCGAAAGCTCAAATTTCCTGAACCTGAACTTAACCCGAAACACAAATGACCTGTAACCTGAATGATCGGAAATCCGAACGGTCCGTAACTGAATGACCGTAATCCTGAATGACCCGCAACATGAACGACTCGAATCCCGAGTGACCTGCAACCCGAATGGCCCGTATCTTGAAATGACTTAAACCCAAATGACCCGCACGATCTGACCCGAAAAATAACCATATTTATTTAGCTTAATACCTAAGGTATCTCAAATTGAGAAATTTATGTTTTTTTTCTAACATTAAAAACCTAAATATACTAACCAAAATGACTTAAATGACCTGAAATATTAATTCAGATGACACACGGCACACAAGCTAGGTGAAAATTGATCAGAACCTAGCGTTGACCTTGAACTCAAGATTTGGCTGTTTGCAGCATGGAAGCAGATATACACCCAAACCTATTTCTAACTACAAGGTGTAAAAAAATAGCATAATTTTGCAATATCTTTGTGCAAATGAAATCGGTGCACACACACCATAATTAAAAATTGTACTAAATAGAAGTTTCATACGATCCAAGTCTATATAAACGGATGGGCCATGCCGGTTCAGGTTGGGTTAATTTAGATTCGGGTCAACTGGGGTTTGGGTTTGTTCAAGTCGTAGGCCACTCAGGTTTGGGGCCGTTCGGGTTGCAAACATATATATTTTTTTAAATTCATTTCACATTTGTCGATCTTCTCTGACACCGATTCATTTTTGGTGGAATAGTACTTTGTGGACCGCTTCAATCTTACTCCTGGTCACGTGATGAATAATGATTGATTTTGGGATAAAGACATGATAGAAAGACGAAATAGAAAGACAAAAATTTCTGAAGTACTATACTGATTCATGCCTATCATGTTCATACAAATTATTATTGAAATTACAACTTTTTAATAAATGATTGGCTATTGACAAAGAAAGCAGGTAGGCACACACCTAAATTCACTCTTTTTATAGATGCTAACATTTTTATTATAGACACTATATTATGGAAGTTATATACCATTATTATAATTATTCTTTGTGTTATTAATATAATTTTAGGAAAATTCATATAATTTAAAGGTTTTTGTAGAAATGTTCAAATATAATAATTTCTTTACATTATTTTATCTTTTTCCATTATTTCAATTAATTCTTAGTATATAAAAAAAAAAATTCAATTATTGACCTGTTTGCTTTGAAATGAATCACACGGGCCATCTCATTATTATAGAATGATCCGCTACTTTGAATGTATAGTGAATAGCACCACAAAAATCACAAAACTCTTGATTCCAGCAGAAGCCCGTTTGATATTTAGTGTAGACTGGGTTCGTATGGACCATTGTTTTGATAGAGTAATGGTTTTCCTGTTTATATGAAAAAATACTGCTATAAATTGTGTTCGCACACCTCACGTTTTGTTCAGAGAAATGTGTGAGCTCGGTATATATAAACTATTGTTAAAAATATATTATGATGTATGTAAACCTCTTTTATGTAAGAAAATGAATTTTCTACAAATCATGTTCACACAGTACATGTTTTATTCAGAGACATATGTGAACCCGGTTTATATAAACCATTGTTAAAAATATCTAATGGTGTATATAAGCCACTTTTTTTGCAGAAAATTAAATTCTTAAATTGAGTTAAAAAATTAATTGCTCACGCAGTAGACCTATACACCTGTTTAATTTTCTGATATGGCTCATGTACGCCGGGTCTATTCTATATTTGCGAGTATTTAAGTCATTATAAAATGTGGCTTCCATTTGCAACATGTTGAGATGTGATTGGCTCCGGACAAAAGAACCAGGCAAGCAGAGAGCTAAACTCTCTCTTTTAATATACATACATAGATAGGGTTTGAATATGGTTTGAACAGTCATGCACCATTAATTCTGAGGGAAAATATTTTTACCCCCAGTTTCTCCAGACACCTTCGATTACCTCATAAATGACGTCAGTGGTGAGAAAATTGGTGACTTTCCACATTTTTATGAGTAGAAAATGCAAAAATAAGGAAATAAATTTTTATAGAAAAATATTTTTTCTCTCATTAATTTGTTAATCTAAATAAATTTTTTAAATTTGGAATATAAATTCAAACCAAATATGTCAATAACAAATGTCTTGGACTTACATTCCATAGAATGTGATTCCTAGAAATCATATATTCCAAGACATCGTTTAAAACTCGAAACAAATGACCCCTTAGGTCTTTTCTTAGGCTTACATTTCGACCTAGACTTGTGACTCCAATTGAAGCAGCATCATGCTTGTTATGTCACCCTCTCGCCACAATAGCATCCCCCGATTGTATCTTTTGAATCCTCTTTTGCAACTTCATGCGCATGTCATCTTGCAAGATTGCAGAAGTCATCCTTCAATCGTAAGAGTTTTCTTTCCGTAACAAAAAGTTTGCACAAGGCTGTTATAAAATGACGGCAGTGAGTATAAGAATTTAAGAGCTTGATTTTCACTATCAATTTTAATGTCAACACTAGTCAAATCAATCAAAATCCAATTTAGCTCATTGATGTAATATCGTACATTTGATCTCTCTTTCATCCAAATGTGTTGTAATATACATTATAAATGATTTAAAATATATAAATTATAAATAACAAAATAATAATATACATTATAAATCGACTAAAATATAAATTATTAATATTAAAATAATAAAATAATATATATATTAAATGTATCATGTCCTACACATTTTTTAAAATTGCCGTGCCGCCATGTCCGTGTCGTGTCGGACACGACACATTGATAAGTTGACTTCTATTATGAGGAAATTTTGGTGCGGCGGAGGCGAAAGTAACCGGTTTTTAGCATGGTGTAATTGGTCGGAGATGATTAAACCAAAATGCATGGGAGGGCTCGCGTTACGGGAACTTGAATGTATGAATAATGCATTGCTCATAAAAAATCTTTGACTACTTGCGTCGGGCGATAATGCTATTTGTACTGATCAAATCAAAGGTAAATATTTTCCGCAGAGTACACTTTGGACCACAAATCGCAATTATAATTGCTCTATCTTCTAGAGATCTATTAGTAATATGAGGCCTATCATCAAAGAATCAATTATGTGGATATTAGGGAGTGGGACGAGTACTCGGGCAATGGTTGAACCATGATTTTCTGATTGGATGTCGATTGATAAGCCTTCTAATGCTGCACAAAGAGATATGAGAGTTGCTGATCTTTGGGATTTTAATACTAATTGTTGGAATACTGAGAAGATTAGTTCAACTTTTTCTTTAGATTCTATACCCTCCATTCTCTCAGTCAACTTCTCCCCTTCTCAACATGATGAGACAGTAGACAAATTAATTTGGTCTCCATCTCCAAATGGTTTATTTACAGTTAAACTTGCATATCGATTAATGGTGGCATCGAAATATCATCTCCCATCAATAGATGACATCTCGCCGGTTCTTCGCAATCTCTGGAAGGTGCTTTGGAGAGGGACTCGGGTTTTGCCGAAGGTGCGATTATTTACTTGGCGGTTTTGTACAAAATCGCTTGCCACGAATGAAGCCCGGCATAAGAGATTTGATCAAGTTGATCCAAGTTGCCCAATATGTATGCAAGAGATGGAAACTGAGACTCACTGTATCTTTGGTTGCCCAAGAGTCAAAACATGTCTGGTTATATTCCTCTCTAAATATAATCGTACAAAATACTGCTATTCCTCCAAATCTTCTAATTGCAAATCTGTTATCGCTATATGATTCTGTGAAAATCGAGATTTTGTTGTCGGTTTTGTGGGAGGTATGGAATGCATGCAATGGTTGGATATTTCGTGAGCGAGAGACAGGGCCGGCCCAGGGGCGAGCCCAGCAAGCCCGTGGGCTAGGGCAGCCACTGGGCCAAGGGCAACTATTTTAAATATATATTTATTTAAGCCCAGAGCCCGTTGATAATTTATCTGAAAATAAGGCCTGTTGTTGATTTTCTTTCAACGTGAATTTCAATTTTGACCCATGTGCTTCTTAGTCTCACCACTCTCAATTTTCTTTTACTACTGGACCACCAAAGTGTTGCCTCTTTCTTGTCTTTTTCTCATTAGAGGGCACTGGAGAAGAAAAAAAACTTCTTATTGGAGGAGTGAAGTCCTTTTGGCCAGTACTCATGTCTCATGTAATTGAAGTTTTAGCAAAGAAACAAAAAAGCAGAAAGAAAAAGGGGAGAAATAAAAGATCATACTTTTGCTCAAATTAATAGAATGCAGAAGTTAGAAGTTCAACAATTAGCCAATTATCTAAAGAATTCATGGTTTTTCTTACTCTACTCAGAGATTTTCATCTATGGCTTTAATCTTATTTTCTATCTTCTCTAAACTAAATGGTTCAGTAGTGTAATTTGAGCTTTGCTTCTTTTTTTTAATCTTTGTATGTACTTTTTTCCCTTTATAATTTTTTATAAGACTTTATTTCAATTAATAAAGCAACCAATGGTTTTTGAAAAAAAACTACAACACTTTTTACAATTTTCTTTTTCCAGTAGGTCTTTATAATTTTCCTCTTCTTGTTCAATTATTTTTCTATTTTTGATACAACATGTGTGAAATTTTATGAGAAATTTTCTATTTTTTTTTAGTTCTAATATTACATTTTTCTTGTTTTACTCTACTGTTGTCGTCTTAATTATTTCCCCTTTTCATTGCTTACAAGGTATTTGACTAATATTTAAGAGAGTAAAATGTTATGAATTAAGATAGTTCGAAGAGATCATAACATTATTGCTCATAAGATATTTCATAAGATGTTTGACAATTTTTGCTTTGTTGTTTCTTGAAATTTTTTTTGAAGGCAATATCTCGGAGATAGTTACAATTTGGGCTAAGGCAACGGAAATGTCGGGGCCGGCCCTGGCGAGAGAGCTCAACAGAGGCTATATTGCGAAATGCAGAAAATACTCGAGCTTTGGGTTACAAGATTAGACCCTCTCAATTATCTACTAGTACAAATTTAGATTCTATATCCTTACATGATGTGGATTTCTATTGTTGGACAGATTCTTCTTTGGACACACAAGGAAATGGAGGTTCATCATTTATCATTGTTAAATGTGAAAGTATAGAGAGAGAAGAGAGAAGTGTTTGTTAATTATGATTGATTAGTATTGATTGAATTGATTAGGCTTTACAAGAATACTCTATTTATAGAGTTAGCTCTACCTAATCTACCCTACAATTAATCGATACATCTCTACAATACAATCCCTACAATTGCTACAGTAAGCTACTCCTATATACACTACTCTAACACCCCCCCTCAAGACTAGCCGGGTCTGAACACGGTGAGCTTGTCACATAGTCGAGTAAAACGAGGTGCTGTTAGTCCCTTCGTAAGGATGTCCGCAATCTGATCCTTGGTGCTTGTGAACAGAACTTGAAGAGTTTGAAGCTCGATTAGCTCGCGTACAAAGTGATAATCAATCTCGATGTTCTTCGTGCGTGCATGAAACATTGGGTTATAGCTAGATATTTCGCTCCAATGTTATCACATCATAGGATAGAGACTTCCTTTTGAAGGATATGGAGTTCGCGTAGTAGGAATTGTATCCAAACAAGTTCCGCGGTAGCCATTGCAAGGATGCGATATTCTGCTTCGGTGCTAGATCGAGCTATTGTTGCCTGCTTCTTTGCGCTCCATAAAACTAGATTGGGACCAAGAAAAATACAATATCCGGTCGTGGACGTCTATCGTCTGGACAACCAGCCCAATCCGCATCGGAGAAGGCTTGGAGTCGTAGAGATGGAGAAGAACGAAGAAGAAGACCATGGGTTATTGTGCCTTTGAGATATCGGAAGATACGAATAACCGCGCCCCAATGGATATCGGTTGGTGAGTACATGAATTGGGAGACTTTGTTCACCGTAAAGGCAATTTCTAGTCTTGTTTTGGCTGAAATTGTATACAGTCTGTTGGCAACGGAACTGTAGGAATTTAGCCGTTTGGTTTGAAATCTTCCTTGATTGCCTTCCGTTTTTGTCAGTCCGTTGGCAACGGACAAGGTCCGTTTTCAACGGAACTGCGCAGTTTTTCTTTTCTTGAGCTTCTCCCTTCCTCCTTTAAAAAGAGGGAGCCACCTCTTTCGGCAAAAATTAACGAATTCTACATACACAAAGCAGAAATACTCCTTTCTTAATACTGTTAAATTGCGCTAAATCTTAAAGTGAGATTAGTGAAGTTTTGAGCGTGTTGCTCGTTGGTTTATTGAAGTTCAAGAGATCGAGTTTGTAAGTTATTGTTCCACCGGCCGTCAAGAGGTTGTTGTAAGGGGACGGTGGTTCGAGGTCTTGTACGATCTTGTTTTTTAGTGATAAACGGAGCCGCAAGGTAAGTCCCGGAGAGTAGCCAACTCGTGAACGCGGTAAGGATTGCTAGTGAGTAAATGGGTGGTTAAGGCTAACGCAACCATCTCGCTGAACTCCGTCATCAGATCGTGTGTTTGGTATCTCTTTACCTTTTATATTTACTTTAATTTCTTATTTATTTATCTTTCTTTATTAATTAGTATTCAAACAACCATCAACAAAAGTCTAAAAACAATAAAAATATAAAACCCTAAAAATATAAATATTCACGTTTCCGCACTTTAGGCCTTTTAAACCCCCCCTATAGGCCTCAACCGAACAACAATGTTCTCCAGCAACCATGGGAGAAGAGCACAGTTTTGCACCTTCCATCTTGGCCTTCTTAAGAAGATTCAAGATGTATTGAGGTTGGGAGAGTAAAACCCCATCTTGTATCCTTTGTGCCTCAATGCCAAGAAAGTAGTGAAGGGGGCCAAGATCTTTCAACGAGAATTGAGCGTTTAGATCCTGGTTGAGTTGCTCGACTGAGACCGGATTACTTCCGGTTATGAGGATATCATCCACATATACTAAGAGTACTAGAAGTTCGTTGTCTCGAAACCGAATGAAGAGAGAAGTATCGGTGCGAGAGCCAACAAAACCAAGACTCAAGAGAGCACCTTTGAGCTTTGTGAACCAGGCACGTGGGGCTTGTTTGAGCCCGTAAGAGCCTTTTTGAGGAGACACACATGGGTGGGTCTTGAATCATCCACAAAACCAAGAGGTTGTTGCATGAATACCGTTTCTTCGAGATCTCTGTTGAGAAAGGCATTATTTACATCGAGTTGTCGCACTGGCCAGCCTTTTGAGAGAGCAAGGGTAAGAACTACACGAATGGTAGTTGGCTTAACTACTGGACTGAATGTCTCGTTGTAATCAATCCCTTCTTCTTGGTGATAGCTTTTTGCTACTAGTCTCGCCTTGTAACGTTCTACTGATCCATCTGCATTTCTCTTCACCTTGAATACCCATTTGCACCCACCCAACTAGATTCTGAGAAGAATGAGAGGGAACAAGATCCCACGTTCGATTTTCAAGAAGAGCATTAAACTCGGTTTGCATGGCGGCACGCCACTTTGGGTCTTTGTTGGCATTGGTAAAACATGTGGGTTCACCTTCTTGTTCGGATAGAGTGGTTGGAATGTGGTGTTTGGTGGCTGCATACGTGACATGATCAGGAAATTATCGCGTGCGCCTTGTATTGTCTCGTGTGCGAGTTATCATCAGATGAGAGGATTGCGGTGCCGTAGAAGAGGAAGAGGAAGGCATAGTATCCTCACTCGATGGTTGAGAACCTTCGGGTGAAGATGTGGAGGACTCATTAAGGGAGGGAGAACTCTCATTGGAAGGAATTGAGGGAAGATGGGTGAGAGTTGTTTGAGTTGGAGGAGAAGAGGTTTGAGAGGATGTGGGAGTTTGTTCATGCATAAAAGGGAAGTATGTTTCGTTGAAGATGACATGACGGCTCACATAAATTTTATTTGTTGGTATGTGAAGACATTTGTACCCCTTTTGGTTTGGCGCATATCCAAGAAACACACAAGGTAAGGACCGATTTTCTAACTTATGCGAATTATATGGTCGTGAGTATGGAAAGCACAAGCAACCAAGAACTCGCAAGAAGTTATAATCTGGTTCTTTGTGAAAGAGAATTTCAAAGGGAGATTTTTGTGGACTTACAGAGTTCGGCAATTGGTTGATGAGATAGACAACATTATAAAACATGTCATCCCAAAACCGAAGTGGAATATATGCTTGAGACATAGTAGATAGGGCTAGTTCAACGATGTGCCGATGTTTCCTTTCGGCTAGCCCGTTTTGTTCGGGTATGTAGGCGCACGTGGTGATGTGAGATATAGAGGGATAAAGACGCGCAATAGGTTTAAACTCGGTGCCGCCATCGGTTTGAAGTGTTTTTATGGAGCACGAGAGAAAGTTTTCGACTTGAGATTTAAAAAGACTAAAAGCTTGAGACACTTGGTCTTTGAAGTTAAGAAAGCAGATCCATGTGTAGCACGAGTAGTCGTCCGTGAAATGCACGAAGTAGCGAATTCCTGAATGGGAGAGATCCGGAGCCGGTCCCCACACATCCGAGTGGATCACTTCAAGAGGTTTTGAGGAGCGCGTTTTAATTGCTTATTTGGTTGATTGCATTTTTGAAATTGACCAATAGGCTCCTCCTCTTTGATTAATTAATGTGATTAGATATGAGATTGGGTAAAAAAATTAGCATTTTTTATATTTATTCAAATATTACTCTTTTTCTCCTTTTTTAAGAAACTTTTTCAAATATTGCAATGGTCAAAATGTTTCAAACATATATAATTGTGTGAATTTCTTATTTTTTTTAGCCTAGAATGCATATTCGGACAAATTGTAAAAATATTTTGAAGTGCTACTTAAATTCAGTATTAATAAATTGCATCACATACTTCTATAACTAAAAATGTGTGGATATTTTTATGTTTTAATAAGAATATATTTTAACAAAAGTGAGATTGCATTTTATTTTTGTTGGTTATGTAGCAGTTGTATTCAACTCATTAAGTAATATAAATAATCACTCAACAAGCCAAAAGTGAATTTATTTAGTGTAAAAGTTAAAAAATTGGTTATGTAACAAAAACACTAATAAAATTGAGACTTTACTGCCTAAGGGCAATTGAACAAAATAAAAAATAAAAAATAAATATATAAATTGAGACTTTACTGCAAGTGATGCTTAATAAAATAATTAGAACACTCGCGCAAAGCGCGAGTTATCTACTTGTTTAATATTTATTTTAAAATAATTGCACATATTTTCTAGCTACTTTCCGGATATTATTTTAGACAATTTTATTTTTTAGATTTCTTCAAAACTGGCAATACTGCTGAGAAAAAAAATTGTTAGGAAATTTTAATATACAAATATATTCAATACATAAAATATTATATAAAATTTTGTGCTTGGAATATATATCATTGCTAATAAAATAATAAAATATTAAATATAATATACAATGCATAGAATAGAAAAATAATATATAAAACTATAAAAATAATATATAAGAATAGAAAAATAGAACATTAAAAAACAGTATGTCAAATATATATTTTTAAAATAGTATATGTGAATAAAAAATAGTATGTATCAAAACAATATATATAATAAAAATAATGTATAAATTCGACAACAAAATCAGGCACCGTTTCTCACCGTGCTTGATACCTGATTTTCGTATAGTGAAAAAACAAAAAAAGTATATCTAATTCAATAAGCACCGGTTAAATGTTAAACGTCGACTGGAGACCGAAGTAATATATAATTTTTTTTTTTGCCAAAACTTGCTAGTTCAAGTGGTTAGATACTCGTGAACTTTGAGGAGAAATTTCAAATTCGAATTCCATAAAATACATTTAATATTATTTAGTAGGTGTCATTGATAAAATGTTTGAATCTAAAAAAATATATTGTTATATTTAATAATAGTTTTTATTACATCATTTGTGATGTAAGGCGATTGTATTGTTTTATTAAAAATTTAAAAATGGATATGAATGTTGTTATATCCCATATTTAAAAATAATAATACTAATAAAAATAAAAGACTAAAGTGAATATTCTAAAATTTGATGGACCCTTTCATAATTTTTCAACCATTTATTTATTTTTACTTCACCAGCCATACGTGACATTTGAGCATGTTGAGCTTGTCCATTCGTCTTTTATATTTGGGCCAAACCATTAATATTAGAATATGATCCGTTTTTCATCCATCATTTAATTCATTAGATGATTGCCTTCCTAAGGTCAATAAACGCCTCGAAGTCAAGACCCATCCGTTTCATTTCCTTGCCTTCATAGACTTTATTGTTTAACTACCCACCAATTACCTCTGTTACCTTTCATGTCAAAGCCGCCACATCTCTTCCTAAGGACAACATGAAATATAGCATCTTTTATTTCACCAATTTATTTTCCTTATTCTCTTGCACTTCATTTTTCCAATTTGGATATGTCTTTCAATGTTGATGTTGATCGGTTCGCAATCATTGAGATAACTGAACTTCTATATATACTAAATTATTTTTATTATGATTATGAAATTTTTATAAAATTTGTGAGTCGTAAAATAGTTGCACACGAGATTGCGAAACCGTGGCCACACAGCCACACATGGAATAGTAAAATCATGACCGCTTGATAATAAAAATATAACCGCACGTGGGATAGCGAAACCACGGCCGCTTGATAAGAATATTTTTAATACTTATATTATTATATTTTATGTAATTAAAACTATATTTTTACAAAATGATGGTCATATAGAAGCTGCGTCATAATCCAACCAGTTAATTAGCTAAATCAATTAGCTAAAGATTTCTACTTGTTTTATTTTTTCTTATCGGTGTAGGTATTTTGACGGGATGGACGGGCGATTCGTGTGTTTCGATTCATTTTGGAATGACTTGAATTTGATGTATGTCGCTTAGCACGACTAATAGGTCATGTCGCGGTTGCATTCGGGTTCAGGGTGCAACAAATGTTGACTTGTTGAAATATCACCACTAGGTTAATCTAGTGGTCATGGTACAAATCTCATTTATCTATAGGTGAGGAGTTCGAATCTCGCGTCTATCATGATTGATTTAAAATTTTAGATGAAGATATATGAGCCTAACTAAAAGATAACAAACATGAAACGATCATTTGTAGTTCTTCCTCATTTTTTTTTGACTTGTCGAAATCAATAGATGTTTGTTTCTCAATTAGAACTTACGAAGGAAAATTAAAAGTGTTAACAATTCCAGGTAAGACCTTAAGCCCGATCGGGTTCTCGGTACAGCGTTTCTCCAAAGCTATTTTGTCCCGTTTCCTGAGGGTCTGCTTGGTTTGAGGGCAAAGAGGAGGAAGGTAAGGAGAGGGAATAGATGGGGTTAAAGAAGGGTAAAAGAGTGATATTCTCCGTGCTTGGTTTGAGGAGAGGGGTAAATGAGAGGTAAATGGAGAACTTTAATTTTAAGTTAATGCCCCAAAGAAAAAAGTAACGTTGAATTGTTACATTGGAGGTAAATCTAATCATACTCTTCATTTCTTTCTCCACTTGACATCTCCATTTAATAGGTGGAGATAATATGTCCCCTACATTCCCTTCCTCTGCCCTTCATTACCCCCAAACCAAGTATGGGATTTTTTTACCTTCCCTTTCCCTCCCTTAAATTATTCCCAAACCAAGCAAATCCTAAGAAGTCATATCTGATATATGAATATGATATGAGAATTTTTTTCTCATATCCTAATATGATATGAGAAATTTCATACATAAGAACAAGTCAAACTGTCATTGGCTCATTTCACATAATTATATATGATATGGAGTTTCAATCACTTCTCTCTTCTCTTGCCTCGGGCTTCAAGCAAAAGGAACCGTCAATATCAATGAGGACACGCGGACGGGGTCAGTCGTTTCATTAATTTTATTAGGCGACTTGTCCCGAGGTGAAGAAATTTTTTTAGTGGTTGGTGGTTTGGTTCGCTTTATTTTGTAAATGACTTTGATATTTAATAATTTTTCAACCATTTCATTATCAGGATTGGTTTAGCTACTATAAATAATTTAAAGGAATGTAGGATTTTTTAAGTTGAAAAATGTGCAAACACGACAGTACTGTACCACGACTGTAGCACGATGCACTGTAGATATACTGTTTTGTTTCATTTTATATACTGTTTTGTCATTTAATATAATGTTATTTATTTTTTGTGTATTTCTTATTTTTTTACTTTCATATACTGTTTTTCCATTTTATATATTGTTTTCTCATTTTTATATACTGTTTTCACTTTTTATGTATATACTGTTATTAGAAAATAAATTATATATACTGTTATGTATATATTGTTATTAGAAAATAAATTATATATACTGTTATTGGATCTCGTCGTGAACAGTCGTGTTACAGTGTGTCGTGCTGTAGCAGGTCCCTTTTAAGTTAATATTTGATGTAAATCGAATTATCACATAATTATAATTGATGTCTTTTCATATTCACATAAGGAGAAAATGTAAAATTTTATTTCCCATAAAAATTAAGAAGTTTTTTTTTTCTATAATTGTAATTCCCGCCAAAAATTATGATGAAATTTTTTTATAAATTAGATTTCTCTCTAATCGGTCCAACATACAAATTCTCAAAAAAATACAATTTCTTCACAAATCAGCTTTATTCTCTTCTAGAGCAGTCACGACTTGGAGGTATTATCTCTTTTCTTTGTTTTGTTTGAGCATGAATATGTGATATACTAAATATGCATGAGTTATAGGCATATTGTTTTGCTATCATTCTGTTTGAGTTACTTATCTTTTGAGGATTTTAGTTTTAGTTCTTCTATGTTGCTTATCTCTGTAATTAGTTAGTAAGTACTGGAATTAAAGGAACAAAAACACAACACATTGGGAGGAAGCGGCTTTGCATGCAAAGTTCTGCTCAGGGGGAATTGCATGCGGTTTTGCTATCCCTTAATCATTATCAAATTTTGTAATTTTTATTCTTTTTAAAAAAAAATTAATGATCATTTAAATAAGTAATTATTATAAATAAAGATTAATAAAATTTTAATTATATATGATTATTCTGAAATATTAAAAAAATTAATATAATATTATATTAGAGGGTTATTGACCATTTCGATCATAAATTTTATGATGATTCTGGAGATTGAGTAAGTCCGCTCCTAAAGGCATGAGGCCGAAGAAAAATTTAATGGCCGTCCCTTTCACATTTCAAACCCGGAATGAAAATAAGTTCTGTGATAATTAGAGGGGGAAACACTTGCAAATTGAAGCAGTTTCGTAGTTCTTTTGTCTGCGGACAATTAGTTACAGGCTTACAGCCATACAAACTATGTCCTAGTTTTTAACTTGTATATTTGTGGATAAGCAAAGTAAAGAGTATTGACATGTTTTGTTCACGTGGGTCCTACACAGGGGCCGGGTCGTACACACTTGTGTATCTGTGTGAGTGTATTTCAATTAAGTAAATGTATGAAAATATTCTCTAGGCATCTTTTAAATCAATATGAAAAAAATATTATTTTTTGTTTTTTGGTCTAAGAAAAAACATTCTCTATAACATTTTCATATATTTGGTTATGTTTCAAAATAAACTTTTCAAAAAAATTATACTTTATTTTTTGTTAAAAAATATATGATACAACATTTATTGCTTATTTCTACATATGATGTATAAAAAAGAAAATATAACTAATTTTTTCCTTTGATCTTCAATTTTTATGCATGCAAAAAATTCAAAGTACTCTTTTGCAAATTATTATTTCATAAGGGCCATAATAAAAATGTTCACCGTTATTTTGATGTTTTGAACGTTGAGATGGGGAGGAATTTTATCTAGTGGGACCACAAGTAAACTTTCGGTATTTGAGAGACCGAATGTCATATTGGGAATTTTGCAAAAAGGTTGTATATATTTGACATTTCCAATCTTTAAGTTGTGTAAAGTGGAAAATTCCTTTTTTTTTTTATCTAGCACTTTTTTTTTAAACAATTTGACAAATAGTATCGTTTAGAAAATAATTCAGTATTTAGTATTTTCGTCGGAGGAAACAAAGGCTGTTTCTGTTACACCCCGAAATCAAATAGTGGAAAAAGGGGGCTAGTTAATTAGTCCCACTTTGAGTAGTGAATGAAAATTGGAATTACTTAAATAGATGTATTAACTACTAGCACCAACCAAGCTTAAGTCTTTTTCATGACAATATGGTGTGGGCCTGAAGGTTGGGTTGGGCCAGTTAATGTACTAGGCTCTAACAGTTTCGCTAATGGTGCTGGCTGAAAACCTTTTTTTTTTCATTTTTTCTGATTCCGGTCATTTGGAGGTCTTAAACACGCTTAATTAGGAAATAACATAAAATTATAATTTTTCCATTAACTAAGGAGATTTAGCAAAAAAAGAAAAAAAATAAATTTATTGTTCACTGTTCCGCCAAACAGTGTGGCTCAACAGTGATTTTTTTCTTCTAAATTTTCTTGTCTGTTTAACGGACAAAAAAAATATAAAATAGGCTATTCCGCTAAAAAGCTTGGCGGAACACGTAATTTTTTTTATTATTTGTTTAATTTCCTCGCTAAATTTGCAGGTAGCAAAGAAATATATATGTTATGAATTAAAATTATAATTTTATGTTGTTCCCGCCAAGAGAACCGACGGAATAATTTTTTTGCTCTGATTAAGTGTATTTAAGGCCACCAAATCATCGGGCTTAAAAATTAAAAAAAATACTGACTGGAACAAGGACGGATGAAAATGTTAGATACTAAATTATTTCACAATGACGTTATTTTATAAATTATTTTTCAAAAGAATTTTTGTTGGAAAAAAAAAGTCGTGTGAATGCCGAATGGGTATCCAATAGTGAAAAACTTAACGATCACCTCCTACTTTGCATACTTGTAAAGCAGTTATGTTCTTATATATAAACTTCTCTGACAAAAAAGTTCTTCTATAAGCTTATGGGCATGTTACTCGGGAAAAAGAAAAAAAACGTTCTTATATATGACAGTGACGCGCTTATCTACCAAAGTAAGTTCTTGTATGACATTAATCATAAAAGATAGTTTAGCAACACATTCCGATGTACAAGTCTCCGCCACATAATAACCAGGAGAAGTTTTCATTATAAAAGGTCATCCTTTTCTTGTGAAAGTTTGTTCCCCGGAAGTTTCCGAGCAACTTCCTCTTAGCTCCCGACCATTCGGATCATTATTAACCGACAGAAATCAGCAACATCAGGGAAAACGTACAAACAATAAAAAAAAGCTCATTCTATCAAAATCATGCCACGGAACACCCACGATTTGTTAATTGTATACACACATTTCAAAGACTGTTTGGCATACAGGACGACTTGAGCAATTTCCATTCAAGTTCTCATTTTGAAAAAGGCAAAGTGGCAAAACACATAAATACCACCACCCATCAGGGAAGAAGATCACCGAGTACCCAACCCAATCCTCTGTAGACTATATATAGTTCACACCTGTTATATCGCAATTTTTTTGGTTCCTCCTAATCTTTTGTATACAAATCATGAGTGGGACAAAACGGAGCTCATCATGGTTCCTAACATTAGCAGGCTTCATTTTCCTCACTTTCAACTCAGGCATGGCGATATACCGCTCGCATAATGACTATTGGTCGGTCTCATTTGTTGCTGCTTCTTATGTTGACCTTCTGCTCCTATTCTTTTGCCTTGAAATGTTTGAAAAAACTCCGCGTGATTCACCAAACAGACATCGGTTGAAGATTGCTGTTTGGGTTTTGTCGACTTTTCTTACCATGATGTTTTCATACCGTGTGGCAGCTCTTATGCCGCTTGCTGTTGCGGTTGTTGTATGGGCAATGGCAATTGGTACAGTTTCAGCTGGATTTTACCTCTTTTTCCTTTATGGCGAGGAAGAGGCGGAAAAGGTTGATGTGGCAGCTTGTGAGGATCTGAAAAAGCCTCTCAAGATAGCAGAGGGACCTTAGCAATATTATAAAAATTGGGTGTGGCGACCGATTAATCGGTTACGCTTGACGATGTCCAATCTTCACGAATAGACCAAATCGGTTGGCCTAGTCGGCCTTCCATTGTGGCACCGTCACGGGCCGATTATTCGCCGTCACAGTCCAAATTTCAGCCCAAATTTGGTATATATGTTTTCTTATGCAGACTAGATTTATGAATGTGATTAATGTTTATCATGCTATTTAGACTTTGAACATGCAGTTAGTTTGTTGTATCATTATTATTATTATTATTATTATTATTATTATTATTATTATTATTATTATTTATTTTTTTTTTTTTTTTTTTGGGGTCGAAACCTGTAGGCATTGCATGTTTAATATAAAAATAAATCACATAGTTCAGAAATTTTTAATAAATAAAAAACGAAAAAAAGTCACACATGCACTAGGCTAAACATAAGCTGACATCAAATCAAACCTTGTGGACGGTTTTGCACATAATTCTCTGGATACATACATACCTTAACCTCTTTGCCCATACTATCTCGTATGATTGTTAGAGTAGTGTATATAGGAGTAGTTTATTGTAGCAATTGTAGGGATTGTATTGTAGAGATATATCGATTAATTGTAGGATAGATTAGGTAGAGCTAACTCTACAAATAGAATATTCTTGTAAAACCTAATCAATTCAATCAATACTAATCAATGATAATTAACAAACATTTTTCTCTTCTCTCTCTATACTTCCACATTTAACATGGTATCAAGAACAAATTATTGCTTCCGCTTTTCAAACTCTCCCAATTTCCCTCTCTCTTTCTTCTAATTCTATTCATCAAGAGTGCAGCAATTTGCGCCTCTCAGTTCAAGAACTGTTTTCTTGAAGAAATCTCATCAAATCTTGACTGAATTCTTTCAAGAATTCGTCAAGAAGAGGGTTATCAGAGGTGTTCGTGTTAATCAAAGAAGTAGTGAGGTGTTGTGAGGCGTGCATTGACTGAATTCTTCACAATCAGTCAAGATTCGATCAAGAATCGATCAAGACTCGATCAAGTATCGATCAAGACTCGATCAAGAATCGGTCAAGAACTTCAAGAAATCAACGAGTGTCAGGTCGTTCCTTCTCTTTACCTCTTTCCTCCATCCCTTTTTTTTTTCTGACATAAATGGCTTCTGATTTTGAACGTTTTCATTTCGGGCAATTGGTCAATCCTCCCAATCCTCAATTGGACTCAGTTTTACGCTCTGGTCCTGGTCTAGATAATTTTTTGAAGTTATTTTTTGAGGCTTTTGCGGCACAATTTGAAAAGATGAATACTTTTTACGGGCACCGAAAAAGAGAAAAAGGCGGTCAAGAAATTAATGCGAAAACTACAAATTATGGAGGTGTCAAGTGCCAAATCTACAAGAAGCGTAACCATATTGCACTCCATTGCCGGAAACGGTTCGACCAAAACCCGTCAACCGTTCTTCTTGTGGAACCGCCTAGTGGTTCATCGGACGAGTGGTTTCTTGATTCAGGCGCGTCCAACCATATGACTGCCAACCTAACCGATCTCTCTACTCATGTATCGTATTCGGGAAAAGACCTCATTCGAGTCGGTAACGGAGCAGGCATACCGATACAAAATATTGGTTAGACGGTTATCAAATTGCCAAATGGTTCGTTGGTGCTCAAAAACATTCTTCACGTACCCCAAATCACGAAAAACCTCATTAGTTGGTACACGAGACAACTAACACGAAAAACCTCATGAGCACAACATCTTCACGTACCAACTAACACGAGACAATAATGTTGTGCTCGAATTCCAACCCTTTACATGCTTGATCAAAGATCGTGCTTCTAACTAATTACCCTCTCAGTTTTAATCCAATCTTGCCACAATTCACGTTTAATTGAAGTTGTCTTGATTAATTAATCCCAACTCCTTATTTTTCACGTACTTTTGAGCCTCCTCAATAGACAACATCATCACTTTTATCTCCATCGTTCAATCAATTTTTTTGTCAAATCTTAGCCATTCATTTTCTCAAATTTATTGATATTTTTTGACAACATATGTGTGGTTATTAAAACATAATCATATAATTTGTTGAATTTGTGTTTTGTGTTCCATTTCTGATTTAGTGAGAACCGTTGTAAATTTGTTTATGACCATTAGATCTTAATCAGATGGTTTTAATGAATCATAGTTCAAAGTTATGTTCAATTATTAATACCAATAGTTAATGAATAGTTCACTCATTGAAGTATAAATAATTTTTCTTTTCTTCTTTAAAAAATTATAATTCTTAATGAAATATTTTACTTCTCATGTTAAAATCATCAAATATAAATTTGTTGAAATTTTCTCTTTATTTTAAGTTTCATATTATTATGGTTCTAATTTATTTATTTTATTTCTAAAATATGTTAATAAAAACTATATAAAAGAAGATGTACAAAAATGATATTTTCACTAAGTTATACCTTATACCTTTATTTTCATCTCTTTTTAAGCATTCTGAAGAGACCTATCGTCAATTTTATCTTGGCCGTTCGATCATTTTTTTTTTCCAACTATTAGTTTTTCATTTAAATTATTACCACAATATCACATGTACCAATAGTTAATGAAAAATTTACTAATTAAAACATAAATAATTTTTCTTTTCTTTTTTAAAAAATTATAATTCTTAATGAAATATTTTATTTCTCATGTTAAAATCATCAAATATAAATTTGTTGAAATTTTCTCTTTATTTTGAGTTTCATATTGTTATGGTTCTAATTTTTTTTTCTTGCTAAAATATGTGAATATAGACTATATAAGTGAAGATGTACAAAAATGATATGCTCATTAACTTATACCTTATACCTTATTTTTTATATCTTTTTGAGCATTCTCAAGAGACCTATTGTCAATTTTATCTCGGCCGTTGGATCAATTTTTTTTTAAATCTTAGCTTTTCATTTAAATTATTACCACAATATCACATAAAGACATATTATTATGATTCGAATTTAATTTTTTCTTGATAAAATATGTGAATATAGACTATATAAAAGAACATGTAATAAAATGATAAGCTCATTTACTCGTATCATATTCTTTTACCTTTCTTTGAAAATTCTCAAGAGAACTATTATCAATTTTCTCTCTGCCGTCGAATCAAAAAATTAATTAAATCTTAGCTTTTAATTTAAATTATTAACATAATATCAAATAATTAGTTAGATTAATGTTCAGTGTTATATCTCCGTTATGTGAGAACTATCATCTCAAACAAAATTTCAGAATATTGAAAACTATATTATATTACTTAATGTATTACGGGTTTCATAATAACATATGTGTAATCCATAACATTTTAACATCTAAAAAAAAAGAAAAATAGCGGTGACAAATTTTTGAAGAAAATGAGTAATGTTATATTTTCCTATGTAGTATACATATTTTTCCCAATAATAAATATAATTATTATTTTTTATTTTTTTAAAGTTAATCATTTATTATTTAATCTTATGTAGTTTCAACTAAAATATTCGAAATAAATTATCTTGTATTTTATTTTTTCTGATCTCATTCATCTAAGCCTGATTACTACTTAATTTATTTTTTCTAATATAATATGTCAAGACATAATGACATAAGAAAACCAAAGAAAATAATTTTGAATTCTCATGTATTATTTATGTATTATGGATTTACAAACTTTAATTTTGAATTTTTATAATTGCAAGTTATACATTATTAGATTAAAATAACTATTAAAATTGAAATACTCGCCGCGAAGCGCGAGCATTATCCTAGTCAATATTATTGTTCACTATCATACTAAGTAAATCAAAAAATTTGAACCACTCATATTTAATATAGTTTTGTTCATAACCATTGGATCATTATCCAAGGGCTAGTAATGAAAGAGATGATGTGGCAAATTTGGGTGAAAGTATTGTAGAAAAGAACATTTAGAATTATATATACTATAGAATTTCTCCGCGCTCCGCTGCGTTTTTTATCATTTTTATTGTTTAATAATTAACATATGAAATTTATCTTATGAATTAATAATCATAAAAAGTCTATATAAATTATCTCAAGAAACAACTTATCACAGAATAAACAATGAATAATTCGTATTTTTGTTAGAAATTATCTCTGAATCAAATAAGATTTATACAAGTCATAATAAAAAAATATATAATACTGAAATAAAATTATAATTCAACAAATTTAAACTTTGTTTTATCATCGATGCGATATTTTAAAAAAAATTAAAGTACAAAAAAATATTTTTATAAATTGATTAAAATTCCATCATTATTTTCACAGCAATTAATTTGTATATTTCTCACAATTTATATCATATAAAAAAATTTGGTTGTTGATCTCACATTTAGATGTTAATCTCTCAGCTAAAAATTTAATTATGTACTCCTTATACAAACATTATTTGTATCTTGGTATATCGTAACCGTAAGCACCTATAAGATAAAAAATAAATAAATCATGTTTTTATTACAGTCTTGAGTCATAATGTCATATGACATGGTGATATTCAATCCAGTTGATTGAAGACACGACATATTGAAAGTCATTATGAGAAAACATAATGGTGCGTTCGAAAGTATAACAATTGAGATCTTGAATGAAATATCTCATCATGCTTATTCTATTTTTCATTTTTTCACAAAAAATTGAGCTACTGAAAAACCATATTTTGAAAGAAAATATTGGGAACAAATTACTTGAGAGAGAGACACACATGGACCCACATTCTCTTTTTTTTTTTGGAAAATAATTTTTTTTTAATTATTTGAGGGAAAGAGAAAGAGAGGGCCCACTTTTTTTTTTTTTGAAAATCATTAATCTATTTTTATTTATTTATTTGAGGGAGAGAGAGAAAAAGAGTGACATGTGGGACCAAAATTTGGTTGTTGATCTCACACTTAGATGTTAATCTCTCTGCTGAAAATTTAATTATATACTTCTTATATAATTTTTTTTTTGTATCTTGGTGTATCATAACTGTAAGCACTTATAAGATAAAAAATAGATAAATCATGTTTTTATTATAGCTTGAGTCATAATGTCATCTGACATGGCGATATTCAATCCGGTCGATTGAAGACACGAGATATTGAAAGTCATTATGAGAAAACATAATGGTGCGTTCGAAAGTATTACAATTGAGATCTTGAATGAAAGATCTCACCCTCCTTGTTCTATTATTCAATTTTTCACAAAACATTGAGCTAGTGAAAAACCATATTTTGAAAGAAAACGTTGGAAAAAATTACCTGATAGAGAGAGAGAGAGAGAGAGAGAGAGAGAGAGAGAGAGACGTGGAGCCCACATTCTTTTTTTTAGAAAATAATTTATTTATTTTCATTTTTTTAATTATTTGAGGGAGAGAAAGAGAGGACCCACCCTTTTTTAATTATTAATCTATTTTTTTTATTTACTTGAGGGAAAGAGAAAGAGATGGGACCCATATTTTTTTTTGATAAATCATTATTTTTTTATTTTTATTTAGGAATGAATCATAATGACCTCTAACATGGTGATATTCAATCTAGTCAATTGAAGACACGAGATATTGAAAGTACTTATTCGAAAACATAATGGTGCGTTCGTTAGTATAACAATTGAGTTCTTGAATGAAAGATCTCATCATCCTTGTTCTATTTTTCATTTTTTCGCAAAAAATTGAGCTACTGAAAAATCATATTTCGAAAGAAAACGTTTGGAAAAAATTACCTGAGAGCGAGAGACACATGGAGCCCGCATTTTATTTTGGAAAATGATTTATTTTTTTTTATATAATTATTTGAGGGAGAGAGAAAGAGAGGGCCCATAATTTTTTTTTAAATCATTAATCTATTTTTTTTTATTTGAGGGAGAGAGAAAAAAAGTGACACGTCCCGATTTTTTTTTTATAAATCATTATTTTTTATTTTTATTTTTTTATTTTTATTTAGGAATGGGTTATGTGTAGCGAGTATTCAGTAGTTATTGATATTAAAACTCACAACACATAAGTTACACAGTTTAGTTTTCAAAATAATTAATTATATTTGATTTGACATTTCACACTAAATCAGGATAGAACACAGAACACCTAATTTCGACCAATCATATTTTGACACTATTTAACTACACATAAACTACACAAAAACCACCATAAAATATCAGAAACTCTAAATGATCGAACGGTCCATATCGAACCACGTCACCCCATCCAATGGTCCCTATAATAAGGGTGACATGGCTCTTTTCTCCACTTAAGTGGATGCTAGAATTGAGGGGGTGTGTGTGTGTGTGGGGCGGGGGGGGGGGGGATTATATAATATATAATATGTCATAGAAACATGTGCTAAATTCCTAAGGGCCCGTTCGGCAAAAGGTGGAAGAGTGGAATAGTGGAAGAGTGGTTCTTTCTTTTTATTCCATCATTGTTCGGCAAGTTTCATGGAATAAAAAATTGATTTAAAAAATAGAAATAATTGCTAATTACTATAATATCCTTATTTTAATTATATTCTATTAATTTATTTAATAACCTCTATTTTTTTAATTAAATAAGATAGAAAATATAAAAACATAAATGTTCAATTAAAAATACAATAATAAAAGAAAAATAAAGTTTTATTCAAAAATATAGGAAGACATATCTCTTTAGAAAGAGAAAAATGAGTACAATCATTTGCACATTTCAAATTTATAATTTTATGAAATTATTATGGAAAATTAGTGATTTTTTCATTCATATTTTTTTACAAAAAAATTATAGAAAGAAAGGAGAGAGAGAAATTGTGCATTAATTCTAATGCCATGTCATCTAAAGGTGGAAGAAATGAGGGCCTTTTCCTCCTAAAATTTGGCTTATTCCATGAAATTAAGATCTTCCACCCCCCACCCAATGGAATTAGGAAATTCCACTTTTCCACCCATTTATTCCATTTATTTCCATCCTTGTTCGGCTGGAATAACCCACTTCTTCCACTCTTCCACTCTTATTCCACCTTGGCGAACGCTACCTAAGTGTTAAATGGAGTTAATTTATAAAATATTTGTGTAAAAGAGATGTCACCCGACCTCAAAAAAAAATAAAAAAAAAATAAGGGATGACAGCAGTCACCATATCCCAAAATGAATAGTTTTTTTTGTGAAGTTAGAGCCTATAAATAATTTTTATGGAAATTAGAGCCTACCTCGCTCCGCTTCGGATTGTCATGTCCATATTTTTGTCAAGATATTATACATAACAAATTGAAATTTGTAATGTCGCAATACAAACATTTCTGAGAATTAATACAAATAAATTATATTTTTATTTAGACTTGAATAATTTTAATTTATAGAATTTTTTTTTTTGATATTTTATAGGGATAAAATAAAATTATATTTCCAAAATCTAATTATCTTTTATCTATAGATAAATAAGTGAGAGAAGATAAAAGTTCATTCATAATCAAATTTTTGTTTATAGATAAAAAATGTTATAGAAACATGTGCTAAATTCCTAAGTGTTAAATGGAGTTAATTTATAAAATATTTGTGTAACAGAGATGACACCCTACCTCAAAAAAAATAAAAAATAAATAAATAAGGGATGACACCAATGTGCACATGAAATTTGATCGAGCTAGAGGTGGCAAACGGGCGGGTCGGGTCGGGTTCGGGTCGGGTCAATTCGGGTTCGGGTCAATTCGGGTCACGGGTCGTTCGGGTCACGGGTCGTTCGGGTCGCGGGTCGTTCGGGTTTCGGGTCTTTCGGGTTACGGGTCATTCGGGTTTCGGGTCATTCGGGTTTCGGGTCATTTCGGGTTTCGGGTCATTCAGGTTCGGGTCGCGAGTCAGTTGACTTATGGTCAACGTCATATTCTGGTCAAGAGTCACTCAAATTAGAGGTCGTTATTCATCCGAATTGATATTTCAGGTCATTTGAATTATTCTGGTCAGTATTATCAGGTCAATTATGTTAGAACAAACCATAAAATTCTTAATTTCGAGATTTTTTGAATATTAAAACAAAAACAAAAAATTATTTTCGGGTCAAATCGGGCGGGTCATTCGGGTCACGGGTCAATTCGGGTCGCGGGTCATTCGGGTCACGGGTCATTCGGGTCGCGGGTCGCGGGTCGTTCGGGTTTCGGGTCGTTCGGGTTGCGGGTCGTTCGGGTTTCGGGTCGTTCGGGTTGCGGGTCGTTCGGGTTTCGGGTCGTTTCGGGTTTGGGTCATTTCGGGTTTCGGGTCGCTCGGATTCGGATCGGGTCGGGCGGGTTTTTCGGGTCGGGTCAGATTTTGCCAGCTCTAGACCGAGCTAAACAAACTACAATGATTCTGACTTTGATTGTTCTTATTTTAAATCTCTCCTGATGTCTTCTACTAAAAGTGAATAAACTTTTGTGATCATGTACAGGATATGTCTAAATAGTATAAGATGGGTATGTACTCATTTCTGTTTTAAAACACATCAAGTTTCTTATACTACACTATAACAATAATATTTATCAGTTTTTATAATCTAAACTTAATAGTTTATTATTTTCGACATGAAATTTTATTGAAAGAAAAATATAATCTATATTTTAAATCTTTGAAGGGGTTGTATAAAAATATGCCAAGGAAAATGTGAGAAAATATACAAAGAAGATGAGTGAATAGCGGATCTTGTTCGAGGAGAGGAGAGAGAGAGAGCATAATAAAATGGGAGATCTCCATTTGTTCTCATTATTAAGTCATTTAATTCTTGATCTTATGTATTGTTCATTTGTTTATTTTTCATGTAATGATTCTTTTTATTATTTACAAGATGACTCTCTACACAAATTTTCCATCATTATTGTTCACACAACTATAAAAAACATGAATTCCACACAGGATATTTGTGCGTGGATTTGGTCTATGTGAACCCGCTCATAATATAGCTGACACGTGCATGAAACTGGTTTATTTAACTATGTTGTGGGCAAGTTTATGCATTGTTCCGGTTTGCAAGACAATTTAGTCCCAACTCTTCATATCTTAACTACATGTAGGCATTTATATATGCTGAAGTTCTAGGAGTGTGACAAATCCACGGAAACACATTTCAGTCCATAAGTTCACCGGATGAAGAAGGATCTGCCTACTTTGAAGTGGAAAGACTACCAAAGAGCAATGTGTGACTAGTGTGACACAGAAGTCATGGGTATTCTGTCAATGGCATTGAGAGAATTAGAATGATGCGGCGGGAATTAGTCTTTCACTTCCAAAGAGTAAGCGAAGGAGGATCCTACTTTTTCACTACTAGCAAAAGACCGACATATTGTCGGCCCGAGCTGTTAGCTCAGTTAGATCAATGGGAGTGCCACCGATCAGATTGAAAGAAGTATTACTAAAATTAGGGATCTTTCTGTGCAACAGCTTCCAGGGGTAAATATGGAAGTAGACTGTTTGGCTATGAGTAGAATTGAGGAATGTCCCATTTCTCCAAACTTACTTACGGACTTATGGGCTTGGTGTTGGTATTTATATGTTAAAGAAATATTTGGACGTTGAAGATAAGTACACGTGTCAGCTGGCATACAAAGGAATATTTTTTATACTTATAGTATAAAGTATAATTTCTCTCTGAAGGAAGCTTCAAAAACGTAAAATAAGACATTAAGTCTACTAATGCGATATTGACTCAGTCAGCTTTTCTAATAGTCAATTTTATTTTTGATTATTCAGTCTTACCTTGTTTGCGTATTGACTGAAAACGAAAATGCTCTCTGGCGTCAAAAAACAAAAAAAAAAAAAAAAAAAAAATTGCTCTTTGGCGTCTTTAAATTAAAATGCTCATGAATCAATCCATCTCTCCCGAAAGTCTAAAACTACAATGTAGAACTTGCAATTTTTATTTTATTCTTTTACTTTTCTTATTTTTGTCTCACTCTCCAAGATTTGGGCCTTGATCTTATGTTCCATTTTTTTTTTAGTCATCTTATGTTTCATTTTATCGAACAAAATCTAAAATTCAGGGGAGGAAGTTGAACCAACAAATAAAATTCAAAAACTCCATTGCATTGTACTGTACTATAACTGAAAAGTTCGACACAAAAATAAGATGATCTCTTTTATCACACACACCACGCACATGATAGTTATATTCTGTTTCACAACGAAAAAATTCATTCCTTACATTCAAATTCATCCCTTTTTACCTAGTACCACCTTTCTTTCTTTCTTTTTCTTCTTAATTTTTTTTACCACCTATTTAACTCCCCTTTTATATGCTCCTTCTTAAACACCTTCCAAAACAAGAACCAAACAAGTCAAAACAAAACAACATCAAAAACCCCATAACTCAAAACTCATTTTCTCATGGATCAAAACAATTCGTCCAAAACATACAAAGGCTCATCCATTCCCTCATCATGGGAAGAAAAAGCCGACACAATAGCCTACGATTCTTGCACTTTCCCCCCTCCAATTATCCTTATTTGCGGGCCCGGCAACACCGGCAAATCCATCTTCTCCCGTCTCCTTCTCGACACTCTCTTGAAACGGTATTATTATATAACGATCTCACTTCTCACATTTGCATTCTAATCCTTGAAATGTGTACAAATTTTATTTTTTAGGTATGAGAAAGTTGGGTATTTGGATACTGACGTGGGCCAGCCTGAATTTACTACGCCTGGTTGTGTTTCTTTTCATATTGTAGAGAATCAAACTCCAGGTTTTTATTTAATTGTTTTTTTTAATAATTACGTATTATGTTTCTTTTTTGATATTTTTGTACAATTTATGTAGTTCTTGCAATTCTTTTCTTTTTTTGTTGAACTTCAGATTTGACGGTACTCAGCTTGAAAACACCAGAAAGGTATGATTGATGCAATTTCTTCCAAATCTTGATTTTCTTTTAAAATTTAATTGTATAATTTATTAATTATCAAACTATAAATAAAAATAAAAAATCAATTTATTTTGTCTATATAGGTGTTTCTTTTTTGGTAATACATGCTCTAAAGCAGATGCAAAGGGCTTTTTATGCTATATTTTCGGCCTGTTTGATTATTTCATTAAAGAATATTACCAATTTGAAAATCTTGATGGACCAATTAAACCCATTTTCCCCCTCATTATTAACACTTCAGGCTGGATTAAAGGTATAAATGCAAAAATTCAAAATTTATTTTCATATAAGCATAAAAAAAATATTTTCATGATTCTTCACTTATTTAAATTTCTTTTATTTATTTTTACAGGTTTTGGTTTTGATGTATTGGTAGAAATGCTGAGATACACGTCACCAACTCATGTTGTAAAATCACGCCACTCTTCGGCCAATAAGAATTTGCCAAGTGGCGCATTCTGGTTGACTAGTGGTGAAAATTCAACTGCTGAAATAATTGAAATTTGTGCTGCAAAATCAAATACGCACTCGTAACTCTTCTGTTCATAATTGGACAAATTTTTAATATATTTTTCATGTATTTGAAATTGGATTTGAATTGCAGGATTTCAGGTAAGAACGATGCAAGAATGATGAGAGACCTTCGATTTCTTGCGTATTTTAGACAATGCTTGTCAAAAAATGTTAATTTGAAAAATTATGCTGAGCTGGCACGCCAACTGGCCTCTGTTCCTCCCTTTGAACTTTCTCTCTCAAAAATCCATGTCATTCATCTAAATACTAAAGTAACTAAATTACACATCATTATTTATAATTTTATATTGTTCTTATCTTTTCATTTGAGTTATAATAATATAATTCTATATTTTTAATTATGAAATTGTAGGGTTTGGGCGGTACATCTTATCGTAGCTTGATTGGTACGCTGGTTGGCCTTGCGATAAATTCCTCTGTTTCTTGTTCTGATTTAATTTCCACTCCTTATTGTGTTGGACTAGGTTTGTTTTATTTTAATTTAATTAATTTTTTATTTTTTATGAATTAATTATGCATTTATTAGATATAAAAATTTATATATTTTAGGCATTGTGAGAGCAGTGGATATAATAAAAGATCGAATTTATTTGATCACTCCTGTTTCTAAAAATATAATGGATCAAGTTGATGTGATTTTAAAAGGAAATATTGAAATTCCTTCTTGCCTCTTTGAGGTAATTAATTAGTCATTAATTATTTAATTTTAGGCATTGTAATTAATTAATCCTTGAAATTTTGATTTGATTTGATTTTAATTAATTTATTCTGTTTTTTAAATGAAGGTGGCGGATATAGTTGATGGTTTGGCTGATAGGATTAAGCAGCTTTAGAAAATGTAGCTTTATTTTCAATAAAAAAGAAAATGTAGGTTTAATTATTTAAAATGAGAAAATTTACTGAAGTTGGTTTGTGAGGAGATTTGTATTTGAACTTTGACTTTGATTTTAATGAGTTATATTAAATCTTACTGTTTCAGAATTTGCCTTATTTTAATTTCATTGTTAATTTATTTATTATGGACAAAAAACATGTTTCATGAATCATGATAAATTAGACTTTTTTTTTTAGCATTATTTTCAAAAATAATTCAGCAAATAGCACTGTTTCGAAAAAAAATTAACTAACTAGCACTACCGCCAGCCATGATGGCGGTAGAAACCCTCTACCGCCAATCCAAGTGGCGGTAGTGCCTAATTTACATGTTTTTCCCATCAGCGACCTTAAACAGGTTAATTAGATACAAATTAGCCTCTACCGCCAGGCCCTCTGACGGTAATGGCAATGTTGTAATTTTTTCTGATCCAATCGGGTATCAAACCCGTTAAGAGGAAAAAAAAATGAAAAAAACCTATACCGCCAGGCCTCCTAGCGGTAGAGGTGGGGGAGAAAATGGTATGTATCTCATCTCATTTTTTTTTTTACTTAATTATTTTTCTTTTATTTTTTGGGCCAGTACATGATGACATCATGTTAAACCTCATTTAGTGTGACTGATTATACACTAAATAAGGCCAAATTAAAAAAAAAGAAAAAAGAAAAAAAGAGTTGGTTTGGTATTTAATTATTTCCTTGTTAAATAGGACAGAACACCATGCTATTTAATATCGCCCCCTCAAATGAAAATTTTGCTTCTACCGCCAGGAGGCCTAGCGGTAGAGGTTTTTTCATTTTTTTTTCTTCTTAACGGGTTTGATACCCGATTGGATCAGAAAAAATTACAACATTGTCACTACCGCCAGAGGGCCTGGCGGTAGAGGCTAATTTGTATCTAATTAATCTGTTTAACACCGCTGATGGGAAAAACATGTAAATTAGGCACTACCGCCACTTGGATTGGCAGTAGAGGGTCTCTACCGCCACCATGACTGGCGGTGGTGCTAGTTAGTTAATTTTTTTCGAAACAGTGTTATTTGCTGAATTATTTTTGAAAATAATGCTAAAAAAAAAAGTCGATAAATTAAGATCTGATGATTTACTTATTAATTCTCAGATAAGAATTTCATTTCATGGTGATTCAGGAACTATCAACTACTGCTTATATATATTTTTTTCAAGATATAAATATTATAACAAAGATTTTGCAAAACAAAAAAATTCTAAATTATAATAACAGAGAGGCTCTCAAATGCTAATATTCGGCCCAATATAATCATAAACCCGGTATTCAAATCACAAGACAGCAAATCCATTACGGCCCATTTTTCATAAACAAACCAGGACTTCAATTCCCATTTCTTATAAACCAGTATCTCAATTCCCACTTTTCTTCAAACAAAAACCCAAGAAACAATAATATGACTAACCCCTTCGAATCCCAACATTCTAGTATCTTCCACTCTCTCCAAAACCCTAGCGGCTACCCGCTCCAAACCCCGTCGGAAACCACCAGTTCGCCGGAAGCAATGGAGGCGGAGGCCGGCGACACGCAGAAGCAGAGGAAGCACAAGGGGAAGCACGACAAGCCGAAGCCGTGGGACGAGGACCCGAACATAGATCGCTGGACAGTCGAGAAGTTCGATCCGGCGTGGAATCAGGGCGGAATGCTCGAAGTCAGCTCCTTCTCTACGCTATTTCCTCAGTACAGAGGTGTGGTTTTGTATTTACGCCCTTGGATTTTTTTTTAATTTAGTTGTATTTGGTTTGAAGTTATGATTTCTTTTTTTTTATAGAGAAATATTTGCAAGATGTTTGGCCGTTGGTGAAGCAATCTTTGAAGGGAGTCGGTGTTGCGTGTGAGCTCAATTTGGTAATAATAAAGCCTCAAAATATGAATTTTTTAATATTTTTTTGTGCTTTTTTCTAATTTATTTCGTGAAAGATGTAATATTTTTTATTTTTTTAAGGTTGAAGGATCAATGACAGTTTCAACAACTAGGCAAACAAAAGATCCTTACATAATTGTAAAAGCAAGGGATTTAATTAAGCTTTTGTCACGTAGCGTGCCGGCCCAACAAGTAAGCTTATAATATCAATTTTTATCTATTTTTTAATTTTTATTTAAAATATAAAAATGAATTTCAGTATATTTTAACGTGTTTGTGTTATTTTGTAGGCTATTAAAGTACTTAATGATGATATGCAATGCGATATTATCAAGATTGGTAGTCTTATTCGCAATAAGGTCTTTATTTTCTTTCTTTATTCTTCTTATATACATTTATGCATTGTATCATTTCAAACCTAAATATTTAATTATGGGTTTCTGAAATTACAAAACATTACAGGAAAGATTTGTGAAAAGAAGGGAGCGTCTTTTAGGACCTAATTTATCTACTTTAAAGGTAATTCTTTCTTCTCATTTTATATTTAAATATTTTATTTCTCCTTTTTTTCCTTTAAATATCACCTCTCTTTGTTTCTCAAAACCTATTTTTGTTTTTTAAACACAGGCCATTGAAATTTTGACTGGCTGCTACATGTTGGTCCAGGTTTCTCATTTTTCTTTTCTTTTATTTTTTTTCAAATATTTTTCCCATTTTTCTTATTTTTTAATTATTTTCTTATTTAAATTTAAAAGGGAAATACAGTTTCAGCTATGGGTTCATTTAAGGGTCTAAAACAAGTAAGAAGAATTGTTGAGGACTGTATTCAAAATGTTATGCATCCTGTTTACCACATCAAGGTATTTTATTTGTCACTTGATCAAAAATTGCTTATTTCACCTCAATTAGTTATTAATTAGTAATTGTTTTGATTTAAATTTCTGAAGGTCTTGTTAATGAAAAGAGAGCTTGCGAAAAACCCAGAATTGGCGAATGAAAATTGGGATAGATTCCTTCCTAAATTCAAAAAGTATAAAACTTTATTATTATTTCAAAAATATATGAAATATTTTAAATTTAATCTTTTTTTTTTTAATTTATAAACAGGAAAAATGTGAAGCAAAAGAAAACAAAAGCAAAGGAGAAGAAACCGTACACTCCTTTCCCGCCTCCCCAACCGCTCAGCAAGGTCATAATTAAACCCTAATTTTTTTGTATTTTATTAAACCCTAATTTGCATATTTTATGAAAATTATAATTATTTTGTTTGAAGAGTGGATTTATTTATTGTTATGATAGATCGACGAACAATTGGAGAGTGGAGAGTATTTCCTCAGTGAGAAAAAGAAGACAGCTAAAAAATGGCAAGAAAAATTAGAAAAACAGGCTGAAAAAACCGCTGAAAATAAGAGAAAAAGAGATGCTGCTTTTGTTCCACCAAAGGTTCTAATTATTACATTTCTTTCCTTTTTTTTGTAAAAGAATATATTAGTTTTTAGATTTATTAAATGTAGTACAAACTATTATTTTCTACATTTGTTAATGTATTATTTTGTAAACAAAATATTACATTTGTTCCTTCCAAAGTTCTATTTTCATTTTTTTCTCTTTTTTTGAAAAAAAAATATTTTTATTTTGTATAAGAGATTAATTAAATTTATTAAATATTTTTATGTAGGAAAATACCATTGTAAGTGAGCCTGGTTCTTCTTCAAAAGCTAATAATGAGGTTGCTGCAATTGCTAAATCTTTGAAGGTATAACTTATATTTATCATTATTTTTCCAATTCAAAATTAAATTAAATTATAGAGATTAATTTATTATATTGATATGTTCTTTTTACAGGAAAAGGCCAAAAAATTTAAGAATCAGCAGATGGATGGAAATGTTCAAGCTGAATCGTATATTGCTAATGCTGAGCTGGTGCGTCCTAAAAAGAAGAAAAAATCATCCAAATTGGGTTGAGTTTTTTTTTTTTTTTTGTTTTGTTTTAGAAAATTTTGAAGATTTGTTGAATTTTGTTATATATGCGTAACATTATTAGACCTTGGTTTAAAACAAGTTAGGCTGAATTAATGGATAATTTAAAACAAGTTAATTCTTTTAATGAGCAGAGTGAAATATTGTTATGGTGTGGCTAAATCAAAGCTGTTTCTAGTAGAGGGAAATGAAACTAAATCCATTTTTTTCATGGTTAATGCACACTTCATTCTTTTTTTTAATGAAATTTTCATTTGAAAGAACTTTCACGATAAGAATTTTTTTATTTTTTATTTGTATGAAATTCTCATCTGAAAGAACTCTTTTGGTGGTTAATAAAGAAATTCTTACTCTCTACAATTTTGGTCCGGTGTAGCTCGTGCTGACATGCTTCCCCACTCTGATTTGGGATTTGGAACAATTCGTGATATAACAATTCTTACTATATAATAATTCTTGTTGCTGAACTCTTGGAACTCCTTTTCTACTCGGATTTCAAATATGGAATCCGTTGTCCCAATCGACCAATTCTGACTCTTCTGATCTTCCCCAAAATACCTTTTTGTTTCGGGTCGATAATAGTCTTCTTACATGCGGTGGCTTGGCGCTGAGATCCCAACAGCCGATCTAATTTTGACTCCAATCGATTGATACGGTCGTCGGTTTCCTTACGAGACTCCTCGACTCGACTCGACTGCTTCTGTCTAGCCTAGCGATTCTTTCATCTGAAGGGGAAGCTCGGCCATCATCGCTTTCAGTTCGTCCATGTTTGCTCGAGTCGGCTTCCTGGTTCGCATCATACACCACGAATCAGTCACTTCTGAGTTCTGACAGACCACTTAGTAAGCCTTCAATCGATCAACATTTTGTCAGTAGTACTCAACTTGCACCACAAAATGCCCTATGCTGGATCTGTTGCTCGATTTGCACAGACTAGATCTGCTCGCCGCTGCACTTTGATCACTCACATCACTGGCCGCGTACATATCTCCTCGCAAGGCAACTCGTGTCGGTTCCTCACTGTGAAAGATTTCGCCCAATGGAATGGTGCTCTTGATACCAATTGTCAAAATTATGATATAATATTGCAGATATTTGATTAATTTGTAAAGAATTTAGAGAAGGAAATGAGTGAGCCAGAGGCAAGATAGAGAGTATCCTGAGTGAATATTTTTCAAGAAAAAAGAAAAAAATAGAAGGCAAACAACTGGTCTTATGCAATTTATATCAACCTTTCGTTTTATGTCAGACTCACAAATTTAGGTTTAGGCCTCACAATAATTCAGGGAATGGGCAAGCAATTATAAACACAACAACAAACAAAATATTTAATACTTAGCATCCACTGATCCACTCATACAACATAAACCGGCCAGATAAAACACAGAGACTCTCTCCATACAACATAAACAGGTCAGACAAACACATAGAGATTCTTTCCATACTACACTAAGAAAACCGAACTATTAACCTACAATTACCGTACTAACTAACACTACCAACATAGTTACTTTACTTGACCCTTTGCTTCTTCTGAGCTGGAGTCTTGAAATGAGGGCTCATGCTAGCACGCTCACGCAACTCAACCAAGAGGCTGGGGCAACTTTGCATCAACTCAACGTATCCATCAGTTAGTGTGAGCTGCATGAAATTATCCGGCTCAGTAGCAAACCCAAGGCAAATATCCTTGAGCCAAAAACAGTTGTGCTGGTCAGCCAGAGCGAGACAAGTCATGACAGTATCCAAACAAATCCTACAGCATAAATCTCCCTCACAAATCGCCTTCAATCCATCGAGCTGATATCTATCAGCAGCTACCAGTAAATGCTGCTTCATGGTAGTTAAAGCCTCATCGCTAATACAAGATTCACTCTCAAAGAAATCCATATCACCACCCTCAGGCAATGTGTCGTTGTATATGTAATGAATCATGAGTTTGAAAACTACAGCGCTCATGTCCTTGATCTTTATGCGCTCCATGTTGGATTCAGCCATTTGGCCGAATAATTCAGCTTTAAAAATAGGCGATCGTGCGGCTAGCACTACCCTATGTGCAGCAAAACTCTTCCCCTCAACTTCGAAAGTAACATCAGTCATCTCTTCTCTCTCGTAAGCCTTATAGAGATCATGGTGCAATTTACTAAATCTCGATCCTTCCTCACTATTGTGCTTGTGAAATTCCTTCTTATTAAGGTTTTCATTTGTTATTACGATCGTACAAGTACCGAAAAAGCATTCGTCTTTCACGCACCGCCTCTTGAACTCGGACCTCTGCATGAAGTAACATTCATGCTCAGCTCCATCGTTGTAACCAAAGCAGTTTATTAAAGTGCGGCATGGTTCATGCTCAATACCAGGCGAAGCCGCTCTGAATATATCAAAAGTGGAGCTGATTCTAATATCGTTCGCGACCTTATTAGTTTTAAGCTGGAGAGTGAGGGACATGCATGAACTCTCCGCAACACATTGGCCTTTGGGGTAGTAATTTATGGTCCATTCATACCCCCCTAATTTTAGGGTTTCAGTTGAGACAAATTCACCGACTTTCAAATGCTGGGCTTTGGCGTAGTTGATTTGGAACTCTAATTGGTGGCCTTGACCCGTGATATTAAATTCGCCTTTGCTGCAGGAACTAGATGAGGCCATTTTACTGATTGGTTTGGATCCTTTCAGTTGGACGGTTTATATGCTCATAAGGAAATGAAAACCTGCAAACAAAATTTTAAGAACGGTCTTAAAATAGGCATTTCATCAAACATCATTCAAACAAGTGATAGGTGCAGCAATCAGTATTTTTTTTGCTCAATTTCGCATCTCTTTAGCAAGGAGAAATAAAGAAAAATCACACCCCTTTTAAGACAGAACGGAAACTCAGGTACCAAAAACAAATTTGAAAAAAAGAAAAGAAAATCTACTTAATTAAGGAGACAAATCATGAAAAACAGTCTACTACAGAAAATAGCTTAAGATCTCAGATAGAATCACTAACCAAGGACAAATTATTGCTCTAAAAATACTAGATGAATCAAGAAGGCTTCAACTGAATTGGGTTGGTTTACTTCTAGATGAGAGAGAGAGAGAGAGATTTCTAAGCTTAAGCTTACCTCAACAGAGAAGATAGCTCATCTTCAGGCTTCAAGAGAGAGAGAGAGAGGGAAAACGGGGGGGACAGAGAGAGAGGCAAGAAGAGAGTTTTGCTCCTGGCGATGAATAGTTTGGCGGGAGGAGGAAAACATTTGGCGCTCTTTATTTACTGTAAAAATACTGACCAATTTGGTCAGTCCCCCCACCCCCCTCCCCCCCAAAAAAAGAGAAAAATTCTATACAAATTTACTAAAAGAAATTCAGAATATTTTACAAACTCCTCGCTTTTTAGATTTCCTCATATATAAAATAGATTGAACTTTTTTTTTTTACTTTCTAAGTCTTTTTTAGACCAAAATATCTCTCATCAAATTTATTTTATGTTTTTATTCACAACAAAATGTAATAGAATATCTGAGAGTTTTATCAAATATCTATAAGTACAAATAATTTAGGACTAATTATAAATATAACTGTAATGAATAAATAACAAAATAAGATCACATAAAATTATAAGTTACAAATAAAAATAAATGAAAAAAATATTTGATGTAATATATATAATATCTTAAAAAAAAACAATATGGATTTTTGCGTTTGAAGATATGGACTTGGAGAGAGAAAGAGAGACCAGAGGGAGAAATGGATGAATTTGATATGAAAAAAAATTCGAAACTAAGAAATGAAGAGAGTGAGTTTGAAAAAAATACATAACATTGGACTAATTTTAGATGAATTTTTATGATAAAAATGCGTCAACTTTTTTTACTTTTTCCAAAAAAAAAAAAAAATTGGAATAGTTACCAAATTCTTCAGTTTTGAAATCTAATACACAACATTATGCTAATTATAAATGAAATTTAAATATAAGAAAAATTATAATAATAACTATCCAAAACCAAAATATTGTAAAAAATATTGCAATATCATACTTGGCAAATGAGCCTATTACAATTACAACACATTATAATTTATATTATCATAAAACAAAAATACATGTATTATATCTTCATTTCGCAACCAAAATAGAGACCAAAAGCCTCTCCAAATTGAGCTTATGGTCTCACTCTATAGGGCTTCATTGCCCTCAAATAAATAAATTACAACTCGAACCCACCAAGGGCAAAAAATGTAAAATCAAAATTAAATGAATCAATCAAATATACTAAACCAATTAATAATCAAAACCTCGTAAAATCAGTACAAAAGAATGTACATGTATTTATGTGTGTGAAGGCTCGTATAATTTGTGCACCAAGGTTGTATATATTATGTAACTTTTCTATTTTTTTTTTTACTTTTTTCTAGTAATTTCTTTGAAGGAAAAATGCAAAAACGGGATGACTTTTGATTTGTGTGGGTAAATCAGAGTCTCTCAATTCAACAACACCGATTGATCTAGAAAGTTCTTCTGAAGAAAAATGGCTGCTGAATTTATATAAAAATATAAAAATTATTTTAATATTAGTTAATAAATTAACATTAGATATTAAATTAAAATAAAATTTAATTAATTAATTAATTAATTTAACCTGGAATCCTCATCCAGCATGAATGTATTGTTCGGCTGTCTTGCCATCTTTTGACTCATTTCTGCTGTGGCCTAAACAAATTTAAGGAAAATATTTAATTTTTCTTTTGAGGAAAATATAAAGAAAAATATTAATGAAATAAAATGAAATAACTTACTTGTTGTGAAAGGACATTGGTTCCGTACTTATCGTCCCAATACAAAGCACTAAGACGGTGTAATTGTGATATAGTAAGATTCTGAAAAATTGAAAAATAAATGGAAATAATTAATTAATATATTTCTTCAAAAAAAGAATATTATTGCAATAATATATATATATATATATATATAAATTGTGCTTACTGGGCAAATATCACTGCTTATTTCACTCAATGTCTTCCATTGTTTTTGAGGCACCACCTATTTGTTCAAATCATAAATTATTGTTTATTAATTATACAAATAATTTTTTAGACGTTAATTTTATATCAATAAATTTAGATATTAATTAACATACCAAGAATTCCACTGCTTGTTGGATGTGTCTAAGTTCATTCCATATAGAACCAACATACTGCACAATAACAAATATAAATAAATAATAAAAATAAATATCTCATTTTTTATTTCTTTTCAAAATATAACAAAATTTAAATAAAAAATAAGAAATACTTCTTCATTTGATTCAAGGCACCATTTTTGCAGCTCTTCCAATCCCGCCTTGACAAAATCTCCATTACTCGATGAACAACATTCACGCCTCAAAACAAGACTAAAAATTCACATACATTATTAAATGTATAATAAATCATTATATTTGTATAAAACAAACTTATATTTTATAAATTATAATATTGTATATACCCATTAAATAGATGAACGTCTATAATCTTGAATATCTCAGCAAACAACTTTTGAATCACAAAAGACGGCACCTGCAAAAATTAAAAAAAAATTAAAAAATTAAACTCAAATGCACCTTTTTCTTTTTTCTATCAAAATAATGGGATATGAAATATAACAAAGACGTACATAATTGGTTTTTAAGATGGACATGTAATTATTAAGCACATTAATAATGTTTTGCCAGTGTATAATTGAAGCGCCTTGATTCATCGAACCTAAAGCTGAGAGCCCTACACCTTTCATTGAAGTCATTCTTGAAACCTTCGGTGCCTAAGAAATTAATAATAAAATTAGAAATATTAGTTATTTATTAATAATGACATGAATAAAAATGGTATATATGTTTGAAAAGTTAAAAATAAATTAGACTTATCATTTATAAATATATGAATAAAAATGGTATATAGGTTTGAGAAGTTTAATAAGAATTAGAGAAATTATTTACTAATTACATGAATAAAAATGCCACGGTTAAGAAGTTAAATAAAAACTAGACATATTATTTATTTCTCACATGAATAAAAATGATAGGTATGAGAAGTTTCATAAAGTTAGATGTATTTTTTTTCTTTATTTATTGATTAAATGAATAAAAATATAAGAACCTGGATGCACCAGTTAAGAGAGGGCGAGATTTCAGTCTTCAAATTCTCTTTGATCGTATTAAATAACTTCTCAAGATTTGAAGTGACTTTCTGCGTGAAATTCACTGCATCGCTCGCCCCGCCTCCCACATTTGACATCATTGAAGATGACTGTAATAAAAATTACAAAAAATAAAATATAAAAATAATAATAGTAATCATAATGAAATTCACGTATTAATTAATGGAAATTATTTAAAAATCCCCCAACTTTTTTCTGAATATTTGAAAAAAAAACCCAGAACCCGGACTTTTTAGATTCCCTGTTTTCTTTACCATAGTAGATCTAAAAATTCAGGGGATTTTTTTTAATATTCAGATAAGTTAGTGAAAAATTTCCTTAGTCAATTAGTAGTAAGTTTTTTAAACTTTTTATAAGATTAATTATGAGTATATGATATAAGGTTTTGTATTATTTGTATTTTTTTACCCTAGACATTCTTCTGTAGCGGCGTTGTGGTGCTGCTGACGTGGCGGGCCCAGTATTAAATTTCTGAGTTTTTTGTAACAAAAGAACTAAAGTAGATAAATTGGACAGCCAATATGCTAACGTCTCATTATCATCTTGAACCTTCAATACAGAAAAAAAAATTACGTTTAAAATTACCAAAACTTTAAAACTTATGTTAAAAATATCAAAATTGAAATTATATGGTCAAAACCTCAGTGGCGGAATTTATGGTTTGAATTATACGGTCAAAAGCGCCATTTTTGTCAGATTCAAAAGATTTCCAATGTACAAGGCATTTATATATCAAATTTGCTGCAACTGGTGAGCCGTTTACAAATCCCAGATGTTTTGATATTGACTTGATTAGCAACTCCTGATTTTTTTAAACAAAAAAATAAATTAAAATGTGAAAAATGTTTAATTTTAGAAAAATAAAAGAAACGTGAAATAAAAAGAAGAAACCTGTTGTTGTTTTTGAAGTTGTGTGCTCTGTTCTCTGTCTTCTGGGTCTAAATCTCTACTAAAAGTGCTCTGCAATTTTTTTTATGTATCGTTTAATTATAGTTTATTTCATGAACAAATGATTTTTCGCTAAAATGATGCAAGGATAAAAATGGTATTATTTGATATGTGAAATATGTAATTATACCGTTGGGGTTCTTGGTAGACCATGTGGAGAATTCGGTGCACTAAATCCATTTTCTCCCTGTTTCTGTGAAAACTATGCATAAAAATATCATTAAAGTTTTCATAATTCAACCATTCAACAAAATATATCAAAAAATAATTAAATATAAATAAATAAATAAAATTTTATATTTGAAAAGCCTACTTGAGTCCTAAGATTTGGTGCAACTTTGGGTCCAGTCTGTCGAAGCATTTTATTCTCCTGCTCCAAATTGAACGCTTTCTCTTCAAGACTGTTTTATTTCACAAAATAATACCAAAAAAATTAGAAAAAATATGCAAAAATCAAAAGAAAATTATTACAAAAAAATAATAAAAAAGAATACAGACTTATTGATGGTTTCTTGAAGAGTATCAATGGTTTTTTCAGCCTCGTCAAGTTGAGTGACTAATTCAGTGCTTCTCTGTTGAGCCGCCAAAAATGCTTTTCTTACATCTTCATCTGCATATAGTAAACTCGGCGGAATAAATGATTGCTGTTTTGTGAATTTCGCTGCTTCACGCCTGTACAAGAAAAAAAAAAGAAATTATTAATTTATTATTATTATTATCATTATAATTAATAATTAATAATAATAATACTATTATTACTATTATTATTAAGATTATCAATTATTGTGTTTTTTGTTGTTGTTGTTGTTATTATTATTATTATTATTATTATTATTATCATTATTATTATTATTAATATTATTATTATTATTATTATTATTATTATTATTTTATTATCATAATAATAATAATAATAATAATAATTATTATTATTATTATTATTATTGTTGTTGTTGTTGTTGTTGTTATTATTATTATTATTATTATTATTATTATTATAATAATAATTATTATTATTATTATTATTTATTACCTATTAGAAGTTTGTGTGTTTTCAAAAGAGTTATAGTCTTCATTTCTTCCTGCTTGTCCAGAAAATCCTCTGCTATTGCTTGCATATTGGTTTTCTTCAAGCCTGTTTAATTTACGAAAAATTAGTTAAAATATATTAACAAGAAAATTCAAATATTTTTAAATATTAGTGCTTGAAACAAAACAAAATAAAACAGAACCTCTTTATGTTTTCATTAAGCTGTTCAATTTTTCGTTCTGACGATTCAAGTTTGTGAAGCAATTCTTGGTTCTTCTTTTGAGATTCATTTAATGCTTGTTTTGTCATATCATGTTGGTTTCTTTCTGCTTGTATTTTAGCCATCACATCTTGCTCAACTCTACAATCAATTTAACAAATTAAATTAGGGCAATAAAAAATTAATATAATAAATAATCATAGAAATTAAGCTAAAAAAACCTATTAGATCCGTTTTGAAATTGAGCAAGTTGTTGTTCTAATTGATCGATTTTGACTTGCGCATTAGCTACTGATTTTTTCGCTCTATCTTGCTGTTGTTTCTCTGTTTGTAGCATGGTCTCTTTTTGCTTCACATTTTCCTCCATCCTGTTCCATTGCAGAAACATATCATTTATATAGTCAAAAACTTATTATTTTATAATTTCTTATAATTGTAATGAACAGAAAGAGAAAGAGACCTTTTAAGAGTGTCTTGAAGCTGATAAATAGTTCTGTTAGAATCTTCAATTTTGAGAATTAAATCTCTGCTTCTCTGTTCAGCATCAACAGCTTGCTTTTTCGCATCATAAATCTCTAATCTTCCTTTCAGCATTTCCTCTTGAATTTCCTTTGCCTTTTCTTCATACCTGTTTTTAATATTTTCATTTATTTCATAGGTTATTTTTCAATATTTTTAGTTTAATTAAGAACATAATAGTTTGTTAGGGTGCATTATAGACCTGGTTATGTCGTCCTGAAGTTTATAGATTCTGTTATTTGATACTTCGTTTCGCTTTATTAATTCATCACTATAGTCTTTAGATTGTGCAAGTGCTCTTTGTGTTGCTTCATGCTCTCTTTTTTCTATTTGGATTAAAGCATCCTTTGAAATCTTTTCTTCTTCAAGCCTACATTTAAAAAAAATTAAAAAAAATAATAAAAAAAGAACTTGCCAAAAGCTTTATGTAACAGAACAAATACAGACATACAGTTTGTACTATTCATTTTTTATGAAAATTGAATAATAGTTGTTGCTGACCTTTTTAAATCGAGTTGGAGTTGAGAAATTTTCTGATCCGTAATTTCAACTTTCTCAATTAAATCTTTGATTTTCTCCTTTGACTCGGTCAACTCTCTCTTTGTGGAATCATGCAATCTTTGTTCAGTTTGCAATTGGGCCTCTTTTCCAATTTCACTTTCCCTCAGTCTGTAAATTTGAACAAATAAGTTTAAATTGTAGTGGATTTAATTAAGAAAATAAATGAAAAAATGTTGGTGATTTATTTACGGACCTTTGCATGTCGTTTTGAAGATTATTTACTCTCTCGCGATTCTCATCAATTTGTTTTAATAATTCTTTATATTCATCTTGAGAATTTTTCAAAGATTTCTTGGTTAATTCGTGTTCTTGCCTTTCAGCTTGCAACGATTCGTCTTTTGCATTTATTATATCTTCAAGCCTATTTAATAAGGAGAAAATAAAAAAGAAACACTTCCATCTCATCAGAATTTCAGATCAAAAATATTTTATACAAATATAAATAGAGCTAGTTAATCAATAAATTATTATTATTAATAATAATCTATATATCCACTGGTGCTAGAGGTTTGAGGGTTTGACTCCCACTTTTCATGCAAAATTCGCGATATTTTATGGACGTGTACGCAAATTTGCGGTATTTTTGGACATGTATGTAATTTTTACTTACTAAAGCGAGGGTTAATCCCTCAAACTTTGGCACCGCCACTCCAAGCCAATGAGCCCAAAAAGGACCAAAAAGAAAAAAAAAAAAGAAATACACATAATTAGATTTAATTTAAACAGGTTATTTTTAGTTAATATAAAAATGTAGTTTGTACGCACCTTTGTATATCGGCATGAAATTGATCGAACTTTTTAGTAGCGTCTTTGTTTTTATATTCCAATTCTTCAATTTTATCGCGCGATTCAATGAGTAATTTCTTTGTTGATTCATGCTCTTGTCTTTCCGTTTGTAAAAAAGCTTCTTTTGAAGCTTTGATTTCTTCAAACCTATTTCATTAATTGCCAAATTAATCATTACTTTTTGTCTCATTAATTAAAGTTTTTATCAATTAATGTGATTATATATATACAAACCTTTCGGCGTTGTCTTCAAGGCGATTGAGATTTTTATTAATTTCTCTTATTTTCTTTGATAATAATTCATTTTCCGTTTGAGATTCCTTCAAAGATTTCTTTGTTGTTTCGTGCTGTTGTCTTTCATTTTGCCATAAAGTTTCTTTCAAAGTTGCCGTTTCTTCAAGCCTGTTTTAGTAGAATTAATCATTATAAATTATTTTTTTAGTAGAAATAAAATAGTAAATTATAAATTATGTGATATAATATATATACGAACCTTTCCATATTATCTTGGAGTCGATCCATCTTTTTGTTAAAATCTCTGATTTGTTTTTCTAATTCTTCAATTTCCTCTTGAGACCCTTTAAGTAATTTTCTAGTTGCATCATGATTTGTTTTTTCAGTTTGCAAAATAGTATCTTTTGAATTTAGGGTTTCTTCAAGCCTGTAATTTAAAAAAAAATGATTATACATCTCATTGCATATCATGGTCATATTTAAACATAAAATTATATATATTATATACTAACCTTTCTAATTTATCTTGAAGCCGATCGGATCTTTTATCAGAATCTTTTATTTTATCTGATAATTCTTCATATTTTTCCTTAGATTCCTTTAACAATTTCTTTGTTGCATCATGTTCTAATTTTTCAGCTTGAACTAATGCCTCTTTTGAAGCAATTATTTCTTGAAGCCTATCCATTTCATAACCAATTTATTTTTATAAAATGATTAAATTATATTTTAGGTCTAATAGATTGATAAAAAGGAGTAATGATATATAATATATACAAACCTTTCCACAGCATCTTGATGTCTATCGACTTTTTTATTAATGTCTTTTATTTGCTCTAATAATTCTTCATTTTTGTCCTTCAAATCTTTAACTAGTTTCTTTGTTGCTTCATGTTCTTGTTTTTCAGTTTGCATTAAATTGTCTTTCAAAGCAATTGTTTCTTCAAGCCTGTTTATAATGAAAAAATTGAATAAATTTTCAATCAAAAACAAAGAATAAATTACACTTTTTGTGTAATAAATTGAGTGATTTTATTAAAAATGCAAACCTTTCGACATTATCTTGAATTCGGTCGGCTCTTTTATTAGCTTCTTTGATTTTATCCATTAATTCTTCATGCTTTTCATTAGATTCTTTAAGTAACTTTTTTGTTGCTTCATGTTCTAATTTTTCAGTTTGCAACAAAGTCTCTTTTGAAGCTATCGTTTCTTCAAGCCTATTAATGGCACAATTAAAGTAATTTTTTTTTATTTCACAACTAAAAAACTATTTAAATTAGAAATTTTGGTTCACTAAAAAATTAATAAATTGGTTTTGTAAGCATGGCAAAATGTTGTGACTAGCTTTATACGATACGAACCTCTCCATATCTTCATGAAGTCCATCAAATCTTTTATTGGCCTCTTTTAATTTCTTTTCATATTCTTCAATTTTCTCTTGAGATTCACTAAGCAAATTTTTCGCCGTATCAATTTCTTGTTGTTTTGTTTGTAATAACGTCTCTTTTGAAACTTTTGCTTCTTCAAGCCTGTAATTTCATGATTCGATTTAATTTTTTAAACTTTAAAGATGTTTTGTTTTTACAAATTATGATTATTTACGGACCTTTCTACATTGTCTTGAAGCCGATCATATTTTTTATTAATATCTCTGATTTTATTTGTTAATTCGTCAATTTCCTCCTTAGATTCCTTCAATAAATTCTTTGTTTTATTATGATCATCTTTTTCAGTTTGTAATAAAGCCTCTTTTGAAACGACCGTTTGTTCAAGCCTGTTAATTAAATTAATCAGTACAAAAAGTACATTTTAGTTTAGTTAATTAATATATGTTGAATTTGTGCAAACCTTTCAACATTAACTTCAAGTCGATCAGCTCTTTTATTAGCATCTTTTATTTCATCCATTAATTCGTCTTTTTTATTTTGAGATTCCTTTAATACTTTCTTTGTTGCATCATGCTCATGTCTTTCAGTTTGCAACGATATTTCTTTCGCATTTATTGTTTCTTCAAGCCTGTGCATGGCCAAACAATAAAGTTTATATTTCATTAATTTTGTTCATAATAATGTTAATTTAATTGATTTTGTAATTAATTTAAGGTACGAACCTTTCCATTTCGTCTTGAACTCTTTCAATTCTTTTATTACCATCTTTTATTTTCTTTTCTAATTCTTCAATTTTCTCTTGAGATTCATTTAATAATTTTTTTAGTGCATCAAGCTCTTGTTGTTTTTCTTGCAATAATGTCTCTTTTGAGGCTTTGGCTTCTTCAAGCCTGTTTCATATGTAAATAAACTAATTAATTATTTCAATCTTGTAAATATATTGTCATATTAATTATCATTATTTTGTAAATTAATTAATTAACTACGGACCTTTCTATGTTGTCTTCAAGTCGATCAATTTTTTTATTAGCATCTCTGATTTTCTCTAATAATTCATCAAATTTCGCTTGAGATTCCTTTAATAAATTCTTAGTTAAATCATGCTCTTGTTTTTCCTTTAGTAACATAGTTTCTTTTGAAGCTATTATTTCTTCAAGCCTGTTTCATGTCCATTAATGGAATTAATAAGTTTTATTTTCCATACAGACATAACAGTTCACGAAATATTTCATTTCATGAACCATTATACTAATTGAAACAGAACTTTATAAAATGCTCCATGTATATATACACAAACCTTTGTACATTTTCTTGGAGCAGTTCGATTTTTTTATTAGCATCTTTAATTTTTTCAATTAAGCCTTCATTTCTTTCATGAGATTCCTTAAGCAATTCCTTTGTATTATTCATTTCTTCTTCTTTCTTTAGCAAAAATTCATCCTTAGCATTTGATGCTTCTTCAAGCCTGTGTCACGACTTTTCACCTGTCAAGCTTACAAAACCAATACCAAACTCCTAAAGAAAATCATGGTTTTTAATTTTCCAAAATTGGAGGACCTAATCGCGAATTTGCTCAAATTTGGAGTCAAACCATTACTAAACCCTCTAGATTACCAGTGGATAGACTATATAAGTAACATATATTATATAATATATACTATTAATTAACATACTATGCTTTGTACGAATGGCAAACCTGTTAATATTTCTTTGAAGCCGGTCGCATTTATCATTCGCATCATCGGTTTCTCTCACTAATTTTTTATTATTTATTTGAAACTCAGTTAATTCTTCCTTCGTTAATTTGTGCTCTTGTTTCTCTCTTTGTAACATCACTTCTGTTGCACCGGCCTCTTCTTGATATCTGTATTTCAAAAAATATCAAATATTTTCATTATTAATTTATTTATCATTAATATATTATTTTGTATAATGAGTTTGTTGTAAGTCGATGTATACCTTTTAACTTCAATTTGAAGCTCAATAACTCTTTGTTCAGCCCCTTGATTCTTGCGCATTAATTCATCATTTTTATCTTGATATTCAATAAATTTTCGTTTTGTTATATCGTGCTCTTGCCTTTCGGTCTCAAGCATTGACTCTTTTCTCGCTTTTTCATCTTCAAGCCTATTTAAAAAATCAAAATAAATATACAAAATAAATAAATAAATCAAAAAAAATATATACAAATATATATATATATATATATATGTATATATATATATATATATATGTATATATATATATATATATATATATATATATATATATCCTAAAAAATATATATATTTTTTGAAAAATATATACTTTTTTAAAATAAATCTTAAAAATAAATATAGAAAAAAAAAACTCAACTATATTTATTTAATATTTTATAAATACGGACCTAAGTACAGTGCCTTGAAACTCAACGATTCTTCTGTCAAAATCTTCGATTTTTCTTGACAATTCGTCATTTTTCTGTTGAGATGATGCGAGTGTTCGTTTTGTTGTGTCGTGCTCTTGTCTTTCGGTTCTTAACATTGCTTCAGTTGAAGCTGTTTCTTCTTTAGACCTGTGTTTAATTGGAGAATTAATGGTTAATTTAAAAATAAAAGTATTTATATAATTTAATAATTAAGTAGTATCTACTACTTATATAATTTAATGGTTTGTGTGTGCTATTCGTAAATATAATGGTTAGTATCTACTATATAATTTAATTATTACTATCTACTATTTATATAATTGTTGTGCTCATTAATAATGAAATGATGCAAGCTTTATAACATTATATACCTTTGCAAGTCGAGTTGAAGGGTCGAAATCTTTTTGTTTGAATCTTCATTATCATTTTGCCATTCTTTGATTTTGCGCTGAGATTCTGAAAGTAAATCCTTTGTGGAATCGTGCTCTCTTTTTTCTTTCACCAAAATACTTTTCGTTTCATCGTGCTCTTGTTTTTCCTTTTCCAATGCGTTTTTCGTCGAATTATGCTCTTGTTTTTCCTGCGCAAAGGACTTTTTCGTAAATTCGTGCTCTTGTTTTTCTTCCGCCAAGGACTTTTTAATTAAATCGTGCTCTTGTTTTTCCCTTTCTAGGGACTTTTTTGTAAAATCGTGCTCTTCTTGTTCCGCTTCTAAAGCCTTCCTTGTTTTATTGTGCGCTTGTTTTTCATCTGTTAAATCATTTTGGGTTGTTTTATGCTCTTGTTTTTCTGTTTGTAACATATCCTCTTTCTCTTTTGAAATTTCCTCAAACCTATATCGAAAAAGGTAGGAAAAAAAGTTGAATAGAAAAATTATACGGTGAAAACAAATTGTAACAGAACTAAAAATTCACTGACCGCTCTAAATCTTTTTTAAGTTGAACGATTTTACTTTCAAAATCTTCAATTTTTTCTCCTAATTCTTTATTCTTATTTTGAGATTCTAAAAGAGCCTTCTTTGTTGCATCATGCTCTTGTCTTTCTGCTAATAATTCCTCTTTTGCTGCTGAATCTTCTTTCGCCCTGATTCAAACAGAATTAGATTTAGGGTTTAGGGTTCAATTCAAATAGAAACTTGCATGATTAACTTTTGTGTCACAGTTTGATGAAATTAATAAATAACTACTAATTTATCAATTTTCTAGTGACATTTTTTTAATAAACCACAGTCTAAAACCTTATTCAGATACAGAATATGAATAATATATTTTTATAGTTTTATTTATTTAATATTTAATAAAGAAAATCCTATACATACTTTTCCACATCCTTTTGAAGTTCCTCAATTCTTTTATCCGTTTCTTCAATATATTTCACCAATTCTTCACTTTTCAATGCAAGTGCATTTTTAGTTGCATCATGCTCTTGTTTCTCTGTCGATGCAGCTTCTTCAAGCCTGCTCATGAATATTTATTTCAAATTAATACTTTTTCAGTTGTTAAAAATTAAAATTAATGTTTTATTGCAATTAAAAAATAATAATTTGACCTTTTGATGGTTTCTTTTAGTTCTTCGAGTTTCTGCTGTAACTCTGAATTGGCATTCATGATATTTTCCTTTTCCTTGTTTTCTTCTTCTAATTTGGCCTGTAATAATAAGATTTCAGTATATTTAATATTATATTATTATTACATTTGTAGGATAAATTTTTGACAAAATAAAGAATGTATAATGACACAACATTTTGCCACCATGAACTGTTAATCATCAAAAAATATATATCATTTTACTTAGAAAAACCTCATGAATTTTGCCTCTCTGAATGAATCTTCTCATCCTTTTTTTTATATGGTTCATTTTCAGCATAACCATATTCATGCATTTTTGTAAGCGTATAACATTAAATATTTTACATAACAAAGCATGCATAATATTAAGTATGTTAATTATTAGTTTCACGTATGTAAGTACAAATATTCGACAAAATAACTCATTTATAGTATACAATCTAAAATATACCTTTTTCCCTACAAAAATTATATATAACATACCATTAATTCTTCTTGTTGAGCATTTAATTCCTCGATTTTCTCCGATTTCATCGCTTCAGCAGCAGCAATAGCAGCGGCAGCCGCGGCCGCCGCCGCCGCCCTCGCTTCTCTCTCCTCTCTCTCCTCCCTCTCCTTTCTCTCTCTAGCCTCTCTCTCCTCCCTCTCCTTTCTCTCTCTAGCCTCTCTCTCCTCCCTCTCCTTCCTATCCCTCTCCTCTCTCTCCTCCCTCTCCTTCCTCTCCCTCGCTTCTCTCTCCTCCCTCTCGATCCTTTCTTTCTCTTCTTTGGCTTCTCGTTCGAGTCTCTCTTTCTCTTCTTTGGCTTCTCGTTCGAGTCTCTCTTTCTCTTCTTTTGCTTCGCGTTCGATTCTTTCTCTCTCTTCTCTTTCTTTTCTCTCTTTTTCGGCTGCTGCAAAGGCTGCGGCCTCGGCTGCTTCTCTCTCCGCTCTCTCTTTCTCTGCTTGTATCCTTTCCAGTTCCTGAAATGTCAAAAATATTAAATATTTTTGAAAAATAAATGAAAAATATTTTGAATAAATTCTCTCATCTGTTTTTGATATGGTTCAGTATAACTAATATGTTCATACATTTTGTGGTTTTGATAAAAGTATACATAATTAATAAAAGAGGGAATAATATTTACTGCTTTGAGTCTCTCAGCTTCCATCTTTGCTCTGAGCTCTTCGAGCTGTTTAGCCATTCTCGCTTGTTCCTCCTTTTGCTCTTTCGCAATCTATTTAAAACAAAAAAAATATTCTACGTCAGAATTCTCCTTCAAAAGATAATATTTCGTTTATTTTTCTTTTATTTTATATTTTTTGTTTACAATTTTAAGACGTTTGAGTTCCTTTCTTGCAAGCCTTCGCCTCCACCAACTCTGGAAAGTAATTGCAGCCTTCTTCTGGGTCTTGTAACTTGTATATTTTATCTGACGCCTCCATCTTGCCTAAATAATAATAAAAAAAAATATTAATATCATTCAAAAATTAAGAGAAAACTAATACGTAAACGCCCTTATAGAAAATGTAATTTGAAAAATTGTGTTTGCGTATTACTTATCATTGTTTCGTTTTTTAAAATCGAAGTTGATTAGGGAGTTTTGGGAAAATAAGTTAAAAGTAAGGGTATTTTTTTAATATTCCAAAAGTAAGGGGTTTTTCATAAATTTGAGAAAATATAGGGGGCTTTGAAAAAAATCCCCAAAATTAAAACTAACGGTGTTAATTAATATTTAAAAAAAATCAAGTTATTAAACTATTAAAAAATATAGGGGGCTTTTTCGCAATTTTGGCAATAATGCACAGTCTTTTTTGCAATTTCCAATAATACAGGGGATTATTTGCAATTTAGGCATAATGCAGGGGCTTTTTTGCAGATTTCCCAAAATATTTTTGAAATTTTTTACTTGGAGTTGAGTTGCTGCTCTCTTTCTCCTCCTGAAATTCAACTCCAAACGGGCACTCAAAGCCCTAAAACCGGCCTGAATTATAATCGTGTCAGCTTTTTGCTTTTTGTACGACTTTCTAGTAACAAAACGCCTCCAGTATTTCTGCACTTTAATCGATGCATCTACACGTCTCATGTGCTCAAATTTACCCCTCGCAAGCATACCTAAAATAATAATATTTCATGTAAATAATATATAGAAAAGACAAAATAGTTAACAAGGGTTTTTAATAGTTTAAATTTTACTAAAAGTGGATAATTCACTTTTAAAAATTTAATATTTTAAATTAACAAGGGTTTTTAATATTTCAAACTACTTATAAAAGATGAAATAATTAATAAGTGTTTTAATATTTTATTATTTTTAAATTTAGTTTTACTACCTCTGCAAATAGTTTCAATAAAAGTGCATTTTTCTCTTTGAATGAGATAGTTTTTGCGCGTGATGTAAGTTTTCCATTTTCTTTCGATTTTTGTGGCAGCTCGTCCAAGAACCTCGGTTCTTCTCGCGTCCAGCTCAGCCATTTGTCCTGCTCTTAAAAACACCTTTGTTTTTCCAATCTGTCAAAACAAGAAACAAAAAATGAATCTCAAAAAAAGAAAGAAAAATGGAATACTAAAAAAAATTAATATATTTATTTTGGCTTTTAATAAAATGGAATATTAAAATAACCTGATAGCGCTCCAGACCAACTTTCTCCAAAATTTTCCTGCACGCTTCCTTTTCCTCACTACAGTCCAAAAAGAAAAATAAATGCAAAAAAAAGTTGTAAAATTATCCTTTTTTCTAATTCATTTTTGTAAAATTGGAATTTTTTAGAAAAAAAAAGAAAATATATGCTTACAGTCCAACAACAACACTGGGAGCGAGAATAGTAAAACGTTTGAGAAATTCCGCGAAAGTCCTTCTTGTGGGAAACCCTTGACAACTGATCTTAATCGCTTCAAGCACTCCCTTTTAACAAACATCAAATAAAAAAATGTTAATAAAAAAACAATATTGATAAATGCGCCGTTAGTCCCTGTACTTTACTTGGATTGCAATTTTGTCCCTGTACTATTGATTTGAACTTTTCAGTCTTTGTACTTTATAGAATTGTGCACAACTAATCCCTGGCTCAAGGACTAATCCTACATGTTTGCATAAAGGAAAAAGACCAAAAAGATCAAATTAGCAGTACAATGACTAAATTGTGATTCAATTAAAGTACAAGGACAACAGTGCATCTATCCTAATTTTTAATTTTAATTCATATATTTATTTTGATAATAATAATAATGCTTACTCCACATTGAAGTTGTTGAAGAATGGGAGCGTTTTCATAAATGGAGGGTTTGAGTTTCGTGTTTGGCTTCACACATCTCACATAATGCGGATCCGTTGTGTTTAATGTCTCCATTAATTGTTGCAGTTGCATCTATTAAATATATTAAATATTTAAATTTTATATTATGTATCGTTCAAAATATAATGTGGTCAAATATATGAATCCGATTTAATTTGAAAATATATAAAACATTGAATCGAGAAGTGATAACAACAAATAACGGTAGGGAGGGTTTTGTTTTTAATTTCTTAAGAATAGAGGGAGTTTTGCAAAATTTCAAAAAAAACCAGGCTTTTTTGTAAATTTAGGTATAATGCAGGGGCTACTCTGCAAACTTGAAAATGTGTATATATATATAACCTTGAATCGCAATCCAATTGAAGAAAACTTGGAGGATTTGGATTCTTCAGTAATTGGAAACAAACTTGACACAAATGGACATTCTGACGCATTCAGTAACTCATTTTGTTCAGGCACCACAAAATCCTTGTTTTTCTCTAAAAAATAATCAGACTGATACGTCACCTGCACAAAAAAAAAACAATAATTTAAGGAAATAAATTGTTAATTAGGTCATAATAATTTGAAGGAGAGGAAATTTTATTACGTCTCCAGCAAAATGAGAAATTGTGAAAGTGCTTCTTGCGATTCTTGGTGTGCTAAATCTTTTGTGGTCTTTGAATTTTTTGGCCAGATTTTGACAAAATGTCTCATGTGTTGCTCTAGGCATCACACTGAAAGAAAAGAAACGAAACTTGTTAGAAAATATGTTTGTGATATATCTTATTATATGAATAGTAAGAAGTAAGAAAGAGGGAAATATATATATATATATATATGCATACCAGGCTTCATCAAGTAGAGATAAAACACCACCTTTCTGAAAAAGAACAAAAAAAGAGAAACAAAATATTAGTGCATTTTTTTAAGAATGCTTTTTATGGAAGCTATTTGGTTTAGAAATTAGAATGCCTCAAAAAATAAAGGAAATTATAGTTTTAATTATACCTTTTCAATTAAGTCAAGGATATCTTGATTATCCGTAAATTCAATATAACTCCAATCGATTTCCTCTTTGTTGTACTCTGCTTGTTCGCCTTTAAACACATGCTATAAAATACGTCCAAATTGAAATATGTGAATAGATTATTTTCAAATTACACCCTCATAAAGCTCGAAATTTCAAACTTTCAAATTGTGCTATAAATACCTGGTTGAAATGCTGTTGCAGCTTTTCATTCGTGAAATTAATGCAGAGTTGTTCAAAACTGTTCTTACAAGAAAAAGGTATAAATTAGTTTTACCTGATTTTTAGACTCAAAATTTTGAACTGATTTTTTGGTAATTAAAATTTTGAATTGGTTGATTACCTGTTAGTAGCGAAACTCTCAAAACCATAAATATCAAGCACACCAATCATCATTTTTGAATTTGGATCTTGTCCTATCGACACATTGATTTTCTGCACCAGCCTACATACATACCCACAATAATATTTATACTATTTGCATAAAGATACCAAAAATCATAACAAACGTTTATTGAAAAATACGAGGGAAAATAAAGTATACCAATCAAACAAATGGGTACCCACAATAAGATTTTGCATAAACATAACGAAAATCATAGCAAATATATATTATATTCCTTGGATAACACAGGAAAAAGAAAGCAAACCAATCAAACAAACGGGTATCCACAAAATCATAGCAAAACATATTTATAATAGATTTCTCGAAAAATCTTTTTATAAAAAGTAATTACCAATCGAATAAACGAGAGTACAACTGCTTCGACAAACCGTCTCGACTAACAACAGCAGCATCAGGACTCAAAGCTCTGTCAATCGTTTCATCACGAGTCACGATCCGTTTGGATATCAACGCTTTTTCTAATCCTGCCACATCACACCTGAAATTCAATTCAAATATCTCAATTAATATCACTTCATATTTATTTTATTTTTATCTTGTTTGTTGATTCGTTCTTTATTGATGTTTGTATTGTACTTGAGTAATTCGGCGGCTGTGTTGAGATGTTTTCTTGATTTTTCGTCTTTTAGCGCGGAAGAATCGGACTGTTTTCCTTTCACAAATTGAATGTTTCCGAGATGGAGTATAGACGCTACAGTTCTGAATATAGCCTCCTGTAAAGAGGAAATAATACAAAAATCTAAAACTTAATAAAAATTATACAATTATCTCTATAATTCCATCGTTCTTACGAACAAATAACATTAATCTTAAACTAACCAATTACTCTTCCTCATTATTTGAATAAAAACAACACTAATCCTAAACTAATCAACCATTAACGGCGTCAATTCATAACTAACATCAGGGCCTTTTTTACAATCTTTTCCAACATCACAGGGTCTCACATGCAATTTTGGCATAACACAAGGGCCTTTTTGTAAATAAAAAATAAGTAGAATTACCAACCTGTTCATCGAAGGACATTCCAACCACATCCATGGCATGTCTCAGTTCATGGTACTCTTTGGTGTCATCAATTCTGTCCACTTTGAAGCACTGTGATTGGTTCAAGTAATGATACTCTTGCGGCTCGCCCACCTTAAACCTTGCCTTATGCTGCATTTATATACATCACATTTTTTATGAGTGCAATGTTTTTAGTTTATGTTGTATTGTAAGAGAGATTAAATGGCTAGGTTTGGATACGCATCAAGATTCATGTACACAATAAATACGGCATGCCTTTCTTTGAAATATGTAGAACCAATTATTTTATTTGTATATCACATTTTTTACTTTCTTTCACCTATTTCCATGCCACATCAACTATATAAATGTATATGTATGTGTACATTAGATATGTATGGAGATTTAATTAAGGCATTTGTCTCTCTTTGAAATATTTGAAGCCCACACTATTTTACCACACAGCACAAATCTCGATGCATATCCAACGAATAACAACTTCTAATCACGACACCTCAAATACTTAATCAAGTCTACTATATCTCCTCTCAACCACTTTTTCCATATCCAACAATTAATTAATTTTGAGAAATAGAGAAAAAAATAAAAAGTAATGAAATTACGTCAGGAGGAGCGGCGCAAAGGAAGTAGAAAATATGGTAGCTTCTCTCAGGATTGTTAGCCTGACAGACTCTTGATCTCTCGAGCAAGTAAGTCCTCACTGCAGCTCCGCAAATCTTCCCTCTCTCGTCAAACTGAATCTCCACAAACTTCCCAAATCGACTTCACAAAAATTAAACAAAAAATAAATATTATTATTATATTATTATTTTATTATTATTACCATTATTATTATATTATTTTTAGATTATTATTATTACTAATATTAATATTATTACTATTAATATTAATATTAATAGAATTTACTTTTTTTTAATTATATGAGTATTATTATTATTACTATTATTATATTTATTATTATTATTATTATTATTATTATTATTATTATTATTATTATTATTATTTTCTTATTATCATATTATTATTATTGTTATTCCAGCACAAAATTATAACATATTTTCCCTCTCTCGTCAAATTGAATCTCCACAAACTTCCCAAATCGACTATTTCACCCAAAAAAAGTACATCAATACAGTACAAAGTTATATAATTATGCCCTTATGGGCTAATGAGTGGATAAAATAAAGGTATTGTTAGTCACTGTATTTTAATAGGATTGCAATTTAGTCCATGTACAATTAATTTGACATGCTTGGTCCCTGTACTTTATGAAAGCAAACATTGAATAGCGGGACTAACAATACACAATTCTTTTAAGTAGAGGGACCAAACATGCGAAATCAATAGTACAGGGACTAAATTGCAATCATATTAAAATACAGGGACTAACAGTGTATTTATCCCTAAATAGTAAATAAAATAAGCATCTAATGTCAAGAAAGGAATGTAAAAATTTTACCTAGAATTATTGTTTCTGACGGTTTTTGCGTTGCCAAAAGCTTCTAGAACCGGATTGGACTCCAAAACCTTTTCCTCAACTGTTCTCTCTCCTTTTCCGGTCGTTCCGCCCAAATAAGCCAAATATCTCATTAAATATTTAGTAGCTTCCGTTTTACCAGCTCCACTCTCTCCGCTTACCAGCACTGAGTTATTCCTCTTCTCGTTCATCATCGCCCTTAAAAGTTACAAAAGTTAACAAGGGTGTGGACGTAAATGTGTAATTTGTGAGGACTAAAGTGAAAGAATGAGTTACCTGTAGACGACATCGCCAATAGCGAAAATGTGAGGGGGTAATTCACCTAAATTACATCCTTTGTATTTATTCATTAATTCTGGTCCTTCCAAATGAGCCAACTTTTGGAAGGGGTTTATAGCGATCAAAATTCCACCAACGTAAGTCTGAAAATTAAAAATAAATGTCACAAAAATGGAAAATTCATATTAGAATTTAGAACCTCAGTCACCATAATAAGATCATGTAAATATAAACATAAATGTCGTTATTATATTATAATAACAAGACTTTAAAGAAAAATGTCACAAAATTCTCATATCAGAGCCTCAAGAAAGCCCCGATTTATACATAGACTTAAAAATGCAAATTGAAATTCAGAATTGCGGCATAAAAGAATTGTATAAATAAATATACTTACATAAATGTCGTTATTATAATAACGGATTCTCAAATTATCCAATACACCAGGTTCATGCAAATATGAGAGCCTTGTCATATCTTCTATTCCTTCAGCCGGAAGCTCTGTGTCTTTCGTGTGCATTGAATCCAATTTTGCGGTAATCTAACATAAAATCACCAAAAATATAATAAATTATAAAGTTTATTTTTATTTATAGGGGTATATTATATTATATGTAACATTTTCGATGTTTTTTGGGGATAAATCATAAATGTGAATGATGGGTAATAAATTAATACCATGATTTTTTGAGAAAAATAAATGTTGAATGTACCGCTTTGACCAATTTATTTGTTTACTTGGGGTATACGTGATATTTCCTATATTTTTACCTTGATATTTTTTATTAAGAAAATAATAAAATCAAAGGTAGTAAAAGTAGGATTAATATTTACGGTTTTGCCATTGGATAGAACGACTGTTGCCTCCTGGCCTTGAATAGAAGTAATTTCTCCATCTATCCAAACTATTTCTGGATCTTCTGACGGAATCCAAACATGCGAACCAACTGCCACCTTTGTCCCCTATTTCAAATAAATAAAATTATTAAGTAATTGATTTTCGTTATAAAATATGGTAATGTTTGTTTATATTGATTTGACTTTTTGAAATAAAAATGAAAAAGAAGGAAACGGAATGAGATTATACACAGGTCAAAGCTAAACAATGGAATGTGTAAACTGTAAAGTAATTAAACTAGTGTAGATTCAATTCGTGAATGTATTGTTAATAAGAAACTATGATTTTTCATGAAATTAGTTTTAATCCTTTGTATGTTTTTCTAAAAATGGTTGCTTGATTTATGCATGTATCAATCATCTATGCCTTTTTTTGCTGGAAAATTTGCTTGATTTTTTAAGTCAACTTCTGATAGCAAGTTAAAACAAAAAAAAAAATAAAAATACTTGCAATTCCAAAAAAAAGCGATGAAATGAAAATGTGATAATTGCAGAATTATCTATTCTACTAAGATCAGAGATGTTCAAAAATCATCAATCTGCAAAATTATTTATTTATGTGCACAACCTGCAAAATCATCATCACATAAATGGTGGTTGACATAATAATATCGCCTTTACCAAAAAGAAGAGAAAAAGACACCAGAAATTGATACAAAAAAATATTAAAATAACGAAAATTAGGTACCATTTCTCATCCAACAGTGACAGAAGCTCGACCAATCTTCAAACCGAAGCAAACCCTCAATTAACAGATTAACTCAATTTGATCTATTGATGATTTGGGGATGGGGACGGGAGAGAAAGAGAAAGAGAAAGAGGGAGGATGGATCAAAGGAGGTCGTGTCTCTCCTCTTTGATTCTCGCCTCTTAGCTCTCTCTCTCTCTCGCTGTGAATGAATGGAATGAATGAATGGATGGATTGGAAAAGAATAATGGTGAATGTTGTGAGGGGTTTAAGCTGAAGCGGAGGTGGGTCAGAACTTGGGCGGGTTCGTGCTTAGCACTCGGTTGAACTTCCCGCTGTTTTTACCTCTCCAGTCTTCAAATACTGGATGTGTTCTCTGGCCACAAAAACTTGTAATTATTTCAAGTACAAACTCAAGTTTTATTGATAATAATTGGACAACAAATAATAGATAAATGAGATAAAACCAGCTTGTATATTATATGTAATACTATGCATTAGGGTAAATACCAATTAAATAATATATATGTAATTTAATGTATATATATATATATATATATATATAAATTTAATACGTTTTGACACTAATATTGAATGAAAGCATACAAAAAATTACTTGCACAATATAATGACATTAGTTTTGGAATAAGCCGTCATGTTGTCGTTATATAACATGATTAGTATCTTATAAATTATTACAACAAAATATACTAAGATATTTTTTTTTGAGACAACTCATTGGGTTGTTAGACTTGTTAAATATTGAGCTAAATATATTTGTCATGACTCGAACTTGGGTCTACCTTAAAGTTGACGGAGTGTCTTGCCGTTTGAGCTAGCAAGTTTTGGCAAACTAAGGCATTATACTAAACTCTAACAAAATTTAATCAAACTTTCACTCTAAAATATGATTTTTATAGTGAATTGCTCTAATCTTAGTGTTTTGTTTTTATATATGTGCGCATGTCTTTCTAAACACTGCCCAACAAAAAGCCCACTATTTAGCATCCGAGCTCAGAAGTTACAGTTACACAATTGTAAAAATAAGTTACTTCACTTCCAATTCACGTATCAACAAAAAAAAGTTACTTCACTTCCAATTGATGATATCCAGTGTCTGGAGACTGGAGAGGAGTTAATACCATGATGAAAATCATCAAATCCAGGTGTTCAATAAAGTTGAATTAAAAATCAAAATTCTAAAATAACAACTCTTTGGAGACACAGAAAGTTCAAGTGCCCCATTAACCGTCCATCAATTGCTTTAAAAATTGTGTTACTTTTGATGAACGGCTGAGATGGAATAGTTTTATATTTTGTCTTTTTGTAATGACCCAATAGATTTTGATTTTAAAATGATTTTAAAAATGTTTTGATTACCTGTTAAGGATTTAGACATTTTAAATAATTAAGCATATTTTAGCTGCACCTTGTCCAGGACCGTAAATGATACACCATTTAAACTATCTATTATTAGAAGATATCATATATTTTGCCTCTTCTACAATATTAAATTAATCAGTTTTATGACAATAAAACTATTATATCACTCTTTTGTATTGGCACGTATTTGAATATTTGAATTGTATTTTCTCATTATGAAAAGGCATGGAAATTTGGCTTATTACTAGAAGAAGAAAAAAAGAAATTTTCATGTTTTGTTAATTCATCACTTTACGCATGTTGAATGGTTAAAAGTATTTTCTCATGTTTTATTTAAAAAAAGAGAATGATAATAATTATGATTTTCTGGATGTATTCTTTGAATAAAATACTTTATAGTAGTTGAAATTGTGCTTTTTGCATTCCAACTATGCTTGAATGGACTTGGTTCATAGGAGCACTATGCACCATTTCATTCTTGTTGGCAGGTAACTGGGGCTGCTTGCGTGGCCTTTACCACTAGTGTATTTTTTTTTCTAATATGCATTTATTTTATAAACTCTTTCTAATATACAGTTAATGGCGGTTGCAAAGGACATAGTTAATTATTTATTTAATTTAACTTTTAGATGGTTTAATTAATTAATTAATTGGAGTCTCAAGCTATCTTTTTTCCTCTTTGAATTGAAGAATTCAAAAGTTTATGTGCATCCAATATTTTATTAATATAAATAAATAGCTGGCTTGATAATCCCATGATTTGCAGAGATATGCAGGTTTGAATTCAAACCAAACATGCAAGAAAAATTATTTTGAAAATAAATTGTTCATTATTTATTTTAACAAACAAAGAAACCATGTTGAACAGTACGTATTAATTAAGCAATTGGATACATTCAAATTAAATAATTAAATGATGGCTATTCAAAAATATTTTCCATTCTTCCAGAGACAGCTCCACACAGGCAATGACATATACAAGAAAAAGAATATATTAAAAAGGTTCTTCCAAACTTTATGACATGATCAATTAATGTCAACTCAATTATTTCAAGTCTGTTTCAGTATTGAAGACTAAAGAGCCTCTTGGCTCAAATTGCATCTTATTTGGCCTTTCTAAATTTGGCATACATTCACATATTTTCTCACTTTAGTTCATCAAATATTTTTTCCCATTTTCATGTTCTAACAACAAACCACAATACAAAAAAAACAGATAATAAGCAAACAAACTAGTCTATACAAAACCAATTGACCCATCAACGCATTTATCTAACAAGATCACATTCCAAACATTATCCAACAAAAAAAGAAAAAATACATCACCTTTTACCTAAAAGAATATTGGCATTCCTCCCAAACTTACTCCCACTCCCACTAACCTTACTACTAACGCTCCAAAGCGTGGAATCCCCTTTCCCGGATTTCAAATTCCCGCTCAACTTGGATTTCAAAAGCGGGTTTTTGTTTCCCTTCCCCATTCCCGCCGCCAGCAGCCACCTCGACCCGGACTTCAATTCCTGGTTATTCCCCCACTTCGTCCTATTCTCCCCGGATTCCGTTTCCTGGTTTTTGAATCCCGCCACATGCACTTCCGTTATTTTATACTGCGACACTTTCACTTCCTCTTCGATCGCCTCACTCTTCACAATTTCATTTTCTTTTTTATTTTCATTCTCATCATCTTCATTTATTTCATCATTACTAACTTTAAATATGACATTTCCGTAAATTTTAGGTTTAGGCGGCACGAAAACCCGCTCAACCTGAATCAAAGCCAGCATAGGCGTACCGACCGTTTCATAATTCCTCAACGGATCCCTCAACTGCACCATGATCGCAACCGTAAAATTATTCCCCAACAAACCCCATTTCCTCCCGCCTTTCTTCTTCGGTCCGTCACGCACCAGGTCCATCGAATTCGCCTTGTGAGCCGCCAAAACCCTAGCCGTCCTCTCCGAAACCTCCCCACTTCCCTCCTCCTCAATCAACCCGCTGTCCAATCTCATCCACTCATTCAGACTCAAACTCAGCCCCATCAACCCGTCCACCTCACCCCCTTCCCCTCCAGCGCTGACATCATCATCATCATCATCCTCTCCTTTGATATCCAACAACTGGAGGCATCCAGTGCCCTGTAATCCTTGTAACGTGCTATCATTGTGAGAGCCTTCTTTTCCTTTGCCTTTGCCTTTGCCTTGGAGGGCGGACACGGAGTTGAGGGACTGGGCGGAGATGTTGGAAGGGGGGGCGGAGTCGGACATGCCGGACTGGATGCGGAGACCCTCGATGGAGAGCGCCTCGATCTTCTCCATTGCTGACGGCGCCAGATCCTCCAGTGACACGTAGTCGGAGGAGTCGGTGTTTGGGGTTCTGGGCTTGGGTTTTCTGGAACCGGAGGCGTTCGGTTTGGGGTTGTGAGAGGAAGTAGTGCTCTCTAAGAAGCCTTGCCTGTGAGGGAAAAAATGGAGAGAGGAATGTTTGAGTGTTTGTTTGTGATGTATTATTTTATTTGCTCTTTTTGACTGGTGGTGGGGACTAGATTTTTAATTTTTGTGCAATTGCCAGCAAATGTGGGTTGGTCATTTGTGAAGTTTTCTGAAAAATATAATGGAGCGTTTGATATAATACCCTGTTGAGAACTCAAAATGTCAAGTTTAATCTCCAAAATGGCAAATATCATATTTGATATACTCTAAATCTTCAGAGGGTTGTTGCAATTTTGGAAGGGTAAACTCACAGTGTCATCCATTAACGACTGAAACATGAAGGGACCTTTTTTTGTTACAACTACGCATAACAAAAGGGTTTCATGCAAATTTTCGAGGATAAATTTGATATTTTGAGTGTTCAACAGGGTATTTTATCAAATCCCCCATTCGATTTTCAGAATTTTTTCAATTTTCTAAAGAACAAAGGGGCTTTTTTCACAATTACGCATAACGCAGGGGCTTTCTCGCAAATTTCTCAAAACTTTACCTCTCATAACCAGAATCAAAACTGGGGTCCGCTTCCCATGCAATTTCCTCAATATTCCTCCCTGTAAAATCCTCCAACGGCATCAGCTTACTCGCCTGCACACTCAACTTCTCGATCCCCACGCTCGCCAGGGTCTGCAAAATGTCCATTATGCCCTCGCCCATTTCGGCCGGCAGAACAACAGGACTCGAACTCTGCATGACTAAATTGCCCCCGTTTCTCGCGTTTTTGAAGTTCGAAGGGTTCATCGAGCGTAAAAACCCGCCACCTTTTGTTTGAATAAACGGCCCTAAATTATCGCCAAGTGGCGGAAATTCAACTGGACTCTCCAGTGGAAGCTGAACCGGGCTTCCAAATCCAGTTTCTTCATTACTAGATAAGAATGAATTCTCGTCTATTCCGAATTCCCGCATCAGAGCCTCGGTTTCCAAATCCTCCATCAACTTAGCTTTGGAAACCGGGATTTCAATTCCGGGATTCGGATGAATTTCAAATCCCGGACCTGGAAAAACCGGAATTTTGACTCCATCTTCTCGGTCTTCTTCATAATCCAGGCCGAATAATGTTCCAGATTCTTGTTCGAATTGCCTCAAGAGCTTCTCTCTTGGAGATTCAGGATCGCTGTCAGAGCTCAGTCCGAAAGGGGAGAAATCTAAACCTAACATGGTCAGAAACTCGCTCGCGACGGATTCTGTCTGTGCGTCCAGACTCTTCGACCTAATTAGGGTTTCGGAATTGAAACTAGGGTTTGTTGCGTCGTCGTGAGTTAGGGTTTTGTGTAGGGTTTTGGTGTCTAAATCTGGGGATTGGAATTCTTCTTCTGATTCGAGAAATGAGAGGTTTTCGAAAATGGATTCCAATTCCTTCAGTTCATTTTCTTCTGATTCTTGCGCAGTTAAATTTACCTCATTCGAAATTTCAATGTTTTCAATTAACTCCTCAGTTTTAGTGCTTATTTCTTCTTGGTCCTTTGTTTCAGCCTCATCATTTTTTACAACTAACCCCTCGGTTTTGGTGATTAATTCTTCTTGGTCCTTGTTTTCATGTTCAACCTCATCACTTTTATCCATTGAACCCTCGGTTTTATTAATTATTTCTTCCTGTTCCTTTGATTTAACCTCATCAATTTTATTAATTATTTCTTCTTGGTCCTTTGTTTCGACCTCATCAATTTTTTCAACTAAACCCTTGGCTTTATTGTTTATTTCTTCTTGGTCCTTTGTTTGATCCTCATCAATTTTCTCAACTAAACCCTCCGTTTTATCAATTATTTCTTCTTGGTCCTTTCTTTGAACCTGAACTCCCTGTTCAATTACAGTAAACTCAGTACAGTGTTTCGATTCAGGCGAAGTCTCTTCTTCAACTTGCAATTTACAAATAACCCCCTCAAATCCCCCCTTTTCGTGCTCCTTCACCTTTTCAATTTCCGTTTTAAAATCCAGGACTGGAAGCTCCGGTTTTTTCACTTCATGAAGGACTCTCACATCCTCTATAGACCTAGACCTCGCTCTGTCCCTAACAAAATTAGGCGCAGCTCTGTCTCTTTCAACTTTACTAAGCTTCTCACTCAGAATCTCGCCGAGTCTCTTCTCTCTGCTCAATCCAAGTCCGTCTCTTTGCTCAAGTTTCATCAACGGTGGAGCTTTGGTCACTTGTTTCTCACAAACAAGACAATACCCAAAACTGACATTCAGTTTCGCGCCCCGGGCCCGGCCCGTCAGTCTAAAACTAGTGCTCCACTTCCCTTTTTCTTCCCCTTCTTCTTCCTCTTGCAAGTCTCTCTCTGCCTCTAGCTCAGCAATGGTGAGAGGCAGCAAACGGGTCAGATCCACCATGTGCCGGCCCAAATCCGCACCGCCACAAGTGACATGAATCGAAAACTGCCTAGCTTCATACTTCGCCGCGTGGGTCTTCGAACTGGATGATTTCGCATAGATTGAAGAGCGGTAATTTAACGTTTCGTCGAACTGGGCCGAGCCTCGGGAGGACATAACGGGCCGAGTCGCGAGAGCCGGAGAAGACGATGAACTCGAAGGGTGGAAGTGCACGGACAGGAAAGAACCTTCCAACGAAGTGGGCAGAGAATCAATCGACTTCACATGTAATGAGAATAAACAGTCAAATCGCCTCTGCCCGATGTGGGACAGCGACTTGATGGACCGCCAGATTGAGGGTTTAGGGTTTGTTGTACTGGCTTCGGAAGTCGATCGGACGGAGGAGGGAGGCGGAGGGAGAGAGCGACGGGCGGTATTGAGGCGGGATTTGGAAGGAGGGTTGAGGGAGAGCGCCTTACTTAGGGCTTCTATGTCGTGAAGAAACCTGGCGTCGCCGCCGCCGCCGGAGGCGGTGGTGGAGGGGTCACCGGAAGTGGGTCTGAGCGGTTTTCCGGCCATGGTGAGGTGAAGGTGAGTTACTGGAATTGGAGGTGGAAGGTGGTTTCTTTCTTTTCTGGATGGATTCTTTATTTGTTTTTTTAATGCGAGAGAGAGAGATGATGAAAGATGGCGGAAACTGAGAAAAGGCAACTAGAATGATGGATCCACTGTGTTATTCATAGAAGTATAGAACTATAGTCATTGAAGCAAACCATCCTCTCATGTCATTTATAAAGTAACTTATTTATAATGAATGACTGGTTACATAGAAATAGATTTGTAATGGGCAGAGAGGATTGGGACTGGAAACAAGGCGGATGCCTTGCGTGTGTTGAGTTTTGTATTTGTTTTTGTTTTGATGCTATGATTTGGGCTTGGTGGAACTAATCTGGAATTTTGGATTATGAAGTGTTTAGTCTTAATTTACTTGGGAAGTAATTGAGTAGGTTCTTCTGTGGCTTATAGTTATGTTGAAATATATTTGTGCTTCCGTAGACTGGTTTCGGTTGACTTTCGCATTTGCTTCTTGGTGTAAATCTAATCATATAAATTAATGTAAAACTTGTATGTGAAAATATATTGTAAGAAGAAAAATATATGTGTTATCTAATTATTAAAGTTTAACAGTTATATACATATTAATTGCATTTATGATTTATGATCTTATATATTCAATGTTATATTTCCGTATATAATAATGATATTTACAGACCTTAAATATTATAACATATATTAAAGATATAAAAAAGATAACCCTCCAATTTGTTATTTGTTCCTACAAAATATGAAAGGTCAATTTACCATTGCGACTTAGAAAACAAATAGGGTAAGATTTGACTACAAATTAATATTCTTAAGAATTTATTAGTATTTAATTATCCTATTTTTAAAATAAAATATGTAGTTTATTGTACTTTTATATATATATAACGTTGTGTCTCAGTATGAAAATTTTAACTGTAATGTAGTTCAACTTCTAAATTTATCTTTATAAAATTATAAAAATAAGTATGTATACTAGTAAATTACTAATTATATTTAGTATTCTAAAGCATCACAAACCATTTTTTTCAATGCGTGATGAAAATAAATTTCCTTACAGGCCTGTTCGGCAAAAGGTGGAAGAGTGGAATAGTGGAAGAGTGGACGAGTAGTTCTTCCATTTTATTCCATCATTGTTCGGCAAGTTTCATGGAATAAAAAATTGATTTAAAAAATAGAAATAATTGCTAATTACTATAATATCCTTATTTTAATTATATTCTATTAATTTATTTAATAACCTCTAATTTTTTTTAATTAAATAAGATAGAAAATACAAAATAAATGTTCAATTAAAAATACAATAATAAAAGAAAAATTTTATTTTATTTAAAAATATGGGAAGACATATCTCTTTAGATAGAGAAAAATGAGTACAATCATTTGCACATTTGAAATTTATGATTTTATGAAACTATTATCGAAAATTAGTGATTTTTTCATTTATATTTTTTTACAAAAAAAATTATAGAAGAAAGAAAAGAGAAACAGTGCATTAATTGCTAGTGCCACATCAGCTTATAGTGGAAAAAATGAAAGTATTTTCGTCATAAAATTTGGCTTATTCTGTGAAATAAAGATCTTCCATCCCCCTATGGAATTAGAAAATTTCACTCTAAAACCTATTTATTTCAATTTATTTTCATCTTTGTTCGGCTGTAATAACCCACTTCTTATACTCTTCCACCTCTATTCCATGCCGCCGAACACCACCTACAAGATGCATATTTTCCTTACAAGTTCTGAAGACAGTCACCCGTTATACAAACCGCCACTCCGTGAGTTGAAACTGGAATTCTCACTCTTTGGGTTCCGCTCCACCAAAGTTTAAATTTTGAATTTGAATGAAGCGGGCCCGGTCCACCAAAGTTCTCTTTCTTTTCGGCCGGTTTATGCTTTCATTTTCACGTGTCCCTTGTGCGAAACTGATATCACAAAGCGGGACCCACTATCAGGCCAGCACAGCAGTTCATCATGATTAGGAAAATAATTAAAGTTTAGAAATTATAATTAGCCCCCAAATTGACTACTTTGTTTGGGCATTTTTTTATATTCATTTTTTAGTGATAACTGATAAATAATTATTGAAATAAATGATTATTATACATTAAGGCCCGTTCGGTAGCATGGAATAAGAGTGGAAGAGTGGAAGTAGGTGGAAGAAATTTACTTATTCCGCTAAACAAGAATGGAAGAAGATTGAAAAAAGGAGTAGAAAAGTGGTTTAACTTTATTCCATGGGGGGATGAAAGAGTGGAAGAGAGGTGGAATAAGAAGATTTTTCTTCCTTCTCTCTACTCTTTCTAAATTAAATAAATATTGCATTAATTGTTTATTCCACTCTTCCACTCATTTATTGTGCCGAACACCCTTTGAATAAAATGGAAGAGGCACTCTTCCATTCTTCCATTCTTCCACTCTTCCGCTATTCCACTTTTTGCCGAACGCCACCTAAGTGCCCGTTCGGCTCACGTGGAATAGGATGGAATAGAGGGTTAGAGAGTTTATTCCAGCCGAACATGGATGAAATATCTCGGATTAAGCATTGAAAAAGCGGAATTGCTATATTCCATGGTAGGGATGGAATTTCTCTAATCCATATAATAGAGTATAATTTAGGAAATATATGCCCTCCTTTATTCCAAATATCATTTTACGTGGCAGTTAAATTTTTTCATTTCTTATTTTATGTGTTCATAATTTATTATTATATTATTTATTCCAATTTTTTAATCTATGTATCTAGCCGAACGCTATTGGAATAAAACAGAATAGTCGCAGTTCTCTATTCTACTATTCCGTCTATTCCATGCTTTGCCGAACGGGCACTAAGTGCTAATTAAAATTTTAAATTTTAATAATGTATGTGGTTATTCTAAATATTAAATGGTTAATAAAAATAAATAAAAAATTAAAGCATTAAAGTTTGATTAGAGGCAATTGACGGAAAGACTCCGGATGAGGTCATTGGTGGAAAAGAATCTTTTTCATGTTGAAAATTGCATACTAGAATTTGAAAACAATGAAAATCTTGTTTTACATTATAAGTGGAGTTTAAACTGTCTCCACTGATTTTTTACTAAAATATCAAACTGTCTCCACTGATTTTTTACTAAAATATCTATAATTTTCTCAAAAAATATGAATATAATAAAATATTAACAAAAATATCTACAAACAATAATATATGTTAAACTTTGGCTTCACTCAAATATATTAAGTAAAATACCACAAAAATATAAATACTAAAATATATATATATATATTTATCAGAGAAGCAAAGTCTCAATAAGGACTTTAATTAGCATAATAACACAAGTGCATCCCTTACATTGAAAGCCAAATCCAGTTAAAAGTGGACGGCCTAACTAGTTCAAAATTATCAAAACCTAAATATTTCATTTCGATTCGACACATTTGTTTTTCACAAAACTACGGTTTATTTTTCAACTTCCATTTTGATTTCAAATCCATAACCATTACAGTTATATTATCTTTACTTCCTCTCTGAAGAGCTAGCTTTGTCAAAGACTCTGCGGCCAACTGTGTGGCGGGATCCTGACAAGATTCATTTTCTAGTATTACGTCATTCTTTTTGTGCCATGAGATTATTTTCTTGCGCGCCAAGTCACACGCTTCTTGATTTGAAATTGCGTCCCATAAACCGTCGCTGGCCAAAATGAGAAAATCATCGTCTTTTGCGCGTGGAATTATTGTTACATCAGGTACTGGAATTATCCATGGTTTTAAATATCGGTCGCCTGGAAAATCATTTAATGGAGTATTAAATTAAATGAATGATTGAATGTGGTTTAGTTGTGTTTTAGATCATTTAATGGAGTATTAAATTAAATGAATGATTGAATGTGGTTTAGTTGTGTTTTAGATCACCCGATTTGCAAAAAAAAGAATATTGTATAGGGCCATATATGGAAGCTTTTGTCAAATATTTGTTGAAACCAAATAAAATATAACAAGGCATTTTAGATCGACCCAATTTGAGGAAATAAAAAATTGACGCAATTTCTTGTTTACTCTTGCAAATTCTATAAATATCATACATATCCCTACAAACACATGAGATATCATGGATGCCCCTAGGAACTCATATATACCACCTTTTTTTGCATTAAAGGGTATTGTTGATTTTGATCTCTCATGTTTCTGATATTCATGATATTTCGTGATTTGCAGAGGTATACACGATATCTTGAGGTTTTGTTTGCAAGTATAGAGACATAAATGGAAAGTTTGTGGTGACATGCTTCATACCGATAGAGCGAGACATGGCAAGAACGCCAAGAACTCGGTAGCCGTTCCACCAAATCACCTTTCCTCCCTCCGCTTCTATTCTTGCAAATTCCTCCTCTCTTTCTGGCTGGAAAAGTTAAAACCTTTATCAGTTTCAGTTGAACTACTTATATACAACTAGAATGATATAATATATTACATCATAAATTGAGTTAGCATTTTATTATAATGATTAGAACATCAAAGTAGCATGTATATCCATGCAAAATAATTATATCATGTATATATCGTTATAAATTATGGAAATATCATCTATATATCTTGCCTACTATTTTTTTTAAATAATATAATATCTAAAACTCCCTCTTTCTTCTTTCTCGTTCTTGTGTATATAAAAAACGACGACACAACGACGGTTTAAAAATACTCAAATAAGGAAAGAAAAGCATACGTCTACAACGTTCACATCACATTTCCTACAATACACACACATACACATTCATGGCATGTTCAATATCGTTTATTAAATATGCTACTTTCAATTATATCTTCCTTCTATACTCCAATAAAAAAAAAAAAATTTAAATAATTTTTTAAATGTATTTTTTTTAATCTGTTTTTGAGGCAAAGCCTGGTATATAATTTTAAATCTTACTTTATGATCAACCGACAAAGGCACGGCCAATTTCCCGCGCGAAAGAACCGCACGTGAATCGCCGCAATTCGCGACAATAATATGAGAAGAGCAAACTATACTAATCACAGCTGTGGATCCAACGGTCTCAGACGGAATCATCACCTCTGTCTCTTCATCTACCTTCGTAAACCCCTCAACCAAAACCCTCTCCCACTCTTTCTTAAAATCAATTCCGTCCTTTAACACAATATTTTGAAGTGTTTCCTTTATCGCCATGTGGATTCTCTCTTTACAATACTCCGCCACCTGGTTGGTTAAAATTAGATTTGAGAAATTAAGGAAGTAAAACAGGGGAAGGAAACGAGGAAAAAATGTGGGAAATGAATGAAATACTGACTTGAGAGCCGCCATGCCCGTCATAAACACCGAAGAAATGTAAAGGGATTTTGTGGGAATTTAAATCCTGGATTCCGTCTATAACAGAGGATTGAGTCAGCATGAAAAGCGGTACGTTGGAGAAACTCGGTACGGCAATAAATGAATCCTCCATTTCATCTCTCATACCACAAATGGAATTGCAGCCCCAAAGAGGCTTGTAGTCTTTCAAAAAGACACTCTTCTTCTCTTTGATTATCAAAACAGGGGATTTTTCTGTTCCTTCTTGTTCTTCAGCCGGGCATTCCGTCGAGCAGCTTGTGGGTTTGCTGTTTTTTGATTCGATTGGGGCTAAAGCGGTTATGAGAGGCAAAGCTACTAAAGAACTGAGATTCTTCTCCATTGACTTGTTGGAATTCTTCACTGATTCGGTTCTAACTAATCTCATTTTGTAACTAAATTCTCTGTTCAAAACCCCTTTTTCTCCGTCTCATTTCACTCTCAGAGAGACAGAATTTACTGGAAGAGAACAGTGTTAGTTATCCACAAGGTATGATTTATAATCGCAGACCGTGAGTTGAAAAAGATGCGAGGTTTTTGTCTGAACTGGAATAGAATTTAGAATTCTTCACGAGTGGCGAGCTGAAAAGTAAAAAAGAAGAAGAAAAGAATAAGTAAGAAAGACCTAAGATAGAGAAGGTAGGTGAAAAGAGAAGGATCTCAAAAAGAATACTAATACGTGTAACCTTTTATTAAAGAGACCTCGTGAGGTGAGGTCCCTCTATAGTCTATTGTGGTCTCTATTGTTTGGTTTACCTAGATTAAGGATAGAATAAGCCCTAAATACTGCTTAAAAAATGTCATAATGAAATTCGAACAGAAGAAGTGTGGGGATGAAACTAAAATCTATGCATCACAATTAATTCTGCCTCTCGTCATTTATTGTTCGATTAGAGAACGAATAAATACAAAAAAATGGAATTGGGTTTCTTAAACCAGAAAAGAACCAAAAAAACTGAGAATATTTCTCTCACAGCAAAAACCTTCTCTCAACCTATTTCTCTCTTATCCCTCTCCAACAAATATGAAATATCTACAAATTTATATTCCAAATTTTATCATTCCATTCCATTACCTGGTATGCCAAGAAGCTAACACGAAACAAAGAGGACCCAAAAATAGCCAAGCACAACTAATTCACAACACCAACAAAACAACTCACAATAAAACAAAAACAGAGACAAAACATACACAGAGAGAGAGAGAGAGAGAAGAAAGAAAGAAAGAAAAAGAGATTGTGAGACTAGACTGCCTTTCCTTTTCTTCGTGGAAGGAAGAAGATGAAGAAGATGACCAGAAGGCTCAGGGACACGTGTCGAGAGGTCAAATCAAGAAGGTGGGAAAGGATTAGCTGTTTCTCACGAAATGCCTCCACGTACGCTACTTGCCCTCCACGTTTCTAATTCTTTCTTACTTTACTTCCTGCTCTGCGGGCCCCGTTTGAATTTAAATCCGCCTAAGCGTGGGCCTCGTTGGTTGGCGGGTTAGAGATGCTGCACGGATCGTCGCAGAGTTTTGGGTGTAGCGGATTTGAGACTGTCACGTTCTGGACACGGTGACGAATTTTTTTGTTGGGAAATTTGCAGAAAAGGGCCTAACCTTTCCGCATATTATAAAAACGCCTGAGTTTTCAGATTTTCAAAAAGGGACCTGCTACAGCACGACGCACTGTAGTACGACTGTTCACGACGGGATCCAATAACAGTATATATAATTTATTTTCTAATAACAATATATACATAATAGTATATATAATTTATTTTATAATAACAATATATACATAACAGTATATATAATTTATTTTATAATAACAATATATATATATATATATATATATATATATATATATATATATATATATATATATATAAAGTGAAAACAATATATAAAAATGGGAAAACAATATATAAAAGTAAAAAAATAAGAAATATACAAAGAATAAAAAATAATATATTAAATGGCGAAACAGTATATAAAATGAGAAAACAACATATAAAATGAAAAATAACAGTATATCTACAATGCGTCGTGCTACAGTCATGCTACAGTGTGTCGTGTTTGCACATTTCCCTTTCAAAAAATCCCCTCCATCTCATTTTCCATCTAAGAATTTGTTAAATTTTTTGAAATTCTAATTTTACTCTCCAATGATAATAAATTTTTTTCTAAAAAAAATCTTGAAAAATATTTTTCTAAAGAATCTATATGATATACTATGCAATAAGAGGGATTTTTTGAGTGTTAGAGGTGATGCATGGATGGTTACAGAGTTTTGGGTGTAGCGGATTTGAGACTGTCACGTGCTGGACACGGTGATTAGTTTTTTGTTGGGAAAGTTTCAGGAAACCCCAAAATTTTTCTAGGTATTATAAAACCTCTCTGAGTTTTCAGATTTTCAAAAAACAAAAATAAATTCTATGATCAACATTTCATTTTCGAAAAAATCTCTCCGTCTCTTTTGCCATCTAAGAATTTATGAATTGCTTTGGAATTCTAATTTTACTCCCTATGGTAATAAAATATTGTTCTAAAAAATTCTTAGAAGATATTTTTCTAAAAAACTATATTATGGAAAAAAAATTTCAGAAAAAATAGTTTATTTTTTTTAAATTTCCCTTTTTTTCGTTTATTTGGTACACGTCAGCTGTGCTATTGTCATGTTTTTATTTGGGCTGAGCTTTGTTTTGTTTGAAATTAGTGTATGGTGATTTGATTCAGGCCCGATAAATTAACACTTGTGGAGTATTTACTTTTGGGCTGGATTTATATCTAACATTTGCTTCAATATGTATTTTAAATTTAAGGACGAGCTGAAATATACGTTACAAAATTAAATTCACTTATATATAGAGTTTATCATAATCAAATATTACAAAATTTAATCAAACACAAGAGCATTATTCAATATTTAGAGCAATACTTACACAACTTCAATTAAAAAGAAAAGAAAAAGCATAAAATCACAGAACATTCTAACAAATTTAATTTGCTTAGATCTCCAAATATATACACAGCATAATCCTTAATTTTCTAACAAATATCTAAGTTACAACTAACGACTTATCTCTTCAAGGTAAGATGCTATAATTAGAGTGTAGTCGGAAAAAGATCGCACATAAAAAGGCTTAACAGACCATTCATTTTCTAAACAGAAAACCCATCTGAATTACACTTTGCACCCTCATTCTAACCTTCTAGGGTCTAAGCTTCTAAATAGAGTTACCAATAAATTGAACACTTGTGGAGTATTTAATTTTGGGCTGGATATATATGTAACAATTGCTTCAATGTGTACTTCCAATCTTAAGGACTAACTGAAATATAGATTACAAAATTAAATTCATTATAGTTTGTCATAATCAGATATGATATTATAAAGTTACATAAAACAAAATGACATTATTTCATTTTTAGATCAGCAACATAATTACACATCTTCACTCGAAAAAAAAGAAAAATCATTACAGAACATTCTAACAATTTATGCTTAGATCTCAAAATATATACACAGCATAATCCTTTTATTTTCTAACAAATATCTATATTAACTAACCACTTATATCTTCCGAGTAAGATGCTATAATTAGGGGTGCTGTTGGTAGTATTGAATATAAAATAAACTAAAATAAGATAAGATAATTAAAGAAAAAGATCGCACATAAAAAGGCTTAACAAACCATTCATTTTCTAAACAGAGAACTGATCTGAATCACACTTGCACCCTCATTCTACGCCTTCTAAGCTTCTAATATAGTTATCACAACCCCCATAAAAACCGTCTTTCCCCTTCTCATCAACCTGCACCATCTCTAAAACTAACTCTTCTCTCACTTCCTCTAAAATCAATGGAGCTCTTACTCTCTCTAGATCTTCTCAACCTTCTCTTCCTCTTCACCTTTCTTTCCATCTGCATCATTCGGGCCAAAACCACCCATGGCCACCCTACTCCACCTCCATTACCACCACCATCGCTGCAAGAGAGTTTATCTCCGGCCAGTTCGACTGCCTCTACCATGGGGTGGCCATTGGCGAATCTCCCTCGCACCGCCTCTCCAATGGGGTGGCCATTGGCCAACCTTCCTCGTTTGCCCGCCTCTACCACCCATCCGGCAACATTACTGCCGGCCTTCAGTCGCACACAATCAGAGGAAGAAGAGGTTGTAGTGGTGGTGAGGAGGCGGGGAGGGCTCAGACGGAGAATTGGGAGGGGGCTCAGGAGGTTAGCAAGCTGCATGTGTCCATGCACATGTGGTTAGCTTGAGAGGACTAGTTTAAGTTTAGCTTCCTTAGTTTTGTTTAGTGATGTAATATAGTCTAATTTGGTAATTAATAAAGATTATTTTTTCTGCATTTCTGTCTTTGTAATGCAATTATATTGAATTATCGAACTAGTTTCTTCCTACAAAGTCTTTGAATTGAATCATGCTTTCTTTCTTTTTTTCTCTGTAAGATGTCAACTTTAATTTAATGGAGTTAATTACTCATTTCAAATTCCATACGAATAATGTGCTAAAATATCTAAATAACTTGAAACATCCAATTCAGAAATTAAAAGAAAATGCTTGAAATTCTCCCTAATATAATTTCTTTACTAGGAGAATGCTCGCGCTTCGCGGCGAGTATTTTCAAAATAGTTATTTCAATCTAATAATGTATAACTTGCAATTATGAAAAATCAAAATTTAGTTTATAAATCCATAATACATAAATAATACATGAAAATTTAAAATTGTTGTCTTTGATTTTCTTATGTCATTATCTCTTGACATATTATATTAGAAAAATAAATTAAGTATTAATCAGGCTTAGATTAATGAGATTAGAAAAATAAAATGCACGATAATGTATTTCGAAGATTTTTGTTGAAACTACATAAGATTAAATTATAGATGATTAGCTTTAAAAAAAATTTATTATTATTATATTTAATATTATATATAGGAGAAAAATATGTATACTACATAGGAAAATATAACATGACTCATTTTCTTCAAAAATTTATCACCATTATTTTCTCTTATTTTTTTAGATGTTAAAATGGTATGGATTATACATATGTTGTTATGAAACCTGTAGTACATTAAGTAATATAATATAGTTTTCAATATTCTGAAATTTTGTTTGAGATGATAGTTCTCACATAACAGAGATATAACACTGAACATTAATCTAACTAAACATGTGTTATTATGATAAAATTTTAAATTAAAAGCTAAGATTTGATGAATTTTTTGATTCGACGAGTGATAGAAAATTAACAATAGTTCTCTTGAGAATTTTCAAAGAGATCGGTGTTTTAAATAGCGGGGCTATAGCGCCGCAATTGCGTGCAATAGCGAATTTCGACCATAAAAAGCAATACGCAATGAAAATAAAGCTAAAATTGCGTTTTGAGCGCTACAACTGCTATAGCGGTCAAGTAGCGGACGCTATAACGTTCAAAAGTGTTAGTTTTGTGTTTTTTTTTTTGCTTATTTTGGATAATTAATATTCGTGTGTTTTATTTTGCATAATTATGTGGTATATTTAATTATGCTCAATGAACTTTGTGTGGCACTTTATGATAAATAATTATACTATTTTACTTAATATCTATGGTATTTTGATTTTTAGGTTTTTATGTTAAAATTTTTATTATGATCATTTTTTTATCACTAATATTTAAAAAAAAAATCGTAAATTATAAATTATATTGCACGCCCGCTATAAGGCCATAGAGCCCGCTACAAAAAAATCCAATCCGCTACGGACCGCTATATCGCTATTTAAAACATTGATATATATATATATATATATATATATATATATATATATATATATATATATATATATATATATATACAGAGAGAGAGAGAGAGAGAGAGAGAGAGAGAGAGAAATAAATGTTTTATATAGTCTATATTCACATTTTATTAAGAAAAAATGAAATTGGAATTATAACAATATATCTTTATGTGATATTGTGGTAATAATTTAAATGAAAAACTAATATTTATAAAAAATTAATTCAACGGTCGAGATAAAATTGACAATAGGTTTCTTGAGAATGCTAAAAGATAAATGAAAAATAAGGTATAGGGTATAAGTTAATGAGTATATCATTTTTTACATCTTCTTTTATATAGTTAATATTCACATATTTAAAAAAAAATTGGAACCATAACTATATGGATTTCAAAATAAAGAGAAAATTCCAATAAATTTATATTTGGAATTAATAAAGATTATTTTTTATAAAGATTATTTTTTCTGCATTTCTGTCTTTGTAATGCAATTATATTGAATTATCGAACTAGTTTCTTCCTACAAAGTCTTTGAATTGAATCATGCTTTCTTTCTTTTTTTCTCTGTAATATGTCAACTTTAATTTAATGGAGTTAATTACTCATTTCAAATTCCATACGGATAATGTGCTAAAATATCTAAATAACTTGAAACATCCAATTCAGAAATTAAAAGAAAATGCTTGAAATTCTCCCTAATATAATTTCTTTACTAGGAGAATGCTCGCGCTTCGCTGCGAGTATTTTCAAAATAGTTATTTCAATCTAATAATGTATAACTTGCAATTATGAAAAATCAAAATTAAAGTTTATAAATCCATAATACATAAATAATACATGAAAATTCAAAATTATTGTCTTTGATTTTCTTATGTCATTATCTCTTGACATATTATATTAGAAAAATAAATTAAGTATTAATCAGGCTTAGATTAATGAGATTAGAAAAATAAAATGCACGATAATATATTTCGAAGATTTTTGTTGAAACTACATAAGATTAAATTATAGATGATTAGCTTTAAATTTTTTTTATTATTATTATATTTAATATTATATATAGGAGAAAAATATGTATACTACATAGGAAAATATAACATGACTCAATTCAACCAATCATATGCTTATGTTTTAATAACCACATAAATGTTGCTATAAAATATCAATAAATTTGAGAAAATGAATGGCTAAGATTCGACAAAGAAATTGATCGAACGGTCATGATAAAAGTGATGATGTGGCTTTTTGAGGAGACTCAAAAGTAGGTGAAAAATAAGGGGTTGGGGTTAATTCCTTGAAGTTGTATTCTCACTACTGGGCCAACAAACATTACACCAAATATCATTTCATATTACTAAGGCCCATTTATAAGCCTTCATTACAGCCCAAGGCCGAACATTAAAGTCGGTTCACTAAAATGGATCCAAACAGAATCTGAGACCAACCTGTCTTTCTCTTTTTATCTTTCACCGCGTTCATTTTCTGCATAAAAACGAATCGACAAAACCCTTTCATCTCTCGCAAAACCCTTGCCAGATTGAAACCGCCGTCGCTCATCGATCTTAGTTTTCGATCCCTTTTCAGGAAAGGAGAAGCAAATCTGAAGCAGGAATTTGTATAGTAAGCACGCTAATTTCAGATTCAATCTCGTTTTTTTATTTCTAGGGTTTTGATTTTTTTTTTCACGAAAAGCAGCAATTAATCTCGATTTTTGCTCTTTTTTAGGGTTTCTGCAGATCGACCTTTTCTTTTTGTGATAAAACCCTAATTTGGCGCGATGTCGCAACCGGGCGGAGGCGGAGCTGAAGCGAAAGCTCGTATGAAACAATACGAGTATCGCACCAACTCGAGTCTAGTTTTGACGACCGAATCGCGGCCGAGAGACACTCACGAGCCGACCGGCGAGCCCGAGACTCTCTGGGGCCGGATCGACCCTAAATCCTTTGGCGATCGCGCTTTCCGAGGCAGACCGGCCGAAGTGGATGAGAAACTCAGCAAGAAATCCAAGCGAAAGAAGGAAGAATCGAGCTCAGAAGACCCCTCCGTTAAACGAGAGATGAAGAAGAAAAGAAGAGTCGGGGAAGAAGAGTCCGTTCTGTCCTTATCCGACGATGGCTCGATCTACCGGCCGAAGACCAAGGAAACTCGCGCGGCTTACGAGGCGTTACTGAGCGTGATTCAGGAACAATTAGGGGGCCAGCCGCAAGACGTGCTCAGCGGAGCGGCCGATGAAGTATTAGTCATTTTAAAGAACGAGAAGCTGAAGAACAACGAGAAGAAGAAGGAGATTGAGCAGCTCTTGAACCCGATTTCTAACCAGATGTTCGATCAGATGGTTTCGGTTGGGAAATTGATCACTGACTTTCAGGATGCGGGTGAAGAGGGAGGAACTGGAGGGAATGGAGAGGATGCAGGGACTGGAGGCGATTTGGATGATGATATTGGAGTGGCTGTCGAGTTTGAGGAGGATGAGGAAGAAGGTGATTCGGATCTTGATCAGGTAATGTTTTGAATAATTAATTTGATTTATTTTATTTTAGTTATAGACATAGAGGAAAAATTAAGAGAATGAGAAAAATAGTTGTAATCTTAGTCATTAACAATATTAATACTGTATATTAAAAAGTTGCTTTAAGAAAAATTATTTACTGAATATATTATTAAATTAAATTTAAATATTCATCATGCATTAACAATAATTAAATTAATAAATTTTAAAACACTGGTATAATAAAAATGCTTTTGTTCGGCAAAATTGTAAAAATTATCCCCAGAAGTACACAATTCTAATTAAAATTTCATATATTTTTTATATTTCAGGTGCAGGAAGAATCAGAGGAGGAAGGAGCAGAAGAAGACGAAACGGCCCACGAGATGCAAATGGGCGGGATCGACGACGATGAAAGGGACCAATCTTCCGAGGGCCTAACCGTAAATGTGCAAGACATCGACGCGCACTGGCTGCAGCGCAAAATCTCCCAATCTTATGGCGATTCAAACACCGCTGAATCCAGACAAGAACTCGCCGAAAAAATCCGGACGATTATTTCAGAGGGATCTGACGATCGTGACGTGGAGGGGAAGCTGGTGCAGGTGCTTGAGTACGATAAGTTTGACTTGGTCAAACTGCTGGTGAGGAACCGGTTCAAGATCGTGTGGTGCACGAAGCGCGCGAGGGCTGAGAATGATGACAAGAGGAAGCAGATCGAGGAAGAGATGAGAGATGCCGGTCCAGCTGGCGCTGAGGTGCTTGAGCAGTTGTATGCCACTAGAGCTTCTGCTAAGGAAAGGCAGGAGAATTTGGAGAAGAAAATAAAGAAAGAGGCGAGAAAGTTGAAGGATGACAGCGCGCCAGCTCAGCGGGCGAGATCTGACGGTGATGAAGGTTGGGGGAGGAGACAGTTGCTCGATTTGGAAAGTTTAATGTTTCATCAAGGCGGGTTGTTAAGGTCAAATGAGAGGTGTATTTTGCCTGATGGATCGTACAGATCGAATCAGAAGGGTTATGAAGAGGTTCACGTGCCGCATTTGAAGCCTAAGCCGTTTAAGCCAGGTGAAGAAATGGTGAAGATTTCTGATTTGCCGGCCTGGGCCCGGCCGGCTTTTGAGGGGATGAAGCAGCTGAACAGGGTTCAAAGTAGGGTTTATGACTCAGCGTTTAATCACGTGTATAATTTGTTATTATGCGCGCCAACTGGCGCTGGAAAGACGAATGTCGCCATGCTGGCGATATTAAATGAGATTGGCAGGCATATGAGAGATGATGGGAGTATTGATAATAATGCTTATAAGATTGTATATGTGGCGCCAATGAAGGCTTTGGTGGCTGAAGTTGTGGGGAATTTGTCGCATAGATTGAAGAGTTATGGTGTTAATGTTAGAGAGTTGAGTGGGGACCAGAATTTGACACGTCAGCAGATTGACGACACGCAAATTATCGTTACGACCCCTGAAAAGTGGGATATCGTAACGAGGAAATCGGGCGATAGAACTTACACTCAATTGGTGAAGTTATTAATTATTGATGAGATCCATTTGTTGCATGATAATAGAGGCCCGGTTTTGGAGAGTATTGTGGCAAGGACTATCCGTCAGATCGAGACGACGAGAGAGTTTTGCAGATTGGTGGGTTTATCTGCAACTTTGCCAAATTATGATGACGTGGCGCTTTTTTTGAGGGTTAATAAAGATGAGGGATTGTTTTATTTCGACAATAGTTACCGTCCTTGCCCTTTGGCGCAACAGTATATTGGAATAACGGTTAAGAAACCTTTGCAAAGGTTTCAACTGATGAATGAAATTTGCTATAAAAAGGTTTGTTCATCTTTTCTTACATTCTTATGGAGAGAAAAATAAAATGAACTTACGTATTATGAGTTTTTTCTTCTAATTTTGTTTGAATTTTCTCCACAAAGAAAACTCATAATACATAATACATAATTTCATATTATTTTCTGTACAAATCCGAGTTTTTTTTCTATTTCTTTTTTGTATGCAAATGTGAGTTTTTTTCTAATCTTATTTTATTTTTTTCTTTAAAAAGGTGGTCGAATCAGCGGGAAAGCACCAAGTACTAATCTTCGTCCACTCCAGAAAGGAAACAGCCAAAACCGCTCGAGCGATCCGCGACGCAGCCTTACAAAACGACACACTAAACCGCTTCCTAAGAGACGACTCAGCCAGCCGCGAAATCCTCTCCAGTCAGACCGAACTCGTAAAATCCAACGACTTAAAAGACTTACTCCCCTACGGATTCGCGATCCACCATGCGGGCTTGGCTCGTGTAGACCGAGACTTAGTCGAGGAATTATTCGCAGACGGACACGTGCAAGTGTTAGTCTCAACAGCCACTCTCGCATGGGGAGTCAACTTGCCAGCTCACACCGTCATTATAAAGGGTACTCAAGTTTACAGTCCTGAAAAATCCGCCTGGACGGAGCTCAGCCCGTTAGACGTCATGCAAATGCTCGGAAGAGCCGGCCGGCCTCAATTCGACTCATACGGCGAGGGAATTATTCTCACGGAACACTCACAGTTGCAGTATTATCTATCCTTGATGAATCAGCAGCTGCCGATCGAGAGCCAGTTCGTGTCGAAGCTGGCGGACCAGCTGAACGCGGAGATTGTGTTGGGGACCGTGCAGAACGCGAGGGAGGCGTGTACGTGGTTGGGGTACACGTACCTGTTTGTCAGGATGGTGAGGAATCCGACGCTGTATGGGATGCAGGCGAATGCGATTGAGACGGATCAGAATTTGGAGGAACGCAGGGCTGATCTGGTAATTGATTAACCTTCTCTCTTTCTTGTTTTATTTCCTTATATATTCTGATTTTTTTGGCTAATTATTAATTTTATTTTCTTGAGCTTTTTTCTTTCAAAATTTTGTTATAATTTTTACAGTTTTGTGTTCTGTTTTTTCTAATTTTATTATTTTTCGGTACAGTTCATATATTTTAAATTTTTTTGGAACTTAATTATTTTTTCGTGCAGTTTATATAATCTGTTTTTTCTGAATTTGATTTTTTTTTGTAGTGTTTATATATTTTTTTCGAATTTTATTATATTTCTATACTGTATATATTTTGAGTTATTTTTTCTTTTTCTACTTTTTTCTTTACAGATCTGAGTTCTTCTTTTCTAATTCAGACATTCCAAGTATATTTTCCTGACATTACAATCTTTTCCCTTCCAGATCCACTCAGCAGCGAACCTCCTCGACAAGAACAACCTGATAAAATACGACCGCAAATCCGGGTACTTCCAATCCACCGATCTCGGCCGGATCTCCTCCTACTACTACATCACCCACGGCACGATCTCCACCTACAACGAGTACTTAAAACCCACCATGTCCGACATCGAGCTCTGCCGATTGTTTTCTTTGAGTGAGGAGTTTAAGTACGTGAGCGTGAGGCAGGACGAGAAGATGGAGCTGGCCAAGTTGCTGGATAGAGTGCCGATCCCGGTGAAGGAGAGTTTGGAGGAGCCGAGCGCGAAGATTAATGTGTTGTTGCAAGCGTATATTTCGAGGTTGAGATTGGAGGGTTTGTCGTTGACGAGTGATATGGTTTATATCCGACAGGTATGTTTTTGTTGACTTTTTTTTTAAATTTAGTGTTTCGTTTGACCAAAGGGCGGTTTTGTTCCAGTGAAAAAACATGGTAGATTTTGCAATGTTTCTTTTCTAAATAGATTGATCATTATACGGAAGTGCCTAAAATTTTACTTTCTACTACATCTTTAATAATATGAATAGTATGCATTAATAAGTTCAACTAATAAGAAGTAAATATTGACGTTTGAAATTATTATTTATAAATGGAGATTTATCTCCTTCTTATTGATATACTATTTCATGCCATTTTATTTGCAAAGTTCATACGGACAGTATAATAATATGTATTCTTAACAATTTATACAAATTATAAATTCAATTACCTTTTATCATTTCCCAAATTCTGAATTTCAATTTTTTTTTTTTTACTTTTACAGAGTGCAGGCCGTCTCTTACGCGCACTATTCGAGATCGTGTTAAAACGAGGGTGGGCCCAGCTGGCAGAAAAGGCCCTAAACCTCTGCAAAATGGTCGACAAGCGCATGTGGAGCGTCCAAATCCCGCTCCGTCAATTTTCCGGCATTCCTAACGAGATCCTAATGAAGCTCGAAAAGAAAGATCTCGCTTGGGACCGTTACTACGACTTATCCGCTCAGGAAATCGGTGAACTAATCCGGTACCAAAAGATGGGTAAAACGATTCATAAATTAATCCATCAGATTCCGAAAGTTAATCTTTCGGCTCATGTACAGCCGATTACCCGGTCCGTTTTAGGGTTTGAGTTGATTATCACGCCGGATTTTCAGTGGGACGATAAAGTGCACGGTTATGTCGAGCCGTTTTGGGTGATTGTTGAGGATAATGACGGGGAGTTTATACTGCATCACGAGTATTTCTTGTTGAAAAAACAGTATATTGATGAAGACCACGCGATTAATTTCACCGTGCCGATTTACGAGCCGTTACCGCCTCAGTATTTCATAAGGGTTGTATCTGATAAATGGCTTGGTTCCCAAACTGTTTTACCGGTTTGTTTCCGGCATTTGATTTTACCGGAAAAGTACGCTCCACCTACCGAGTTGCTGGATTTACAGCCTTTACCTGTAACCGCTTTACGAAACCCTAATTATGAGGGTTTGTATGATAAATTCAGGCATTTCAACCCGATTCAGACTCAGGTTTTCAATGTGTTGTATAATACGGATGATAATGTGCTTGTTGCTGCGCCAACTGGAAGCGGCAAAACAATCTGCGCTGAATTTGCTTTATTAAGGACTCACCAAAAGTCAAAGGAAACTGGTCAAATGAGAACTGTTTATATAGCACCAATTGAGGCTCTGGCGAAAGAACGGTACAGAGACTGGAAGGAGAAGTTCGAATCCTGCCTCGGAATCCGTGTTGTGGAATTGACCGGCGAAACGGCGACGGATTTGAAGCTGTTGGAAAAAGGGAACGTGATAATAAGCACGCCTGAAAAGTGGGACGCTTTGTCAAGAAGGTGGAAACAGAGGAAGCTTGTGCAGCAAGTTTCGCTCTTCATAGTCGACGAGCTACACTTAATCGGTGGAGAATCCGGCCCGGTTCTGGAAATAATTGTCTCTAGAATGAGGCGTATTTCTAGCCAAATTGAGAATAATATTAGAATAGTTGCTTTATCAGCTTCTCTTGCCAATGCTAAGGATTTGGGCGAATGGATTGGCGCCACATCACACGGCTTGTTCAATTTCCCGCCAGGTGTCAGGCCGGTTCCTTTAGAGATTCATATACAAGGTGTCGATATTGTGAATTTTGACGCGAGAATGCAAGCCATGACAAAACCCACTTACACTGCGATTTCTCAACACGCTAAAAACGGAAAACCCGCTTTGATTTTCGTGCCGACACGGAAACACGCGAGACTCACTGCTTCTGATTTCTGCGTGTATGTTTTTGCGGAAAACGGAGATCAAGCACCAGAGGATTTTAAGTCTCCATATTTGCTCGGCTCAAAAGAGGAAATGCAACCGTTTATAGAGCAAATCAAGGAGGAAACATTGCAACACGCTTTGGGCTACGGTATCGGATATTTGCACGAGGGTATGAGTGAATTGGAACAAGAGATTGTGATTAATTTATTTTTGAGCGGTCGAATTCAAGTGTGTGTGGCTAGCGGCTCGATGTGTTGGGGCCGATCTTTATCATCCCATTTAGTCGTTGTAATGGGTACCCAATATTACGATGGGCGTGAAAATGCAAGAACCGATTATCCGATTACCGATTTGCTTCAAATGATGGGCCACGCGAGCCGGCCTTTGTTGGATAATTCGGGGAAATGCGTGATTTTATGCCACGCGCCCAAAAAGGAGTATTATAAGAAGTTTTTGTACGAAGCTTTTCCGGTCGAGAGTCATTTGCATCATTTCTTGCATGACCATATGAACGCTGAGGTTGTAGTAGGGTCGGTTGAGAATAAACAAGACGCGGTCGATTATTTAACTTGGACTTTCATGTACCGTCGTTTGACCAAAAACCCTAATTACTACAACCTACAAGGCGTGAGTCACCGCCACTTATCCGACCATCTATCCGAGTTAATCGAAAACGTTCTAACCGACTTAGAACTAAGCAAATGCATCTCAATCGAGGAAGAAATGTACCTCAAAGCCCTCAATTTGGGCCTCATCGCCTCGTATTACTACATTTCTTACGCCACGGTCGAACGCTTCGGTTCGTCTCTCCAACCGAAGACCAAAACGAAGGGAATCCTCGACGTTTTATCGTCCGCTCAAGAATACTCTGATTTGCCGATCCGGCCTGGCGAAGAGGACCAAATCAAGAGATTAATCCACCACCAAAGATTCTCGGTCGATAACCCTCGATCCGCCGATCCTCACCTCAAAGCCAACGCTTTACTCCAAGCTCACTTTTCGAGACACACAGTCGTCGGAAATTTAGCCCTAGACCAAAGAGAAGTTCTCTTATCAGCTCACCGACTCTTACAAGCAATGGTCGATGTTATTTCCTCAAACGGTTGGTTGAGTCTCGCGTTATCAACAATGGAGGTGAGTCAAATGGTGACTCAGGCAATGTGGGAGCGGGACCCGGTTTTAATGCAATTGCCGCATTTTAATAAAGAGCTGGCGAAGAAATGTCAGGAGAGAGGAGTGGAGACGGTGTTTGATTTCTTGGAGATGGAGGATAATGAGAGGAGAGAGATGCTGAACATGTCAGACGGGCAGTTGATGGATATCATCAGGTTCTGTAATCGGTATCCGAATATTGACATGGCGTATGAGGTGCTGGAGGCTGATGACGTGGCGCCTGGCGATAATGTCACGTTGCAGGTATTTTAATGTTTTAATATATTATTTCAGATTTTGTTGGGTTTTTTTTAAACAAAATAGTAGGTTATTGTTTTTATATATCTGAGAAAAATAAAAAAAAGAACCAAAATAAATCAAGTAATTCAATTTTTTAAAAAAAATAAAAAATAAAGATGGAAACATAATAGCCTCTGTTCAGCAGTCCAGCAAAGCGAGTGAGAGACAGAATAATATAAAGAATTTGATTACCTTTCTTAATTATATCATTTTACAGGAGAAAAGTAATATAAGAATCTGATTATCTTTTTTAATTATCATCTTACAAAAGATCACATCCCCATTTATACAGCTCATAACCCTAAAATTCAACCTTCTTTTTCTGAACTTATTCAATTCCACACAATCTAACCATCCTTCCACTCTTTCCATTTCACAGGTCACATTAGAGAGAGACATGGAGGGAAACGAAGTGGGTCCAGTCGACGCGAGCCGATACCCAAAACCGAAGGAAGAAGGCTGGTGGCTGGTCGTGGGCGACACCTCATCGAACCAGCTCGTGGCCATAAAGAGAGTCTCGCTGCAACGGCGATCCAGAGTCCGGCTCGCCTTCACCGCCCCGAACGAGCCCGGCACGAAGAGCTACACAGTGTATTTGATGTGCGATTCGTATTTGGGGTGCGATCAGGAGTACGGGTTTGAGGTGAACGTGAGGGAGAGTGAGTGAGTGAGTGAGGGATGGTGATTATGTATGTGGTGATGGTGTGGACGTGTTGGTTTTGTGGATGTGGACTTGTTGGTTGGGTTGTTTGTTTTGTGGGTTTTGCAATGATTTGGAGTTGTTTGTTTATTTTGTGGAGTTTTTATTTGTTTTAATTGGATGGAAACACGTAAATGTTGTGTGTTTGTGAAACTAGTTATGCGAGAGAGTGGATCTGTGTTGTGTGTGAATTGAGATATTATTTTAATTTAAGAGCACTCCCTTTGGTTGGAACTTAGAACCTTTTCTCTGTTATTTATCGGACATGACCCTTGCCATGCTTCTGCCTAATTATTCCTATATATTAAAGTTTAGTGTCTCAGAATTTTGAAATGTGCAACTCTGGCTGTGCCATGATTGCAAGTTTGGTAAATGATGGATAATGAGTTTTGTTCTACGCTTTGATCTTTTCCCATCTATAACCCAACCTCATGTGCACTATGAAGTCTCTTCCTTCTTTTGTGTGATAAAGGATGAGGGGAAGTGGAAGAGATGAGCTCCAAAGAAGTTGAGCTTTCAGCATGGCTGGAGGGTATGAATCTTGTTAGAAGATATGGAGATTAGTGTTATTCAGAGTAGTCATTCGATGAATCATGTTAAACTAACATAAAATATAATTTTATCATTTTTTCTTTTGTTATTTTTAAATTGAACAAAATCACAGTTATTCAATGAATCATGTTAAACTAACATAAAATGATAATTTTATCATTTTTTTCTTTTGTTATTTTTAAATTGAACAAAATTAAATATAAAAACAAAAATATTAGATGAGTATTTTAGTTCAAAAAAACTCTCCACTAAAGGGAATGAGAGACAGAATTGTAGTTTAATAATTTATTCATCTTTGTTGATCATCATTTGACAAGATCGCGTCCCCTAACATTCAAACTTTTTTATAATCCAAACAATTCTCTATTAATGTGCAACAATTATTCGTGGAATTTCAATTTCAAAGTGGATTTTTCCCCAGTACTCCGTTTAGTATTACACTTAAGGCGCCTTGCAGTACCTCTTTTAATATGCAATGAATATCTGATTGCAATAAATCCTTTACTGCTAGTACATGATGTATGAAACCCCAACCGACTGTGTTGAACGCTTTGAATATGTCTGCTTTAAATAATATTGCGGGTTCAGACGTTAACCTCTTTCACGTAGCTAAAATTTTCCGTTATTTGCATGCCTTTTAAGAAAGTCGATTGCGCTGATTTGTTTAAGTATGCTTAAATTAAAATAGAGCGGATTCATGAGATAAAAGTAGAGAGAAAAAAACCAATTAATTAAGGGTATTTGATGAGTAGTTTCCTCGGGACATCTCAAACTTCTCCACCAAACATATGTCCTCATCCGTCTTTCTTCACCTCTCAAACTTCTCTTCAAATTCTGATTCTTCTTTCGTGAAAATATGATTTGAATCCACAATTGTTGGTATCTACATATGTAAAATCACGCTTTCTTTTGACTTGGCTCTTTTAATTGAATTGGGTTTAGCTCCTAGTTTTATTTAGTTTTATTTTTTTCTTGTTAAAAAATCTTTCTATTTTCTTTCTATGTAATTTATTTAAGATATCTTTCTTCAATAAATATATCTTTCTTCAGGAGATATCTTGCCACAGCGGACATAAACGTGTTGGCGACATTCAAAACATCATTTTTTTGAAGTGGTTGTAGCGCATTTATTACAATGTATAATATGTGACTACATATATGTCATGTATATGCATGTTGGATGTTCCTAAAATTTGTAAATTAAAAAGTAAGTGTAACGGAGATTAACAATTGTTCTCTTTAATGTAAAGAGTAGGTATGTTTTAAATTTGTATTCTTGCATTCAATCCAACATTCCAAAAGCTTTGATAGAAATACAGCATGTACTCAGTTCGTTGACAAAAGTAATAATGGAAGGATTTTCCCAATTCACTCATCAGGCAAGACAAACGTGTAGAAAAATTAGAATTCATATACATGTTATCACCAATTTATAAAATTCCCCTTGGAAAGCATATATATTTCCGTTGATCATATTTTCCTATAAACAAGCATGATTCAAGTTTCAGTGGACTATTATTTCCTCTGAATACTAACTTCATATAAACATTCTAACACAGAGAGAAATATACTACATAATGTTTCACTTGACGAGTTCTTCTTCAATTGCCTCCTCTAGTTCTCTCAACCCTCCAACCTTTTGTTCAATTTCTTCAATCAACTCCTCTCTAAACATCTCTGCTCTTGCAGATTGTTCTATATCTTCTTGCTATAAAACATAAAGAGAGAATGTTTCAATGAAATATTACAAGGCTATAAATGAGAAGGAATGAAATTTATAAAACATTAAAATATGTTTTAATAAAAAATTTCAAGTCTATAAATAACAAAAAAATGTAGCAGCATACCCTTTCATACAACCAATGCACTGTTCCATCTCCACCTTGTTTGCGGTATTCCTCATCATCATATGGATCCTATTACAAGATGTTAATATCAAAACAAAATATGAACAAGATAAAATAAATAAAAATAACCCGCAGAAAATTTAATTTAGTATAATAAAAATGAAATATAAATAAGAGAAAAAAAACGAAAAATAAAGGTTGGATAATTAAGAAGACAAAAATGATATATATATATAAACAAAATAAAGAAATCAAATGTTGACTGTTGTAGGTTTGAGTCTTGTTGCATCAAAATCAAAGTGGGACACAAAATTCTCTCTATTCAATAAAAAAAAAAAAATAAAGGGTGGAAAATTTAGTAAGATCAAAATAAAATATAAATAAAATAAAAACACAATAAAGTGTAGATAATTCAGTAAGATCAAAATAAAATATATGTAAAATAAAACAAATGAAAAATAAAGGGTGGATAGTTAGAAAGACCAAAATAAAATATAAATAAAATAAAAACAAGTAAAAAGATAAGGTAGATAATTTAGTAAGGCCAAAATAAAATAATAAAATAAATAAGGGCTACATAATTTAGTAAGATCACAATAATATATCAATAAAATTGTGCTAACAAATAATAAATAAAAATAAAGGGTAGAGAATTTAGTAAGATCAATTAAAATATAAATAAGTACAACAAGTAGATAAATAAATAAAACAAGCAGATAATACAGTAAGCTCAAAGTAAAATAAAATAAAGCGAATAAAAAATAAAGGCCAAATAATTTAGTAAGATAAAAATAAAATATAAATAAAGTAAAATAAATTTGAGATGAAGAGTTTAGAATATAGAAAGACCAAAATAACATATAAAGAAAATAAAACAAATATAAAAAGGTCATTTAATTTTGTAAGATCAGAATAAAATATAAGGGTTAAGATATACAGTGTCAGCATTTTGGAGTGTCTAGCAGCGTCAGATTACAAAAGGTATAATGAAATTACAAAAAGATATTCTTGTAAACACAAAAGGTATAGTGCAATTACAAAAAAATATATTTTCAAAAAAATATATTTATAAATATAAAAGGTATATCCAAGTGCAAATATATATGTGTACAGTTAAAACTGTATGATGGACGATTTTGGACACTTTGAATAATTTCTCAAAATATAAATAACTTGAAACAAATAAAAAAGAAAGGGCAGAGTTAAGTTGGGCTCTTACTTTCGTGGCTCCAAAGAAGCAGCATCCCCAAACAGTGAACATGAAGTACAAAGTATCTACAAAGCCCAATAAAAAAACAATGATAAAGAGATTAATTGTAAAATATTCATCAAATTAGACTATTTACTCTATATAGTTCTTGAAGCATCCCTATAACAAAGTAACTAACTAATAACTAATTAACATAATTCTAATTAATAAAATTATGTGTGTTTTATTCAAAATGTTGATGGAAAGGAAGTCTATTTACAGATTGATGACCTTAAATCAGGTTACTCATTGAGCAATTTGAAACTAAAGAAGCTAAGTAAACAAAAGGAAAGAAAAAGACAAACAATAAAATAAGTGACGAACATAAGATAAAACAAGAAAAACCAAAAAGTTATAGTTAAGAAATAGGGTGATTGATATATGTAATTAACAAAACCAAAACAATAATATAATTAAAGAAATGATAATATTACTCACAAACGGTTTTTATGGCATTATCACTAAGGTGCCAGATGGACTTGGTCACGATCCAATCACGGCTCGACGGCCCTATCACATGCTCTACCATAACCGCCATTAGAGGAACATCCGGTAATGCATTTAATTTCCACCCAAAATTTCCCCCTCTTGTTCTTATCTCTACATTGTTCCAGCTTCCAAACTGCGCCAAGCAAGAGAGAAATATAAAAGGAAGAAAGAATAAACATGAACCATACATACTAAATGGATCCTTAAACTAGTTAGAAATTAACTGTTGTAGAGTGTGAGGCGAGCTTGGACGGCGAGAAAGCAGTACGAGGAACAAGAGACTTGAGTACAGGTAATGCCATTGTTGATACCTCCAAATTGTTTTGTTAAACGAGAGGCATTTAGTTAGTAGTAGTGTTGAGTGGATAAGAGGAGGTTTTCTGTCCAATCCTTGCTTCTTTTTAAACGATGATATAATAATATGCCTATTAATTTTACCTGTATCTCTTGGTCCACCAACATTTGTTTTCTTCTAAACTATTATGCAGACTGCTATTTTTCTTACTGCCACACTCTACTAATTCATCCGGATCAAAATGAAATTAAAAATATATACGCGCATATGTGATATTGTGTGAAATAGATGCAGACTGCTATTTTTTTACTGATTTGAACACACCGTGTGGTGTTGTGTTGGGCCGAGTTAAAATGGGCCTCGATCGGGATCAAAATGAAATTAAAAATATATGAACGCCCACCGTGGGGCTCGAACCCACGACCACAAGGTTAAGAGCCTTGCGCTCTACCAACTGAGCTAGACGGGCTTGTCGTTTAATTGTCATTTGAAAATTTAATTTTACTATAAACATAAAATGCAATTAGAAAAAATTAGAATGCGGTGAGCGTGGATCGAACACGCGACCTTCAGATCTTCAGTCTGACGCTCTCCCAACTGAGCTATCCCCGCTTTCTGTCGAACTCATTTGGTTAATTAATGTCATATTTCGAGGTAAATATTTTTGTAAAGCTGCTAAAGCATATCAATTCATTATTTAAGTCTTTCTTCACCAATATTAGAGGTGGCAAATGGGTGGGTCGGGTCGAGTCATTCGGGTCTCGGGTTGTTCGGGTCTCGGATCATTCGGGTCTTGGGTCGTTCGGGTTCGGGTCGGGTCGGATTTTGGGTCGTTGACTTGTCAACATTTTCGGGTCGGGTCGGGTTTGGATTCGGGTGGGTCGGGTCGAGTTTTCAGGTTGGGTTAGATTTTGCCACCTCAAATCAATATGATCTACTTAATTAGCAGACTGGACCAATATGATATGTTCATCCCAAATTGAGAGAAAAGAGATTGCAGAGGAGCTGCTGAAGCTTCAGATCTGTATTAAGAGAGAAGAAATGGCACTCTTTCGTCGATTGCAGCTTGAAAAACTGGGAAATTTGCACTTATTAGTTAGTGAGTATTCAGCCAAGTTCTGAGCAACGGTCGTAATTTGAAACAGAGTGAAGCATACAACCACCAAGAAGGATGTTTTGATTGCTGATTGTGGCCAGCTAATTTATTTTGCAAGAAACTCATTGGAATGACTCAAATCCATTTTTACATACCTTAGTATATTCTAATTATATTAGTAATGCAATCCTAAAACAAGCAAATAACTCAAGTGGAGCTTTTTACTCACGGCTTGGTCCAATGATTTTATATGCATAAACATCTTTAACAATGATTTTTCAATAACATACATTTTAGCACTTCAAAACAACTTCACGTTTATGTTTTCAAATATATATGGATCTGCCTCAAATAACCTAAAAAATTCCTTTTTATGTGAACTTACCACTATTGGATAATAGTAGGTGATATTAATTTAATGATCCGAAAGAATCGACAGGAAACAATCACACCACACAATCAATTCTAGATTTCAATAATCTAATAAGAATCCGATCGGTAGAAGTTTTACTGGTGTAGTAAGAGACCTAATCTGACTTTTAGCAAACTTGATCATTGTCTAATCTCACACCATTGGAACATTCAAAATCTTAAACTACATATCTTGCCTAAAACTACATCAGACCACGTCCCTTTGCACCTAACTTTCCACAAAAAAAAGCAAAAAAGCAGAACAAATAACATGCAAGAGCAAAAAAGAAAGATATAATAATAAGACAAACGTATCAACCAGGAATCCTGACCACCCTGGATTGAGGTAGGAGCTAAATACACACTTGCAAGTAGAACTTCAAACTCTAAGAGCAGAAATTGGAAACATCACGCTCTGGAAGGATGACACCTATTTGGAATACAAGATGCAAGATGAGCAATTCCAAGTTAGACATGCTTGCAATTACTTCTCGGATGGAGACATGATGCACGTGATAAAGCACAAGATTTGGCAGATTAAGGCACCATCTAGAGTAAAGGCTTTTGGATGATTGATGGCAAATGACAAATTACTAACACGAAGTAAGCTTAGACCCCGGACATAATTCCCAATTCATCTTATGCACTACGCTCGTAAATAATGGAAGAAACAAATGAACATCTCTTCTATGCATATAACTTTAGTACACAAGTATGGGGAAAAAAATTCGAGTAACAAAATCCCACAAGAACATAAAAAGACATTCTAGATATGCAAAACAAAATTATATCTCTTCAGCCGAAAAATGAAAAGAAGAAGATTGACGCCCTCTTGCTAGCGTGGATGTTGGAACACCTGAAAAGAATGAAATAACCGAATCTTCAACAACCAAAAAAGTTGAGTCGAGGGAGTGATTACTAAAGCCTGAGCAGATGTCCAAAAATAGATGTGATACAACTAAATGTCTACTTTAACAAGAATATAGGGTCCCCCATAGTTGTCTTAGTCGTAGGTTTTAAGATTTTCTTAAAGAAATTATTTGGGGTGATCTCTTTTATTTATCTCTCTATGAGATGATTGTAAATATTCAATTGTAAGCAATTTTTTATTTGATTTAATATAAACATAAGCGAACGCTTAACTTTCAAAAAAAATTAATTATCAGACTATTATTAAAAATTCTCTGTCCGACTATCATCATCCAAATTACAAATAAAGACTCCATTGCATTTAAATAAAATTTGAAATCGTTCAATTACCAACTCTCCTTGTTTGCACATTATATCATCCCACAATATACAAGTGCACATGTTTGACAATCATTTTGACTAGATTAATTGTCAAAATGATTGTCAAACATGATCTACAACCCTAAAAATATGAACTTGAAACTCCTTTTCCTTCACAAGCTCAAAAGCGCAAAAATCATCAGCATCCAGAAGGTTCTCTCTCACAAAAAGAGGCCAACCTTTACACAGCCTGTCTCTTTCTTTCACACTTGGATTATAATTCACTTCCCATGCCTTGCCACTATTTGCGACTCTTAAGATAAATTCGCATTTCGTCTTTGGTAGATAATTATTTGAAAACTCAGTCGGAAATCTCTGCATTTAAACAAACAAACATTTTAAATTGATTTATTCAAAAAAAAAAAGAAATACTTAAATTGATTTACTCAAAAAAAAGAGAGAATGAAGTAAACTGACCATTAAGAATGAACAAAACATTCGTGTATCAAATAAATGACCACAATTCAACAAAAAAGAATAAAAGGGAGGGAATCAAAAATGGAAATTTGCAATTTGCAGAAAGCCCCTGGTTTGTCATTAAATTGCAAAAAAAAACCCTTCCTTACTAAAATTGCAAGAAAAAGCCCCTGCATTCTTAAGAAGTTCAAAATTCAGCCCCTCCTGTTAAAACATATAGGAGCTTTATGCAATTTTCAGTAAAGCATAGGATTTATGCAATTTAGGAATATAATGCAGGGAGGGGCCTATTTTTATAAAATAATTTTCCAGAAAAACATACCAATTTTGACCAAGAATAAACATGAGAGGGCGTCAAGTGAACAATAAAGAAAGGATTTTCTGATACAAAGGAATTTACGGCCTTCTGTGCCTTTTCCTTCTCCATTTCAGTCGCTACTGGATGCCTCCTTTTGATTCCTTTCTGGCATTTTGATTTCGAGGTTTCCTTAAAAACGGCCTCCTCATTATACTCTGTTCAATAATTTTGCGCACAAAAAAATAATAATAAGTATTTTGGGGTATATAATATAAACAATGAAAAAGTGCAAAATGAGGTTTAGCTTTATAATAAAAAATTTCATACCTTCATCTGATCTATCTTCACTAGAATCCCTCTCAATTGGCCGTTCATCAAAACATTCATTTCTCTCTTCATTTTCACCAAGATCTGACACCCTAAAAATATGAACTAGAAACTCGGTAGGGTTTATCAGCTCAAAAGCGCAAGAATCATGAGCTTCTAGAAGGGTCTCTCGCGCGAAAAGAGGCCAGCCTTTACACAGCTTGTCTCTTTCTTTCCAACTTGGAATATAATTCACTTCCCACGTCTTATCATCATTTGAGTTTGAGACTAGAGTAAACTTGCATTTTGTTTTTGGTAAATATTTTTTTGAAAACTCGGTCGGAAGTCTCTGCGTTTGAATAAAGAAGCATTTAATGTGACCGAATTAAATGATTCATTCAAAAAAAGAAAAGTAAATCATGATAAACTCAAATTTTAGAACAAATAATATAAATATGCATTTTCAAATAAATGACTATAAGTAAACATAAAAAAGGAAAAATAAAAACTCCTCTCTCTCCCGTGAGAAAAAACCCTAGCCGCCACGAAGAGAGAAACCCCCGCCTCTCTCTCTCCCATTTTCCTCTAATCCAAATCTGCCCCCTTTTTCTCTTTATGTCAACGGTTTATGTGGCTCTTGAAACCCTAGCCGACCCTTTTTCTTGTGGTGAAACCCTAGCCGATGCCCTTTTTTCTTGTGGTAAAACCTTAGCCGTGACACTATTGGGTGTCATCTTCACCTTGCGGAGAAACCCTATGGAACCCGTAGTCCTATTAGCCATAAGGACATTTACACATCTATATATAGGAGAAAACTAGCCGTTGAGAATTCAAGACTTGAGTTCTTTATCCTACAATTCCTACCATTGTAAGTTCCTACAATTACGTTTCATATGACTATCCTATTAGCCGATTATCCCTGTCATTGACGTGATGACACACAAGTGGAGTTTCGTGCCCTTGTGGCTAGAACTCTTTTGGAGGTATTTTTATTTTACTTTTTTTTTCTTTATTCTCTTGTAATTGCTACTTCTTATTAATATAAGTAACAATAAGCGATTGCTTAATTGAGGTATTGAGGAATTCTCAAAAAAAAAAAAAAAGGAAATTCACAAAAGCCCCTGCGTTATCATAAAATTGCAAAAAAAAGCCCCTGAACTCTTAAGAAGTTCTGTATATAAGGGCTTTTCGGCAATTATGCACAGGCTCTTATGCAATTTAAGGATATAATGCATGGTCTTTTTTTTTTTTTTTGAAAATTCCTTAAGAAATAAATTTTCAAACAAAGCATACCAGTTTTGAACAACTATAAACATGAGAGGGTTTCAAGTGAATTATAAAGAAAGGATTTTCTGAGACGAAAGAATTTGCGGCTTTCTGTACATTTTCCTTCTCCATTTCAGTCGCTACTGGACGCCTATTTTTCATTCCTTTCTTGCATTTTGTTTTTGAGGCTTCCGTAAAAACCGACTCCTCATTATACACTGTTCAATAATTTTGCGCACAAAAAAAAATTATATATATTTTTTGCGGTATATATCCAATGAAAAAGCACAAAAATGAGGTTTAGAATATAAAATTTCGTACCTTCATCTGATTTATCTACAGTACAATCTGTCTCAATTAGTCCTTTATCAAAACATTTATTTACATCTTCATTTTCACCAAAATCTGAAACCCTAAAAATATGAACTAGAAACTCGGTAGGGTTTATCAGCTCAAAAGCACAAAAATCATGAGCTTTTAGAAGGTTCTCTTTCGCGAAAAGAACCCAACCTTTACACAACCTGTCTCTTTCCTTCACACTTGGAATATAATTCACTTCCCACGCCTTGTCATTATTTGAAACCCTTAAAATAAATTCGCATTTCGTTTTTGGTAGATATTTGTTTGAAAATTCAGGCGGAAATCTCTGCGTTTATATAAAGACAGATTTAATATATAACTAAATCAAATTTTTGAATGAGCAAAATATATATATGTATCCGAATAATTGACTATAAGTGAACATAAATCTAAGAAAAAAGGAAAAAACATGGAGGAACAATAAGAAAAGGGAAATTTGCAGTAGGCGCTTTTTTTGAAACTTAGAGATATAATGCAGGGGCTTTTTTTGTAAATTTCTTTAAGAAATTAATTTTTCAAAAAACCATACCAGTTTAGACGAGCAATATATGTGAGACGGACTCAAGTGAATGATAAAGAAAGGATTTTCTGAGACAAAGGAATTTGCCGCCTTCTGTGTAGTATTCTTTTCAATTTCAATTGCTACTGGACGCCTCCTTTTGATTCCTTTCTTGCATTTTGATTTTGAGGTTTTCGTACGAATCAGCTCCAAATTATACTCTGTTCAATAATTTTGTGCATGAAAATAAATATTATAAGGTAACATATAGAAAGGAAAAGCACAAAATTAGGTTTACATAAATTTTTCTGATTACTAGGTTTACATAAAAAATCATACCTTTGTCTGATTTATCTTCACTAGAATCCGTCTCCGTTGGTTCCTTATCCTCTGTTCAATAATTTTGCGCATTAAAATAAATATTTTGAGATATTTATCAAAAGGAAGAAGACAAGAATAAGGTTTTTAAAATGCACAAAAATAGTTTTACAAAAAATAAGGTTTAGATGCACAAAAATTAGGTTCGAATACTAAGAATTTCCATACTTTCATCTGATGTATCTTCACTAGAATCCTTCTCAATTGGTCTTTTATCAAAACATTTATTTCTATCTTCATTTTCACCGAGTTCTGAAACCCTAAAAATATGAACTTGAAACTCGTTTAGCTTCACAAGCTCAAGAGCGACAAAATCATGAGCTTTTAGATGGTTCTCTCTTGCGAAAAGAATCCAACCTTTACAGAGCCGGTCTCTGTCTTTCACATTTGGAATATAATTCACTTCCCATGCCTTGTCATTATTTGAAACCCTTAAAGTAAATTCGCATTTTGTTTTTGGTAGATATTTGTCTGAAAACTCAGACGGAAATCTCTGCAATTAAATAAAGAAGCATTTAATGTAACTAATTTAAATGATTCATTAAAAAAAGTAAAGTAAATGAAGAAAATCTCATATTTTAGAATGAAAAAAAAACATATGTGGATATGCATTTTCAAATAATTACTATAAGTGAACATTAAAAAAAGGAAAAAAAAAGGGAAATTTGCAAAACACCTAAGCATTATCATTAAATTGCAAAAAACTAGAAAAGCCCAATTCTTAAGAACTTCAATATATAGAACTATAGAAGCTTAAGAATTTCAATATATAGAAGCTTTTCGGCAATTTTCAATACAATAGGGCCTTTTTGCAATTTAGGGAATGCATTTTTTTTTTTTTTTGCAAATTTCATTAGAAAAATAACTAAAATAAAAGCATACCAATTTTGAAGAGCAATTAACATGCGAGGTTTTCAAGTGAATTATAAAGAAAGGATTTTCTGAAGCGAATGAATTTGCAGCCGTGTGTGCGTTCTTCTCCATTTCAGAAATTACTGGATGCCTCCTTTTGATTCCTTTCTTGCATTTTGATTTTGAGGATTTCTTACGAACCGGTTCCTCATTATACTCTATTCAATAATTTTGTGCATGAAAATAAATATTTTAAGGTTATATATACTATATATAAAGGAAAAGCACAAAAATAAGGTTTTTTAAATGCACAAAACTAGGTTTACATAAAAAAAATCGTACCTTCATCTGATTTATCTTCACTAGAATCTGTCTCAATTGGTTCTTTATCCTCTATTCAATAATTTTGCGCATTGAAAGAAATATTTTGAGATATTTACCGCAAAGGAAGAACACAAAAATAAGGTTCTTTAAATGCATATTTTTTTTATTAATAGGTTTACATAAAAAAAAAATCATACCTTCATCTGATTTATCTTCACTAGAATCCGTCTCAATTGGTTCTGTGTCCTCTGTTCAATAATTTTGCGCATTAAAATAAATATTTTGAGATTTTTGTCAAAAGAAAGAACACAAAAATAAGGTTCTTTTAAATGCACAAATTGGTTTTACATAATTTTTTTTTATTAATAGGTTTACTAAAAAAATCATACCTTCATCTGATCTATCTTCACTAGAATCTATTTCAACAGGTTCTCTATCAAAATATAATTTCTTTACATCTTCGTTTTCACCAAATTGTTTTTCACACGCCGTTTTATCGAATATAAAAACATCAAATCGCATGGACCCATTGTACCGAAATATGAGCATCTCGTGCTCCTTCAAATAATGGTCCGCCACGAACTGAGACCATCCAGATGTGAAAAACATGGATTTTTTTGTTTTTTCGATGTTTACATGCTGCGTTTTTCCAGTGGGGCCCACAAGACTGGCTGTTAGAATTTGAGTGGTATTTGAATTGCTTGGTTTTGATTCTGTTTCTTCTTGTAAATGTTTGTGGAAATTTGGGGGGATTTTCTGCAGGCAAAAAGATTTATTTTGTTTAGAAATATTTTGTGAATAAACCAATAGAAATTGCAAACGCAAATGGCTTGTAGCCTAGTTGGTTAAAGTATTGTTTTGTGATTAATTAGCATTTTGAGATTATTTTAAAGAGACAAATCAGCACAACTTTATACAAATGGGGCAACTTTTTGTGTCCAAATGCCTAAAAGAAGCTCAAGTGAAGAAATTACAAAAAAGGCCCATGAAATAAAAATTGAAAAGAAATAAATGATAATACTTAAAAAAACTCACCATAGATTTTGCAAAATCACCAGCAAGAACTTTGAAGAAATGGGGATTGGGCCTCTTCACCTCTGTCCAATCTTCCCTATTTCTCTCTGTCCCCATTGTTGTACTTCTCAAGTGAAGAGAAAACTGAGAAGCTAAAGTGAATAAAAACGCTCTTTAATCTGTGGAAATGATTTCACTAGGTGATTTGTCATGTTTTGATTGGTTCAGTTTGTCACGTAAATACTATATGTAAGATTTGGATGTGTGGTTATGGAGAGCTAGGAATTTAAGTACTGGGAATATTACAAAATGGTACATTGTAACAATAAAATTAAAATTTTTGTGGAAAAAGCCCTTGGGCCTTCTAGCCTCATGCTCAATAAACAAAAGTTTGTCACTTATCTGGGCCTTCATTTTTGGAAGATTGTTTTTAATTTGTATATATTTGTTTGAAATTGAATGATTGAAAAAAAGAAGTCTCATTTCAAAGCCCAAATTATTTTTCATGCTCTATGTTTGTATGCATACAAAATGTAAATGTCAAATAGAAATTCACATGTTTCAACATGAGAACTTAATCTAAAGAAAATGCGATAAAAACAGATTAATATTACAAAAACAATATGACGAAAATTAAGATGTTAGACTAAGTACAGTCAATAAGCGCAAAATATCCATGTCACGCTCTAGGAAATTTCACTATTTTTTAATCTATGGTAAAAAAATTTAATATAATTATTTGTATGTTTAAATATATAAATTTTTATCATTCGTTTTTAATGTATTATTTTATTATATATATATTTTTTTGAGAATACGCAATAGGCGATCACCTATTGTTACTTTTGTATTAACTCAAGTGTTCGTATTTATATGTACAATCGTTACCCAAATAAAATAAAACAAAACAAAATTACATTTAAAACCATCGCAAAGAAGCCTTCTAGTCTTAAGCTTAATTATCCGTTGTCCCTCCAGAGAGTGATAGTTTGCATCGTCTTCGTCGATACTATTGCCGTTGTTGTGGCCTTTTCCTTGAAAATTCTTTTGTTGCGCTCGAGCCACGCGTGCCAGATACCGGCCTGCCACACGGCATCCCAACTCCTTCTAATTTCCCTCGACATGTCGGCTTTACTTTGTCTCCAGAACTCCAAGGTAGAGGAGGTCTCTGGTTTTTTTGGCAATACATACTCGGATGCCAAGTATTCCCACACTCGAATTGTAAACGGGCAAGAAGTGAGAAGGTGTTGTGCGGACTCACCCCGTTTCATACAGAGTGGACATATGGAAGGACCTACAAAACCTTTTCTTATAAGATTATCGTAGGTTTGAATCTTGTTATTAAGCGTTAACCAATCAAATATTTTGACTTTTAACGGCATTTTTGCCTTCCAGAGGCGTGCTTGCCAAGGGCATTTCAATCCCGAATTAATGAGAAAGTTATTTGCCGTGGCGGAAGAGAAGTCGTTACTCCTGTTCCATCGCCATGAGAGTTGAGGGATCCTCTGAATGCTTGTATTATAAGCAGGTAGTAGCGATATTAGATCCTTCGCAAAGTAGGATATTATCGCAGTCAGGATGTTGTTTAGGTCCATCGGGGTCATTATTCCATTCATCATCTCGCCCCAAATCGACCTGTTCGGTTCCTCTAATTTCCAAAGGGACTTGAGCAGGAGTGCCGTATTTCTAGTTTTTAAGACGGGTAACCCTAGTCCTCCATTTTCTTTTGGGAGGCATACCTTTGCCCATCTTGCAAGGTTGTGTATAGATGAACACTTTTTATCACCCCTCCAGAAGAAATTTTTAATTGTCTTATTCAATTCTTTAAGTATCCCTTTGGGTAATAAAAAGGCTTGCATTAGGTAAGTAGGTAATGCGGCAAGGACGGATTGGATCAATGTCAGCCGTCCGCCGTACGATAGGACTTGTCCTTTCCAACCCGCTAGCCTTTTCTGAGTTAATTTTATCAATGGTAGAAAGCTTATTTTCATCGGTTTTTTATATGAGAGCGGAAAACCCAAATATTTTATAGACAGGGTCTGCTTTTCACACCCTAGTATATTAGTGATTGCCGGATGCAACTATGTTGGTACTTGAATGGGGACATACCCGCTTTTGTTCTTGTTGATTATCATGCCAGACGGTTTACCGAAATAATCCAATGCGAAATCTAGGATTTTCATGTTGTCTGCATGTGCTTCACAAAAGAGCAATGTATCATCTGCAAATTGCAAAGTGGTTGGCGCTAATTGTGCCGCACCAGTGAGGATTGGTGATAAGTTTATAATTATTCATTGTAGGACATCAATCGTCAGGATGAATAGTAATGGTGATAGAGGGTCACCTTGCCTTAGCCCCCTTTTATGAATGAAATTCGGTCCCATTTGACCATTGACTTTGATCGACGAGCTTGAAGAGCTCAGTAGATTTTGGATCCATTGATTCCATTTTGTTGGGAAACCTCTTGCTCTCATTATCTCCAAGAGGAAAGGCCAGGAGATATTGTCAAAAGCCTTTTTTAAATCAATTTTCAGCATTACGGCAGGTATTTTTCGTTTATGATAGAAATTTAATATTTCTCGCGCCGATAGGAAAGTATCCACTATTGATCTCTTTTTGACAAAGGCTGTCTGGTTCTTATGTATAAGAGTTGGTAACAAGGGCTGCAACATGTTTGCCAGCGCTTTTGTTATAATTTTAATTGGGGTAACGATCACACTTATCGGTCGAAATTCTTCAATATCCGATGTATTTTCCTTTTTAGGGATAAGTGTGATTTCTGCCTTATTAATTATCCCCAAATCTAGGTTGTTGTTATTGAAGGCGTTAACAACCGCCATTAACTGTGGTTTTATGATATCCCATTTAGCTTGAAAGAACTCTGATGGGAAACCATCTGAACCACATGATTTTCTTTTTTGTAGGGATAAGGCGGCCTCCTTAATCTCTAATTCTGTCAGAGGCTCGCCTAATGATGTTAGATTGAGCTGACTTGTGTTTAGAGCATATATTTGCGCAATGTCGCAGTATGGCGGGTCATTAGGGTTTGAGCCTATAATGCCTTTGAAGTAATTAGTAAAGGCCAGATTAATTAGTTTAGGGTCTGATAGTACGTTCCCTTGTGAATTTAGCGTTTTCACATAGTTAACATTTTTTCTTGTTGTTGCCAGACCATGAAAGTATGCTGTATTTTTATCACCTAGCTTTATCCAGGTACATGACGACCTCTGTTGCCATATTTGTTCATATAAGGATGCAATTTCCTGCGCTTTTTCGCGCAATTGTAAACGCAGACTTTGTTCTTCTGTTGATAGTGTCCTTATCTCTTCGGCCTTATCTGGCCATTTTATTATTGCCTCACATGTTAAGGCTTGAGCTCTGTTGAAAGTAAATTTATTTTTCGCCCATCATTTAAGTGATATTATTGTGCGATTGCATTTTGTTACAAAATTGCGTGCCATGTTTGATTGGCTGTTTGTGCTTACATTCCATATTGGTGTGATGATTTCATTACCTCATCAAACTTTAACCAATATCTTTCAAATTTTGGCGCCAGTAGCCTATTGTTGGTCCTTGTTGCCTCAATTGCAAACTTTAGTGGACAATGATCGGACGTGGTTAGTGGTAGAACTGTGAGTGAGGTATTAACTTCCATTCGAAGGAAATATTGCGATATAAAGACTCTATCTAGTTTAGATAGAGATAGTGTGGGTCGCTTATTTGACCACGTGAATATCCGTCCTCTTAGAGGTATTTCGGTTAGGTTTAATTCATTTAACTTGTTATTAAATTGTAATATACTTCTTAGTGTGTGTCGGTTGCTAGTTGATTCGTCCGTGTCACGAATATTGTTAAAGTCACCGAGTATAATCCAAGGGATATCGTGCAAACCATGGATGTAGGAAATTTCGTCAAGAAAATCGTTCTTTAAATTATCGTTGACCGGCACATAGATGTTCGACACGAGAAAATGTTCTCCTATTTTGTTGTAAAGAATGGTGTTTAGTGAGAATCTAGTTGAAAAGGCTGATTCAAGGGTGAATGACAATGACCAAGCGGTCAACAACCCTCCTTTTGAACCTTGGGCGTCTTTGACTTCGAAATTCTTGAACTTGGATGTACATACTTGATTCATCCTAAAGAAGTCACATTGACTCCACTTAGTTTCCTGTAAACAAACAATATTTGCGTCCGCATTTCTAATACAATTTCTAATCACATTACATTTTTGAGGCGCACCAAATCCTCTAACATTCCATAACACAATTTTAATATTGTCTAACATAATGAAAATAAAATGTCTTTGAGCATTATACTCATATTACAAAACATAAGTTTAAAAATAAAAAGTAGTCCCTCAATATGTGCTACATCTTGGGCTTGCAAGCATGCAACCTAGACTGTACCTTGGGCCGCTGCCCCCTCTTGGGTTCCTTCATCAAGAAGATCTTCATCCTCCTCTCCTTCCTCCTCCTCATACTCACCCTCATATTCTCCTTGTTCGTCCTCATATTCTCCCTCTTCTCCTTCCTCATCTAAAGAATTAATAATTGAGTTGGAGTTTGGATTAGTGAGAGTTATAGGAACTTTTTTAGGTTGCTGGATACCATGTGTATCTGCCTTTTTTTGATTTTTTTTGTATCGCATTTGATACTATTTTATTATATATATATATATATGTATCATTATTATATATGTGCCCGTTCGGCAAAGCATGAAATAGAAGAATAGTGAAATATAGAAAAGCCGACACTACATCGTTTTCTTCCAATAGCGTTCGGCTAAATACATGGATTAAAATTTTGATTTAAATAATATAATATTGACTTATGACCACATAATTCAAAAATTAATCCGGGCCTTCATTTTTGCAATAATTCTTTTTTAATATTTTTTGAAATTGGATAATTTGATGAATGAAAAACTAGGTCTTACTTTTTTTTTTGAAGGAACGGTCGCAAATTGCGAACCGTTCAAATTTCATTAAGATAAATAAAAAGAGGTTACAGATTGAGAGAGATACAAAGTGCACTAGCTTTTAAAACTAGCTTTCAAAGCTAAAAATTAATTCTAGCTATCTATCGACATTAAAGACAGGAATTCTCTACTCATGTCGGTCTTCATCAACCGTCACATATGCCTCGCACACTGGGCCAAATGTCCCAAAGAGCTCAGGACTTGATTCACCCATATCCTCCGACGAATTGCTAGCCCGCACCGAGTTGTCACCATTTCAGCGACGATCCATCTCAGTAGCACCACCACAGCTACCTACCACCCACCAGTCTAGGGTTTCGGCGCCACTCACCAGTCTAGGGTTTCGGCTCTGCTCAAACAAAGAGAAATGCCGATGCTACCCTCCAAGCTAGGGTTTCAGACTCCTATTCAAATTTTATGACCGGATATCTCCGGTTGTGCTGGGAAACCCGTAGCCATGTACGTTACATGCGCAGCGGAACCTACGGGTAAAACCCTCCCTAGGATCATCGTAAAGAAAATAAAGGTACGAGATTATGCTATTAAAATTTATACCTCGGATCTTCCTGATCGGGGAGAGAGAAGCGGATGTAGGTCTGAACGAACTCCGTCTTGTTTCCTTCTCCTTCCTGGCTTCTGAAGCTCGACTCTGCAAACCTTCTTGCTCTTCCTAGGGATGAAGAAACTAGATCGCTCTCTAATCTCCAAAGCAGGAGATCTCTACTCGTATCCACGCGAACTTCAGACGTACGGAATAACCGGACTCAGCTAGACGAATCCGGAAATACTTTCCGAAAATAACTCAAGACTCTCTCTCTCTCTATTTCTATATATTAGACGGCCTCTAAAGCTTATGAATTGTGTGTCGAATAGAAGGGGGCTACCCCTTTATTTATACTAGAGAGAGGGGTGAAAGAATGACAACTTTCGTTAAGGAAACAAATCCTGCCTGCCGCGTGAACAGTAATTCCTGCTTCGAACGGACCATCGTTTCCATATAAACGATGCTTGTCCGCCAAGCAAATCAGCACATACCATATGTGTTTCATTCGAACGCGTGAACAATAATTCCTGTGCGTGAACAGTAATTCCTGCACGATCAAATATCCAATATTTGATTTATTCTTTCGCCCATTTATACATCACATGTATAACTATTATTGAGGTATTTTCATCCTGTACGAATGGAGTTCATTGTGTGACCGTGTAGGTTCCACTTAATGCTGGCAACGATCTTCTAAAGATCGTAAGTCATGAGTAACCTCTAGACTGATGTCATGACTACCCATGTTAAATGAAAATATCAGCGATCATAAACCTATCTGAATAGACATTTGCTTATTCCTTTTGTTCTACGATATACGTCTTGATCACAAGGCACGGTAATATGTCATCCTTGAGTTTGATCAAAGTCTCTTTCCTGATCGAGAATTAGACTGAGTAAATACAAAATGATATTAACAACACATGTTAATCCATTTTGAGCATGGCCATGTATTTCCTTCAGTCCTAGTTCATCAGGGGGCCCAGAGATATCTCCCTCTAAATATATAGTTGATTTACCCCTCATATAAATACATACTAGCATAATACATTCTTTCAGTAACTCGCAATTGTAGTCAAAACCTATTCTCTCACTCTTAAACTATATAGCTTTTCTAAAACTTGGGTGCTTCTGTAAAAGCACTTCTTTTGTGAGGGGCTTACTAATTAAAGTCTAAAGCTTACTCTTTGTATCTCTTGTATTTTTTTTTCCTATCAAACATTTGTATGGATCTATTAAAACTATGTACTTTTGACCTCTTAACGTGGAACGTTAGAGGATTGGGAACTGATGATAAATGTGACGTTGTAAGAAACTCTATTAGAAACACTAAATGTAAGATTTTGTGCTTCCAAGAAACAAAATGGAGCGAGGTGAACTACTTCAAAGTCTCACGTATCGCTCCTTCTCATATCCGTAACTTTTATGCAAATAACGCCATTGGCTCCAAAGGGGGTACACTCATTGTATGGAATGATTCATACACCTTACTAAACTCTTTCTCCTCTTCTCATGTCTCAAATGTCTTGCTCCAAGACAACAACACCAAATCTTCTATTCTTATCTCAAACGCTTATGGCCCAACATCGGATGAGGATGAAAAAAGATTCTTCCTTCAAGAACTATCTCAAATTCGTCAAATCCACCCAGATCACCCTTGGGTGCTCGTCGGAGACTTCAACATGTTTCGACAGAGAAGTTATACCACCTCACGCTCTTTCAATCATGAAATCACACTTGAGTTCAATCAAGTGATATACAACCTTGACCTATCGGAAGTTCCACTAAGAGGTAGGAAATTTACGTGGACAAATAAAAGACCGATGCCATGCCTCTCCCGTTTGGATCGTGCTTTCCTCTCACCTCAATTCATCTCTTCCAATCTCAACTACTCACTCTCGGACCTTCCTACGACAACTTCTGATCACGTACCCTTGCTCCTCTCTTTTTATGCACCGGATTCTCATAGAACTAAGAGGTTCAAAATGGAAAGATGGTGGTTCAAACATGAGGATTTCAAGCAAATTGTGACCACCTCATGGTCAGAGCCTACAAACTCTAATCTCTCTTCAAAAAACTATCTTATTAAACTAAGTAGATTGAGGAAAAAATTAAAGACATGGTCTAGAGACCTAAACAAAGGATGTAATTCATCTCTGTCGCGTGCAACTTGGTTAACCCAACTTTTAGATAAAGTTGAAGAAGTAAGAACTCTCTCCAATATTGAGTTCGGTTTTAGGCTTAAACTAAAAACCATCATCCATGATCTAGCAAACCTAGCTGAAATCAAGTGGCAACAACGGGCGTCGTGTACGTGGATTAAGTTGGGGAATAAAAACTCATCCTATTTTCACGCTATTGCTTCAAAAAGGCAAAAGCAAAATTACATATCGACCATCAAAGCATCACAAGAATCAGACCAAACGTTTGACTCCTCAAGTGATATACTCCATGCCTTCAAAAGTCATTATTCAAACCTATTTGGATATAGACTAGAGGAATTACAAGAAGAAGCCGCCTCTGACTTATTTTTTCTTCAAAATTTTCAAAATGATCTAATAACCTTAGACTCTCCGATGGGAGAAGTAGAAATCAAAGGCATCATAGATGAATTCCCAAAAGGCAAGTCAACCGGTCCGGATGGTCTACCGAATGAATTCCTACAATCTTTTTGGGAAGTAATCAAAGATGATATTATGTGGCTCATTAGAGATTTCGAAAATAACTCTCTAGATTTATGGAGGCTCAATGAAGCGGCCGTTACCTTGATCCCCAAGATACAAGGCCTAACTCTCATAAATCATTACCGTCCGATTAGTGTAATTTGTGCCCCAATAAAGATCATCTCCTCTCTAATGACTAAAAGACTTCAACCTCACATGAACAAATTGGTCCACCCCAACCAATCCGCATTCATAAAATTCAGATCCATTACCGAGTCATTCTTAGTGGCGCGCGAGCTCTCTTCTTTTGCAGACAAAGCTCGTATCCCTTCAGTCCTCTTCAAAATTGATTTTAAAAGAGCTTTTGACTCGGTCAAATGGAATTTCATCATGCAAATGTTAAAAGCAAGAGGCTTTCCCCCAATATGGATTAAGTGGATATTTAATCTTCTTAAATCCTCCTCCTCCTTTCTCAAGATAAATGGTCTTGAAAGGGAGCCTTTCTTTCACGCACGAGGGGTGCGACAAGGGGATCCGTTATCACGCCTACTTTTTAACCTAGTAGTGGATGTTCTACAAGGGATGTTACAAAATGTGTCGTCGCTCTTGACACCGCACCACATAATACCACCCCAAATGCTACAGTTCGCAGATGATACAACCTATTTCACCGAAGCATCTCCTCACAATTTAAAAATTTTGATTACGATGCTAAATGTCTTCGGAAAAATGAGTGGCCTTCTCATAAACTATGAAAAAAGCTCATTCACCCCCTTCTGAATACCGGATGAACTTATCCAACCAATCGCTCTCATTCTGAGGTGTCAAAAAAGCGATCTACCGATTAAATTTCTTGGCCTACCTCTCACCATTAAAAAGCCTAGAAAATATCTTTTCTTGCCTCTTCTAAAAAAGGTACAATATAGACTAGCAGGATGGAAAGGGCGAATTCTATCCTATGGAGGAAGAATGACGCTAATCCAAGCGGTGCTAGGACCGATCCTCAACTACTTTATGCAAGTGTTCACACTACCCCCTTGGTTCATGCATGAATTTCAGAAAGTTGTACGATCTTTCCTCTGGAGAGGGGACAAAGTCTGCTATGGCGGTCATTGCCTAATAGCTTGGGATCGCCTATCCCGACCCAAGGAGGTGGGCGGCCTAGGGATTTTAAACATAAAAAACCAAAATCTAGATGGCTATGACATGCGAGACAAAAACCAGAGAGCCCTTTCGGCTCTCTACTTCGATCCCTGTACCACTTCTCACCTCTCTCTTTCTCTCTCCCTAACCCATCTAGGGGATCCTTCTTCATAAATGAGCTTCTAGAACTTATGCCAATCTTTATACTCTCTACAAGGCATACTTTAGGTTCAGGCTCAGAAACTAAATTCTGGACGGATTCATAGCATCCGATTGGACGACTAGATCATGAATTCCCGGACGTGTATGCATACACGGAGAACAAAATGAGCTCAGTAAGGCAGGTGGCAGACTCCAACTGGGACCTAAACCCGATTATTTTCTCATCTAACTTTTTGTTGGCCAACCAAGCTTTTCAATTGCAAAGCCTAATGAGCAATCTAACTCTCTCTGATGTTTCGGACGCTCTCTCTTGGCGATGGACATCAAATGAAATCTATACCTCCAAATCATGCTACAATTTATTTTTCCGGACGAACACTAAATCTAGATATAACAATGCAATCTGGAAGATAAAAATTCCGACAAAAATAAGATTCTTTCTTTGGTTACTAGAGGCAAACCGACTACCAACTCAACAAAATCTCACAAGAAAAGGATGGCAAAGCATCACCTCGTGCATTCTATGCACCGATGGAGAGATTGAGTCGAATAACCATCTCTTTCTCCACTGTCCCTATAGCAAGCGTGTATGGGCTCTCTCTAACACAATTAACCCCCACACGTCCAATGCTCCATGTGAATTCTGGCAATCAGAAAGGGGGAAAAAGGACACGGTCACGGAGAAACGAGCATGGGACATCAAATGGGCGGCCACCTGCTGGAACTTGTGGAAACAACGAAACCAAAGGGTGTTCAACAACCGCCTAGCCACTCCAACAATCATGGCAAGTCAGGCAGCAAAGGAAGCTGAATTATGGACGCAGAATTTCTAAGCTCTCCTTACTAGTTAGTCCTAGGTCTTTTCTTTTGGTTCTTCCATGCCAATAGATTATGTAATAGGCTAGCCTAGAAGAATCTCTGTGTAATTTTATTAAAGCCACTATCGCAAAAAGTGGCCATAATCCCTATATTATGTGAACTCCTTTTTAATTTTTTTCTACTATAAATGAAATTTCAAGTAGGCAATCGCCTACTCGAACTTCAAAAAAAAAACAAAAAAAAAAAAAACAAATAGTAATTTGGTTTTGGATATATAAAGTTAAATGAGCAAAATCTTTGTATTGGAATTGGAAGTACAACTGTACAAGGCATATCAACTTATTATAAAAAAAGAAATTAAATATCAACTGATAAAAAAAATATCTAAATCTAAAATGAATGAAAAGGGAAAAATGGTACAATAGTTTTGACGCAAGTCCAGTCTTTAGTCGGCTGTGATTGGGCTTTAATTTTTTTTTTTTTTTTTTTGAAATAACGATTTAGTTGAGAATTGTTTTCATTAGCATAAATCAAGGAGCTTATTTTTTTTTAAATATTAAAATTACTAAAAAATGAAGATGGATAGAATTAGACCTCACAAAAGTGGTTAGCCTAAATTAAAATAAAGCAATGAAACATACTATTAATTTAGTTTTGGACATATTAAATTGTATTCATCTTTATAAACCCTCCTCAATTTATTCAAAAAAATAAATAAATTGTATTCATCAAAAGAAAACATATTAGTCATATGTACAAGTAATAAAATATATTTATATTGTTTTTTTTTAAGTTTCCGGAGGCGAATTGCCTCACCGAGATTCCATTAAATAAAGAAAAATAAGTTCTTACAAAGTAGGAAAAAAAGAAAATTATTTACACAAATATCAAAGAGAGAATAAATGATAAAGAAAGAGAGCAATGTTCTATTCCCTAACAGTAGGTTCTCCAGTTTGCTGACTGTTGAGAAATCTCCGTTAGAACGCTTGCTTGATGCGGTCTTCTCTGACGGAAGATGCATTGGTTACGCACTTTTCAGATACTCCAGCTTGTGCTTAACCAGTCGGTCTTCAGATATTTATATTGTAATAGAGTAAGATATATATCATTTAATTAAAGATATGTAAATGAAATGCACAGGAAAGAATGATATTTTAACATGGACTCAAATCCAATTTCTTAGTAATAAAACAATGAAATATATATTTTGTGACGAAATAATAATAGAGTTTTTGACATATTAAGTTATATTCAATAAAACGCATATTGAATTATATGTGCAGAATCTTTATTTTGGAACAAAGTAAGAAATATATCATTTAGTAAAGATATCTAAATGAAATGAAAAGGGCAAAAGCCGAAAAGTGATACAATTACGTGGACTCAAATCCAATATTTAGTGGGCTGTGAAGGGGCTTAATTTTTTTTCTTGGCCTGTAAATTAATTCTAGCCCAAAAATAAATAATCAGTTTCAATCAAAGAAAATGTGGAGATTATGGTCAAAGGAGAAAATAGTTTTTTTCTACAATAAAAGAAGTGTGATTGTTTCATTCAGTACATGTTAGGAGAATATATGCTATATTACGGAAAAAGCTAAAATTACAACAGATAAAATAAGAAAATTAGTGTTGCTTCCTGTTCTAATTTTTACTCGAGTAGGTAAAAGGAATAAATTTTGTCAAAAATAATAGTCCATGTATATATCAACAAGTTATCTTGATTCTTATTCCTTGTCAAATTAAGATAATTAATCACTCTTTCCTAAAATGATTTTTTCATTTATATTCATTCATCTAACATTATTATCTCACTCCATCTATAAAGTACCAACATACAAACAAACCATTAAACTAGTCATAAAACATAAACACACAATTTTTTTTTCTCACCTAAATCAATACACTCATAATACTACACGATCATGATTTATTCTTTAAAAATGAGCTTTACAGTCTCTCTCATTCTCATTTCTCTCTGGTGCAATATACCATTTGTGGTGCCAGACTCAAACTTCAAATCGGATTTCACTGTCATGTGGGGCCAAAGTCATGTAAACATATCCAACAATGGAGATGAGATGCAACTCCTGATGGATCAATGGTCTGGCTCAGGAGGCGAGTCTATTAAAGAATTTCTATTTGGTAGATTTGATGTAAAAATCAAGATTAATCCACCAGATTCTACTGGCACAATCACCACTTTTTATGTATGGTATTTTACACCTTTTTTTTTATTGATTTTAGTTATTATGTGAATGATTAATTATAATATATATGATTTTATTTCCTTTTTTTCAGCTTCAGTCGCAAGATGATTATCATGATGAAGTGGATTTTGAGTTATTGGGAAGTACAAGCACGGACAAGTACACATTGCATACAAATCTCTACACAAATGGAATCGGAGGCAGAGAGCAACAGTTCCGGTTTCGATCCGACCCGACAACCGATTTTCACACATATTCTATTTTTTGGAATCCTAATCAAATTATGTAAGCCCCCCAAAAATTACTCATCATACATTTGTAATAACTATGATGTTTAAAAATATTTACTATGCAATTTTGAAGGTGGTACTTTGATGGAATACCAATTAGGGTTTTCAAGAAATCAAATGATTCAAGACTATCATATCCGAACCTAAAACCGATGAAAATTCACGCGACTTTGTGGGATGGATCTCAATGGACTGGAAATATAAACTGGACAAATGCTCCATTTATCGCAAATTATCGTTCGTACAATATAAATGCATGTTACATGCAACAAAACCAGCCAGGAATTGTATCATATTGTGATAATATGGTCTCAGATCCGTATATGTTGCTCTATGTTATGAGTCATGAGGAGAAAGAGAAGATTGCATATATGAGAGAGAAATATATGTATTATGATTATTGTAATAATACTCAGAATGGAAATGAGCTGACACGAATTGAGTGTGACCTTAATTCTAGTTAAATAATATGATGTTTAACTGAGAAGACCTGAGTATATATATAGCTATTTTCAACAATAAACGAAATCAATGGCAAGGAAATCATGATCATGTGTTATATTCATGTACGAATTAGTGTGTGGTCTCAATTCAATCTTACGATTGGTAAAGTATCGCATTATTTAAAGTTAATCAAGAGATTATTATCGTGCTAATAAATTAGATTAGGAAATTAAAGAAAGATAAATCATAAAAAAATGAAAAATAAAAAAAGACCTAACTGATAAAAGTTGTACCCTACCATGGTAACAAAGACAAATTAACGTCAAAACTTACTAGTTCAAGCGGTAAGCCACTCCATTAACTTTGGAAGAGACCAAAGTTCGAGTTCTGATGAACGCAATTTAACTCAATATTTAACAAGTCTAACAATTCATTGGGTTGCCTCAAAAAAAAAAAAAAAGAAAGAAAGAAAAAAAACAACGATAAATTAACAAAATAGCACATACATTAGGTTCTTACAACAAATGTCGCATTTGCCACAAAATGAAAAAACAGAAAAAGACCATTGTCACATTAAAATTTGAAGTCTACGATAAAACAAAACATCAATTATTCATGAAAATACAACATTAATTTAAAAAATAATACAACATAAAAAGGCAACCATACCCTTTGGTATTTCCTTCCAAGTTGCCAATTAAGCCTGTCCATTAAGCCATTTTATTCTCCTGAAAAAATATTAAAAATTTTAGTTAAATATCTGAATAATCACAAGTGATTGACCATATATGTAAACAAGGATTATTTTCATAATCCAACCAAATGCAGAACACAACAATAATATACTACTTAAGGACTTGATGTTATTCTCACTCCAAAAACTAAACTAAACAATCAATAAATTCAAATGCTACATGCTACTATTAGAAAATTAAGCACATAAATTAAACAATCAATAGATTCAAACATTATATACTATAAATAGAAAAAAAAGACATGGATATAATATAACATTTGTGTGTTACCCACCTAGAAATTATTTCCGGACGAATTAGAAGGGCTCCAGTAATTCGGAGGCACTGACGAGCCGGAACCCTGATCAGAGCTATTTGTCGTTACAGTATCGTCAGGAAATGGCAAGGGTTGGAAAGCCAGACTGAGATCGGTCCCGTTCGGTCCGAATTGGGTCCATGAGGAGAACAAGTCAGAGTACCTCGGTCGAGCCACTTTGAAGTCCGGCACGATCGAGTCAAAAATACCGTCAAACTGTGGGGAGTTTGAAGCGTCTTCCCTTTGTGCCTTCTTCGATCGGATTATCTTTTAAAAATAAATTTTATTAATTAAGATCCAATTAGTTATTTGGGTAATTTAAGAGAGAACGAAAATTTACAAGATTTATACATATTATCTTTTTTTCCTTTTATATCTCATTATATGATAGTTTGTACTACGATAAAAGCCTATAAACAGTTAAATAATTTTCTTTTTGTTATCAAAATTATTGAAATTTAAATCTCAAGGAAAAGAAGCACTTGCCAGGTCACCCTTGTCATCGTCCCGATAGATCATAACAAAGTCGCCGGCATGAAGGCTGTGAGTTTCAATGTATTCGCCTGAAAATAAAGAAAGAAGATAAATATATTAACTTTTATTTATTTTATAAAAAAATATTTACATATATAAAAACCGATATATTATAAATTTGTATTACCTGTATTCTCAAGTACATACATCCTCCCTTTGTTGTTTGGCCAGTACCTATTATACGATTTGAAGCGGAAAATAAATAATCTTCTTTTCAAGTTTTAATATGTATACACTACAACAAAGAAGTGTAGTTCACATTTCAAAAAATAAAATAAAAATAATAACAAAGAAGTGTAGTTCAAAACTATATGAAAATTCCTTCGAAAAGAAAAAAACTATATGAAAATCATGCAATATTTTTTTTAAACCTTGGAAATAATATATCTACATTTTGTAAATATAATTGGCATGAAACTACATGTAAATGTTGTCTTCCTTTTTTGGAAAAAAGGGTTGTCATATTACAAACGCATATTAAAATTGACAAGAATTGTCTTTGCACTTTAAAATGTAATTATCAATTACCACATACTTATATTTGAATTCCCAGAGCTGAAATGTCTCAATATCATGCATCCTCAAGTTTCTGCCTTCTCTGTTCTTCAACATAGGCAAGTTATACTCCGCATAATTCTGAAAATTCACCAAAAATGCAAAAAAGAAAAAAAATGAAAAAAGTTGTCCATATTGAGATGTGATTCTTTGGAGCTTTAAGATAAAAAATTAGTGATATTTATGATATTTTATTTCGTTAAAATAAAAAAAAAATAGCTAGCCTTTGGTAAAACAATTCGTTTTAACGGTCCAACATCAGTCGATGTGAGCTCTTTCTGAATAATGAGTCTTAACCCCTCGACCGCCTCCTAAAAAAGAACATTACAAAGGAGTAATATTTGACTATGGGTTTAAAGAAGAATATATTTCATTAATTTAAGAATTTGTATATAAAACTTACGTCTGGATTTGGTGCCGGTAAATTTAAGTCGAGCCTTCCCTGAAAAAAGAAATGTACAAATAATGAAACTAATATTGACTTGTACAAATAATGAAAACAAGAACATATTTGAAAATGTTTTTCTCCCACCCAATTAATTCCCTTCCCCCCAAAATATTTTCCTTACGGGCCGTTGAAACTTTATTGACACAGTCAGCAAACAATTTAATGATGATTAATAACGTTGAGTATTTTCATAACCATCATAACACAATTCGAACAATTTAATGATGATTAATAATGGTGAGTATTGTCATAACCATCATAACACAATTCAGGAATCTGACCATAAATGTGAAAATAGGAAAACTTATGGAAAATGTAGGTACTTTGTATGTAAATCATATTAATATGAAGGAGTTTAATTTAATTAAGCCAATGGGATGTCCCTCATTTTTTTTCCTTGTCAATGACTAAAAGGACCCAATACTTTAAATCAGACCGTCTCAAATACTATTTTTAGATGTCACAAAATTGGGGTCCGCTTGTAAGGGCTAGAAGGTGGTATACGAAGTTTAATTTGCTGTTAAGTAAAATTCGATCTGTTGTAAGACTGAAATTTCGAAATTCCAATGCCATATCACTACATTATGAGTCTGTGTGCAAAACTGGGTACACCTTGTACGAATTTACAAAAATATGAATCTGACAACTTAGTGTTAATTTGAAAAAAGAGAAAAAAAGAGAAGCTTACAAGATATTGGATGGAGGAGGGAGGCCTGCGACTGTTGTTACGAGCTGGCTTAGTTGGTCTTCCTCTTGGGCGCCTGGCCGCTGGCGGCGCCACTGTCCGGCGATCTCCGCCGCCCACCGCCCCCACATAGATCAGATCTCCGGCAAGGGATGCAGTAGCTAAAGCTGGGCGATTTTTAGATGAAGATGAAGCCATATATCAATCTAGACTTAAATGCAGAACTTTTCAGCCCTTGATTTAATTCAGCCTTGGTTTTTTGGGATTTCTGCGAGCTCCCCAATGCACCCCCTCACTGGCTATTTAAAGAGAGATGAAATCATAGAGAAGAGAGATAGAGAGAGAGAGAGAGAGGGCCGTTGTGGAATGGTGGAGTTTTGCGAGGGGAGAGATGCCAAGTGTAACGTTGGCTCTGAATACACTGCACTGCCTTCATGACCTAATACTTTTTTTTCTCATTTCTTCTCTCTTAGAACGCATGTATTAGCTGTTCAGCGCACAGCCTATACGCCCTTTCATCTTTCGCCTTCTTTCATCTCCCTGGCCACTGGGTCCCCCTGGCCTAAACGTGGCACTCCCTTCCCTCTTTCGCCTCTTTCATCTCCCTGACCAGTGGGTCCCGCTAACCTGCCACGTGGCGCACTCTGCTACAACGTTGCTTATTGTGTGACCAAAAGCTTTGTGCTCTCTCTCTCTCTCCAGTATGATGAGCAAAACGGATGAATTTTGTTTTGAGCTAGAACCTTGTGTGACTGTTGTCTCCAGTTATTGTAATGGCTGGAGAGGAGGTATAGCAGGCGTCTCCAGTTATGTACTGACTGTCGTCTCCAGTTGATGTACTGACTGTTGTTTCCAGTTATTGTACTGCTTGCCATTGCTCCATACAAGGCACACGTCGTAAGCTCTCTTTGTCGAAGTGGGATTTGGATGGACCGGTCTACGAGTTAAGGAATAGACCATATATGGAGGGGAACTTCTTATTAGTTATTTAGAGATTTTGTTTTTATAGAAGATACCCAATCTCTAGAATCATCAAGTTTTGATAATCATATTTAAAAAAAAAAATAAGTGATCATTAAAATAAGTAATTATTATAAATTAATGATTATTAAAATTTTAATTATATGTGATTAAAGATGGTTATTAAAAATAAAAAATGTTAGAAAAATTTAATATAAATGACCATTTTAGGAGTGATTTATCAATTTGACCATAAATTAATTTGGTGATGATTTGAGAAGGTGAGGCCTTTGTTTTTTGGCCTTTTCAGAATGAAGGTGAGGAGTAAATGTAGACCATGTCTAGTGGATGTATTCAATCAAAGATTGCATGGCTGCATGCGCCATATGGCTTTGGGAATCAATGGAAGTAATTAATCATCTATTAAACAGAGGAATGATTTGGAATTTTGGAAAAGGGGAAAAAATGAAAAAATAGTTTATGGAACTGTTTCTTACAATAATTGTTCTCGTTCAGAACTAAAATGGAGGTGTTTTTTTAATGTTAATTTCACATTTAAATGGTATAGAAAACTAAATTCAAAGTAACAAATAAATAATAACATTGTTTTCTACTGAAGCTTCAAAAAAAAGATAATAACATTGTTTTTTTTATAATAACATGACTATTGGAAATGAAATGATGAAGACACTGAGGTTTAACTGGTCATTTTTTTATAATAACATGATTATTCTTTTTTTTAAGTAATTTAGGAACAAAATAATTATTCTTTTTTCTGTTTCAAAACTTAAAAAGAACGGAAGTGTTTTTTGCCTTTAACTTTTTTGAAAGAAAAAAGAAGAGCTCGAGAAGCAAGGAAAACTGCTCTTAATTCAATTTTCATTTTTATGAAATTTTTTAAATGAATTAGCAAAAAAAGAAAAAAAAATAATATCCACTAGATATATTTTTTGAATAATTTCTCGATCTATGCGTGTCATTCTTGCGTAGGGGTCATACTAATCTTCTTTGTATCGTTCCAAATTTAAAAATGTCTCCAAGAAACAATATCCACTATATATAATTAATTAATTAATAAAATAATCAACATTTTAAATTTAATGCCAAAATATGTGAATGAAATTGTACTTAATGTTCATAAAATTCAATATTTGATTTAAGCAAAGTCAATTATTTCTGACTTTCTCGGGAATTGATTTTTTATTTATTTATTTATGTGAATTGTAGACAAAATAAAGAATGTGACTTGTAAAATGCAAATAAGTTTTTTATTAATTTGAATATGGGATAAAATTAATTTATGAAAAAATAGTTAAAAAAGTATAATGGAAATATCATAAAAGTATCATGACAAAAGTTTCTCAGCTGTATTCCGGAAGTATTCTGTGACGTATTCTGCCGTATCCTGAATATATCTGATATTTTTTGTTATTAAAATAATCGGATACGCCACGTGACGTATCCGATACGTATCGGAGCCGTACCGCAACCATATCTGTATTGGATACCCATATTCTCAGTATACTTCTCGGTTTTTGAAGTATTCAAGCAACATAGGTTATAACTTAGTTGAGATAGAAAATCATTATTTTTCTAAAGAATATTTGTTCACTAAAAATATACATAAATTCGGGTAATAATTGGAAAAAGCAACAAACATAACATTCAAATCATATTAATTATTACAAAGTAGAAAACACATCCCAAATCATTTTCAAAAACTCTTAAATAAAAGATTTCTCATTTAGTTACCAAAGAAAAAAAACAGTACTAACTAAAAACCAATAGAAACTATTAAATTTCACGTATACCACTACAAAAAGTAAAATATCATCAATACCCCTACAAAATCATTCAAATATCATGGATACCCCTACAAAACCACACATATATCATGATTACTCCTGTAAAATTATTAAAATATTGTAAATATTCTTGTCGTTAATATTCCGTCAAAATCTGTTAGTTAAATAATATCTATAATGATTGCATTATTATTAATTACTTTATTTAAATTTAAAATGACTATTATATACTAATTTATATATTTTTTTATTAGTTTCTTTTAGAAAATTGTAAGTTTTTTCTCTCAAATATATTTATTTTGAACATACCATATATATACATATATAAACTAAAAAGAACATTAAATGAGTCAATATAAATCCTTAACATATTTAAATAGTGGAAAAATGGGAGAAAAAAAAATAATTTAAATCTTAACACCAAATATATCATAAGGATATCCGTGATATTTGAGTGATTTTATAGAGGTATTGGTGATATTTCACTTTTTATAGGGGTATACATGAAATTATGATGTTTCGTAGGGGTACACTTAAAATTTGGCCTTTATTTTAATATCTAAAAAAGGAAATAAAATCAACATCAATTTTCTATTTCTTGAACAAATTGAAGCAAAGTGTAGGGTTTATATTAAGTTTATTATACACACTCTTTTTTTTGAAGGAACATAATACACCTTTTTTCTTATCAATATAATACACCCTTTCAATAAATGTATTTATTAAAAAACCACATTTGAAAATATATAAAAGTTCGGTTACAAAAGTAGAATTATAGTAGTTAATGTTTGAAGCAAAATAGTTGATTCCAAACATGAATTTCTCACTTTTGATTCCATTGATTTATCGATGATTATTGCAACTTTTCATTTAATTTCAAACTGATTAAAATATTTTCATACACAAAAGAGGAATTAAAAACACCATTTCTCTCACCCTTTTAAATTTCATGATTTTAAAATATAGTCCTATCTAGTTCAGTGACAGGATGTAATTATATTCCTTAAAGTTCAGAGTTGTGATCAAATTGTTTGATATTAATCATTCAAGAGTAGTCTAAAAATATTCTTAGAATCCAATATCAGTTTTCAAAGCACAATTAAAGGCTCAAAAATTATAATTTCACCAAACTTTACTAAAGCAATCGCATCCGCTTGAGTCTTTTACAAAATCCATTTGTTAGAACGTGAAGACGAAGATTGACATTTTTTCCCTTCAATTATCTGTAAAAATGTTTAAAATAAATTAATTTATCATATTAATCACTATCATCTTAAGCTAATTATGTGTAATTAGTACCAAATTCAAAAAAAAAAATTGTGTAATTAGTTCAGGTGTTAAAGAAGAACATACAAACTTATAGTTGTGATCGTCTCTATAAACCCTTATGATGTCTCCAGCTTGCAGTTTATTTGCTTGTATAAATTTCCCTAAACAAGCAAATCTTCTCTCCACCAAAAAATCAAATAATGTTTCCGATTTCTGGAAATCTTTTGCAAAAATTGTCTACGCAGCTATCTGCATAAGTATAAACAAAATTCCACTTCAGGAAAATTTCATAATTTGTCGCAAAGAATATTTGCGAAAGGCATTGCAAAATTACACTTGATATGTTTAGTTAGAGATAATAAATTAAAGAAGTTAGATTATTAACATGGGCAGTGCTTCCATACACCCATTCAAAAAAACGTTTCGCTCGCATAATCTCATCTCAGCCGTTCATTTCTTGAGGGCAAAGAGGAGATAAAAAGAATCAATTGCTAACCATATCCAAAATGTACTTCTTTTTCCTTTTTTATATTTTCCATTCATGCATTGCATTTGATACATATCCTAATATTTTTTTTTCATAAATATACTAAAAATAAATATATTTCATCTAAAAGCATTTTTATATATCATTTTGTTTTGCTATTAATGAGGCATGCATGACTTAGATCCAACGAGCCACATTGTGCATTTTTTAAGTTATGAATTTATGAAAACATAATTTGTATTTATAAATGATTAAAACAAGTTATGAAAATATTATGTATATGAGTAGCATATAAATTGTATATATGCAACATACAAATAATGACTTTATAAGCACAAACCCAAGATAATTATATATATAATTAAAGTTATAATAGATAATATTAATAATATATATTTTTTAGCTTTAAAAAAAATATAGAAGTATCAAGTATGATAAATAATATACAGATAGCAAGATAATTTACATAGTCAAATATTGTAATAGAAAAGGTATAATTTTCCTCTACTTTTTTTATACGTTTACTTTTTTTCCTTTATTTTTAGTTTCATTTTGTGTGTGTGAATTTTGGTGCTGAAAAACAATACATTTGTTGCCAGAGATTAAAACTAATTAGTATCTTGTATGGTGGGTGGTGTTAAGGGTAATAAATCAACCCATTATAATAGTTATAAAAATATAACTGCAATAGACCGTATTTAATGTTTCACCTAACTGTGCACGTCCCCAAGTAATTGTTATTTAAAATTACTAATATACCCTCTTATTTACTCTCACTTAATAAATTTTTAACTGGCTGTATAAATGAAATTACTGGCTAAACCGGCTGTTTAAATTTAATAGGTCACCTCAATTAATTTTGGCCATTAGATTAACTAAAATGGACGGTCCAAAAAGATTGGGTGTATTGAAGAATTTCCCTATTAACATATACGATTCACTAAAATAACATTACCAAATTAATCTCTGTAAATCTTTCGCAAACATTGTACACGAAGAACAACGTCCAATTTAGGAAAATTACATAATTCGTTGCTAAAAATATTCACGAAAAACATTGCAGTGCTATTGATAAATGTGATTAGTTCAAAATAATATATAAAGTTTTTTGATCAAGCAAAATAATATATAAAGTTCACGGCAACTGGCTGCATTGGACGCACAACAATGAAAAGATATTCTTTAGTGGAGGAGGGGAGAGGAAAATCACAATGTGTAGAGAATGTTCTTTGATGTCCTGTGTGTTCTTTATAAGGGATCTAGATTAGGCCACAAAAGTCTCTTAAGTTCTTGTTGTAGTGTGGTTTGGTTTTAGTTGGTTTTACCGGTATTATGATTGTAAAACTCTATTCTTTTTTCATTTTATTAAATTAAGAATCTCAGTCGGCAATCGCCAACTGCAGCCTCAAAAAAAAGGTGAAAAAATAAGTTACTTATATCGAAAATTCCAATAACCGCCGAGCCTCAAATCCTTCATTCCTAATACCATGCCTCTCGGACATGGCAGACCAGGTAACACGTCCTTCGCATTCTAATATATATTAAAAAATAAAAAAATGTTAAATGTAATATTAAACCTTTTATGATAAAATAAGTTATTAAATTAGGTTTTATATAATTTCCTCGAAAATAAAAAAAATTAGGTTTTATATAAAAAACTAACAATTGGAATAACAATGCAATTTCTGATCCCATTGACGTCACAGCTGTTGAGCCTCTTTTCAAAAAGCAATTTCATGCCGGATTCAACAGTCTGTAAAATTTTGGAAGAAATTATTCAGCGAATTCACCATATTGATAAAAAATAGAACTTACAATAGGGTCTATGTGATACAGATGTAGGTTCACTCCCACCTGTAATAGAACATTTACATCAGATATAAATCCAAATTAAAAGTTTTTATTTTATTTTATTTTTGAAATTAAATCCAACTCAAGTGTAGAGGGCTGCCTTCTTTTAGTCTATTTCTTTTATATTTAAGATAAATATGCACATATCAAAAGAAAATATACAAATTACAAAATATGTAGAAAAATCACTGTATAAACTCAATCTATATAAACAAAGTAAATAACTACTCACAGACATTAATTCAGGCACTAAACCCTTGTTTCGTTCATCTTGTGAAGAAACAATATTCCGCGGCCTGATTTCATTTTGAATGGTTGAAAGATTCATGGTTTCTTTTTGAGAATTAGAGAAATATTAAAGAGAGATTAAGGTGATAACCAATTTTGAGGATTCACAAAATAAACTTTGTTTCTTTCTTTCATTTCTTCTTATATACAATTCTTAACGATTCACAAAATTTTGAGGATTTCCGTGGCTATTTTTGTATAGTATTTTATGAAGCAAGTTATATTATTGTGTAATTTTAGTTCTGTTCAATCTGTTACAATTTTAAACACACAAAGTTTGTTTGATTAAAATAATATGGGCCCATGAATAAAATAAAATAAAATATTAGACTAGACACATTCCTTTCATATTCAATGTAACGAGTTATTTATTAGTTATATGACTGACCCATTATGTATCATCCCACAAATTTAGTATCCACTAACAAATAAAAGATATAGGCTTAAGTATTATGTAATTCAATGTAATAAGTCATTTATTTAGTATATGCGTGACTCATTATATCTTCCAAATATTTCTTACCAATTTAAATGGAAGCAAGCTTTGATTATCCTTCTCACAAGTGTGTGAAATATGACCCGTTTCATCGTTTGTATGGACTGGAGATAGAACTGGAGAGTATTAAGCGTTACTTTAACATTAATATGCCACGTGGATATAGTTTATAGTTTACCGTTATTTGTCGGTGGCAGCAACTGAGAAGGACTTGGTGTATGATGCAACATGTGATTATGAAACTAAAACCTGCAAGCAATAAATTAAATAAAGTAGGGAGTAAATATTGAAGAATAGATTTTATTTCTACTGAAATCCATTGAATTGAATTCTAATTTGAAATCAGTCAATTCTGAGTCCCTTTTTTTTTTTATTTTGGAAGCAAGCAAGTAGACCCCAAACTTAACCTTACTGAATTCATATATCTTTCATTTAATTAGTAAATCTTTGCAACAGTTTAGTAGATATGTATATAATAGTTGATAGATACAGTAATTTCTCATTATTTTGTATTTATTTCCTAAATATAAATTCTGAACTAACATTAATTAGTCAAAAGAAAGAATTTTCTCTTTAATGTGACATATATATCCACAAGACCAATCAGTGTGTATATACAAAATGAATAGGTTGGTCTAACAATTATTTTGAAGAATATCATAGGATTGAGAATTCTTTTTTTTTTTTGATAACATAATGATTTACTTGTAATTAATCAAAGAAGTTCTGAAATTTTTTAAATCCAAAATTTTGTTTTTTGTTACGATATGTAACAATTGAACATTTTACATTTTTTTATTTAGTATTTTGCTTCGACAGGCTCTTCGCCTAATGATACTGAAAAACAATTTTTTTAAAAGGTGCTCGATATGAAAATAAATAAATGGACCTAAATTAGAGTCAGCAGGATAATAACACATAAACACTTCTAGATTACAAATTCAAAATCAATCGTAGATTTAATTTGTTAAAGATTCTCTCAATGAAATACAAATGCCACAAAACAAATAATTTTCTTCAAAAAATAATAGAACAACGAAAAAGAAAACTAAATGAATTGCTTCTGTGACATATTCAGTTGAATTCTGAGAAATATTGCTACCAGAGCCCTCAACGACACATGCAAGTTCGTTTGCACAAGGGTTGTTACCATCTATGGCTTGCATAAAATTCATCTGACTGATGGAGTCGTTGGGACTACGCAGCTCACTAATTGCACGCTTCCATGAACTATCAAATAGAAGACAACACGTACATCATAAAATTATCATGACAACGCATGCAAAGATATATATTATATACCTTATTTGCACAATTACAATATGAATGCATATGTGTTAAGAAAGTTAAGACAATTTAATGATGTAATTATGAAGAAAAAGAAGAGAACATACAAACTCTCCCCGGTCATTTTTGTAGACCTTGATTGAATTGCGCGGTAGTAGTCCATGCCGGGCCACAAAACCATCTAATAAATCAAGAAAAAAAGAACAAAATCAACTAAATGGAACTTCATAAATAAGATCATTTTAAGTAACAAGAACACACTACCCCGGCCCATATCGAGAGAGAGAGAGAGAGAGATCATGGGCAATGCTTCTATACACCCACTTAAATAAAACATTTGCTCACACAATCTCATCTTAGCCCTTCATTTCGTGAGGGCAAAACAGGACTAAAGTGAAAAAACAAAATGAATGCGTATTTAACTAAAAGAAACAATTGCTAACCATATCCAAATTGTACCTTTTTTTCTTTTTTTATATTTTCCTTCCATACATTGCTTTTGGTGCATATCAAAATAATTTTCATAAACATATTATAATTAAATATTTTTCATCTAAAAATGATTTTTATATTATTTTTTGCTAGATGTTGTATGATGTAGATCCAGAAAGCCACGCTATGCATTTTTGTTATAAAATTATGAAAGCATCATATATTTTTATAAAATGAATATATCATGTTATGAAAAATATTATGTATGTAAGTAACATTCAACTTGTGTATAAGTAGAATACAAATATTGAATTTGTGGGCAAAAAACCTATGAAATATATATATAAGTTATAATAGAAAATAATATATAACTTTAATAAAAAAATAAATCTAAAAATATGATAAATAATAAATAGATAGACATATAATTACATACTCCAACTTTGCAGTAGATTTTCCTCCATTTTTTTATAGATTTACTTTTATCCTTCATTACTAGTTTAATTTTGTGTGCGCTTTTTGGTGTTGGATACATTTGGTTATACATTTGTCAGAGATAAAGAGATATGATTCTAGATAAATAGAACTAATGAGAGAGTATGATTATAGATAAATAAAAATAATGAATGGACTGTGTGGTGGGTTGTATAAAACAAATAAATCAACCCGTTACACTAGAGTCATAAAGTTATAATTTCAATAGACTGTAATTATTGTTTCACCCAACTACTCATAATAGTGGTTCAAAATTACTAATAACCCTCTCATTTAATGATTTGTAACTGGTTGTATAAATGAGATTTACCTGCTAAACCGGCTGTATAATTTTAACCGGTTATCCCAATTAAATCTAACCGTTAGATCTATTAAAATGGACGGTCCAAAATGATTGGGTGCATTGAAGAATTTCTCGAGAGATCATACATGTGTTTGACAAGCGATAGGTTGTATTCTTCCCGTTCCTGGTCCAGAACAAACCCTAACAAACCAAGCAAAATATATTCAAAATAATCAATACGAAAAACAAGGAAATATTCACAGAAAAGTAAAAAAAATTCTTTACCTTCCTGACAGGCATCCACATAAACAATGAACCTAGTCAAAACTCCCGCAATTCTCATATCTCTCTCTCGCTTCCTCTTTCCCTCTTTCTCATGATATATTTCTCTCATAACACACCTTGCTTCACAATGAAGAGCCTCTGAAACCTAGATCCTGTTTATAGATATAGAGCTCGCATCAGGGCCGTTGGATGCGGGAGCAGATGAATGACGTTTCAAAAACACAAAACCATCTGCGCCATTGTTTTAGAGCACCGTTGTTTTATAAATCCGGTAAGCGATTATCATTTTATTCCTTGCACTTGGTCGATACACCGCCAGAATAACCGGTGTTCATGAACCCAAATAAAACCTAATTTTATATAGCATAACTGTATTTATAAAAAATGTATGCATAGATAAACAGCATTTGGAAAGGCATAATAGTTCGGTTACTAAAATAGAATTATAATAGTTAATTTCATTTGTTGTATTATTTTTGAAGCACAATAGTTGATTATAAATATGTATCCCTCACTTTTAATTCCATTTCTTGATTTATCAATGATTATTGCAAGTATTGGAACTTTATTTCAAACTGATTAAAATATATTTGTTTTCATACTCAAAAAAGGAAATAAGAACACTTTTTTCTGAACAATCGAAGCAATGTTTATGGTTTGCAGTAAGTTTATGCATAATACAAACTTTTTCTTTTTGAAGGAACATAATACACCTTGTTTTCGTAAGGAACGTATATAATACACCCTTAAATTTCATGAAGAATTATTTCTTCATTGACTGGAATATGAACGTCAAAGTTAAGGGATATAATATAATCAAATTGTTTTAGGTATTAAGCATGAAGAGTAGTGTCAAATTTTTTTTAGAACACAATGTCAACTTTTGAAGCATAATTAAAGACTCCAAAATTACAGTTGCAACAAACTTTACTCAGCAATCTCTTCCACTTAAGAGTCATTTTATAACATCCATTTGTTAGAATATAAGAAGATTGGCATTTTTTCTTTCAATCATCTGTCAAAAATGTATAAAATATAAATTAATTAATCATATATATTAATAACTATTGTCTTATAAAGCTAACTTTATATATAATTAATTCTGGTGTAGAAGAGATGAACATACAAACTTATAGTCGTGATCGTCTTTATAAACCCTTATGAAGTGATCTCCAGCTAGCTTTCAGTTTATCTAAATTTGTCTTTATAAACTCTTATATGAAGAACATACAAATTTGTGCTTGTTTGAGGGTTATCTTTTTTTTAGTTTATCTCTTTTATATTTAACATAATATGCAAATATCAAAAAGAAAATATACAAAATATGTAGAAAAAACATTATAAAGATAAACTCAATCTATAACTACAGTAAATAACTGCTCACACAGACATTAATTCAGGCACTGAACCCTTGTTTCGTTCCTCATGCGAAACAACAACATTCCAAGGTCAAAATTTCATTTTAAATGGCAAAAGATTCATGGTTTCTTTTTAGAATTGGAACGTTAAAGAGATTAAGGTGATAATTAAACTCCCTCTGAATGTTAATACAATGATATGGAATTATTTCTTTCTTCATTTCTTTCTCAGGACTTGGGTCCATGATTCACCAAGTGATTATGAAAATAAAACCTGTAAACTGGCATTAAATTTAAGTAGGAATAAATACTGAAGATTTAGATTTTATTTCTACTAATCCGTTGCATTGAATTCGAATTAAAAATCAGTCAATGCTTAGTCGAAGTTATCACCTTTTTTGTGAAGCAGTAGACCACAAACAGGAATCTTAATTATATATTGAATTTATGTATCTTTCATTTAATTAGTAAATCTTTACAAAAGATTAGTCGAATATATAATAATACAGTATTTCTTTTATTGTAGTAAATTCATTAAAATTAAATTTTTCCTTAATTGTCATTAACATTAAAGTTTGAACGAAAAATAATCAATCAAAAGAGATAATTTCTCTTCAATATGACTTGTATCCAAAAGATAAATTTCTGAAGATCATAGGATTAGGAACTATTTTTTATTGATTAACAATGAATATTAACTTATAATTAATCAAAGAAGTTTGGAAATCTTATAAATTCCAAATTCACCTAAAATTAGAGCCAACCAGATAACATTCAATTTCTTAATATTACAAACTCAAAAAAACCTAATAGATTCTCAATTGAACTACAGAATCAAACAAAACAGATAAATTTCTTCAAAAACAAGACAATAAAAAAACAAAACAGGTAATTAAAGCCAACTGCTATCACTATACAAAGAAATTGGAAACATGGCTGCGGTACTCTCTGGCGGCACATATCACTAATTGCATGCTTCCACAAACTATCAAATAAAAATAACATATATATATATATATATCAAATTAAAAAAATAACTAATCTTATTATTAACGTGTCAAACCAAAAAATATGCAAATGTTTATATCAATTGTATATAAATCATCTTAACATCACTATCAGAAACCATCCTAATTAATTAGAATTCATGTTAGTACTGGTATAGAATGATATACCTATCATTCATCTGGGGTTTAGGGTTTTATTTGCACAATTACAATATGAATGCATATATGTTAATAAAAATAAGACAATTTAATGATGTAATTATGAAGAAAAAGAAGAGAACATACAAACTCTCCCCGGTCATTTTTGTAGACCTTGATTGAATTGTGCGGTAGTAGTCCATGCCGGGCCACAAAACCATCTAATAAATCAAGAAAAAAAGAACAAAATCAACTAAATGGAACATCGTAAATAAGATCATTTTAAGTAACAAGAACACACTACCCCGCCCCCAAACAATAGAGAGAGAAAGAGAGGAATTTAATACATGTGTTTGCGAGAAGGAATGACAATCGGTTTGTCGACCTAGACCAATATCTGCACCATTAATGAAAAAAGATTGATTAGATTTATTTCATGAAAAAAGATTGATTAGATTTATTTCATCAAAAAAGAATGATAAGATTTATCAAAAAAAGGCAAACGATATTTTTTTAGGCTATAGCATAATAGGTTCACTGATCTATATACGTATTTTCTATCATTTTATTTTGAAAGTCGATATATATATAAATATATATGTCCGCTGAGTAAAAAAAATCAAAATTACCTTATTCACGATGCAAAAATTAATGTTTCGCAAATATTGTCTACGAATAAATAGCAGATCATAAGTAGCAAACAATGAAGAAGTTCCCAATTTTGCCGTAGATAATTTTTGCGAAACACCGCTGATTTTTTTTTTTTTGCGCGGGAACAACAAACTTAAAGATAGTTTAGACTAATGTTTATTTTTTAATTTGATAACACATGATTAAAGGGTAGTCACAAAAGCAACTAACATGTAATGAAATTTCCATATTTCTCCTGTTTTAACGTTTCCCAAATATTGTCTACGAATAAATAGCAGAACATAAGTAGAAAACATAGAAGAAGTTCCCAATTTTGTCATAGACAATTTTTGCGAAACACCGCTGAATTTTTTTTTGTGCGGGAACAACATTCTTGAAGATAATTTAGACTAATGTTTATTTTTTAATTTAATAGCACATGATTAAAGGGTAGTCACAAAAGCAACTAACATGTAATGAAAGTTCCATAATTCTCCTGTTTTAACATCTCGCATCGGTAACAAGATGCCGTCAGGTTTTTCCAATTTCGGCATCTCTTCTTCTGCCACCTTCTGAAAATATAATACAAAATTAAACAATTATGATTTTTATGTTTTATGACGAAACAATTTGACTTTATATTTATTAAAAAGCTACATATTAACATTGAAAGATGGGCATTTACCTTAGGAATGAGGATATTCCTTCTTGAAGGAGATACATCTGAAAAACTTAACTTTTTTTCAAAAAGAAGCCTCAGTGGAGTTTCATCCCTCTTGCAAAAGAAAAATATAGTACGTGAGAATCAAATTAATAAATCCCAAAATCCATGCAAAAATCCTCAAAGCTCACTAATATGAGATAGCTAAGTCTTGCTAATTATGAAAAATTCCGAAACAAAATATAGAAATTATATAATTATGATATAACAATTTTTTTGGTACAATGTTGTGACTTGAAATTATAACTATTTCTAACTTACAAGCGGTTGTTGCGAGGCAGACATTGGACTTCCGCTCGAGCTTGCTCGTTGGCCAACAACTTGTGAGTTGATTGAATCAGTGGATGAGGAGGAGCCAGCCATGTCTATATTTTGATTTTGATTTTGTCTTGAGAGAGAGAGAGAGAGATTGCAAGAGAGGAGAGTGAGAAAGAGAAAGATTGCAAGAGAGAGACTGGAAAGGAGATAGACAACTTAAGAAGTGAGAGAACTTGCTTGTTTCATATAGAACGGCTAGTTTTTCCGTTCCTAACTTTTCTGAATTGATTCATGATAGCTAGACCTGGTTTACATATATATTAATACACTGATAAGTTGGCCCACCATTCACACAAATACAATTGAACACCTGATCTATGAGGTTGTGTGTATGTTAAACAAATTATGTGCTGGACGCAAATTGTCATTTTTCTGAAACAAAATGCTTTTTCTTACAGTTACAAAACTTTTTTAACAGAGAAGCTACCAAGAAATTACCTCCTTGTATTTATTCAGGGTTCTTTTTATAATATGGACATTAATATTTGTATTATATATACCAAACATTTACATGTGTCTCACTTAGGTGGTAGAAGTTACTAACTTTACGTAGGGGTTTTAATTTTTTTCTATTTTATAGGGAGGGCATGGGGGTTTTAATTTTTGGGACATGATACTATGCGATGTATAAAATTAAAAAACAATATATATAATTTATTGTTTGTAAACAGTGTATACATAAACAGTAAAATAATATATAGAAAAAGAAAAAAATATATAAAAAATAGAAAAATAAAATATACAAATTCTAAAGAGTAAATAATGCACAAAAACAAAAATATGTATAAAACAATGAAAACAGTATACAGAAAAAAAAATATTGAAAAGTGAAAAATAATATATATAAATTTCGTCGAATTTTGGACGTGTTTTTAACTTGTCGTGTTTTCACATTTTCCTTAATTTTTTGGGACTCATATTTTCCATTTTTTTACTAAAAATTGATAAAAGGTTTAAACTTGGGTGGGCCAATAGAGTAATCGAGCTAGGTGGGTCCTATAAAGCCTCAAAACTTGAAAAACCTCTCAAAAAATTATATTTAGCTTAGAACACGTAATGACGCAATAAAAAATACGTAATGACGCAATAAAAAATTCTTCACTCTAAAATGACACGACCAAAACCCAGATCAATCCTTTCATTTCTTTGTTACTATGATGGTCCAAAACATTTTTTTAGCTTTGTGTTCAATTGTTTCGGTGGTTTAAATTTTGTTAATAAGAATGTTGAATGTATATAATTTGATTTTCTTTGTGATATCTATTCTTATTATCTCAGGTTAGAAAATTTTCTCAACCATTATAACTTAACACGAGACAATTTATCAACATCAAAGGCTTAAACAAAAGCGAAATAAACAATTAATTAAACTACAACTAAAACTCTCTTCTTTTCAGATCCAACCAAGAGGCAGTTGACTTGACTCTTCTTCTGTCTTAATTCTCTTATTACTCTTTTCTTGATCGGTAATTAATTTGGATGATTGAATCGCATCCGCATTTTCTGAAGCTCGAATTCCTTCAATAAACTGTCATAACATAAAAATATACATAAAGTACTGAAATAATGTATGTAGAAGAATTAACATATCCAAAATGTATTTATACATATATTTAATTATATGGAAAAGAAGAACATACAAATTGCTTGCTTTTATTGTCCATGTAGATTTTAATAAAGTCCCCAACTTGCAAAGAGTTATTTTGTACAAATTCCCCTAAAGAAGAAAAAAAAAAGAAAAAAATTATAATTAACTTAGAGAGAGAGAGAGAGAGAGAGAGAGAGAGAGAGAGAGAGAGAGACGTGTGTCGCCTAGAATGTAGGATATCTGAGCCTCCCTTTTCCTCGGCCAGTATCTGTTAAATGAACAAATAATACTAGTTTAACAAAATTATATGAAAGATATTTATGTATATGTATTGATCTAATTAGTTCATCTTAAGTTATATATTTTCCAATTTTGCTTCAAAACTATATATAAATAACAATACTAAAAAAGGAAATATGTTTAAAAACTTCAAATAAATAAATATTTCGCAAACATTGTTTGCGGGAAAGTAATAAAATTAGAAAAAAAAAATTAGGATTTTATTAAAATGGAGAATATCAATTAAATAAAATAATTTTGAAAAAATAATTACAAAAAAACTTACCTGTAACCAAACGTCCAAATTTGGCCATTTTTCAAGTCTCGCATCAGTAATAATATTCCGTCAGGATTTGTAATTGGCAAATTGCTTCTTGCTTCCTTCTGAAGAATGACAATAAATTTCAATTTCAATTTTTTATGATTTTTAAATTTAATTAAAAAAATTAAATGGGTATATGTGATTTAAAACCTTTGGTAGAAGAATTATTTTTCTTACTGGACAAACGTCCGTGTTAGTCAATTTCTTTTGAAGTACTAATGTGTATGATTCATTATTCTTCTGTTTCACAAAAAAATATATTAAAAATAAATAATAAAAATAATAATAATGACGATGATAAAAATTAATTACAAATATGCCTTGACATATATATTACTTACCATTCGCTCTGTTTTATCGGTTGAATTTGAAGAGGATACTTGATTCATTTTTCTATTTTATTTTTTCCTGAGAGAGAGATCTAAACAGACCAATTAACTTTAGAGAGACAAACTGCAGAATTATGTATAAAGTGCTCTGTAAATACACTTTTTTTCTTAGCACCACAATGACTATATGTTAATAATTTTCTGTTTTTATATATGCCAAATAACAAGGGCAAAATAGTCATTTTCTGTAATTCTTTTCTCAGTAAGTAAGTTTGTAAATGCATCTGGTGTATAATTTATATTACCTTTGTGGTATGAAATAATGAAATATATAAAATAAGTATAAGAAATGAAAAATGAACCGTGCTTATGTGATTTAGCAACAAACTAAACTGGCTAAGTATTTGTGAATCATAATGTGATTCAGTAAGCAAAAAAATGCTAGTGAGCATTTAAATAGTAGATATATTAGATTTGTTTGTAGTGTTATATATGCTAATTAATAAGGAGATAAGATTAATTAATTCATCTATTTTGTTTCATATAATAGTTACGATAATATTGAACGGCCCAACTTATAATATAATATGATAGAATTATTAAATTTTTTATTTTTTTAAATAAGGCCCAATAGACCCGTGTTATAAAGCCCATATACTTCAAATAAATTCATGAATTTGGTCTGAATAAAATAAATCAATTATTGACTAAAAAAAAAAGTCAAGTTCAAATGTGTGTATTATTATTGTAGGGACTGGATTATCATCACTAGTCAAAGACAGTTATCTAAAATGAGATGTATTAATAGATTAATGATGTGTATATTAAGATATATTATCATATTAATACATGTGCATATATAATTATTGATTTAGCCCAATGATTGGATAAGAATTACGAAACCAATTATTGCCAATAGACCTTTGTAGCATTATTGATTCAGATCAATCGAATCATTTTTTTATTTATTTAAAGATCAATTGAATGATTATTGATTATCTCTATATATTACAACAAGATTAATATTTTTCCTGATCATAATATACCGTCATGTATAAATGACTAATGAGGCTCTAAATATTAAAATAAATGAATGATATAACACACAAAAGTGAGCAACTTCAAAGTCAATATCTCCTTTCTGTTTCAACCTAACAAAAAACAATAAAAAATATTATTCACACTCCACTGCTTTTTCTTTTTTTTCTTTTTTGTTGCCTTCTGATTTGTCACGCATTTATCATGCATAAACCTTATCCTTCATTAATTCAACCTCCAATCAATTACCGAAAGCCTCATAACTTTTTCTTTTTTAACTTTTTTTTTTGACGAAATTCTTTTTTAACTTAAAAAAAAAATTATATTTAGTTTTTTACAGCTGTACCAGCCAGTACAGTTCTGTACCAGTAGGTACATGCATTATATAACTGTCCTTCACAAATTAATCATTTATAATGCAACAACCATACACCTCAAATTAGAAAAAAAGTTATGTAAAATTCTGAAATATTGGAATCAGGATAAGAAATCAAGAAACTGGGAATCAGATTCCAGATAAAACTTGTAATCAGGATAAGAAATCAAAGAACCGGGAATAAGATTCCAGTTAAAACTTGGAATCAGGATAATAATTCTGGTTACTTTGGATAGAAAGAGAATCAAGTTTAAAATTTCTTCAATCCAAATAGATAAAAAGGTCAGAAACATTGATTCTGATTTCCAGCTAAGATTCCAAACTCAAAGGCATATTTAACTCATGCTACAAATACCTAACCTATTCATTTCACCAACTAATCACATTAAGAAGGCTGACTATTCAATAAAATAAACTAACAAGACTAATTAACAAACCAGCAGTTTTCATTTTCACATAGTTGTTCCCATGTTTGTTTCCTTTGTCCCGCACATATAATTTGTATAAAATGATTAATTATTATATTTGTGCATATAATTGAGTAGAAAAGGTGGCAAGATGAGCTGTATTTCATTAAAACTAAAACCTCTATGGTCCACATCAGTTTATGATATGTGCACTAACTCAATGAATTACTAATTTCGCTGCCCTTAAATGAAAAATGTCATCTTTTATAGTTTTATTATAATTTTAAATAATTGATTCACTGCACAGGCCACAAAATAATGCAAAGCCAATATTAAAATTTACAACTAAATTAGAGCAAGAAAGACGCACAACAGAATCAACATATTGGAATCCAGTTCCTTTACACACTTGCATTTTATATGAATTTTTTGCCGTTTCTTCTTCTTTTTCTTGTTTGTTTTTTCTTTCTTTTTAGGTTGCTTTTACTATGATAATCCTAAGTGCAAATCCAATGTAGATCTCATCCTCTTCCAATGATGAGTGTTATTCTTCTCCATTGCAAACAGAACAAAAGATCTCATTTAGGAAAACACAGAACTCAAATCATATACCAGAGTAAAAACTGGTATATACTGGTACAAGGCTTGGTACATACAATTATACTTTTGTAAGGTTTAGTTTTAAATTATTTGTGTTTCATAGAATATATATATAACATGATGTCTCCAGTTTTTCCAGAAATCGAGAAAAAGGAATATTCCATTTTAAGGTGTCTCTTTCAAAATGGAGCCATATTGGCTCACAGCTCAAGCACTCAACTCTTCATGTAGTGAACAACAACAGTTCATTCATTGACAAAAAGAAAAAACAGAAATTTCAAAAAACAAATAATTCATTTCAAAATCAGGATGTACATAGGTACATTTTATTTCTTAGCCCTAGTACATATTACTATTATATTATAGAAAATATTGGATATTCTTATTGATGTAAAAAATTTGAAAAATCGCCTATTGTTGATGTAGAAATTAATAAGTTTGGCATAGTTTTGGACAAATACTATAACTGGAGCTAGGGGTGTACAAGAAAATCTTCAACCCACCCAACCCATTCAACCCAACCCAATACAGTCCAACCCAGACGGGGTTTGAAGTCGTTGAATCGGATTGGATTAGTATTTTAAGTAATCTAGAATAATGAATTGGATTACGGATTTACAATTGAAAATCCACATTAATTCAACCCAATCCATATGAGTTGATTAACATATAAGATATTTCATTTTTACTTCAAATACAATTAATACCATAAAAAATATTCTTTCAAATCTAAAACTATAACTTTCTAATAAAATGTTAACATAAATAAAACTTTACTATTATTATTAAAGATAAAAATATTAATTATAATTATTCCAATTAGAGAGAATTGAGAGAGAAAATATAATAAAGAACAACTCGTTTTACAACCAACTCTGCAAATTCACAGGATAATCAGGTGTTTTATTCAAAAAAATAATAATAATGAGAATTAAGTGGCGAAATATGTTTGTCTTGGTGTTTAATTATGAAATAATCTTTTTATTGAATGGTTTATTAATGAAATCTTGAGTTTTATAATTATTTTATGCGTTATATTGAAATATATGAATGATATAAATATTGCCGGATTGGGTGGATTTTAAAGTACATATTATCAGTTTGGGTGGATTTTGAGTTAAATTTCATTGGCTTTGGGTGGGTTTCGAAGTATCACGGGTTGGATCGGGTTGGAAAAATATAAATCCAGTACAATTAGGTTGGGTTTATATTTTGACCTAAATCCGCTCAACCCAATCCATGAACAGGGAACTGGAGCTGCTCCTTAGTTTTAGGAGGGAAATACAATTCATAATTTAACAATAGTTGGTAATTTTTATTTATTTATTTCATTTTTTATTTAATTTTTTTTAGTAATGGTTGGCAATTACTTAGGTTGGGATTTTTTTTCGAAGTAGCAGACAAATTGGCTACTTCAAACTTTCACTAATTAAAATAAAAAAGCTACATAGTTTTGGCTCAATATCGTTTTGCTACAACTACACAAGAGAAAAAAAGTTACATAGGTTGGAATCTTTTACTCTGGACTAAGTTAAGAATTCATCAAAATCAAACACTTTGGCTTCTACGTAACCACTAACCAACATGAATTAATTTGACAAATCTTTCTACTTCCAAAATAATTAGTGGCGGATCTTAACTCAAATTCTTGAGGGGCTGTGGTAGAAAATATAGCTTAATGAAAAATACAGCGAAATTTTTTTTTTTGAGGGGAGGGGGAGGATACATATAACTTGTACATTTATCACAAAATACAGTAGAATTATCATATATATATACTAAAACTTCAAAATCTTGAGGGGCGACTGCCCCTTAGTACCTATTAAGATCCGTCACTGAACCTAATTGAAATCGTGATTAATGGAGATCTCCAGTTTGATAACAACCGGAGGGGAAAATGAACGGTCCTTCCTCTATCCCTATCTTTTTCACCCCATTGTTAGGAACTATGTTGCACGGATACGACGATACGGCAAATCTTAAAAAATCTAGGATACTGATACGGCAATTTATATATTATTTTATTATTTATTAATTATATTTTATATATTTAATTAATTTATATATATTTAGATATTAGACTTTGATGTAGGAGATACTAAAAAGTTGTCATTATAGAAATATCTTGATATAGAATATTTGTTTGCTATAGTTAATTAAATAATGAGATGTCTTAATTTTATTTTATTGATTTTATATATATAATCATATATTTTAAGAATAAATATTCTCACGTTGGAAGTATCCGATGTGGATACGGGAAGTATGATCTGTGAAGCATTCGGTATTATTTTGGAATAAAATATTATGATACGCCACGTGGCGTGTTCCATACAGTATCCGAATATCCGATACGAATATAAGTATCTGATACAATACGGCTGAATTTTTGAAGTATGCGCGCAACATAGGTTAGGAACCAACTGAAAAAAGTAAAGGCCCACCTTACACTTTTCCTAACTCAAAACCATATTATCATTATTCAATGATTAAGTTATTATTATCGATTTAATCAGCATATAATAATCTCCTTCTCTTTTAGCAACCTTTAAATACCCCCCCTCTCTTCCTCTCCAACTCCCCCCTCTCTCCTCTCCTCTCCTCTCCTCTCCACACTTCAAGGAAAAATCCAACCCAACCCAGTCCAAAACAAACAAACAAACAACAAAACGCAAAAAAACAAAATATATCGATAAACAAAACGGTAAAGTAAATAATGGGTGAAGAGAAACTCACAGAATCATCAACGGCCGAGATTCGTCTCCCAGGATTCATCATCGACGTGGAAGAATCCGAACGGCTCGCCAAGGATCTTAACCTTTCAACAATGGAGGATCTCCTGCCGGCGCTTGTCCCGGCGGCCATGCGCCACGCCCGTCCGTCGATCTCCCAGTTCCCCGTCGGAGCCGTCGGGCTCGGCTCCAGCGGCCGGATCTATGTCGGAGTGAACCTCGAGTTCCCCGGCCTCCCCTTAAACCACTCCGTGCACGCCGAGCAGTTCCTCCTCTCCAACGTCGCGGCCTCCGGCGAGGCCTGGATCCGGTGCATAGCCGTGTCTCACATGCCCTGCGGCCACTGCAGGCAGTTTCTCCAGGAAGTGCGCGATTCATCCGACATCAGGATCATCGTCACCTCCGACGGTCTGCAGGCGATGTACAGATCTCTCTCAGTGTTGTTACCCCGCCCGTTCGGACCTCCGGATTTGCTCCCCAAAGACGTGCCGTTGTTGCTCGACCAGCACAATAACGAGTTCGGCGAGCTCGTGAAGGCACTGGAAGATCCAGTTGGGGAATGCAATGGACATGCGGACGGAGAGATTGAGAAGAAGCTGAAGGAAGCGGCTGAGAAGGCGGCGAGAGGGTCGCACGCGCCGTACAGCGGATCTCCGGCGGGATTCTCTGTGGCGGCCTCGGACGGGGGAGTGTACGGTGGGTCGTATTCTGAGTCAGCCGCGTTTAATCCGAGCATCAGCCCGATTCAGGCGGCGATTATTGCGAAGACTGCGGCCGGATTTCCGGCGACGGAGATTGTGGCGGCGGCGCTCGTGGAGAAGGAGAATGGGAACGTGTCGCATGAAGGCACGGCCAGAGTGTTTCTGGCCGCGGTGGCGCCACACGCAAGGCTGCATGTTTATCGTTTCAAATGATCTGGTTTGGTTTCTGTGCGGGTGGTTCGGATGGATTATGTGTGTAATAAATTAAAATTAAAATAAATAATAATAATTGCTGATGTGGAAATATTAAAAAAATTGATGTGAAAAATACGTTTCTTCAATTTCAAAAGTAAATTTCTCACAAAAAAGAAAATATTTTTAAATTATATACTGTTTCCATATAACTATAGAGAAAATAAATGTGATTGACTAATGAGTTCTTAATATATTAACAAAAAGGTACCTTTTATAGAAAAGCAACCTTAACAAGAGAGATTAGAGACTTTATTAATTTAATAAAATCGTGCGTGATAGTGATGAGTGATTTGCACTGCAATTACATAATAAGACCTTGATTTAGTTAAGAGATTAGAGACCTTATTAATTTAACAAAATCGTGCGTGATAGTGATGAGTGATTTGCACTGCAATTACATGATAAGACCTTGATTTAGTTAGTCTAATATTCCACGTGGGTCACTTTACCTAATTTGACACGAAATACATGAAGTATGAACCAGCCACCATGGAATATTTCATTCAGCTCCTTAAATTCACTAAAATATCATCTTTATCCACTATTAAAATATTATAATGTGGGCTATTGCTTGCATTTAACATAAAAACAAAATTAAACTAATCAAATAATTTTCCTGATGGGCTTAATTCAAATCTAAATCCAGGCCCATATAAAACAGACCAACACTTTAATTCCTTCAATGGTGTACATAAACAAGGTGCAGGCAGTATTTCTCCAAACTCATCTTCTTCCTGGTGACGCGCGAAACTCCACGACTCACCATAATAAAATCCTCAAAAACTTAAAAGAGAGAGCGAGTGTAATCCATGGCATCATTACTTGTTGCTGCATCGCCATTTTTGCTCAATACTCTATCCGAAAGACGCACGAGAAAGTTCTCTTGTTCGGTTCTCTCCTCGTACTCTTCCAGAAGCTTCGGGAAACCCAGGGTGTTGCCGGGCGGGGGCGGAGCGACTCGCCGTGTTTTCGTCGGATTCGGCGCTTTGTTTCTTGATCAGTTTGCGAAAATGGCGTCTGGCAGTCGGTCTTTAGTCGCTTCTGCTCGGTTTAATCAGGGCATTTCTCCAGTCGAACAGGTTTGTGATTTTAACCCTGGAAAACTTAGAATTTTCTCCAATACCCTTCAAAACAGTGTAATCAGATTGCTAATACAAATTTCTGACTTGACAATAAGAAAACAATTGCTAATTCAAATTTGTTACAAATTAACAGATATTGAAGAATGTGGAATGGCCAGAGGAATTTCCTTTCAAGGAAGAAGATTTCAGCCGCTTCGATGAGTACTCAAATTTTATTTCTTTTTCTGGTTTGCAATTTTTTATCATTTTTTAAGAAAAATTGCAATTCTTTTATTTTTTTTTTGTGCATTAACCCAATTTCTTCTTCCTCAAAACTAATTTTATTTTTTTCTTAATTTTATAGATCGCCAGATTCATTATTCTATTCAGAACCCCGATTCGTTACGCATATTGATGACTCAGCAATTAGAGCTCTAACTGATTATTATTCAAAGGTTTTTCCTCCAAGTAATAAACCGGGAATTGCAATCCTGGATTTGTGTAGCAGTTGGGTATGCAATTTTTCACTTTAGCCCTCTAAAAATATTTTATTTACTTTTTTTTATTATTACTGAAATATTTGTAATGATGTTTGATTTTTGAAGGTGAGTCATTTTCCAGCTGGATATAAGCAAGAGAGAATTGTAGGAATGGGTATGAATGAAGATGAACTCAAGAAAAATTCAGTAATATTCTATTTATTTAATTAATAATTAATTTTCATGAAGCATGATTTTGATGGTTTTTAAGTAATTTTATCATTTTCTTAGGTTTTGACAGAGTATGTTGTGCAAGATTTAAATGTTAATCCAAAGCTTCCGTTTGAAGATAACTCTTTTGATGTTATTACTAATGTGGTATGGTTTCTTTTTCTCGCAATAAATTTACAATTAAAAATAGAGAAAAATGTACTTTTAAATAATTTGAGAATTTTGAAATATTATTTTAAAGGTTAGTGTAGACTATTTAACAAAACCAATTGAAGTATTCAAAGAGATGCAACGTGTATTGAAACCATCCGGCCTTGCCATAATGAGGTAATATAAAATAAATATAAATATACACTTCTTAATTTTTCATATAATTATTTCCATTTATTCATCATAACTAATATTCAAATGTTTTTTATATAGTTTTTCAAATAGGTTATTTTTTACAAAAGCAATATCAATTTGGACCTCAACTGGTGACGTGGACCATGCATGGATTGTTGGATCGTATTTTCATTATGCTGGCGGTTTTGAACCACCTGTTGTAAGTTCAATTATAATTTAATAAAATAAATACATATTAATATATGAATGATAGTATTTATTTTTTTAATTTATTTTCTTATTGTAGGCAGTAGATATATCGCCGAATCCCGGACGGTCCGATCCGATGTACATTGTTTATTCTAGAAAGATGTCAGCATAAATTTTATTATATTTACACAAAAAATGTACATTGCTTATATTTTTTGAGATACATAATTAAGGAATAGTGTAACGTTATATGGAATTTAATGTTCTTTTATACAAACAGCCGCAAATCAACAAGAAAAGTGACTCCTTAATACTAATGTTTATGACACTTATGTTTATGAGGAAAACTACAAGCGCTCGCTCGTTGGGTTTTTCATTAATAAAGATGAGAGTCGTACAAATAGACAAACACAAAGAGTTACACCAAAGGGAAATAAGACATGAAAAACAAGAAAGTCATTAAGCTCCTAATGGGGCTTGTAGATGAGTCTAACGTGAGAAATCAGCTTCAGCAATGCCGGAGCCATTGATCGAAGAGGTCGGCTGTGAATTAAGCGTTTGCCTCAGAAAATTCTAGAATACACTTAACATGTAAACCTGGATTTGTAACAAAGTTGCTTGTAAGATCATTATGAAAAATTAAATTAGTAAGTTAGTTAAATTATAACAAAAAAAGATGTTGATAAAATCACGGAAAAACCAAATATTTTTTTCGATCTGAGTATGTGAATACTCTCCTTTTTTTTACAATCCAAGTCATAATTTTCAAAGCATAATTATTTCTGAGCCTAAAGAAGGCAGCTACTGAGATGCTTAATTTAATTAAAATTAAAGTTAAAAAATTTGGGTACAACGTAGTTTCCTTTGTGATACAAGGTCATAGAAAATACATACAAGCAATAATACAACCACATAAGAATCAGAAAAATTCAGAGATGATAGGACATTCCACCACAGTCTTGCTAATTGCTGAATCAACAAGGCGACTCAAAAACTAAAATTAAAATTGCAACAAATTTTACTATCGCAATTTGTTCCACTTGATTCTTTTACAAGATCAATTTGTTAGAATATGAAGAACATTGGCATTTTCATCCTTCAATCATCTGTCAGAAATGCATAAAATATAAATTAATTATTCATATGAGTAACTATTATCTCATCGTAATGTTTTATATATTTAATTCTGGTTGCACAAGAAGCTTGCACAAGCCGACGAGAAGCTTCTGAGATTCTGCAAGCCGACGAGAAGCTTGCACAAGCTATTTCTGAGATTCCGCAAGCGAACACGGAGCTTGCACAATCCGTTCCTGAGATTCCTCAAGCCGGCGATGAGCTTGTACAAGCCATTCAAGCAGACACGGAGCTTGCACAATCCGTTCGTGAGATTCCACAAGCCGGCGAAAAGCTTGCACAAGCTATTCCTGATATTCCGCAAGCCGGTATGGAGCTTGCACAATCCTTTCCTGAGATTTCGCAAGCCGACGAGGAGCTTGCACAAGCTATTCCTGAGATTCTGCAAGCGGACACGGAGCTTGCACAATCCGTTCCGAAGATTTCTAAGCCGGCGATGCGCTTGTACAAGCTATTCCTGAGATTCCGCAAGCCGGTATTGAGATTGCACAATCCGTTCCTGACAACGAGGAGTTTCCACAAGCTATTCCTGCGATTCTGCAAGCCGGTACAGAGATTGCACAATCCGTTCCTGAGATTCCGCAAGCCAACGAGGAGCTTGCACAAAGTATTCCTGAGATTCCGCAAGCCGGTAGAGAGCTTCTACAATCCGTTCTTGAGATTGCACAAGCCGAGGAGCATGCACAATCCATTGCTGAGCATGCTCAGCTGCGACAAGCAGGGCCGGAAATGAGTTGGCAGGTTGAGCCAAAGCTGGCTCTCCTGTTAGATGATGAAGAAGAAGATGATGAAGATTGGATCGCCTTACTGAGACCGCCACCTCCACCTCCGCAAGAATACATTTTGGGCGGAGAGTCGTCCCGCACGGTGCGGGAGAAACAAGCCTTTCCGCCTTTGCGGAATTACAGGTCGGCAGTGATTATGCGACAAGACATTTTGACAACGATTTACGAAGTGGAAGAAGAAGGGGAGGAAGAGGAAGAGATGGAAGAAGAAGGAGCGAAGGAAGAAGAAGGATCAAGGATAAAACTAGGGTTGAAGAAGAAGGTTAAAAAAGGGTTGGAAAAGATTGGCCGTTTTTTCTGTTCATGTTATTAGTGTCATTTTTTGTTATTTTGTCTTGTTCTATGCTTAGTTAGAGTCTTTCTGTAAAGAATTTGGTTTTGGTATTACAAAAAAATGTTTTTTTTCTTATTCCTACGAGGAAAGCAAAAAAAAAAATGTTTGGTTTCTTATTAAGTTTTATGCATTTGTATTTTTTTATAAATTTTTGCAATTACAACATTATTAATTCTATGTTCAAATTGATAACTTTTATAATTGATTAAAAAATAACTGTCAAAAAAAAAAACAAAGCCTAACAAAGAAAGAAAACTTATGAGATAAAGTTAATTAAAGGAGCTGATAATATATGCAAAAGCCCACCAAACAAAGTAGACAAATTTGTTGTTGTCTGGTCTTAAGAGTAAAAAATGAGTCTTATTAAATTATTTTGGTGAAGACGGGTTATTTTGTGAAAATGGTAATTCTCGGTTCCAAGACCATCTAATTCTGAATTTTTCTAGGTTTTCATCTCATAATCGCCCCAAATTCTTCTGAAAAAAATTGATTTTGATTGATTTTTGTCATGTTAATTTGTCCCTTTCTCCCAGATTTATTTTTATCTTGAGCATACGAAGATTCAATGAATTCATTGAATTTTTTTATCGACATATAATTGACCGAAAAAAAACAGAATAATGAGAAATTTAGTGGGCAACAAAACTTTAAAAAAAAAATTGTCGTATTAGTATTCCATATACTCCAACTTAAATTTTCCTTTATATAGTTTATTTTCAATTTTTTTTTAATCTGATCTACTTTTTGAAAGAGAGATTGATCTGAAGATATGTTATTAGAAAATAAAATAGGAATTAATATTAAATCTTATGTTATTTTCTAATAACAAATCTTCACATCAACCTCTCTTTCATTTTTTTAGTTGCATCTTTGGCATGATTCCGAATATAATAAAATATGTGAAGAAATGACAACATTATAAAGCTCAAGAGAACAAATGAAGAGATGGTCTATTGATATTAAGAACCAAGATATAAATATAGATTGGGATCGTGAAGTGTTCAATCGGGTTATTCGGTGCATCATTGATCTTTTTTTTGTGATCTTTTTTATAAAGTTATCACGTGTATTAATTCTATTTCTATAACCAAATTGTGAAACACAATGTTTGAATGATTGATGATAGTAATATAGATTTTTTTTTTTAATATAAAAAATTGTAAGTTAAAAAAGATTTTTTTAACTAGTTCTATATAACTCTTTTATATTATGTCACTCTGTATAATTATCTTACATTGTAAATTTCAAAATTTCTTATGATTTTTCATAATTATAATTTAAGTTTTTTATTTCGAAATAAATAAAATAATTTAAATATTCCCAGCGTAACTCCAGCATTATCTAAACATATGTTAAATTTGATACACCACCACCACACACACACACAAAGTCCATGAACTCCACACAATTACATTTAGTCCACACTGAAATCACTAGCAAAAAAACAGATTCGCCTATTTGGCACTGAAGAAGTCCTTACAAAACAAGAACCAACAAATGTAAAACCAAAAATCAATACAAAAATCGAGATTGATGTTACATCGCAAGTGCCTCTAGAGCCTTAGACGACCAACTAATCACGCACGCGAAGCAGCTTTTGCCACCATGGAAGTGACTTTGATCGCGATTTTTGACATCTTAATATACTCGTCGAGCATGTTCTCAAACATCACCTGCATATCCGCCTTTGTTTGCTTACAGCTCACGTTGCATTTCACACCGCTTTCTGTTGCAAGGTTCAGCGATTTCTGGACAGTTTGCAGCTCCACCGCCGACAACATGGTTTTGCCATTCATCAACTTATTTGTCATAAAATGAAAAAGAATTTATTATTATTTTCATATTTATCAAGGAAACTACTAATATTATACTATTTCGCATCAATTGTTAAAAAACAAAAAACTTGCTCGATAAATAATTTTAAAACAAACTGAATAAACAATCCCTTGATTGAGTTAAATAAAGCAGAATATCTACTCAAAAATGAATATATTGTATATGATAAAAAGGTAACCAGATAATATATTAAATAACTTACAAAAATATTAATCTAATGTAAACTACCTTAACGCATTTGTCAAGCTCTTTAACAGCAACTTCCATTGTGACATTACATGTGTCGATGCACTTGATCATGGCTTTGCGATTGATCGGGTCACCAAGGACACTTGATATGTAGTACAATACATTGACACCTGCCTCTTTAGCCGTGCTGACCGATTCTTGCGCAAGAATAATCGTGTTAGGATTGGTCGCGGTTTCCTTAGTAATTTTGAATGCCTCGCCAATTGCAGCGGGATCAATGAATGTTGCGAAGGTGAGAGAGAACATGGAGAGGATGAGGAGTAGAGGCAAGGTTTTGGTTGAGGCCATTGTCGTTGTCTTATGTAAGGTTCGAGAAAAAAATTAGTGTTTGAAGAATGGAAGTATGAATGAATGGTTTGTTGATGAGAGGGTTGAAGGATGGAGACAGAAGATTAGGATTTGAAGAAAGAAATTAAGGATGAATGGCTTGATGATGAGGGATGAATGTTTAGGGATGATTAAATAGTGAAGGCCTCTTTCTCTCTCTTTCTCTCCAACTCTTCATGCTCCCCAATTTTGCATGGCTATTTTTTGAGCACAACCTATGTTTAGAAAAATTGATCTAATGAGGACACTGATATAATTTTAGATCACAAGCTATGTTTAGAAAAATTGATCTAATGAGGACACTGATAACTTGAGACATATGCAGCTTATTATGAAAAAATTATGACATAACATTTCATTTTTGTTTGTTGTTCTCATATTCAATATTAATATAATTTTTGTTTGTTGTTCTCATATTCAGTATTAAATGCTTCTTATGGTACAAATATATTGATCACTTCAATATCTTTAGACAAAGAATTTGTGAAATTTGCAAAAGGGAACTTTAGACACATCATCGGCTTATTTGCCACTAGTATCATCAAAATTCAAAAGTTATAACAGAATTACAAAAACATATATTGATATACAAAAATGACTAGTTAATATTCAAAAGATATATTTTCGTCCAAATATGTCTAAAAACCTTTGAACATCTCTATACAAAAGAGGTTACCAAATTTGCAGATAAATGCACTAGTTGCTAATAGCATCTAATTAGAGGAAATGCAAAACAAACCTCAATAGTCAAGTCTTCACGAAAATTTAACAAATAGTCCCTACACATCTATTTTTTAACACATTTAAACTCATATATAATATATTAATCTAATAATACAGATTCATCAATTTAATTAATTTTTACCAATTATTCTTTATTAGTAACTGCTTACATATGACAGTGGAGATACAACTCCGAAATCGCCTAAATTAATCTTCAAGAGATCAGATAGGACCGCAATCCAATGTATTTCAGTAGAATTCTAAAATGTTGATAACATATGATTATGATTACCATTTGTACATTGAATTAGTACTTAATTAAAAAGTTACCTTACACTTGGTAAAAAAAATATTACTTATCTAATTACAAAAATACAACAAAAATAAAAAAATGATTATATAAGAGATAACTTGTTTTTCTTATTATATTCACTTATTTAACTTTTCTAGTATAAGAGATCATCTATTTATTTAGATGTACTAAAGCATAGAACAAGTCATCTCCTAATTTGAACTCTTTTGGATCGTGAGTGAGTTCACTTATTCCAACTCAAAGTATCACCTAACCAAAAAAAAAATATGTTAATTTGTAACCGTGGTAACTAATAAGTTTGTTAAATTATCATTTCAACATATTAGTAAGCTTAAAAAAGGTAACTCCAATTATCAACATGCACATAAAAAAAAATTGAATGAATAAAGATATATTGAGAATTCTTTTTTTTTTAGATTCAACTAATGTTTAATGAGTTGAAAGATTTTGCTAAATATGTACTAAATAAAATTGTATTTGTTGAAATTTGAATCCATAATCTCTTGATTCATATAAAATATATTTTACCAACTAGAACATTTGCTTATTGACAAAATTTTTTAATTTGGATAATGTCATAACAAAGTTTATTGACTTTCACATCCCGTGTTTGTTTGCGTTTTTTCATTCCTGTTTATAATCTTTGAAGCATAGAATTTTATAACAGGTTCATGAATCAATTAAAACTTTCTTTTTTACGTTTCTACTGGTTACGTTAAAATAAAAGGAAATGATGAAAAAATAAAAAAAATCCAATCAACAAAATTCGAAACTATGATTATAGTCGGTTTGTAAACGAACTTTGTAAATGGATATTGATTAATAGAATTACGCGGGAGATTTTAAACTCTCGGTATTGCTTCAAAAAAAAATTATCATTTGTCAAGAATAACAATCTAGTCTAGTGTAAAAAGATAGTTACATTTAAGAATTATGTGTAAATCAAGTACCTCATTAGTTAGGCCTGTAATGGAATCAAGTATCTCAGTAGGATGACCTACTGAAGCATAAAAGAAGAATTATATGTGTAAAGAAATTATATTTCTCTTTATACATTTCTTTCATTATTATATTGACAAAAATTTAATAATGCACATTTTTGTAAAACTAGTTATATTATTCTAGCTAGAATTTATTTATCTTGAAGAACAATAACATGCAAGAATATAAAATAACGGAAAATGTGAACTATAATCAACGTTTTACAGGCAGAGAAAAAAGTAAAAAATGTTGGATAACTTTTAATTAATTAAAAAAAAAGGGACCTGATAAATCACGTGCGCTATAGCACACTGAAATCACGACAACAGTATATATAGCTTACTAACAGTGTAATAACAATATATATAATTCATTTTTTGTAACATTATATACATAAACAGTGAAAACAAAATATAAAAAACAAAATAGTATTTTAAAACAGTATATACAAATTTCAAAAGTAAAAATAGTATATTGAAAAAATAGTATATTGAAAAGTGAAAAAACAGTATATATATATCGTCCGTCATGATTCGACGTGCTACAGCCTACCGTGCCTAAAAATATATTGTTCAAAGGTCCAATAAAGTAATAAAATTCATTGTATAACTTTTAATAATTAATTAAAAGAACTTATGAAAAAAACATGAAGGCCCAATAATGTAAAGAAATTCATCTCTGTTGGGCCTTAAGATTAAGAAACGACTTTTGTTAAGCTAAGAAGGTCTCGAGCTTCCATTTCTGAATCAGCTCGAAGAGGGTTTCGTTTCATCTCATTAATCGCCTCCGATTCTTCTGAAAAAATCTGTTTCTGATCGATTTGGGTCTTGTTAGTTTGTCGCAATTTCGCTCAGGTTCATTCTTTTCCCCTAATTTTTGTTTGAATCGATTAGCTGAACTTTGTGTAGTTAGTGTATGTGATGCTCATTTGAAGATAGGGATTTTGTGAACTATTTGGTTGATTTGGCGATTTGAATTGGTTTAAAGGCTTAGTTTAATCTGCTTATCGTTTCATATGATATTAAGTTTGATAAAATAGTATGATATTAATTTTGATGTTAGATGCTCAGAATTTTGATTATGAAGCATTAAATCTATTCAAAATTCAGAGATAATATATACTTGGTTCTCACATTCATTTGTTTGTTTTTTTTCCTCTTTTTCCCCTTTTCTTCTCCTACTCAAAAGTTCAGAATAAAATACATCAATCCAACATTTGTATACTGACCCTTTGATTTGAATCACAAATTCACAAACTCAGTTCAAATATTTTCAAGTCATAACCCTTTTGATTGACCAATTTGAGATATAACCAATCATCATCCAATCAAATTCAAATCAATTTTCCGAAATTAGAACTCACTTCACTCCCCCTTTGATAAACAATGGGTTGTTGTTTGACTTTGCACATTAACGTTCTTCTTGTTGATTCCTTTGATCATCCAGTTTACAAATTTTCCCCTCCTTTTTCTGAAATTTTGCTTCTTCACCCCTTTGCTTCTTTCAAATCCCTTCTCGCTCCTCCAAACAGTTCATTCAAAGATGCCTCCTCGCAAGAAAGGAAAAAAGCCAGCTGGATCTGGACTCGCTAACCTGGTCAAACCTGAATCCGAACCGGTCAAAGAAGTCAAACAAGAAGAGGAACATAAGGGGGAATTAAATGTGAATTTAAATGAAGAAATTAAAGAAGAAGAAGAAGAAGAAGAAGAAGAAGAAGAAGAAGAAGAAGAAATTGAGGAAGAAATAGAGGAAGAAGAAGAAGAGGTGGAATATGAAGAAATTGAAGAAGAAATTGAAGAGGAAGAAGAAGAAGAAGAAATTGAGGTGGAAGAAGAAGAAGAGGAGAGAGAGAAAGTAAAGGAAGAGGAGAGCGAGAAGGTAAAGGAAGAGGAGAGAGAGAAGGTAAAGGAAGAGGGGAGAGAGAAGGTAAAGGAAGAGGAGAGAGAAAATGAATCGAATAACGAGGAGAGAGAAAACGAATCAAATGATGAAGAAGAAGAAGAAGAGGAAGAGGAAAGTGAAGAGGAAGAAGAAGAGGAGGAAGGGGAGAGAGAGAAAGTGAAGGAAGAGGAGAGAGAAACTGAATCAAATCAAGAGAGAGAAAATGAACCACATGAGGAGAGAGAAAGTGAAGATAAAAAACACGCGGAATTACTCGCGAGGCCGCCACAAGGATCAGAGATTTATATAGGCAATATTCCTTTTAATTCCACCGAAGAGGAATTAAGAGCTTTTTGCGAGCCACATGGAGATATTTTTGAGGTTAGTTTCGTAAAAAAAAAAATTATTATTATTATTTTAATTTCTTTATGCTGATTTTTTTTTGTGTGTGTGTTTTTTTCTGGTGAATTTAGGTGAGAGTGATGAAAGACAATAGAGGATTTGCGTTTGTTACTTATAAAACAGCAGAAATGGCTCTTAAGGCTATTGAAACCTTACATCAATCCGAATTTAAGGTATAATTTTAAATATATTTAAATAATTATTGTTGTTTTAAAAAGGGAGATTTCATATATACCCTCCCAAAAATTCAAAATATCAAATTCATTATTTACTCTTTCAATGTTTAGAATATATCAAATGTGCCCATTGAAATTTAAAAAAGTATATCAAATTTGATATTTTCTGAAGTTTGAAAGGGGTTAATATATGATATTTACATTTTGTTATATGGCAAATTTGTTATTTTGAACTTGTGAGTATGCATGAAACTCCCCCTTCAAAATAAGAGATGTAATAAACAATTATTTTATTTTATTTTTTGTGGAAATTTAATTTAGGGCAAGAAAGTAAAGTGTTCGGCCTCTCAATCGAAAAACAGAATATTCATCGGAAATGTACCAAGAAAATGGAATGAATCCGATCTAAAAAATGCAATTAATAATGTGGGCCCAGGTGTAATTCGCGTCGACCTAATGATGGTAACAATTAATAATTTTACAAACATCATTTTCATTTAACAAAACAAACATTAATTTTTTTTATTAATAAATTTAGGATAATGGGACAGAAAAATAAATAAATTATTTTTTAATTAATTAATTAATTAGTTTTAATTTATTTATTTATGAATTAATTTTGTCGACTTAATGATGGTAACAATTAATAATTTAACAAGCATTATTCTCAATTAATAACACAAACATTTATTTATTTATTAATTTTATTTTATTTTATTTATTTAGGATAATGCGACTGGAAAAAGCAGGGGGTTTGCGTTTGTGGAGTATTACAATCACGCTTGTGCTGATTATTCATTAAAAAAGCTGTCAAAACCTAATTTTAAACTGGATTCAAATACACTGACTGTCAGTTGGGCCGATCCTAGAGGCGCTTCTGATTCCGGCCCTAAATCCCACCAGGTTAAATAATAATTAGATAATAAACTCACAAGAGGAATTTGCAAAAAAAGAAATTGCAAAAAAAGACCTCTACTATCTAGGAAATTGCAAAAAGAGAGCTCTATTGTTTAGGAAATTTCCAATAATGAAGGGGATTTTTTGCAATTTAGAAATTTCATCTATTACGTTATGCAGTTTAGGGAAAATGTAATAGAGGGGCCTTTCGTTATGCAGTTTAGGGAAAATGTAATAGAGGGGCCTTTCGCCAAAAACTCCCTCTATTATTTTGAAAATTTCCAATAATGTAGTGTTTTTTTTCATTTAAGAACAATGTAAAGGGTTTTTGCAAATTTGCGAATAACAAGAATAATCTTTCAAAACAGATTGATTATTTATTTCAAATAATTTAATACAGATAAAGGCGGTGTATGTGAAGAAATTGCCTCAAGGCGTGAGTGAGAGTAAATTGAGGGACTTATTTGAAAAACACGGCGAAATTGAGAAAGTCGTTTTGCCCCCTTTAAAATCAGGGCAGGAAAAACGATACGCTTTTGTTCACTTTAAAAACCGTGCTGATGCAATGAGGGCTCTTCAAAGCACAGAAAAATACGAAATTGACGGTATTATTTTATTATTTCGTATTATTTACTTAATAGAGAGGAATATTAAAAAATGCTAATTTTAACAGATGAATAGTAGACAAATAGGTAATAATTGATAAATAATATGATATTTTAAAATGAGTGAAATGTTTTTTTTCCTAATGCACGAAGGTAAAAGTGTGAGCTTTCTTTAATATTCCAAAAATTTGGTCTTTTTAAAAATTATAAATATCAGTGTATATAGGATATTTTTTGGGAAATCGCCGTTTAAAACTCTAAAATAAACAGTAAATAGATATTAGATATAATGAAATAGCAATAGTAGAAACATATATAGTAAAATAGTATATAATTATTTAATTTGATGTTTAATATTATTATACAGGTGAAGTAGTGGAGTGTTCATTGGCAAAACCGCCAGCGTCAGAAAAGAGATCTGAGCCGACCAATCAGAGAGCACCACCTGTCATGTCTCAGTTTCCGTCCCGTTCTGGTCCTCCTGCTTATAATTCCATTCCTCCTGCTTATTTGCCTCCCGTATTTATCTCTCTTTTCTTTTCTTTTCTTTTTTTATATTATTTATATATGTATTTATAAATATATTAATTTGTTTATATTATTATTGTTGTAGCCTATGATGGCGCCACCTGGCATGGCGATGGTGCCGATGGTTCTTCCTGACGGACGACTTGGTTATGTTTTGTAAGCTATTTAAATAGTTGTTATTTAGTAAATTTATTTCTATTTCTTTCAAATATATAAAATTTTGAAGTTATAAATATTTATTATTATTTACTATTGTTTGTTGTTGGTACAGGCAACAGGCAGGTGTGGGACCAGGACCTAGAGAGGGAAATAGCAATTATTATAACAATAAATATAATAATAATTATAATAGTAGTTATAATAATAATCATAATAATAATAATTATAGAGGAGGCGGATCAGGTAGAGGAAAGAGAGGATACGAAGGGAATAATAATAGGGGAGGTGGGCCCGCTAAGAGATTTCGACATTAAATTACTAAAAACCGGTAACTTAGCTTTATCATATTATGTGTTAAATATGTCCTAGAGCCCTAATTCATGAACTCAAGGATTTATGTATCCTTTAATTTTTTTGAAGTGAATCGTGTAGTATTTATTTGTGTAAGAGTAATATTTGTCTTTTGAGTTTTGTGTGTAGAATGAATTTGAAATGTTCTTTTATTAGTATTTTGATATTTTCTTAGTCTTTTTTAGGGTTTTATGAAAGAATAGACGTGCCTTATCCAACTATTTATAGAAATGGTCCAACAGACAGTGACAACACAATCCCTACCATCTTCGTTTTTCTTCATATTAGATTTGATGTGGAAATCAACATTTATTCAATGAATTAATGTTATCATAAAATAGACTTGAGAGAAATAACCTTTCTATGTTTAATTGCAATATTATTTATATTGTTACATTTAAAAAACCACTCCTTTCCATCGTTGAATTTTTCTTTGGCTAAACATACTTTAGACTTCTTTGGCACTTCTCACCCCTAGATAGAAGATGCTTGTTAGTTATTGAAGTTACGTGTGCCTTCATATAAAGAAAACAAGTTATGTGTTTCAGAGTTTTGGGGAGAGAAATAGAAGATTGATTTATAAATACTTCAAATAATGAGATTATGTGAAAGGCTGAAAAAATATAATAGTGCCGGCCCCAGCTTTTCCGAGACCCTAAGCCACTTTTCAAAAAGGCCCCTAATAATTGCTATGCTAATTATTCAAAATTTTCAAATAGAAAATTCACAATAGAACTGAAATTAGAAAAATTATTAATAGAATGAAGAGTCACATGTGTAACCCCAAATATATACTCATATTCAATATCAAATACCATAGTTATGAAAATCGGAATCGAAATGGGAGTCGTTCGATTCCCACATAATGAAAATCGCCCGACTCGGATCGGAATTGATTGAACCCGATTTCTTATAAATTATTATTTTAAATATAAAAAAAATTAGATAAAATTCAGAAATTATTTAAAAATATAAAACAATGTAAGAGAACAAATTTTGCCTATATTATATATGTTTGTAATGTTAATATCTTTTAGTAGCGTTGTAAAATCAGAACTCGCAGTTAAATGATACAGGCTCATAAGAAAATAAATTAGTATTGAAATCAATTGAGTTTATTCAAATTTCAAATAACCAAAAAAATTCATTAAATTATATTCTAATTTTATAATGATAAATTTAAAAAAGAAAATTATTTAATGACAAAATTGTCAAAGAATTATTTTTTTCGGGTACACATTGGGGATCTTTTTAATATCTCTCTATTTAGAATTGAAACATTTCTTTTGTACATGGCTCCACAACAAAAAGAATAACTGATATTGTGTGACAACTCTCTTACTATTTAAGTCTTTTATAGAATAAAGTGTCACAGAAAATCCAATGCAAACTCTTTCTTCTTCTACAAGCTCCAGGAGCCCAACAAGGACGCTCGTTCTTCCTCTTCATGCTCCAACAGCTAACAATCCAAGCTCTTGTCTTCGACATTTCTCTCTTAATCTTTTTTTTTTCTTCTCCTTCGTTAAAAGTTGAGTCTGACTGAAAATCGGGATTCCGACCATACTAAACAATATATAGAAACAGACCCTCTCCAAATTTTCGGACCCTAGACCCAGGTCTCACTGGACTAAGGATAGGGCCGGCCTGGCTTCATATAAAGAAAAAATAAAAAAAACTCAAATATTTCACACAAATTAGTTTTCAGATAGTGAAGTAGAAACCTGAAAAATTAGCACTTCATATATAATAGCTTTCAAATCATGAGATTTTGAGAAAAAATAATGAAATATTAAGTATCCTTTAAATTACTTATTGGCATTTCACATGTGCTACTATTCTTCAAATAATTGGATTTTCAGGAACCTTATTGAGTATTCCATTCACGAAATAAAACATTCAAATAATGGAGCGATAAATATTTATTATTTATATTTAATACATCGATTGAGTATTCAACTAAGAAAATAAAAGAATTGATGCTTTTAAGTAAAAGGATTATAAAGTCATCTTAAATCAAGGACTGAACTTTAAAATTAAATATTTTTAGGGACCAAACTGTAACTTTCTTAAGCAATCCCCTGAATGCCACGTGGCACATGATCCCCTGAAACTCGCATGACATACACCATCCTTATTCTGATCTGTACAAAAAAAGAGAGAGAACAAAAAGCCCAAACAAAGCGCCCACAAAAGAACGGAACAGAAAAAAAGAAGAGAACCAAACAGAGAGAGAGAGAGAGAGAGAGAGGAAAAGAAAAGAGTTCACTCTACGTCTACGCCATTAGCGAGCTCCAACCAACCAATCCCCTCCATTCCATGCCGCCATCTTTATCTCCTCCTTTTGGGCCAAGTCCCCAACAATTCATCTTTAATCACTAAACATTCCCAAAGAGAACGAATTCATTTCAATCTTTCTTAAAAAACCAACAAAATTGGATCGAATGAGCAATCCACACGAACAAAAAACAGAGAAGAACCATGCCACAAATCCGAAAACCAACTGGAAGGACAATAAATTGTATAAATTTGAGCGAGACATGGTGGCGGGCGCGGTGATGGGCGGAGTGGTGCACACGGTGGTGGCGCCGATTGAGCGGGTGAAGCTGCTGCTTCAGACCCAGGAAGGAAATGCGGCTTTAATCTCTGACAGAAGGAGATTCAAGGGTTTTGTGGATTGTATTGGGAGGACTGTGAGGGACGAAGGGTTTATCTCGCTCTGGCGTGGCAATGGAACTGGCGTGCTGAGGTATTATCCCTCAGTCGCGCTTAATTTCTCTCTTAAGGTATGATGAGATTTCTGAAGAACTTTTTTTTTTGAAGAAAATTGGTTTGGAATTTGAGTTTGTTGGTTGTGTTTTGATAGAAATTTATGATGTATTGTGTATGATTATGTGAATTGGTTGTTAATATTTTGAAATTGGTTTAGTTAGATTTATGTGGGGCTTTTGTTAGTTTTTTTTTGTGATTAAAATATGAAATTGGTGATTCATGTCGTTTTCTGTCAGAAATTAAATAGAATAAAGTTTTGTATGATGCTCAATTAGGAAACACAGATCTGAATTAATTAAGAAAACTGAAAAAAGTACAAGATTATGCCAAAAAGAATCTGTTTTTCTTTTTATTTTATATCATCTAATCCGTTTGTGACACGTCTCCAAATGTAAATCCCGACAATCAACAAAATCAGTAAATCACTATTTACTCCCTTTTTATAATCACTTCATTAATTACTAAAAAAAGCGCACATTTGTCGTACATGATTTGCCGTTATATGCAGTAATTCATCTCATACAATTATTTACTAAATTTATTTATTTATTTATTAATATATTAATTAATTAATTTATTTTCATTTATTTATTAATTAATTTATTTATGTATTTATTTATTTATTTGTTTGTTTAATTATTATTTATTATGTATTTATTTCCTTCTTTTTTATCAGGATTTATACCGCTCGATTCTAAAAGACGGCTCAAACTCAGACTCAAACCTCTCCTCTCTCGCTTTCACAAACTTCCTGTCGGGCGCCTTGGCGGGCTGCACGACCCTCGTCATAATCTACCCGCTCGACATCTCGCACACCCGTCTGGCCGCCGACGTCGGCCGCCCCAACTCCCGCCAGTTCCGCGGCATCTCCCACTTCCTGCAAACCACCTACCGGAAGTCGGGATTCACGGGGATCTACAAAGGATTGAACGCGTCTCTACACGGCATGGTAATGTCTGGGGTTTAGGGTTAGTTTGGCGGAATTAGGGTTTTGAAGTGGGATTTGGGGATAATTTGGTGTTTTCAGGGTTTAATTTGGATACATGCTCTCAGAAGAGCTAAAGATATGAGAGAAAATAACTCGAGAATTCAATTCAGCAATATTCAACACCAATTACAGTGACTCTATCTAGACGGGATATTTAATATTTACCCATACTGAACTATCGTAACTACTCAACGTACCCAAATCGTACACATATAGCTCTCGTATGTCCTAATTGACTCCTAAATGATATTAGTTATTTAATATCATTTATTAGGACTCATACTACCAGTTTCATTCCTTATAGGTAATCCACCGCGGGTTATACTTCGGCGGCTTCGACACCCTAAAAGAAACCCTAATTTCCGACAAGTCCCCGCTCTGGGAGCGGTGGCTCGGGGCGCAAGTCGTGAGTTCGGGTGCAGGATTTATATCCTATCCGTTGGACACGGTGAGGCGAAGAATGATGATGCAATCGGGGAGCGAGAGACCGGTTTACGAGGGCACGGCGGATTGTTGGAGGAAGATTTGGAGGAGGGAAGGAGTGAAGGGGTTTTATAGAGGGGCGGTGAGTAATGTGATGAGGAGTACGGGCGCCGCTGCGATTTTGGTAGGTTATGATGAGGTTAGGAAGTTTATGAATTGGGGCGGGTTTTGAGGGGGTTGATTGAAGAGGGTTTAGGGTTTGGGGTTTTTTTTTGGAGTGGTGTGATAGTGTAGTGTTGGGTAATAAAGAAAGAGTATTAGGTTTTTGTTTATTAGAAGGTGAGATAGAGAGAATTTAGAGACTGGGATAGAGAGAATATAGAGGGTACACCACCATTTTGCAAAAGGCGGATTTAGACAATTTATTTTGTAAGGGATAGCATGTAAATGATTTGAATGTTATTCCCAATTAAAATTGTATTGTTTAAGAGTTTTTCTTTTTTTATATCCGTTTGGTCTCAAGAGTGCTGTGTGTACTCTAGTGTTGGAAAAAAGGGAGGGAGAGAATATGGAGGGTAAATATCTTGCAAAAAGGTGAGTTTAAACAATTTATCAGTAAGGCCCATAATATGAATATTATTCGAATTAAAATTGTACTGTTTGTTATTAATTAATAATCATTATATTCGTGGAGGATGAATATAGGGTACTTCTGTTTAGAAACTTCTCTTCCATTATTTTCTCAGCCATGTTCATTTCGTTTCCGTCTGATTCAACTTATTTGCTCTTTATTTTACAATATCAACTTATTTTCGATCTATTTTTCATTTACTCGTGAGCCTTTTCAAAATGTATCATCATCCAAATAAACTTATCAGTTGAATTAACCCCAATGTTTACATCTCAATCGTTAATTCATGAGTTTCATATATTTTTGTAACTATTTAAGTGCTACTTATTTTACACCCACTTTTAAGCCTTCTCAAGAAGTCACGCTATCATCCCTATTTCATTTGCGACCGTTAAATGTAAAATCAATGCACTACGGTTTTGACTATTTGACAGTTTTGTAGTGCTCGATCCTTAGGTTTCGTTGGAATGGAAGAAATATAATGTGTATAGAGTTTGATTTTGGTGAGTATGTATTTACTGCTTTATAAACGAGGTCGTGATGATGTATGGATGATATTTAATGAGTGAAATTGTATAAAGGAAGATAAAAAAAAATGTTAACTATATATATTTACATTTGATTAATGATATTTGACATGCTGTTGGATTTATGAGTCGGAATTGAAGCTGAGGTTGCGGGCGTAGACAACAACAGCCTTGGCCCATCTCTTTATCTCCTCCTTTATCTTGTCTCCACCTGATTCCATCTCCATTTTCAATTTTATTTTTGAAACTAACACTCGACCGTCTTGTGTTTCTCCTTGCGATTTAGCATGTGTATGATTTTCTGGCATCCAATTGATTGTGGTGATTGATTTGAATTGATGCTTAGTTGAGTGTTGATTTGTGTGTTAGATGTTGGCGATGAGAAAGATATGAAGCATTTGATTGATTGAAAGAGATGAATAAACAAAATGTGGACAGGTTGTATATATAGTGAGAGAGAGGTGGTTGTCCACAAGTATAGTCATAGAATAGTGAACATAAATATATTGTTGTTTCTAAGAGACATATATCCAACTAACAAGAGAAGATATCCAACTAAGCTTTGCTTCCAAGTCAGTTTGATATATGAATATGATATATTTATCTTCCTTTAATTATATCTTCATGTTGGCATCTTGTAATGAATCTTCTGTTGTGCCTGGTTAATATATTGAAATATTCGGGTAATTTGGTATTATTTTGTCAAGTATGTTGTATGATGATTTGGAAGGTCTTTGTCTAAACAGTGTGATGATATGATCATGTGATGTCTGGAGATTATATTTCTAAACAATAAATAAAAAAAATAATAATAATTATGACAACAACGACACAACAACAACAACAACAACAATGATGACACGATCGTCGCTCAGGGACAAGTACATATGCAACAAATATAACACATCAAACAGATCTAACAAATCACTAAATAAACAAAAAATTCCTTCATCCAATAATAAAATAATATAATAGTAGTAAACCCAAAACAACAGCCACCAAGAAATCAAACCCTACAACACAACACAACAAACTCAAAAAAAATCAAGACCATCATGATAACAGACACCTTAAGAAAATCTCCTCTCTCAAGCAAAGAAAACCAAAACCCCATATTATAACATACTCATAATACAAGCACATTTCAATACTTGATATAAAATAAATCACACTTTTTCTTCTCTCAAATTTCTTATTTCATTACTGCTGCTTGCACTCAGCTGGCCTTTCCGCACTTCCGTCAGGTCCTAACGCCATCCCACCACTCTTCTGTTTCCATTACCAAAAATATTATTAGTAATAATACAAATTTCGGAAATTATTTCAAACAAAAACATCTAAATACTCATGTAAACCCCACTAACTTTTGAAACATAAAGAAAAATCCTAATTCCCTTTGAAATAAAATATAAACAATAGATTAGTAATAGATAAACTATCGACACATTTTGAGTACCTAAACACATTTTGAGTACCTAAACACAAACCACATTCTATTATTTATCTACGACTAACAAAATATCACAATTTTGGGGTAAATAGTTTAAACCACTTATGTTCATTTCAACTTGATTCTCGAACATAGGGAAAGAGATTTTTTCTTCCCCAACATGACTTTAAAACCAACAACTCTTTTAAAGGGCTTTTCTATAAACACAACAAATTCGGGCCCCTGCGCAGATAATTTAGGGTTACCTATTATTTAGTTACATAACATCTTAAAAACACTCGAAACCATACGAGACAAGACCCTTCACAACCTCCCCGATAACAAGAACAATAATTTAAGGTTCAGGCTTTCACAAAAAACGCCCCAATAACAACAGCAATAAATTAGGGTTCAGTTAGGGTTTCAGTCAACCTTTTTGCGGGAGGACTTAGCGGGCTTCTCATCCTCCTCGTCATCATCCTCGTCCTCGTCGTCATCCTCATCCTCGTCATCGTCCTCGTCGTCATCCTCGTCGTCGTCCTCTTCCTCGTCGTCCTCCATGATGGCCTCGAACTCGTCGTCCTGGACCGCCTCGCCCGTGTACCACGAGACCGCGTGCGGGATTATCTTGTCCCTTATCGTCGACCTGATGGTACAGAAATAAATAATTAAATATTAAATAATAATGTCATATCTTGCATCAAATAAATATCCCCCTAAGAAATGTGAAATATCATGTATACACCTTTCATAAATATCCCCCTAATTAAATATAATGTTACATCTTACATGATTTTTTTGTGTTTTGTAGGGGTATATATAATATTTCCCATTTGTAGGGGTTACAGACATGATATTTTGAGATTTTGTAGGTCTACACGTGAAATTGCACCTAAAACAAAACAACGAATAAGTAAGAGATATTCACCCAATGTCGTAATCTTGTTCCATCTGGTTCTGCAATTGCTCAGCCTGCAACACCAAATCAACCATTCAAAAGTACGTAAATAACAAATTCCCTTCATACAATTAATAATAATTATATTAATAAAACGAGATTGATATGCTCACGGTGTCTTCGTCGATTTCTTCCTCGTCTTCGGGGACCTGAGGCGGGTTGAAGAAGTTGAAGAAGCTCTCGCACTCTTCCGTTTTAGTAATCGGTTTTGAATTCTTCGACCCCTTCTTCGGCTTCTTCTTCATTATTTTCTGCGTGAGACATTTCCCCGGGAACCACTCTATCTCCGTCCTGTCAAAATAACAACAAAAAAATTAAATAGTTAATGAAAATTATGTTAGAAGAAAATAATATTGACTTTTTATTCACCCAATGGCTTTTTCTGAGATGGGTTCATCTTCATCAATCGAAAAAACAATGATAAAATAAATTACTAAATTTATGAGAATTATATAAATATGAGGAAATAGTACATTATTATTATTATTATTATTATTATTATTATTATTATTATTGTTTTACCCTATTGCTTTTTCTAAAATGGGTTCATCCTCATCAATTAAAAAATAATGATAAACTAAATAACTAAATTTAAGAGAAAAATTTTATAATTTGAAAGGAATTATTAATATTATTATACCCGATGGCTTTTTCTAGGATGGGTTCGTCCTCGTCAATCATGTGGTAGGTCTTGGTGAGGACTGAGTTTTTGAAGAACGGATTTGAGTCGAAATGGAATTCGAGTTTGAATCCTTTCGGTTCTTCAACTCTGTACCACTTTATGTCCTTCAGGTATTTCAACGCCCCCTCATCTCTCTCTTGAATCTACAAAATAAGAAAATCAAATTAAATATGTTCATCAAGATTCAAGACCAATGTATTTTACTAATAATTTGCAAATTGAGCTTGTTATTACTATTTTATTTTAGAAAAATTTGCGAAAAAGACCTTACGTTATGCTGAAATTGCAAAAAGAGGCCCTACAATATTGGAAATTGCATGAAAGGCCCTACGTTATTGGAAATTGCAAAAAACTTACACGGTAGGGGCTTTATTGCAATTCTGACAATAATGTAGGAACATTTTTGCAATTTCCAATAATGTAAGGGCTTTGCTGCAATTTCAGCATAATGAAGGGACCTTTATGCAAATTTCTCTTTTATTTTATTTTACCTCTTCAGTGAGGACTTCGTTGTTTTTCATTGCGTTCAGCCAGAAATCAGGGACGCCCTTTTCCTTTTCAACTGAATTAATACAAAAAAAAAAGTTAATTAAAAGGATAAAAAAATTAGAGATTTAATAGATGTGGTAAATTAATTTAATTACCAGATTTTTCCTCAGTTAATGGAGCGGTTTCAGTTGCAGTTTCGGATTCTTTGGGGGCTTCTTCAACTTCAGCAACTCCATTTACGATATCAAATCTCTGTATAATAACAAAAAAAGAATTAAATAAACATAAGTTTATTAGTTAAAAAAACTCCATAATTAGAAAATTTAATACCTTGCTATAGAGTGGTTCGTACAGTTTCTGGTACTTGGCTTCAAGAGCTGCTCTCTCCTCAAAGAATTTCGCCTCTATCTCATCATGTTGGCTCTGTTTAAACAACAAAGATTTATTAAATAATATGAAAAAAAAACTTCATAATGAAAAAAAATCTTATTAAAAAAGCAAAAACTAGAAAACAGAAGAAAAATTGGACCTGAATCTCTCTTAAGACCTCAACACGCTTCCTAACAGGAGGCGAGAGGCTCTCCAGTACATTAGCATGCTGCCCCGCCAAACCTTGCAATTTATTCTGAAATTTCACAAACCAAATCAACAAAAACCGTCTACAAACAAAAAAATAATCTGAATTAATCTACTAAAACCTATCAATACAAACACAAAATAGCCATTCAGTACCTTGAGCGCATCCACAAGTCCAGCTCTATCTTGCATGCTCAACGCTTCACAAATATCAAAACAACATCACACAGTCAGAAACAGAAAATTAAAACATGCGATTAAGAAAGAGCGAAACAAGGAAGGAGAAATACCAGCGGTGAGATCGGAGAGGTCGAGAGTGGGCTTGCCTTCGCTCATGGTGAGAAGAAATTAGGGTTTTGGGTAGGGTTTTTGTGTGACAGCGGCGAGATAAGAGAGAAAGTTGAAACCCTAGCGCAAATCGATTGGGTAGAGAGAGGCGGAACAAAAGTGGGGAGAGAGAGATGAACCAGCGCGACATTGGCTGGTATTTATACACGGTGGGAATGAGTGTAGAGACGGAGTTTGTATCGAATGTAGACCGGGTCTATTCGGCTCTTATTTATCTTGATGAATTGAGGATTTTTTGTGAATTATTGATGTGTGATTTTGTGTAGAGGGTTCAATATGTTGGTTTAGATATGATCTGGTTTAGAAATGATTGTATGGTACGTGATGTAAGACTATTCGGTTCTTACTTGCCTTCGATGAATTGAGGATTGTTTGTAAATTATTGATGTGTGATATTGTGTAGAGGGTTTAATATGTTGTTTAGATATGATCTGGTTTACAAATGATTGTATAGTAAGTGGTTAGTATTTGGAAAATTTGGGTTTGTATCGTGTTTTGCTGGTCGGTTGTGATTCTTTGGAATTTGTTGAATGGAACTGGTTCACTTATGAGCGTGGGGTTCTACAAATTTGCTAGTTTCTGAAAAAGGAACATAGTAAGGGAAACCCTGTTTTTGCTGGCGGCTTTAAAAGCTAATTTTTTAATGTTAGGGATTTTTTTATTACTCTAATTATAATAAATTAATATGTTTTTTTTTGCTGTTTCGGTGAAGTAATTAACTTATTTTCTGCATTTCATAACCACTTTTTACGCATTTTTCATTATTAATAGATTGAGAAACTAACCAGGGGCGGAACTAGGAACAAATTATAAGGGGGGCCGAGACCGAGACGTGTCAAAGACAAAACACCTAATATAATTTTCTTTTTGTTTAGCGCATCATCTATTTTGAAAAGAATGACTCAGAATCTCTCATTTTACATAATTTGCCTACAAAACTTTATGTATTTAATAACTACAAAAATATTCTCTATAATTTGGTCCAATTTAATAATTTACATAATCGTTATAGAGTATAACTTAGTGCTTAATCATAATTCAATCTTACATGCAAGAGTAGATTCAAACAAAGTATACTATTACTAATTTAACAAAAAATAATATTATAAAACTTTATTATTGAATATAATATAATTTAATATAATAGTTATAGTTTGGAATTTAAAAATAACTACTACCAGAACCTTATAAGATATACATAATTTTCAAATTTTTAATTTAAAAAAAGAAGTTAAAAAGGTAAATTTTATGTGTAATTGAAAATAATTATTTATATTTAATATCTATGAACAATATATAGTAATTTGGATAAATAAAATAATGAATATAATATATTCAAATTTTTAAGATGACAAGTGTAAAGGTTAAATTGCCTACATGACTAAGACCTACAACTCTTATATTTTTTTCTCATCATACATCTCATGTAGTGAGTTTTTAAGATGCCTCGTACAAATCCAATGGACTATATTAATCAGTCTAGTATAACTTGTATGTTCATTTAACGTCTGCCATAAAGAATCATCTTAATTAAAAGAGATGTAAGTGTGAGTGTCAGACAACCTTTTTGTGTTAGCTTTTTTGTTTTAGTTATATACCCTAATATTCTTGTTATTCATTCAATATATTCACTTTGTCATCCATGAGAGGGGCCAAATATTAAGATGTAAGGACTTGAGTGAAATTATAAAGGACTAAAATAAAATTTTCAAATTTAAGGGGGGGGGGGGGGGTCATGGCCCCCTTATGCCACCACTTACATCCGCTCCTGAGACTAACTAAATACAAATGGTACTAAATGGGGTCATTCATGACTTGAACATAAAATCTATCCCAAGTTCAAGAGAAGCCTACAACTTTTTTTTTTTTTAAGAACTACATGCGATCACTTAATGTTTGTTCTCATTTATGTGAGCTCGCATGTCTACAACTTAACTATTTAATTTCACATAAACAACGCTTGAAATAGTTTGAAAATAATATTTCGTCTAGCGGCTTAAAAGCATAATATTTGAATTTTAGGGGATCCTTTTAAGTAGTGTAATTAGAATAAATTAATATATTATTTGGTCGATTTGGATTGAACATTCCTTTTTGCATTTCATAACCGCTCTTTATCCTTTTTTTGACTTAAAACTCATAATCAACGGATTGGTTGGTTAAGAGACTAACAAAATACAAGGTGCATTAAATGCGGTTGTCGTGATTTGAACGACATAAAATATAGCCTACAAGTTAAACTAGCTTGGTACTCAATTTTAATTTCACACATACAACACTTTCAGCAATTTGAAACAACTAGCAGATGCTTTGCGCGTTGCGCGAGGAATTCATACATTGTAGAAAAAGTAAAATGATCATGTCTATACCCACAAAATTGGTGAGTAAAATATGATTAAGCCAAAGCCAAAAGTATAAACTTTTAAATTAAAGTCTGTCATTTTCAGAAAAGTATAACCTTCAACTAAAATATGAACATACAAAATTTACTACAATAATTGCGAAGGAAATTAGTTGGCCTCGCGACTTCATTAACAAAATAAATCGAAAACATGAAAAGTATATGAAAGGAAAAAGACCTAAACTAAAAAGAAAAATTCCAAATGGCCACACTTTTTTGAAACCTCAAAATCATAATAAGCCAATTGATCCCCCTTCCAGTTCCTTCGCCAGCCCATCCTCTATATCTGCATCTCCAATATTTCCCTCTCTTACCCATCCTCCATTGGATCAGTCCAGCACGTACTAAATGAACTGCCCTATTCATCAGAAGTGTTGGGGAAAGTAGTTTTAGCAATGTCTCTCTTGTTTCTTCATTCATTGAGGCATTCAATATTATACGAAAAAACTTTAATTAACCTAATTAGATTAGTTAAAAATTAAAACAATGTATCATTTGGCCATGTCTAATATGTTCTTTTTGAAGGAGCCCTATATTAATTATAATTTCGTTCTTGTTTGTTGCAAGGATACAAATAAACATTTTCTATGAGAAGCTTTGTACACGCCCTTCCAGAAAATCTAATCCAAATAGCAAACTTACCCTTATAAACTGTATCTCTTCCAAATCACAAAATATCAAATTTACCCAATTTAAACACAATCGCTTCGGATAAATTTGATAATTTATTAATTTACGTGGATATGTTTTGAGTTGTGAAGGGCAAATGAATATTTGCAGTTCGGAAGGATTAATTGATGGAAATAAGCATGTTCTTTTTCCGTAATAATAAATGTAAATTAACTAAATTACCTGTTGCTCAATCATAACTCATTGATTCAACCTGATCAATATCGCGTGCGACTATATTTTTCCTCTTCCTTCTTGATATCATTTTGCTCTAGAAAATAGTATATCATGAATAATCAGTGTAAGTTAAAGCCATATATTAATTGTACTTATTCAATTTGTATTACCATGGAAGCCAACACATTTAATTGTTTCCAAAAAAAACATAGTGTTTTATTTAGGTTTATTCCCAGAGACTTCTAATAAGATTTGACTATTTGTTATTATATAATATCTTTTTAATCCAAATGAAATCAAACGTGGAAGCAAAATCCATGTACTCCATTATGTACAAATGGTTACCAAATAGAATAAGCACATTCTATATACCTCTCATCTTAAATCCTACAAAAAGTATATAATTAATAAATAAAATAAACAAAATAAATTAAATAAATTGTGAAAAAATATGAATTTATGATTTTGACCTCAAAAGTCGAAACGAACTGCCTAATTGCATCTGCAGTTCCTTGAAACCAACAATTTCCATATTCACCAGGTCTCCGAATCCCTAAAAAGTAAAAAGATACCCAAAATACTAAAATAGTCAAGATGAAGAAACACCTCATCGAATCCATCTCTGAAAATTAAACATATTTCTCTCACAGTGCTTACTTCATAGCTTCGCACATTTTCATCTAAGACCTTGATATATTTACGTGAACTATTTCTGCGACACCCATCCACATGCTTTTCATATTTATTCTAGAGTGCAGGTACTGCTATAGCAAAAAATAGTTCCTGCAATGCATCAGATTAAACAACATCAGTGTTTCAATGCAAAACAGACATGCTTTAAGAAAATAAATGTGAATTTGAAACTGGCCAAAGAAAGGCCATAACTTATGAAGCACCAAAGAGTTAATTGAATTAAACATAATATACGAAATAAAAAAAGAAAGAAAAATCATCCATAAATGGTATTAAAAAAACTAACCTGAAAAAAGAAGCAATAACATGGATTGGCCTTTATCCATTTTCACATCAATGATAAGACTAATTAATTACTAAATGTGATGTGAAAATGGCTTAATTAGTAGCTGCTTTAATACCGGATTAATTGCATTACAGTAAAAAATAAAAGAATGGCTGAACAAATTCCTAGAATCATGCAGCTATATTTATAAATATTACTCTAATTGAATTTGTTTTCTACTTCCATCAAATTTTACCATCATATGTGATTTTTAATCAGTCTTAGAATGTCAAGTGCTTCATAATTATTTCTTAATTTAGTATCAGTTCTCAAGATAAAAAGATTTCTAACCAACTGAAATTAAGGAACTCACAAATTAATCCATCAGTTATATCACTTGTACTTTATTAATTGTCTTCCAAACTTTTAGTTATTGTAGGAAAAATGATTAAAACTGAATTTCAATTCACCAGATAATTGATATCAAACATCAACAAAGAAAACAGTTCGATTAAATTAGTACCTTTTGCGCCCCCTATTATTTGATGAATCAGTCTTTTGCGACAAAAGGCCTATAACTAACTGCAAGAAAGAGGATTATGTTAAGGTTTGAAAAAAGAAGCTGGTGAGAGAGAATATTCAATGATTGGAGAGATCAAAGATAGATTATATTTACGATTCTCACCACTCAACAATTGATCGAACATGTGTAGTGCTTCTTGCAATGAGAAATTTCTCTCTTTCCTTTGTTGAATCGAATTTGCCATGGGTAAAGCCGGTACTGAGAATTGAGAGATGAAGACCAACGAATCAAGGATGGAGCTCTTGGAGCCGCGATAGAGAGCAGAATCATTGCTGTTTTTGCTTATTGTGTGTGTGTGTGTGTGTATGAGAGAGAGAGAGAGAGAGAGAGAGAGAGAGAGAGAGAGAGAGAGACGAAGAGGCTGGAGAGAGAGCGAGAGGGGAGAAGATGGCTGGAGAGGCGCGGAGAGAGAGAGAGAGAGAGGAGGGTCGGTGTGAGAGAGACAACGAAGGCGGAGAGTCCAAAGAAAGAAGGCTGAAAAAATAAATAAATAAGCGGAGAAAGTTATGGACCATTCGATTTTTGATCCTACGGATGATATTAAAGGGCGACGTGGATTATTCTGGTAAGGGGGGGACCGCCGGGATTAAGATATACTAGCAAGCACCTCGCGCGTTGCGCGAAATTTATATAACACTGCTTTACAAAAGAAAAATAATAAAATAGCAAAAAAATATTCCAACATTTTTTAATGGATATAAAAAGTGTATAAGTATGTAAAATGAAGTAATACAAATGAAAATAAAAGAAATCTCCATACCGCAAAATCAAGGCCTTTCAGTCTGAGCATGAAATAATCACACTAAATATTACAATTTTGCAAGAAAAATGAGAATTCAGGTATCAAAGTGTGAAACAACACAGTGCAAATTCTAGCATATTAAAGATTCAATCTTTCCACCAAATAGAAATTTAACCCCAAAAATTCCTTACAAAAATATTAAATAAAATTCTCATTTTATACAACTAAATTAAAAATCCCACCGTTTTTTAACATGAAAAAGGAAGATCGATTGATTAATATCTGGACGCACTTGCAACATGAATTTCAATTTCATTTTCATCGGCGCACTTTTCGTTTCCCCTTCTTCATCTCCCACCTTTCAAAATAAAATAAATAATAAATAAATTCAATTTTTCATAGATGACCCCTCAATTTCTAAATACTTAAAATGACCTGATTTTTCAACTTAAAAATTCCTCATTTTTAATCTGAAAAAGGATCTCAAACTCCAAACCAAATCATTGAGAGAAATAAGTTGAAAGCCAAGTTAATATTTAACATTTTTTAAATAATGGAAAACTTGGCATAAATAAAATTTCGTAATAACGTAATTTTCATTAACATAATAATTATTGTTTACCCAAATGGAGGCCCATCTAAGTCCGCCTTCAGATGAAGAATCATAACCAGCTTTGATTTTCAAGTGTTTATCGATTTTTTGCTTGTAAACCGCATTCCAATAGTTTGTGTCAAAGTGATACATATAACTGAAACAAAAAAAATTATTAAAATAAATACATCAATAATATCAAATAAAAAAGACAGAGCATTTGTAGGCATCGAAATATTTGGTATAAACATCATTTCTTTATCGTATCACAAAAATAAATAAATAAATAAATAAATAGAAGTTAAAATTTTCAAAACCCCCCTACATTTTCTCAAATTTATAAAAAAACCGTAAACTTTTGGAATATTAAGAAAACACTACTATTACCTTTCCAGTTTCCAAAATAACTCCAACCATTAAAGAAGTTTTCCAAAAGATAGGGTCTTTTTCATAAATACCAGATATATACATTTTTTATATGATTTTGCAATTTATTCCTTCAAAGTTTAATAAATTCATTTCACGAAATAATTACCTTGTAGCAATATCTCAAATTAAGATCGTTATTTGTAAACATGGCGGTACCAACTCCATCCAAAATAGTAGACCTCACAATTTCATTCAAAGCTAAAATCTTTTTTTGTTCTGTTTCCTCATTTATTACCGACTCTTCCAGTGAGATTTCTCCAAGTGGAAATTTCACCGTTGCTCTTGGCTAGCTGGGTTTAGTTTAGTTTTGATTTATTGATTTTTAAGAGAATTACCAAGCCGATTGAAGGTACCAAAGAAGAGAATTCGAATTTTATAATGGGTCTCCTAAATTGGTTATCATTGCAACCTCTCCTGCTTGCTCCTGATGAAATAAAATAATAATATTAATTAAGAAATTAATTTAGAAGATTAACTTAAAATTGTATATATAGAAAGTATTTAATTTATCTGACTCTAATAATATAGAAGTACTTGTTACTAATTGAACTGAATTTCCTTATTTTTGTTTGATTTTTCATGAAAAAGGCAAGAATTTTACGCACCTTAAAAAAATGGTACTTAAATGAGGAGATTAGCCAAATTAAGACATGTAAGAATCTAGTGGTTAGATTTGTAAGTGCATAAAAAAGACAAAGAATCTCTTGAAGAGCCTATATGAAAAAAATCTGGAATTCTAATCTCACCATGCTGAAACTAACCCAATTAATTCGATCACTCCGTTGTTCCAAATCCAATCCAAATTCTCAAAATTGATGCAAAATTGACCCAAATTAACCACATTAAAGACATAATCACAGTCACAAAGAACAAAATTCAGAAAGAATTAACTACCTTAACGTCATGAGTGGCTCCCAACTGAACGAAGCGACCCACATCCACGGATCCATTCAGAAGCGCACTCCTCGACTCCACATCGTAAAATACCTTGAAATGCTTAGCAATAAACCCGATCTGGGGCAGACCGAGCTGCCCCTTCCGATCGCACTGACATGACAGCTTCAGCTTGGAGAGCCCGTCGGCCATCTTGCAGGACAGTTTGTGCAGGAATAGATTGCTCTCGCTGTCGGACTCGGTTGTGGCACTGATTTGAGGCCGCCAGAGAAACGGCGAAGCCACTGGCGGACAACAGGGCGGAATGTAAAAGGAGGAGGGAGAGAGCGAGAGAGAGAATGAGAAAGAAGCTCTCAGAAGCTCTCACGTGAGAGTGGGGGAGAGAAAGATATGGAAAAGTCGGACAGGGATTCCGAAGAAAAGAAAAGATTGAGAGAAAAATGACCGTACGATTTTTATACAAAGGTCATCATTAAAGAATTAAAGAGATTGGCGTGGAGCATTCTAGTAAAGGGGCCGTCAGGATTAAGATACAATAAATCTCATCCATCCAAAATTGATCAAGCGGTCCATATTTAGTAGACACGGTGTATGGTTGGCTGTAGAGAAAAATTTCCAGCTTTAAGTCCTATTAATAATATATACTATAACATAATTTCAAGCCAATATATCATTAAACATGCCATGTATGAAATGTGAAATTTACACATTCTTCATTTCACATTTCATACATTGCAAAAAGATGAATGGTTTCAAATAGTTTACAGCGTGTTTAAAGATATATTACATTTTGATTTTGATTTGAAGAATAAAAATATATTTTAAATATTTTATTAATATGCATTGTGTTATCATGAACTGTACAATAATTAATACATCTTATACATCAGAACTCAATGACAAAAATAGTCAACCAAAGTAATGTTTTTGGGAGAAACCATTTTCATGGCAACAAGCAACCATTCTATATGAACAAAATTATAATTCAAATATACCTCCTAATAATAAAAAATGAATGAAATTAACCAATTAAATCGCTAAAGAAAACAATAAATTAACCAATTGATATTCCAAATATTTCTTAAACAAACCAACCACTAATGGGTAAGATCAACAAATCAATCCCTTGAAACAATAAACCCCTAAAACAAACCAACCAATCAAAATTACCGGAAAAACCATCATTCCAACCAAAAACGGCCAACCCACCACAAAAACCCCAACAAAAATGACCAAAATAAACGGAAAAAACGCCCTAATAACTGCCATTTTATCGACCCATTTACCTTCCCACAATATAAACATCCCCAAATTTACCACGTTCCACTCGACCGACCCATTGTACGCAAGCCTATTGAGACAATTGGCCACAAAAGAGTGACAATTGCACGTAAATAAATTGTAGAATTTGTGTTGGAAATTCCGCATGCTTGTGTTTAATACTTCATCCCATGATAAAGCCATACCATAGTCGGAATGCCGGTACGATACGGTACAAGAATGGGTCCCCATATTTGTCGGAAAGCAACACTATTTTCAATAATAATAATAATAATAATAATAATAATAATTAAATCATTTTAAAAAAGGAAACAAATCAAATCAGAGGTTAACAAAAATGCTACACAACATGACAATGGCAATATGACACATTCTAAAATACAAATATTATAACTAAATACAGTAATTTAAAGAAGTATTATGTGCCTACAGATTATGTCCTATTGTCTTTTTTTTTTTTTTGACAATAGCCCGTAGGCATATACAACACACGCGTGCGCACACACTGAGAGGCCCCATCTAATACTATGGGCATGTTTGATTTAATGTATTATGAGGGATTGCAAACTTGAATACAGTATCTTATCTAAAATCCATTGTTTGACTTAGCATAATACTGTATTTTGAAGATTAAAATCCTGCAAAGTGTTATACCGAATGAAATACGGTATAACAACTTTACAGTCTCTCTCTCTCTCTCTCTCTCTCTCTCTCTCTCTCTCTCAGCCCAATTTCACGCCAATTTTCCCCCTTCCATTTTTCTTCACTGCCATTTCTTCTCTTCCCACCTCTCTTTCTCGTAGACCTCATTTGTCCTCATCAGAATACGCATCTCAAATGCCATCGAGACGAGAGGCTGTCATATACATCTCTATTGCAATACCTTCCATCTCTCTCGCTCCTAGACAAGCTCGGCTGAAATGTATTCTTCAGAGAAATCGAATGATAGATCTAGAAAAAAAAAACCATTTCTCAATGGAATTGCAAATACGAAATTTTATCCCAGTTCTATGGCGATGGGTTCTCCACTCGCGTGCCTCCCACTTTGATGACATAATGGAACGTCAAGTAACATTCCTCTTCATTTCGACGAATTTCCATCAATTAATCCTCCTGTTTTTTCTATTAGGCCTCAATTAAGGCTGAATTTAGCCTCAATTGTTCAAGTAGAAACCAATTGAGATTTATTAATCTACTCATATTACTCTCTTGAAGGAATGCCATATTGATCCAATATTTGTGATGTAAATCAGAAGTTATGAGTGATAATTCGGCCCATCAATCAGCTAAAGATCACATTTTTAGAGGTTTGCTTGGAATTCTCATGCTTTAAATAATTGAACACTCAAAAATAATGGCTAGAATGCATAAACAGGCCAAATAATTTAACATTTGGAAGATACTAATTCTCATGCTTTTAAAAGGAATTATTTGAGCAAGCGAACTACGATTCAACTCTTGTTCTTCTCTATGGATAAATCGGTCAACAGGCCAAATTACGGATTGAAGGTACTTCAACACGGTGCTCTTATGTCGAAAAAACCTCAGCCAACTGACGATCAACTTGCAAGGAATGCTAGAGTTCTTAAGTTATAGGATTGATTAGGCTTATCTTGTGTTTTCCTAATTTATTCTTTGAGCATTATAATCCTTGTAATGAATTTTAACATTTTCAATTAAATATGGGCCTACAAGGATTTCAAAGCGTAAAATACATCATATTTTAATTGTTCCTCAATTAATTATTCATTTTGAGAAATATGACTATACAAAATCAATTTGTTTTATTTCTTTGTATTTAAATTCTTATTTTTTTTCTTTATTTAATATTTTGTACCAAATTATGGTACATATTTATTTTGTTTAAATAATTTTATGTATAATGTGAGATTTATAAATTATAAGATAAATTTAATTATACAAAATATTTTCTAAAATTTGGTATACAATTTTATATAAAATACTTCATTATCATGAAATAACTAACTTGTTACTTCTTTACATGATTTAAATTACACCTGATCAAACAACTCACATGTATTGTTAAAATAATGTATTAGCATGTTGATGTATTTGAGATAGACATGAAACTTGAAATACCTCAAATCAAACATATCCTATATGAAAACATCTCTACAATCCTGCTATACAAACACACACACACACACACTCACACACTGAGAGGCCACATCTAATATTATCTGTTAAAATCCTGCTATACAATAGACGCACACACACTCACACACTGAGGGGGCACATCTAATACTATCTGAAAACCTCTCTAAAATCCCGCTGTATGCGGAATTCGATCCCCTCACCTATGGAAAGTGACACTAGCAACATAACCACTAGGCTATCCTAGTGATGGTCATTATGTCCTATTGTCATCATGCTTTATTATAATGCAGCATAGCATTTTTGTAATATATTACCTCAATAAGAAAGCCATACGAGAAAATTTCCATACTTAAAAATATGAAATTTTCATTTTTTTGAATTTTTTTCATTAATATGCTGTTTAAATGGGTGAATATACCTTTTTTCTATCGAGAGGGAGATATCTCGCGACAGCACCAAACGCAAAATTGTCAACACTTACAAGATTCGACCCCGCGAAATCCAACATGGTTCCGTCCTCACAGCAGATCCCCACATGGCCGATGAGAGGGGCCAACCACGAGACGACTGGCAGCGGGGTCCACACTATGCAGCACGGGAACTTCGACCTTTTCAGATCGATCGGTTCAAGCGGCCATGGTGAGGAAGGAGAGGAGGTGGTGGAAGGGTTTTGTTCTAGGTCTGTTGGGAGGTGATTGAGTTCTTTTGGGAGATGGAGATGGAGTTTTGGAGACATTTAGTTTAGAGGAGCTTTTTGGGAGATTGAAGTTTGTGATGAAATAAAGCTTTTTTTTTTTGAGGATTTCTCTTCTGAAATTGCTAATCGATCACTTCAGGAGAAACAAAAGTATAAAAAAGTAGTAAGAAGGCTTTGTTTGATTATGATAAAGAGGTAACAGAACTAACGACAATTGGGTATAGATATAAGAGCTGGAGCTGGAAAAGACAACCTCAATTGCAAATCAATTCGAAAAGATGAGAATTGATGAAAGATCACACATCACTGTTCCCACTTCATTTTTCGAAATGCATATTGCATACATCACCACCAGCGTTAGCACCACAATCTAAAGCCAAGATACGGAGCGCTTACAAATTGTTCGACGATTGCTTCACCAGAAAGAGAGAAGGAGACGGAGCTGTACGTAATAAATGGTGATGAAATCCGGGAGATGCATGAACCTTGAAAGAAGGTCAACTAATATATCTCCAGTTCTTTGTAACTGGAATATATTTACTGGTCATTCCATTTTATAAGATACTTAATTTTAAAAAATTAAAAAATGATCAAATAAGTTACTTAATTTTTTTGTTCTCTAAAGTTTAATTAACTTAAAAAAATTATTAAATAGATTATTCAATTTTCAATTGTTACTTATAATTTATTTAACTTTAAAAAATGATTAAATAGGTCGCATATGCCATTTTATATAGCCGGGAGATCTCCACTATATTAAACTGGAGAGATACTTGTGAACTGAACTGATCACATGAAAGTCCAACGGATTTCCGACACGTCGCCTACTGCATTATTATTTGTTGTTTAACATAGAAAGGTCTTTAGTTTACGACCGTTGATTTTAATAATACAATAAATCTCAACCGTCCAATTATTTGTTTATATTATGAGGTGTCTCCCCTTCTAGAATGTTCCTCAGTGATTTTCTGTTTCTAGATCCGTGCAGTAATATGTGTGGTATATCACTGCAGATAATCAATTCCATTGGGCTATTTATTCATCCGGCCCATTATTTAACGTACCTTTCAGGCCGTATAAAAGTCTACTATTGAGGCCCACCTCAGTTTCATGCGTATACTCTTCGTAAACTTCAATTTCACATATAAACCCACAGAAATAATTTAATTACTCATACAAAAAAATAACTATTTCCTTCCATCCATGGCTGCTTCACTCTCCTCCTCACTTTTCCTTCCAAAACTACCCTTCCTCTCTCCAAACCCTAACCCTAACCCTAACTTCCCCTCCAAACGAAACCTAATCTCTCTTCCGCCCCTCTCCGCCTCCGCCTCGCCGTTCCGCAACGGATCTCCGCCGGAGACCGACTGCCCGGTGCCGCTGGAGCAGCAGCCTGTAAACGAGTACCAATCCTTGGTCTCGTCTCTGCCCTTCGCTTGGGCCGCCTCGGATCTGAACCTCTACGTATCTCGTTTGGTGACGACTGGATTCTCCTTTGCGCTCTTCCTCGGCCTGCCTGTGGTGGCCAAAGGCGATCCGAGGGCTGATGCTGTACATGTACTGCTCGGTGCTTCGTCGGCGGGGCTCCTGGCCGTGACCATTGCTGTCGTCAGGATTTATCTTGGCTGGGCTTATGTTGGAAATCGATTGTTGAGCGCTACTGTAGAGTGTATGCATTGATTTTTTTTTTACTTAATTTGAATAATTCTTTTTAGAATTTAATTTGATTTCAAGCAAAAAGAATTTAATTTGATCTGTGGATGATTCTATTTTCTGATATTTTTGTTTTTATGGTTCAGATGAAGAAACAGGATGGTATGATGGCCAAGTAAGATATTTATATGATTATATCCTCCGTGCATTTTTTTTCTTTCTATTTTTTGCTTTTTTATGTTGAAATTCATTATTTGATGCCTGGAAATTGAATTCATGTTTTGATATTTTTGTGTTCTTTTCATTAATAATTTTCAGACATGGGTGAAAACTCCAGAGGTTTTAGCGCGTGATCGCCTTTTAGGATCATTTACTGTAAGTTTCTTAAAAAAATTCATATAAATTATTATAAAATATTCGTATAAATTATAATTTTTATTGTTATTTTAATCTTTAGGTGAAGCCCATATTAGACAGAGTGAAATTTACATTAGTAGGCTTAGCAGTCTCATTGGTGCTTTGTTTAGTTTTATATGTAAATACTGAAAAACCGAAGGACTTAACTGAGAATTTGAATCAAAATGTGAGTGAAAGAGTTGTAGCTGGAAAGTATAGTGATGAGTCAGCAAGGTCTTTCGAGCCTGATGCATTTTGTGGAGAACCTGATTCGTCTTGATTTTATTTTTAATGTAATTGTGATGTAAATTTGTATAATTAGTTCTTGAAATGATGCAACTGTACATAAATTTATAGGAATATATATTTTTATTATTAAACAAAGAATGAAAGAATATGTGAAAATGAAGTATTTTACAGATGAATGTACATCATTTCTGATGAAAAAATAGTAATTCATATGAATATTTATAAAACTCCAAAAAAAATATATTATTTTTCCATAATACAAATAATAATATTAAAACAAAAGAAGTGAATGAAAAAAAATGTAAGAATATGCCTAAATAAATTGAGATGATTAGACAACATTTTTGGATTAATGTCTTACAAATAATGGCCAAATTAGAAAGAATTTATGGAAAATAAATTAAAAAAAGTTCCATATGAAAAAAAGATTATTCTTCCACCTCGGTGTCAAAAACAAAACTATGAAATGTCATAGTTAGGTCCCTGATACACAAAAAAAACTCTAATTAGATACAATTAATTCATTATACAATTTTAACCTAATTAAGCATGTTTTAGTTTAATTTAAATAAATCAATTAATTAATTAACCTGAGATTTTGCACAGTCATATTTCTTAAAAGAGATGGATGTTTTAAAACATGAGCTTTCCATTCATCTCTGTTTATTCTTCCGTCTCTATCTAAATCTGCCTCTTCAAATGTCTAAAATATTATCAAAATATATACTGATATATTACGAAAATTAATAATGTGTATTAATGAAAATAATAGTTAGAAAAATAATGGTATATTCTGAAAGATATTTAATACCTTGTCAATTATTTTATGAAGAATTTCTGCTGATAATTCCAAATTTGAAGTTTGAATGCACGCTATTAACATATGTTCAACCTAAATATCATAAGTTATATGATTATTAACTTATGAATTGCATATTTACATAAATATATTCAGAAAAAAAGTATGTGCATGATTTAATAAGTTACTCTCACAAACCTCTTCACGCTCAATATATCCGGTTTTCCTCAAATCATACATGCGAAATAGAACTAACAAATTATTTTAAATAATCAGAAAATGCGTCAAATAAAATAATTTAATTTGATTCTGTATTTTTATATACTCACAATCGATTTTATCATCTACAGATGCATTTGGATGAAAAATAGTAAGCGATCTTACAAATTCGTCAAACTCAATAATGTGATTCCTTTTTTGATCAAAAAGGTCAAAAACCTACAAATTGAAATTGAATGGTTAATTTCATAATATATTTTATAATGATAATTATGCGCATAAATTATCCAAAAAATAAATAATATTCATATTTACTTACTCTATCTAGAAAAAGATTTTGGCTTGATGTTGTCATCATAAGTGCCAGCTGTAACTCTTCCTACAAAATCGCAAAATAAATTAAAAAAATATTATTATATATTATGATTATAATAAAACAATATAAATACCTTATGAATAAAACCATCGTCAGAAGATGAACTCATCTTCTTATACAGTTGATACAACGCCTCCACGTCATTTATCGTAACTTCCCCCAAAAAAATCAAAATTAAATTTCACAAATTCAAAACCAACATCTACTAATTTTGGAAAAAAAAAATGGATGCAAAAGAATAATTTATAATACAGCAATTGGAGTCTTCAGAGAGTTTGCGGAGCTGGCGATACGTGAGCTTACGTGGCGCAGTTCTGACAAGTGGGACCCAATTGAAGAACTGAGAGACCGAATAAATCAGCGATTCTGCTATTATTATCACTGGTATGCAAGCTGTGCATAAACACTCCACAATGTTCAGTGAGCTTGATGTCTTCAAAAAAAAGGAAATTTGAGAATGAAACATAATAGAAAGTATTTGAGAATAAAAACAGGGTTGTAATTTGAGAAGTAATTTTGATTGAATTAGAATACGAGAGAGCTTGTGGAGCGACGAGAATCCATGTTCTTGCTCCAAAAACCATCTGAGAAACAGAAACGAAGATTTTTTTTTTTCTCTCTTTCTTCTTTCTATGTCGTTTGTTTCTTCAGCTTCGTGGTCTGCTCATTCATTCAGGCTTCCGTCTTGGTTTTGATTTGATCTGTGAACTACACGTCACTTCTCTTTTTGCTTCTCGTTTTTGATGACTTCATATTTTAATGGGCCTTGAGTTTGGTCCGGCATATATTAGGCCTTTTCTTTTCTTTTTTCGGCCTTAGTATGTAATTCAGATAGATAAGCATATTATTATTATTATTATTATTATTATTATTATTAATGCATTCTCTTGCTTGAGATATAAGACCTCGAGAATCAAATTTTATATGTATCAATTAAGCAAGTCAAGTTTAAATAATTTCTCTTTCTTACAAAACATACTTCACACTTGAGGAAATTAAAACAAAATAACCTATTTTGCTTAATAATACATGTATATTGCACCACTATTTACTAAACATGCACAGTACATGTGTCCATATGGTGAAAAAAATTATGAATTTGGGTATGATGTGAAAGAGTGAGAAGCAAAATACTTGTTAAATCAGGCGTCTGCAATGTGTGTGCAAATAGAGAGCGTTATTATTAAGAAAAATGCAATTTATGCAAGCGAGTTATCAGCCATGATCGAAACTTCCAACTCTTAGGGTGTGTCTACTTAACGATAATATAAGATTATCAAGATAATCATGTTCCTTAGAATGTTATTTCTTGAAATCACATTACCGGTCTCATGATAATATTATTATTTACTTACAATTTTGATTCCTTGAAAAGTTGTATTTCCAAATTAATGAAGAAATGAATAAAAAAGTTATTTGATTTCCATGGGAATGTAACATTATATCACCAATTATGGTAGGAATAGTTTTTTTCACAAATATGACAACATAGCTTTCCCATGGGAATGTGAGATTATCACTACATAGAATTCCCTTGCTATAATAAACATGGTACGTGATTCCAATGTTTCAACTTTCCTAGGAATGTCTCACATTACCGCAAAGTAAACACATCCCAAAAAGCGAAAATCTGTAACTTATTTTTAATGTGAATATTTTTAGAATGTTGCAAATAGTATTTAGCGGTCTGTAACGTCTTAGATATTTTTTGTAGCGAATAGCAATCAACGGACGATATAGCGGAAGCTACACTTTGTAGCGGGTAAATTCATAAGTAGCAAAATATGACGAAATACAATCATCAAAATACAAATATACATAAAACAAATTTCCAATAAAAATATGTCAAGATGATAGCAAAGTATTAGGAAAAAAAACATGTTCAATATCCAAATCTACAAGAAAACTTGTTTTCATTGACGATATAAATCTGTCACTGAAAGTCCAAAAAACAGTCACTGAGGGGTTTTGGTAACGGTTAATGTTGTTGTTCTCAGTTTGATGATATTTAAAACTATTCCGAGCTACTAATATATTTGTGTGAGAATGTCTTGAGCAAGATAGTCGCACGATCAAATTCTCGGAAATGTCTCGGTCGCATCCTGCCTATCTCAGAAGAATAAGAAGTCGTCACACATGCAAAGGATTTCAAGAGAGTATCTCAAGGCGTGGGAGCAAGCTTCTTAGTTCTTCGTGTGTGTTTATTCTTTTCGGTGAGCAACTTAATTCTTATTAAAAGGGGAGTATAATCTGCAATTTGCCAATTCTGGCCAGTTCCGTTGTCAACGGAAGTGGTCCGTTCCCAACGGACCACTGTGTTGGCAACGGAATCCTCCGTTGAGCTAACTTTTGTTCTGTCATTTGTTTTGGCTGAAATTGTATACAGTCCGTTGGCAACGAAACTATTCCGTTGGCAACAGAAGAAATTTAGCCGTTTGGTTCTTCCTTGATTGCCTTCTGTTTTTATCAGTCCGTTGGCAACGGACAAGGCCCGTTGTCAACGAAACTGCACAGTTTTTCTTTTCTAGGGCTTCTCCCTTCCTCCTTTAAAAAGGGGGCGCTGCCTCTCTCAGAAGAAATCACGAATTCTACATACAAAAAACAAAAATACTCTTTTCTTAATACTGTTAAATTGCTCTAAATCTTAAAGTGAGATTAGTGGAGTTTTGAGCGTGTTGCTCGTTGGTTTGTTGAAGTTCAAGAGATCGAGTTTGTAAGTTATTGTTCCATCGGCCATCAAGAGGTTGTTGTAAGGCGCCGGTGGTTCGAGGTCTTGTACGATCTTGTTTGTTAGTGATAAACGGATCCGCAAGGCAAGTCCCGGAGAGTAGGCAACTCGTGAACGCGGTAAGGACCGCTAGTGAGTAAACGGGTGGTTAAGGCTTACGCAACCACCTCGCCGAACTCCGTCATCAGATCGTGTGTTCGGTATCTCTTTACTTTTTATATTTACTTTAATTTATTATTTATTTAACTTTCTTTATTAATTAGTATTCAAACAACCATCAACAAAAGTCTAAAAACAATAAAAATATAAAACCCTAAAAATACAAATATTCACGTTTCCGCACTTTAGGCCTTTTAAACCCCCCCTATAGGCCTCCATCGTACAACAATTGGTACCGGAGCAGGAATATAGATCGTTTCAAATTCCAATTTGAAATAACGTGTATTCGATTTATGGCGACCCCTCCGATCAACCGTCTTCAAATCGCGTACCCCGACAAACTCGACGGCAAGAACTGGAACGTCTGGAAAGGATGCATGATGAACGCGTTTGATCTTCACGGTCTTCGAAAGGTAGTGGAAAATGGTTTTACTGTAGATTTTGTAACAAATAGTACCACAACCTATACCGAAGACACTAAAACAAATAAGATACTTGACATAATGACACATAATCTCATTCTCACAAATATGTTAAACACTTTTTTTGTAATAATAGATGGTTGTAAGAATTCTAATGAAATGTGGAAAGCTCTCCTAAATAGATTTGAGGGAAATAATCAAATGAAAAAAACCAAATTAATGAGACTGGAACAATAATTTGATAATTTCCGGATGATTGAAGGTGAACCCGTCGAGGATATGTACATTCGTATGTCGCATATCCGAAACGGATTCACCACTTTAGGAGAGAAACTAACCGATGATTGAGTTGTAGGTAAATTAATTAGGGCGATGCCATCGAGTTGGGAAGTACTTCGAGTCTCATTGGAAACCATGCTAGCAACAAAAGATATCGGGCCGGAAGAACTCATCAACTACTTCTGTAACTTCGAAACCCGAGTGAGGCAAATGGGAACCGACTCCCAACCCAAAACGGTGGCTATGCCGGCAACGAGCTTGATTGATGAGGATGATGAAATAGCGTGTTTGGTGCGACAATTTGGTGAATTTCGAGCCAAGGAAAAGCAGTTTAACGACAACCGACGTCGCAACAACCAAAAGACGTACTGCTTCGAGTGCAACAAGAAGGGACACACCATCGACAATTGCTTCACTCTGCATCCCGAGCTCACTCCGTGGAACAAGAAGGATGATGAATGCTTCACTCTGCATCCCGAGCTCGCTCTGTGGAACAAGAAGGATGATGAAAAATATGATGGACGTTCACATGATCGACGCGAGCGACGCGAAAGGCGGTCCGACGATCAACACGACAAAAGACGAGAAAAGAGACACGATGACAGAGGAAAGGATAAAAAAGGGAAGTCGAAAAGTCATTCCGCCAAGGTGACCGTGTGGGGAGACGAGTCAAGCAATTCATCGGATGGTTCCAGTTCGGACTCCGACTCTGAATCGGACATGGCGAATGTCGCATTCATGGCGTATGATGACGTGGACGAAGTGTGCGAAAGGGTGATACAAGAGATGATTCGACTTGGACAACTTCCAGCAAAGACCCGCCATTGGCAACCGAGGGCGAGCACCATCATCTCGACGATGACGACGTCATTGACTTCGACTACACATCTGGCACTACAGATCAAGTATTACGCGCTATGGTCCGTCGCCAAACAAGGGATCTCGCGGCTCTTCATGACAGCCAACAAGAGTTACGCATCCGTCAAGATGAGAGCGATGCACGTTTTGCGGAATTTGTTCGTGAAAATAATCGTATGTATCAAGACCTTCAGCGGATTCAACAAGAGAATTTTCAAACCCTACTCTCCGCTTTTAATGGCCGCTACGCACCCGGTTCCTCTTCCTCCAACCCTAACCCCTCCGACTTTGGCGGACCGGCCGAGTAACCCGTGACCATTCTCCTCTCTATCCTAAACACTAGTTGTGTTTTTCTCTCTCCTTTTCGTTCATGATTTTTTTCTTACTATTATGTTATATTCTCATGAATTTGTGGTTTGTATTTTGCGTATTTGTAGTTCTTATTTTCCTTTATTTTGAAATTGTGATGTAATGTATTAGTTGGTTGAACTTCTTTAAAACACAAATTTCGTTAAAATTCATGTGTGCATGTGGTTCTAATTATTTCTTTTAACAAAAATAAATAAACAAATAAATAAATACAATCAAAATAAATTTCATGGGTTATTAGCTTAAGGGGGAGCACACATAGAGGGGGAGTTCGTGCCTCTCGATCGTGTTACCTTTTGCATGTTTTTGAAAAAGGGGAGAATGATTTTAAACTTGCCAATTTATCGGAATAGTTTTGAAAATCATCAAAAGGGGGAGTTTGTTGTCCTCAGTTTGATGATATTTAAAACTATTCCGAGCTATTAATATATTTGTGTGAGAATGTCTTGAGCTAGATAGTCGCACGATCAAGTTCTCGGAAATGTTTCGGTCGCATCCTGCCTATCTCAGAAGAATAAGAAGTCGTCACGCATGCAAAAGATTTCAAGAGAGTATCTCAAGGCGTGGGAGCAAGCTTCTTAGTTCTTCGTGTGTGTTTATTCTTTTCGGTGAGCAACTTAATTCTTATTAAAAGGGGAGTATAATCTGCAATTTGCCAATTCTGGCCAGTTCCGTTGTCAACGGAAGTGGTCCGTTCCCAACGGACCACTGTGTTGGCAACGGAATCCTCCGTTGAGCAAACTTTCGTTTTGTCATTTGTTTTGGCTGAAATTGTATACAGTCCGTTGGCAACGGAACTATTCCGTTGGCAACGGAACTGCAGGAATTTAGCCGTTTGGTTTGAAATCTTCCTTGATTGACTTCTGTTTTTATCAGTCCGTTGGCAACGGACAATGCCCGTTGTCAACGGAACTGCGCAGTTTTCCTTTTCTAGGGTTGTTCCCTTCCTCCTTTAAAAAGGGGGAGCCGCCTCTCTCAGAAGAAATCACGAATTCTACATACAAAAGCAGAAATACTCTTTTCTTAATACTGTTAAATTGCTCTAAATCTTAAAGTGAGATTAGTGGAGTTTTGAGCGTGTTGCTCGTTGGTTTGTTGAAGTTCAAGAGATCGAGTTTGTAAGTTATTGTTCCACCGGCCGTCAAGAGGTTGTTGTAAGGCGCCGGTGGTTCGAGGTCTTGTACGATCTTGTTTGTTAGTGATAAACGGAGCCGCAAGGCAAGTCCCGGAGAGTAGGCAACTCATGAATGCGGTAAGGACCTCTAGTGAGTAAACGGGTGGTTAAGGCTTACGCAACCACCTCGCCGAACTCCGTCATCAGATCGTGTGTTCGGTATCTCTTTACTTTTTATATTTACTTTAATTTCTTATTTATTTACCTTTCTTTATTAATTAGTATTCAAACAACCATCAACAAAAGTCTAAAAATAATAAAAATATAAAACCCTAAAAATAAAAATATTCACGTTTCCGCACTTTAGGCCTTTTAAACCCCCCCTATAGGCCTCCATCGTACAACAACCGTCACCAATCAGCTCTCACAGAAAGCTCAGTCAGTAAAGAGGGGCTTTATATGACGGTGCGCAAAGTTTTTGGTGACAATATGTTTGTATCGCCACTGCTCTATCTTTCGGTGACAACAAAATCATACCGTCATTAAAAAGAGAGCAGACCAACCGTGACGGTAACTATCACTGAAGTGCATCCAGAATTCCTGATAGGGTATTTTATATAGACAATTACCGTTTAGCTTGTATCTTACTTTATGCACTTCTATTAGTTATTTAAGTACTTTACTTATGTTTTAATCAAGAATCAAGGGCTAGAGTTCACTTGTATTTCAGAAAAATAGTGCAAAATAATGGAAAATAACATATTTTGGAGCATGTTGGAGCAGGAGACGACTTGGCATAGTGTGACAATCTCACGGGAGGAAGAACGACGGTTCCAGCATCCATTCCCGCACCCTGGAGACCTCAAACCCGCACCCGCGCTACCCTCATCCGCGCGCGCGAGTCGGAGTTGTGAACCTGCTGACAACTGTTCAGTATTTTGGGCATAACTCATTCTCTGGAGCTCAGACCAGGACAAGTGAATATGCATTGGAAAGCTAAGAGAAAGACCCACATGTAGAAGGCCCAGAGAGCTAATTCGGATTTGAAGACCATACAATTTGCAGATCTTCACAGCTAGTAATTTAAGGAAACAACACTGTGCACAAGGAAGCTTCTCTCCACCGCCTTTGTAGATTTGGCAAGATCAAAGATGGAAACAATCTAGGGCCATGCAAGAAATAATTAATGGAAAGATCTTTTCTTGGCCCCGAAGATTTGTCATGTTTACGAGGGGTCGCTTGGCCTATATAAGGAGACTCCCATTAAAAGAGCAAATCAGCCAAGCCAAGCCACCATAACTAACTCCACATCAAATAAGAGAAGGCAGGTTGCAGCGGCGAGGCATGAAATAAGAGAAGGCAGGCTCCTGCGATGAGGCTCTGCCTCGCTGCTGTCGCAAATTAGTTAGTTAGGAGGTTTATTCCAAGGCAGAAGGGGGTTGCGGCTCAACACAGGAAGTTTGACTACATCTAGATAAGGGTGTATTATTATTCTCTATTTTAGATGTGTTTAGATTTCTTATTGTCATTGTGTATCTTTATGTGCTGTAAGTTACCCGGGTTAGATATTAGTAGTCTAGTAAATTTTGATTCAGTTTATTATTCTCCATCTTGTTTGTTATATTCTTTGCTGTTATATTGTTTGTGTATTTTAACTCTTACTTTGAGTGTGTAGTGCGCACAATTTTAGTTACTTAGGCAAGTAGGCGAAATATCGAGAGGAAAAGCCAAAAGCCGGACCCGCGGACAAGACTTAGACCGACGAGGTATGACAATAGTCCGGACATTTTAGGGGAGCAAGGAATGTCACAGAGCCCAAAGGGTTCGCACCTTGATCGGACAATTACCCGGGGATGCGAATACTGCGATTCACTGCGACAGCCGGATTCGCGATATAAGGGTGGATCCCCACAAGCAGAGACCAACAACAAGGCGAATCTTACGGGTTTCCGACTCTGGAGGACAAGTGATAGCGGCCGCCGCGCAGAAGATTAGGTGAGAGCCTTCTGCGTCACGATAAGAAAGACGGCGATTCGTGAGGAACCAACAAACCGATTAAGTGGATCTACGGTGAAACCGTCAAGCCCTTGAACCCTTCTCGCCAGACCTCTCCATCGCACTTCATCCAGCGCACATGAGGACAGGGCGTGCACGGATCATGATCACTTTTTATCTTTCTTTCTTTCATTCATTCAACCACAATATTATTCTAATTTGACTCATCGCAACTATCTCTGAGTTCAATACAGGCCTCCATGTGGATAGACACCCCAACTTACTACAATACAAAATCGTGAGAGCAACCGTGCAAGTAAACTGAGATATATAAATATCGAATTGGGACCTGATTTAATCTATATACACCCAGCACATCAGCAATTCTTTCAGGATTTTTTTTAAGCTTCTGTTGTAGTTTAATTTAAGTCATTTCTTAAAAGAGGCGGATGTTTTAAAACAAGAACTTTCCATTCGTCTTTGTTTATTCTTCCGTCTCCATCTAAATCCGCCTCTTCAAATGTCAAAAATAGCATTTTGAACAATAAAATGGTATATTGTGAAAATTAATAATGTGTGTTAATGAAAATAATAATTGGAAAAATAATGGTATGTTTTGAATGATATAATACCTTGTCAATTATTTTTTGAAGAATTTCTTTTGATAATACCAAATTTGAAGTTTGAATGCTAGCTATTAACATGTGTTTAACCTACAAAATTATCATAAAATTATATGATTACTAACTTATGAATTGCATATTTATATAAATTAATGAGTTATGGTTGACAAGCGTCCTCACACTCAATAAATCCGGTTTTCCTCAAATCATACATTCGAAACAGTACTAACAAACAAGTCTAAATAATCAGAAAATAAGTCAATAAAATAATTCATTTAATTTTTTTTATTTCATAAACTCACAATCGATGTTATCTAAAGTTACATTTGGATGGAAAATACTAAGCGATCTTACAAATTCCTTAAATTCAATAATGTGATTCCTCTTTTGATCAAAAAGATCAAAAACCTACACAAAGTTATATCTCAAATTATTAAATTTCTAATCTATTATGTTTATATTACGCGCATAAATTATCCAAAAAAAATGATATTTATAATTTGCATACCCTATCTTGAAAAAGATTATGGCTGGAGGTCGTTGTCATACCCTCTTTGAGATATCGCCTCTTCTCCAAAATTTCAACAATTAACATCGAATTATTCCTTTTTTTATATGTGAATACTCTCCTACATCGCTCTTTCCATACTACAAATTGAAACAAACCTGACAATTGCTTGAATTCTCTTTCTCCTACTTCTGAGATTATACAACTAGCCATTGATGAGATGGAGTATTGAGCAGATGAATCAAATCCAATAGTATTCTTAAGAAAATTTTAATGCTTTTGTACAAAACAACACTCTTCATTTAAGTACTTGACTGTTTCTTCCTCTCTACAAGACAAATAGCATCGATTTACCAGTTTAAATCCCCTCTTCTTAAAATTATCTTGTGTTAATGTCTTGTTTTGATTGCTTGTCCACAGAATCTTCATTCTCAGAGGCAGATCTATATTCATATATTCCTCAGATTGCTGTGAGACAACACCTCCAAAACCATAATTTATAGACATTGTTCATTGTGAACACTCTTTTGCTACTCCATTTCCATCTTACCCTAGCAACACACTAATAGAGGTTAACTGCTTCCAAAATGAACTCAGTTCTCTTATATCTCTTGTTATGGTACTGTAACCCTTAATTCCTTGAATGCCTCCTTTAAATTAGCAGAGTTTTGAACTCTGAAAGTGATCCTGACCTCTTCTCTGCAAATGAGTACAGAGATTGAAATCTCTGACCACTTATCCACTCTTGCCAGTCACTAAACCAAAAATATGCTCTATTACCCACACCTACTTTAAACATGCACCTTGATAAAAGAAAGGAAAGTGTTTTTTAACCTCTCTCCAAATGTAAGAATTTCGGATTGATGAATGTTTCAACTCATCTCTTACAAGATCAGACACAAGAGGAGAGGTCCAATTTAGACCTCCAACTCTATTAAAGTACCTCCAAAATCACTTCATAATCATTGATCTGTTAAAGATCTATAGATTAAGAACACCTAAATCTCCTCCCTCCTTTGGCTTGAAACAATAACGCAAGCTACCAAATTCATCCACGTTTCACTTTTTTTAGACAATCTCATCCGCGTTTCACTGTTGGCCTTCCACAAAAACTCTTTCTTTTCTTATCAATTTCTATGATTACCCATTGGGTAATTTGAACATAGAAAAGAAATAGATTGGAAGTGTAGATAGTACCGGTTTTATTTGTATTAGCCTGCCACCTTTACTCAACATTGCACCCTTCCAACCCTTTAACTTTTTTCTAAAATTGTCAATTAAGACATTGTAATCTTCTCTGCATGGATGTTTGTAATAGAGAGGATAGCCAAGGTATTCAAAAGGTAAGGAAGCTTAAAGACACTACATTTTAGAGATTATTTGACTCTCTGATGTTATTATTGCTGCATGAGATAATGGTGAATTTTGACTTGGAATAATTAATTCTCATGACAATACTATTGCTGAGCGCTTGGAGTATGAACTTGATTCTCCTCACTTGAATGAGCTCAGGTTTTGTAATATCCCGAAACAAAAATGAGAGGAAAGAGTTTAGTCCCACCTTGTATATTTAAAAGATTGTGTAGTCACTTAAGTAGCCAAATGGCTCTACTACTAACATCAACCTAGGTTAAGCTTTTTCAGGCCAAATATAATGTGGACTTGATTGGTTGATGTTGGGCCAGTAGTGTATTTAGGCTCTTACAGGATAAAAATATAGTGTCATCTACATAAAATAAAATAAGATTCACATTAGTAAGTGATCTTTCAATGAAATTATGAAACCCCAAATACTCCAGTGGGTACTCTTGTTTGAGCCCTCTCTTCAAATGAATGGTCTTGTCAAAATTTTAATTAAGAAGAAGCTTGGCAGCACCCCTTAACACAGAATTCTCCAACCAATTTATTCACATTGGCCCAAATTCCTAGCCTGTAAATCCTAATCATGAATTACCAGCTTATGGTATCAAGTACATTTTACACATCTGCTTTAAAAACACCAACACCAATGACTTTTTTTATGACTTGTGCCATATCTAATGTCGCTCTAGTATATACATAGCACTCTAAGATCTACCTATCTTCAATAAATCCTAGCTGATTGGGCAAAATCAGTTGATTTATGAGTTTTTCTAATCTATTAGATAAGTTTTTGGAAAAGATCTTTTGAATACTACTAATGAGACTAATTGGCGTAAAATCTTTAGGTTCATTGGCTCCATCTTTTTTGGGTATAAGGGTTATATAAGAAAGGGAAAAATCACCAATTCAATATGTAAAATTGAGGTTCTGAATTATATGATGGATTTCCTCTTTGAGATAAGGTCAATAATGCTGGACTCTCCATTAAACCCATCGGGGTCAGGAGACTTATTGTTCTTCTATCCTTTGATTACTAAATCCAATTCTTCCATAGTAATTGGTTGGAATTCAGTTGAATTAGTATTAAAAATGTGAGATATATCAAGGGTTGGTGCAGATTCAGCCACTGAATTGATTGTACCAATCAGGTTTTTGTAATAATTGAAGAGAATGCTAGACTTATTTTTATGAGCAGTGATGGAATAATTAAATTACTGATGGGGTCTAAAAGTGATGGAATAATTAAATTGGATTTTCTAATAGTGGCATACTTATGAAAAAAATTGTATTCTTATCTTCTTGTTTTATCCAATAAAATTTGACTCTTTACCTCCAATATTTTCTTTTGAGCTTGTCTACAGTACTCCACATTGAAAATATTAGTTCTGATGAACGGTCCAGATAAACTTGAAAGTGGAGTACTGTAGAAGTTTTTTTCTATATAAAATAAATGATAAAAGGGTAAAATCGTAATTTAGTGTCTAATTATTTTCCTTTCTTTTTTTCTAATTCACTCGTGACTCTTCATCTCCAGTACTTGAAACCATAAAAAAAACTAAACGGAGAAATAAAGAAAGAAAATATTTGGAATTGATTTGTTTCTTCTTTTACTGTCTACATAATTGATTGTTATTCTAGAAGATTGTATTTATCTATAACAAAAAATAAAATATTTAGCATGGATTTGTTTCTTCTTTTTTAAGCATGACAATAATTAATATAGTATGATTCAACATTATATTATATTATATTGTATTGTATTGTATTATACTACATTATACTATATTATACTATGTTATATTATACTACACTATACTATATTATATTATACTATATCGCACTATACTATACTACATCACACTATATTATATCACATTATATTTTATTATATTTTACCATATTTTACTATATTACATTATACTATATTATACTATACTATACTATACTATATTACATTATACTATATTATATCATATTATACTATATTTCATTATACTATATTATATCATACTATATTATATTACATAATACTAAATTATATTACATAGTACTATATTATACTATCATATTTTACTATATTACATTATACTATATTGTACTATATTATATTACATTATATTATATTATATCATACTATACTATATTTCAATATACTATATTATATCATACTATATTATATTACATAGTACTATATTATACTATATTATATTACTTTATATTTATACTATATTAAATATTTTACAATATACTATATTATATTATAGTACATTATACTATATTGCACCATACTATACATATTGCTATCGTACATTAGATTATATCACACTATACTATATTACATTATACTATATTACATCATACTATAATATATTACACTATATTGTATTATAATATATTATATTATATTACATTACACTATATTATAATCATACTTTATTATATTAAACTGTATTATATTACATTGTACTATATTATATTATACTACATTATACTAGTTTATATTACTACATCATACTATATTATATTACATTATACCATGTTATATCATACTATATTTTAATATATTATATTATACTATATTATATTACATTATACAATATTAGTATATTACACTATATTATTTACATTATACTACATTATATCATATTATACTATTTTACATTATACTATATTATATCGTACTATATCATATTATATTATACTATATTTTTTCTTACTATATTATATTATATTATATTATATTATATTATATTATATTATATTATATTATATTATATTATATTATATTATATTATATTATATTATATTATATTATATTATATTATATTATATCATATTATATTATATTATATTATATTATATTATATCATACTATATTATATTATTTTATACTATTTTATATTATATTACATTATACTATATTGGATTATACTATATACATGATACTACAATATATTATATTATACTATATTATATCATACCATATTACATTATACTTTATAATATTACATCACATTACACTATATTACATTACATTACATTTTACACTATATTAATTGCATAATACTATATTATATCTTATTATACTATATTACATTATACTATATTATATTATATTATATTATACTTTATTATATCATACTAAATTATATTGCATTATACTTTATTATACTATACTATACTAACTTATATCATATTAAATTATATTGTATTATATTACATCATACTATATTATAGTATATAATATCGAATATGTATCATACACCGGAGCTTGACTGAAATTTCTGGGGGGCCATAAAATTTTTTCCGATAGATTGATACTACATAAGATATTTGGGGAGTCAAATACATAGAAATACATATATTTCGAATTTTTTTTCACTAAATCAGGAAGGCAGGTTATTTTTTGACTTGGATTGGAGAGAAAGAATATAATGGAGGTCTTCTTTCATTGATTGAAATGGAGAGCAGAATAAAATGAAAATAAATTTAAGATTGAACTATGTAATTAATACCACATATACCGAAAATACCCTCCTCATTTTAACGGTCTTGATTAAATCTATCATTAAGTTAAAAAAAGAAGTGGAGTACCATAGACATGCTCTTTTCTTTTATTTTTATATTCTCTTACAAAACTCTTTAAGCCATATTTCTAACTATGGTAAATTATTTTCATCCCTTTTTTATCCAAATATTGGATTATTGTTTTAAAATTATATTTGTATTTTATTGTATTTTGCCTTTTGTTTTTACTTCACTGTTTTAACTTGTCTCCGATTATTTTAACTTGTCTGAAAACTCTTTCACTGTTGAGGATTTACTTGCTTTAAGATGCTCTAAAATGATACTGTTAGCTTCTTCATTTTTGATCCGTGTGTTTTCAAATCTGAATCCCTTGTGGATTGGAAATGTACTTTGAAGAAATAAGTAGTATTGGTGCATGATCAAATAAAGTATTATCAAGACTTGTTAGTTGATAATTTGGGAAAAATTGTGTCCAAGCTAGGTTAAAAAGGAATCTATCCAATCTATCTTTGGTCACTGAATTTCTTTCGACTGAATTTTCGATCTTTAAAAGGTGGATTGATCAAATTGAGATCATTAATGAGGTTCTGAAATTTTTATGAATCTTCTCTGTTCTTATTATTCCATCTTGCTCTTTCTAATGAAGAGGTTACTGAATTAAAATCACATAATAAGAGCCAAGGGACTACATTATCAGGTTCTACACTCCTTAATTCATCTAAAAATTCAATTTTTTTGTCTATTTTGGGACTCATGCACTCCAGTTATCAAAATCTATGTATTATCCCATTTGTAACTTAGTTCAGCTGATACTGAGAACCTTTAATCAAAGGATTAAGAAGAGTAAAATGGTTGATTAAACATTGCTCTTTCCATTATCAGCTTTAATCAAAGTTTGATCTTGTATAATAAATGTATAATACAAACTTGATCTCGTATCTCACATTTTTAATACTAATTCAACTGAAATGGTTGATACAAGGTGGGACCATTTTACTCTTCTTAATACAAGGTGGGACCATAATACAAACTTTGATGAAAGCTTCTCAGTATCACCATTATACAAGGTGGGACTAAAATAGAAACTCTTTAATCAAAGCTTGATCTTGTATAATGCTTGGAGAAACATTGCTCTATTGTATTATTTATTAAAATAAATAATATAAATTTTAAAACTTATTTGTTGTAATTTTTAATGGTCATCTAAATAAAATAAATGAGAAAATTAATAGGGAGATTGAATGAAATTAATTTCATTGACTTAGTCTTCTTCTCTCCCTTTATAATAGGAGTTAAAAAAAAAAATCCCTCCTTCCTCATATATAATATACAACAAATACAATACAGCATCTCTTCTTCTTCCTCCTCAAAAATATATTCTTTCAATTACTCAAAATATACTTGGTTCTAGAAATTATGGTGCACGGCTTCATTTCTTTTTGAAATGAAGGCCCGTTCTGCGACTGTGCTACCGGAGCGGATACAGGACTTCTCATGGTGTAGAACCTTGGAGGCAGATAGAAGGCGAATCCTGCACTAGAGGACGGCAATCTGTCTTTAGAGCAGTCACGACTAGATCGCACGGCTACATCTAGACTTGTCTCATTCTTTATTATTATTTTTATGATTTATTTAATTAGTTAATTTGGTTAATTTTAGAAACATAACCAACATGCTCTTTCCATTATTCGCAAACTTAATCCCTCTTTTATCCAATTTAATTTTTCACACTTGTTTCAACATCAATTTGGGTCCAGCATTTAACATTAGGGTTTGAGATTGTTGGTTGTGTGCTTGAATGACAATGTTACACTTGAATCTATATTTGTTCATCAATGGAATTTAATATTTAGAGGATCTTAAATAAATCTGTAACATCGATAGTGACAGATATTTCTTTAAAGTCTGGTCCTCCATTAATGTGATTGATCTTCTTAAATTCTCCAAAATTACATTTGTTGTTTGATATTCCTTTTTTCCAATTTTTGAAGAGAAATCTAAATTAAGTAATCCGTTTTTAACATGAATATTCACTTGGGTTCTTCTAATTTGGGGTTTTTGAATAATTTTTTCAGGTGCAAGAATTGGGACAGAGGTATGCTTAGAAGGATTGGGTTGCTTTGCTGGAAGTTTGGACTAGGTTTATTCTTAAGATTGGTCCAGCAGTTCTTAGCAATGTGGCCCAATTTATTGCACCTATGGCATCGAATTGGTTCTCTAAAATCCACTCTTTTGTGATTAAAAGACAGACATCTAAAGCGTTGGACAATGTTCTTATCAGCCTTTTTCTTTTTGTGTGTGACTTTGATTCATCCTTAATCATCATTTGAATCAGTTTTTGTTGTTGCATTTCAGTTTGTATTTATATTTTCAGTCTGTAAAGCATTTGCATAGGATTTTTTTTTATTTTTTTATTTTGAAGGATAGCAAGGGGACTTAACATCCCCTTGAATCATTTGATTAAACAAAGTTTTCTTACATTCTACGGGCCTTGCGAAAGTGCAGTCCTAACTTTCTCCCTGTACATTCACATTACAATAAATTTACAAATAAACTTACAAATCTGACCCCAAATCCCATCCTACTAACTTATTATTTGTTACAATTCCAATTTTATTATAGTTTACCCACAAGTTGATATTTCTCTTTACTTTCTAGAGACATTCTTCTACCGATGGCATTTCTTGATGAAATATCACCTGATTTCTCATCAACCAAATCTCCCAGCACGTCCAACTCCTCCATACCTACCAAAGAGTTTGAGCTTGCTTCGTTAAGCTGGGTGGAAAGAGGTCCCATTCCTTCATTACTCCAAACTGATAAGTTCTCGGCCATGACCAAAACTCGTATACCTTCTTCCAAATTTCCTTTACAAATGGACATTGATAGAACAGATGATCTCTATTTTCCGCCGTTGCCTCGTCACAGCACTGACAAATGCCATTTATTTGTCTTCCCCTCTTTATTAAATTGTCCATTGTGGTTAATCGGTTTTGCAACATTTGCCACATGAACACTTTAATCTTTACTGGTATTTACACCTCCAAACTCGCTCTATTGAACTTCTTCTTACTCCTGGATTGGCTAATACGTCGTACACCTTTTTAACTGGTAATTTATCCTCGCCGACTCCCAGCACGAGTAAGCTATCTTCTTCTTCTTCATTGAGGTCCACATTTTCTAGAATTTCTTGTAATTCCTCCATTTCTAAATCAGCACGGATTGTTAGGTTGTCGTGAAGACCTAATTCTCAGCCAGAGTTTTGCGATGCATCCGCAATTGAAATATTTCTCATTTCAGAAAAGGAGAAAAGAATAGAGAATGCCTTCGATATCGGTATGGGAAGAAGCCAAGCTTGTCGCCAGAAACTTGTTTTATTCCCATTACCAACAAATGCTGATGAGAGACTTTTGAACAACTCGAAAATCTTCATCAAATCATTCCAGAAGAAGGAACGAATTCAACAATGTTTTAATGGAAAGAATGGCTCACCATATTTGTCTATGCAAACCACTGTCCAAATTGAATCTTTTTTGCTGAAATATAACCACCACCATTTAAGAAGAAGAGTATCATTCATTATGCTTAAATCTTTAATACCAAGCCCTCCGTTTGCCTTTGGCGTGCACATTAACCTCGAGCTCGCCATACAATATCCTGATTTACCCTCATGTTTCCAGACAAAATTAATTTGAATCTTCTCCATTTCGTTAATGACCCATTTGGTGATTTTAAAGCAAGACATATAGTATGTCGGGAGTGCGGAGAGGACATATTTTACCAATTGAATTCGTCCTGCCAGTGAGAGAAATAGTCCTTTCCATTCAGCTAATCATTTCGAGAATTTATTGATCAGAGGGAGGTAGGACTCTTTAGGAGGTTTAAGGACCGAGAGGGGTAGGCCTAGATAGTTTATGGGGAGGAGGAGACATCGCATTGAAACCTTTGAATGGTGAAGGTAAGCTCATCTTTTGTTAGGTTAATAGGTACTAAAGCACTCTTATTCCAGTTCACCGATACACCGGAAATGGTAGAAAACAAGTGAATTAGGATTTTAAATCGATGAATTTGCTCATAATTGAATCTCATCAGGAAAATAGTATCATCCGCGCACTGAAATGTTAAAGCATTTGCCGCTATAATACTATGCTCATTTTTAAAAGTAAGGTTCATCATTCTCTATAGTGCATCTACCGCCAACATGAAAATTAATGGCGATAAGGAGTCTCCTTGTCGAACTCCCCTTCTGTGTGTAAATCTTTTGGATCTAATACCGTTAACTAACACCGCAGATTTTGAAGTAATTAAAATTGTATTGATCCAAGAGAGCCATCTATTAGGAACTTCCCTTGCTGCTAGCAATTTCAATATAAATTTCCATGATAAAGTGTCGAACGCTTTCGCAAAATCAGCTTTGAAAAGAAAAGAAGGGTAAGGCGAATTATAGAATTGGTGGAGGAGCTCTCTTACTGCTGCGAAAGATTCAGTGATTGATCTATTTTTGATGAACCCGGATTGAAACTTTGAGACAAGATCCGGTAGAAGAGGGGCCAGTCTAGTAGCTAAAACTCAGGTTATGATTTTTATTGGGCTAGCTATTATATTTATAGGCCAATAGTCACTTGGGCCTTGAGGTAATTCTTTTTTTGGTACAAGAACTATATCCGCCCAATTAAGCTTGGCAATGCCTCCATTTCCTCTGTTGAAATCTGATATAAACCGGATGAGATATGATTGACTATTTCCCAAAATTCGGCCCAAATTTCCGTGGGAAGTCTGTCGGGGCCCACAGCTTTCCAGCTTGGCATGGTGAACACTGCCATTTTCAACTCTTCTTCTGATATATCAGCTCCTAGAGCCTCTAAATTCTGTGATGGTTCGAAGAGGTTGTTGAACGAGAAATTAATTTGTTGAATGTTATTCGACCCTGAGATATTGTTAAAATGATTGTAGAATTCCTCACGAATTTGCGCATCATCATGTATCACCAGATTATTAACTGAAAGTTCGTTAACGCGGTTCTTTCTTCTCTTACTAAACGCCAATACGTGAAAATATCTCGTATTATTATCTCCCTCCTTTAACAAACTAACTATTGTTATACCTGGTGGCAAAAAGGGCACCGGTGCGTAATTCAACTCTCTTAATTCCACCATCAGAAACTTACACAAGGTCAGTATTGCTCTATGTAGGATAATATGAGGCCACTTGGACTCAGTACTGGGCTCTTTCTTTAATCTGGTGTCTTGTGTTGCGTCAGCCCTTCGCCAATCATTGATCGACATCTAACAAATTGGGTTCAATCTAAAGATCCGGAAACACAACGAGGCTAAGATAATCGTAAGAAAGCTTATGAATGAAAAGAAAAGTGTTGTATGTGATGTTATTTTTTTTGAGATATGGATTTGTTGGTTGAGTATATGTTTTATGTTTAAACACATTTGATGAACATTTTTTGATTTGAAAGATAATGATGTGTTGAATTTTTATGAATAACATTGTTACTGTCAGTATTATTTCATTTAGGCTGTGTTAATGTAAAGACTTTATCGTTGATGTTAGCATTGTTTTGTTTAGATTATGTTGACATTAGTCTTGCATTTGGTTGAGATTATTCAATGTAGAACGTTGTGATTTTTCTTTTATTAATTCGAAATAAGATACTTTCTTCAGACTTTTTCTTCATAGGGAAATTCAAAAATTGCATAATGAATACGATAATAAACAATCTAAATTGAAACAAAGGAGAATAGAATACATCAATTAGTTAAAATTTTGATCCATTTATATTTTGGTTGTTTGCACGATCTTAATAAATTATCAATTATGCTTAGAAGCTTGATTAATTTTATTAAAACTGGTTACTACTTATGACCAAAAGCTCATATAATTGAGTTGAGATGTTGCAATTTTTTTTTTTTGAGTAATGTAGGCATCTACTGTTAATTTATAATAAAAAGAAGTAAAAAAAAATTAGTTACAATGATTCTCGGTTGGCTAAAGAGCCGTCAAAATACAAGAGATTAGATTTTCTCCTAAACAACCCCTAGTATATAATCCCACATATATGCATCATATGTGCAAAACTTTTCAGAGGTATGTATGCTATCATATGCAAAAATGTGGGAATGCTAGCTAGAATAATATATTTGTCATTTTCATGAGTCTCTATGCTTTCTTATATGGCCTCCAAGTGCTTGACCGGAAGAATACCCCTTTCCACATATTGAACACGAATGGACTCGCGGTTTCGCGACTGCTACAGGAATAGCCGCTTCTTGATCTTTATTCTCTTGAGAATTATTTATGTTATATAATTCATATATATGACGATATTCGTCGTTTGGTGGATTCAAATTCGTCTTTTTATGAAGACTCGCCCGGTGCCCACCGAGAGCCTGAAAGGTGTAGAAGTGTAGGAAACATGTGGTGTACTCATAAACAGTCAAGCTGGTCTCTTGATCGACTTTCCGGCTTGGACGTTTACTTTTGGACTTCTTTAGCCTAGAGGAGGGTATTTTTGTTAGAAATTTAATCATTGTTTTGTGGTAAATAAGAAGGACAAATCATAAAAATATTTTTTTGGCAATAAAAGTTGTAGAAAAGGAAAGAAATAAGGAGGAAGAGAAGGAGAAATAAAATAAGGAAATAAAAGGATTTTGCTATCACATATGATGAAATTTGGATTAGAGAAGAATATTTTTGTCAGAAATTATAGAATATTCAATGAAATATAGCAATTTCATGTCTATCATGAAATAGAGAAATTTCTTTCTTCCATGTCTTTATTTTGAGATATTTTATTTATGTTCTTCTGAAATAGACTCTTTAATCCATCATTCCATCTTATTTCATGTATAAAGAACATGTACTTATATACTTTTGTAAGCTGAATCACCTGTGGTGATTGATAAGTGAATTATATACAAAAGTTTTGAATCATGTATTTAATTGTTTTTCCATCGTTAGAAGTAAAATTACTTAGAGCCGTTTGGAGTGGGGGAATAATGAGTGGAATTAGCATTTCAAAATGCGGCACCTCTTAAATTTTCTGTTTGGAGGTCAATTCTTAAGTGGAATTAAAAGATGCCGGTTTCTGACTTTAGCTTGTCTACCCGCTATAATTCATTCCAAAAAAACTCAGAACGCTAATATGCCACAAAAGGTTGGCGCGAGTGTGCTTGAATACCTCTTGTTCTTTTTTCTTATTTACGTGTACAACCAACAAAGAATTATGTGTCCGTTCTTTTTCACTGTATTTCTAAGCGCACTCTCTTTTATACAAAGATAACTCTGCATTGTACCGGATTGGGTGTAGAAAATATTTTTTGAGCTGTAATATGTAATGCTATATTATACAGTCCAGATTATTTTAGTTTACATTTTGTTTCTTATTTTTCGGGAATTGATATTGTCAGGCAAAAAATTGATTAAGACAGGTCCAAGATATATGAAAAGTCTATTTTACCCTTCAAATAAATACATCATTTATGTCTCATTTTATGCTAATTTACAACAGCTTAATGTTGACTGCATGTATTAATTTCCTACAAATATGCACCCATCTGAGCAAAAGAATGAATAAGGCAATAATCATCTTCAAATATTCTTACTCCGCATATCTTATTTTGTTGATACTATATTATAACTATAATGCTCTAGTATTATTTGTGGATGTAGATAAAATACTTTGATATTGTTTCAGACTTTGATTAAATATCATAATATTTTACGATTATATCTTCATATATTATTTTACTTCTTTCATATTATAAATATTGTTTTTATGTCATGAAACAATAATAATAATAATATATAATAATAATAATAATAATAATAATAATAATAATAATAATAATTAGCAAAGAAAATAAATTAGTACATAGATGAATTGGACATAAATTATTTAACTTCATTGGAAAGATATATTAGAAAATTAAATATTTAAGAGCATAATATGAAAATAAGGGAATCTAAATTCGAAATACAAAAAACCTACTACAAGTATGAATTTTTTTTTATTATACGGTATGAAATAATGAAAATATATTGTTCTTCGTTTTAATTAATAATAGCTATTAAAAAGTGTGTGTGTATCTTTCTAGATAGAAATTTCTATTCACGCAATGAAAAAAATAAAAATTTTCTGTATTTTAAATACTGGATTAATTCCGAAATAGAAAGAGTTACGATTTATGCATTTATTACAAAAGGGTAAACTTGTCATTTAAATTTTTGATGTCTATACTAATCAAATTGGCGCGGCAATATCAATTCCCTATTTTTCACACCGGCCTAATTACTTTCAAGGAAGTTTAAATGCTTTATTCGGAAAACATACATTTGACTTCACAACCAGAGATGCACGTAGTAAACATCAAAAAGAACAAAAAAAAAACATCCCCATCTCCCTCAAGCTCAACACTCTCACAATACTTCACATATGGTGTTGGCGTTAGTGGCCGGCCATACCTACTTCGTGGGCGGCGGCGGTGATTTCCTGTACCCTGTTGGCGGCGGCGGCGGTTGCCGGCTGTATCCAGCTGGCGGCGGCGGTGATTGCCTATATCCTGTTGGTGGTGGTTGGCCGTATCCAGAAGGTGGCGGCTGGTGGTGACGTGTCGGAGGTGGCGGCGGTGATTGCCTATATCCAGTTGGTGGTGGTGGTGGATTGTATCCAATTGGCGGCGAAATATAAGGTGGTGGCTGGTGGTGATGTGTCGGAGGCGGAGGAGGAACGTACCCGTGCCGAGGTGGAGACCTGCGGTGATGGTGGTGATGATGACGTTCATGATGGTGGTGACGATGGTCATGGTGGTGGTGAGGTGGCGGAGCAGTATAAGGCGGTGTTCGGCGTGGTGGAGGTGGCGGCCGGTTGTAAGGTGGTGGAGGCGGGCTGTAAGAAGAAGGTGGCGGAGGCGGGTTGTAAGAAGAAGGTGGCGGAGTATAAGGTGGTGGTGGTGAAGATCGTTGAGAAGAAATGGAAGCGTCGATATTAGTGGAACATGCTGTGTTTTGCAACAGAATTGTTATTAGCAGAAGCCAAAGCATGGCTTCTACGTGAGCTTGTCGCATCTTTGATTTCTTTACAGATGACTTGCCTGAACTGAAGAGATATCAGGTGTAGAAGCACGTTTATATAGACAGCTCGTGTTTGAGTTGATAAAGCTGAGATTTTGAAGGAAACAAAAGAGGTGAGGTGGGAGTGTCTGAAAGAGACCAGCGACTCCGTCCCCTGAAACCTGCAGAGATGAAGTAATCGGTTCTCTCTCACTCTCTCTCTCTCTGAATATGACATTAAATCTGAACGGAACAATTTAGGGTATGTTTGGTTTGCTCAGATAGCGCTGGTATGGCGCCGGACTTCACGCAACTGCTTCTGGCCATTACGTACCAGCACAATTTCCATAGCAGAGAGAGAGAGATACGGCTGAATTTCCGGCGCCAAATCAGAAATTATCTGGACCGCTGGATGCACATCCAACGATTAATATTCTTTGTTGAAAATGTCAAGCACTAGGATTCTAACTTTCTAAGACCTGGACAGAAGTGGGCCGAAATGGCATTTGCCTTCCAAAGTTGATGAATCTAAACTGGGCCCTAATGGCTAAAAACTAAGCCCTGATAAACAAAGTTTTTTTTTTCTTTTTCTTTTAGCAAATAGTAGTCAATTTATTATGTCTTAACTACATTTGGATTAACAGTCAGCTTTTGTTAAGATTTTGCACTGTGAGTGTTAATTCTATCCTTGATTAATAGATATATTTTATGTTTCTACATTAGTTTGTTTCAGCTGCATGAGGTGGCTGATCTGAGAAGTTTGAGATTCGGACTCGTGAGGATGTGAAAGAAAAATCCAATGGCGCGAAGAATATTGGTACATGCATATATGGCTGTATGTTGTAGCTAGGAAAAAGAAAGCGTCATGAAAATATAAGAACTAAAATAAATTATTTCATTAAAAAAAAGGAAAATTTCCACATATACACATGTTTAAAAAGAAAATACCACATATACACATATTTTTTCGGAAATTTCAAAAATGACATTTTCGGTCTTTCAAATGCCGGTAAGAGTTAAATTTCGATATCTCAAACACCGAAATATACTTAGAGACTTAATCCACCATACCGGTTTAAAAAAATAATTAAAAAAACTTCCGACCCACATGGCGCCTTATTACAACGACACGATCATAAAAGGCGTCTCAACCGTCATGGTTTCCTACTCGAGTTGGAACGACGAAAAGATGCACGCCAACCACTTTTTTTATTTTTTTTATAATACTTGCTTGAGACGCTTAAATTTAGGGTTTGTTAGATCTTATTATAGTTTTACATGAAATTTGGCATGTTGATGGTATGAGTTATTTTATGAGATTTTAATATTTTGTGATGTTTGGTGATTAGGGTTTCGTGATTTCGGATTGGCAAGGGATTGACAAGATCACATCTCCAATGGACGCAAACTACTCTTATTCAGTTCAGGCTTTCTGTCAGTGCTGGTATTGACATGGTGTATACATATAACCTATTCTACATAACCATCTTTTTTTCTTCCCAATTGAATTACAATCAAATCCTTTTATACTTATTATTATTTTAATTGGGCTATTTTGCAGATAATGATCCCTTATAACTACCCTGATTTCATAAGCATATTGACGTGAATGAGAAGATAATCCCGATGAGTCGCATTGACGATGTCGTGCGCAGAATTCTTCGTGTGAAGTTCACAATGGGCCTGTTTGAGAACCCGTTTGTTGATCCTAGCTTAGCTAATCAACTAGGAAACCAGGTTCGTATTATTAAATAATTTTGGTTCATTGTCATAATTTCATTTACACCCCTACAAACATCAAAATGTCATGTATAACCCTGTAAAAGATAGATCTCTTAAATTCTTCATGAAAAGGCCTAAAGCATGCATTCTTTGATTCCTTTTTCTGTCATTCATGTCTAAATAAAAAGTGATGATGCTTTGAAGATACTGATATTTCTTATGCTTATTCATGATAGTTTCCGTAATTTAGGGGTACTATTGAGTGATATATTAAATATTAACTTTTGAGTAGTATACATGTAATTCCCCCTTCTAAATTGAGCATTAAATTTTCTAACAGGAGCACAGGGAAATAGCAAGGGAAGCAGTGAGAAAATCCCTCGTACTTCTTAAGAACAGAAAATCAATTAACGAGCCGGTATTGCCGCTTCCTAAGAAATCAAGCAAGATTTTAGTTGCCGGGACCCACGCTGATAATTTGGGCTACCAATGTGGCGGCTGGACAATTGCGTGACAAGGACTCAGTGGCAACAACGTTACTGCCGGTAAAAAAAAAAATTATAATTGCAAAAAGGCCCTTGGATTATGCCTAAATTGTAAAAGAGCTACCCCCAAGATCCCATTTGCATGTTAGGCACAATGCAAAGTTCCATTTTTTTATCTCTCTACTTGCAATCAGTTTTTCCAAAATAAACAAAGAAGTTCTTTAACAACATCTCCAAACATTCTAATTGCAAAAAGGCCCTTGGATTATGCCTAAATTGCAAAAGGAAGCCCAGTTTATTGTAAATTTTAGATCCCGTTTCCATTTTAGGCACAACGCAGGTTTCCATTTTCGTATTTCTCTACTTTAAATCAATTTTCACAAAATAAACAAAGAAGTGCTTTAACGACATCTCCAAATAAAATATTCTTCAAATTTTGAGCAGGAACACCGATCCTCCAAGCGATCAAATCCACAGTTGACCCATCAACCCAAGTTGACTTCTCATTAAACCCAGATTCTACATTCATCAAATCCGGCCAATACGATTATTCCATAGTTGTAGTCGGCGAATTGCCCTACGCAGAAACAGCAGGCGATAATTTGAATCTTACAATTCCAGAACCAGGCTTGAGAATAATTCAAAATGTTTGTGGAAATGTTAAGTGTGTGGTTGTGCTTATATCAGGCCGGCCCTTGGTGGTTGAACCTTATGTGGGAATAATGGATGCGTTTGTTGCTGCTTGGCTTCCAGGTATATATAAAGATTGAATTCACATTTTACTATTTTATAGTAAAAATCTTAGTATGATATGTATAATATGTAAATGTATCAAAGTTTTTGAAAAGTTGTATCTCGATAAATATATCATATGCTCAAGTAAAAATATGAAAGTATATGTCACGTGATTGTGTTTGCGCAACATGATATCTTGCAATATTTTAATTTGTTAATTTAAATGTCTAAATTATGATTTGTTCTTTAAATGAAATACAGGTAGTGAAGGTCAAGGCGTGGCTGATGTGCTGTTTGGAGACTGTGGGTTCACTGGCAAGTTGTCCAGAACTTGATTTAGATCTGTGGATCAGTTGCCCCTGAATGTTGGAGATCCGCATTATGACCCACTCTTCCCGTTTGGGTTTGGGCTTACTACAAAGCCTGCTATGTGATCTAGTTGAGAGTTTTCAAGTTTTGGTAGTGAGGAAAATTTTGGTGGGATGAGTGATGTTATAATTCTTTTTGTTATTAATTTAGGGATGGATTGAGAGTTTTCAAGTTTCTGTAGTGAGGGAAATTTTGGTGGGATGAGTGATGTTATAATTCTTTTTGTTATTAAATTAGGGATGGATTGAGATGTAGGTGGTACGTAGGTGTTGTCTACTTTTTGGTCTCTAGTAACGGAAATTATGTTGCAAACGTGTCAAGTTTTGATGTGTTTTTTTGTAATATCATCTTTTTTGCTTTTTGCAAGGGATTTTAATGAATATTTATATTCGTTCTGTTATATTTAAATGTTTCATTCTAATGGTTGAATTAACTTAAGCAGAAGTTAAGATTTGCTCAAGGCCAAAGGTCTGTACGAAAAATCTGAGAGTTCTAATTTTCCTAAAAAAATATAGGAGGAATTTCATATTTGCCATTACAACTATAAATATCATATTTGTCATTTCAAAAACCTTAACTTTTCAATATTTGTCATTACGAAAACTTGAAATATTAAACTTACCCATACAAAAACTTAAAATATCTTTAGAATGAAACATTTAATGTACTATAGTATATAATAAAGCATTTCTTAGGGATAAATCAATAATTAGCATTAATATATATAGAACATTGTGATGAAATTTGAACTATATATAACTAAATAAATATTTTTTTTTTGAAAATTAGACCTCAGGTTTAACCTGAGAGTCTGCAGTTTATATTGAACGGAATAAAATAAAGTTCATTACAAGAGTAATAAAGATTGCCAAGAGAATTGACAATTTAATAAAACAGAAAGAGGAAGAGAAGAAAAGAAAGAAAAAAGACTAGAAAGAATAAGAGAAAAACACCAAATTTAATGGAAAATATATCGTCTAAAGTAATTTTTCCCAAAGAAGAAGATCGGCATAAATGGATTCTCTGATAGATTAATGAGTTGAAGCTTTATCGCTAAATGTTCTTGCACATCGCTCCTTCCATACCCAAAAACTCGTAGCAACAATTTTGATTTGCAATTTTTTATCACCTTTGTACTTTAGCAATTGGATGGTTTGCATATTTTGTATTTGCATCAGAGAGAAAATGTGTGTTCAAATAAATGTATGGCGGACTCCGCATCTGCCATACATAAAACGCACACATTTGGCAAGATGCATCCCCGCTTGGTAAGTTGATCTATCGTCGGCAGTATGTCTCTTACCATTCTCCAAATGAAAATCTTTAATTTAGGCGGTATGTTGAGTTTCCATATGTAATCATAGCTTGTTTTGCATTTCGGATTTGCTGCCAGTAAGTTGTAGAAAGACTTTGCATTGTAAATTTCATTACTTGACAACTTCCATGAGACCGTTGATTCCGTACCTGTAAGCATAGACTCGATCCAATATTCCCACTGATTAGTTAGTGCATCTAATTCTCTTGTGGTCATGCTAGAAAGTGGCAGATTAAATATTGCTGACCAATCTTGAGTGCTGAAAGCATCGTTCACCGTTATATTCTCGTTGTTGTAAACAAAAGAATATAAATTTGGGTAGTTAATTAGACATCTTTCTCCCATCCAATTATGCTTCCAAAATAGCGTATTTTCCTTTATTATTCCCCCAAATTGAATGAAGTTAATAAAAATATGCATCACACTATGAACATCTCGCATCAATGGAGAGGTTTTAAACCGCTTGATTTCTGTAGGAACCGGTGTTTGCGTGTAAATTTGTCTGGCAAATTTAGACCACAGCCCCTCTGTTGTACCGTAGAACTTCCAGGCCCATTTTGCTAGTTGCGCCATATTAAAAAATGAAAGGTCATGAATCCCAAGTCCGCCGTTTTCCTTGGGCTGACAAACCTATTCCCAATTGAGGAAATCCATTTTTTTATTCTGTAGCAACTCTCCATGCCACAAGAAATCCCGTCTGACTTTGTCTATTCTCTTAATAACCGACACTGGCAATTTAAACATTGATAGGAAATAAGTCGGTAAGGAATTTAGTATTGAATTAATTAGAACTACTCTCCCAGCCATTGATAGCATCTTGCCTTTCCATGCCGGTAATCTTTTCTCAATTTTTTCAATAATAGGAATAAAGTCTTCCTTGGTTAAATTTATGTTGGACAACGGTAATCCAAGATAATTAAATAAATATATCCTACAAAATCTTACAATATCATTTATATATCTCAATAAAATTTGAAATATTATGATTATATTGAATCTTCTTATTTGTGGCTTTGTTGCCTCTATAAAATACAAATTTTCAAAAAATTCATACATTGAATATGCAAATTTGATGCGTGCTCAATAAAAATCTCAAAACACCATGTTTGCAACTGTGAAATAGTAATTATAGTTTTAACAAACATATAGTTAACATTGCTCCGAAGCAAAGCGAAGATAACATCCAGTATGTACTTAAAAATCCTAATCACAATACACACTACAACATTATAAGTTTCCTGAATATTTATTTTAGCTAGTTTATTTTTTAAACTAAGAAAATATATAAATGCTTCCACGGTTGCAAAAATAAAAAAAATATAATCTAACATCGTCTTTAACCAGATGGTCATAAAGATTATGATTGGTATATAATGAATCATGTGGAGGAAAGAGTTTAATCAAGATAGGATCTGTTCCTCTCATATAATGTGTGAGATATTTTTAGGCATCTTGATGAATTTGATTGAAGAAACACATGGCCGTACTCGAGTGAATTAGTAAGGAGTTATTAATGTCATTTAATGTTCAATCAAATTCGGTCTCTAGAAATATTGTTCGACCAACATAAGGTTGACACGTACCATGCTTTATGGTCGATACAGATATATTGTAACAAAAGGATACAATACGTAAACATAAATTAAGTTTGATCAAATCATCGATATTTGCTTAATTTGGGTAATCATGATGCCTTGTTAGAGGCTGCTCATGATTTATAATCCGTTATGATTATTGACAGCATTAAGTAAACCTACATGTCACGCACAAAGAACAACTATTTAAACATATACAAAAAATCATAACTTATGTGATAAGTTAAATGAAGAAATATATAATCAAGTGCCACATAAATGCATCTTATATGATATGGTGTGCTACACGTATGGTTAATTTTTATCATGCACAAATGATATAATAACTTATAATAACCCTTGGAGGGATGGGATGATACCAAGAGGGACTCAAATTTCGGATAACAGCATTTATTATCTTCATACACCTTTTGTGAGACAAAAGTAAGAGAGAAAGATAAAATCCGAAACTCATCTTGAATTTTCTGTTAGAGAAAAAGTGAAGAACGGATATGAGCATATATCGTTCTTCATCCGTTCAAAAGGGTTGTTCGTGTGGGTACCGATAGATGTCGAAGCGAAGCACGGCGTCTTGTGATTCAGGTCGAAACCATGAGTCAGTTTCTTTGGAGAAATCGATTTGAGAAATCGGTTAGCCGAAGCAATCAAAGGAATTGGTTTGGGAACCGGTTTGGATTTCGGTCAAGAGAAGCGTTCATCTGAATTCACTTTTACGACACGAATTAAGCATAATCCGAAGGTACAAGTTTATAAGTTTTCTTTGATTTAATTGTAATTCACGGATCATTCTTTTGGGTTTCAGACTCGATTTTTATTTTTCAGTTGCGTTACGAACGTGCGAAACTCAAAAACACTCCCCATTGGATATCCATATTTCATACACATTAGAAGTTGTCTCATTAAAAAACTTGCCAGAAAAACCTAGCTAGTAGGACAATACCTCGGCTAAGGGGAAAATAGTACATTGCGTATTTTCATTCTTCCTCATTATTTCATATCATAAAAATGTCTCGTTAAAACATTACTAGGTCAAATCCTATGAGCAAAACTCTTAGTGAAGGAAAAAGAATGCGCTATCCTCGCGTATATTACACATAAAAACTGCCTCATTTAAAATATTGCAAGGAAAACCCATTGGGACAAAAATCATAGCCAGGAGAAAAAAGTGCAGTGCGTATTGTCCCTCCGCCTCATATAGGCAATATGTGAGATGTCAAAATTCAAGCTGTATACTATCTGCTTGAAAAAAGATATGCTGAATCCTTATCTAATCAAATTTGTTAAACATTTATTTCACAATTCTCATGCATAAAAATAATTCATCATTCTTTATTTCTATTGTCAATACATCGAACAAATTATCATGATCATCTTAATGGATGAGATTTCTCCATATTATATCATTATAATAAATGGATTAAAATATTCAATTTATAATTCAAGACAATATTTTATCTCTTAAAGAATTTAATCTTATATTCTTTTTAAATAATTTAGTAGCTTTTGGAGATTCAGGAGTATGATAAGATTTAAATCATCAAGTATAAAATCAAAAGTTAAATATATATTTTCTTATATGTAATTTTGAGCAGTTTCACCATATAGCAATTTCACCACATAGCTCCATATTGTATCAATTCATTCAAAGATCTTTGTCATTTAATTGGATAAATCTCTCGAGAGTTTAAAATGCGTCAGGCATTCTAAATCATTTAGTGCTTTTCATTAATATACTGCAATCAAATGAGTTATGTGAATATTTTGCTACTACGTTAGTGTGTCATTCAAGGACCACAAAACTAGAAATGTAATTGTATTTCCCAATTTCATTTTTCTGATTATATATTCTTAGAAATACAAAACATCCTCTTATAAGTTACACCCGCTTATAAGTCACCGTTATACAACGCTAGGTGTCTTGACTACATGTCCATAATTTTACATTTTACTAGTGAATATAATGATGCTTTAATCGCATCTTTCAATTATGGTCAATATTCTATCTGTCGACATTTTAATTCTAGATCCTCATTTTCATTTATTACATTAATTACAATTGCATAAATAAATTTTGATTAATCATAATTTTCTTTTGGTTCCACCTTAATTCTAGTAGAGACATAAGCCTATTCTGGGGTAATTTGTTTGTCAATGTCTACTATTTTTTTAACATCAATATTCTTTTCAGAAGAATTTTTCCTTTAGAAGTATCTATAATTTCAAGCCAACTTTCTTATCATGTTTTTCATCTTCCTTGGATATTTATTTTGGGAACTGATCGGTTGACCATGATTCAGGTAAATATCAAATTTAGAATTATTCAAGGTATTTTAATATAATCATGAACATGGTGTTTCACATAAATACATTTATGAACTTCTAGTTCATATTAACTTCTTTGAGTATCTATTTGAGTGATATTAATGGTGCATTCTATATAACTTGTTGCTCTCATGATTATTAATCAAGTTCTTCGGATTTGCATTATCTATTATATCTTGAACATGTTCATTAATATTTGATTATCACTACTGGAAAATTATATAATCACTATGGGGTGATACAACAGCTACCGGTGGTAGTTAAATATTATATCAATTGCTAAGGCCCGTAGCTAACAAGAAAAAATGTTAGCTGTTGGGCTACGCCAGATCTTCTCCGCCCCAAACCCTAGCAGCCGACGAAAGCCACCCCAAAGCCTTAGCAGCCGGCGGCCAACTCCTCCTCCTCTCCCTCTCAGTTATGTCTCTCTCTCAAGTTCCGTCTCTCCGCCCCAATCTATGCTGACCTTTGTTTGTTATTGAATTAGGTACGTAATTTTGATTTTGGGGCTCTAATTAATGTGTATATTCTTTCAATATGGATTAATTGGTTAAAGAATTGAGTAATTAGGGACAAATTGATGGTAGATTTCATTGATTATAGAGTAATTTAGAATTAGGGTTATTTTGGTTAAGTAGTTTTATACATAGGGTTATATATGCCGATTTGTTCTATTGCTTAATTGGGTCGATTTATATTTGTAGGGATATTCGAGCTCTCGTCTTTGCCCGATTTACACCGTGTTGAACTCTCGGTTTCGTTTGTGCCGCGTACTTCTCAAAGCGGTTTTTCTTCTATTGAGTACGTAATTTTTATTTATTTACTTATTATATTTTAGAAATTGTGTTTATGAGTATGGTATGATTTAGGGTAAGATTTTAATTTGTTTTAGGGTTAATATTTTTTAATGGTTGAATTTTATATAGGATTTTGATTTTGCATGATACGTCTAGAATTCGGGTTAAAAGTTTAGGTGTATACGTAAGGATTTTGGCTAGGTTTAATAGTTGGATTTGTGTTAGGGTTAGGTTTATGTGTGGTTTAGGGTTAGGTTTATCCGTTTATGTTTTTGGCTTAGGTTTAGGTTTAGGGTTTTTTTATGTCATATATCTTTAGTTAATTGAATTCCTTTCTCCTCTTGAATATTTTTTTAATTTATTTTTCCAACATAATCTAATATATATATATATATATATATATATATATATATATATATATATATATATATTAATATTATATCGATTCGTAGGAGGATGCTAATCGGACAAATCGTTCAGGATCACATTCCGCGAACAATAATGATGTCAGTCCTTCGGGCAGTGTAGGCGGCAATGACATCACTAACCTAAACGACTAGGTTAGTATGTGATTTTAGTGTCAAGGACTTTATGAGGGCAATTTAGGATTTCGCAATTTGAGTGTTAGAATTTGAGTGAGGGTTTGAATCCAATTGTAGGTTTAGCGTTTGGATTTTGGAGTTTAGGGTATTAAGGTTCGAGAGTTAGGGTTTGAAATCCAATTGTAGGTTTATGATTTGGATTTTGGAGTTCAGGGTTTGAATTATGATTTTTTTGCATGAATTTGATATGGATGTTGTATGTTGTGTGAGAATTTGATATGCGCTTAATTTCAATGTTTCTATATTTTTAATATTTTTTTGGAATTTTTTTAATTTATACGGTGGAAATGGGAAAATGCAGGGGCTGCATACCAAAAAATTAAACAAACATCAGCTACGGCCCCATAGCTGTTGATCCGGGTAATAGCTACCGGCCCGTAGTTGTTGACCCGGTCAATAGCTACAGGCTTGTAGCTGTTGAACACATCAGCTACAGGTTCATTTGTATCAGCTACGGAGAGGACGGTAGCTATTGATCAACGGATACGGGCCGTAGCCAATAAAAAACCGTAGCTAATGATTAATCAATAGCTACCACCCGTAGCAATTGTCAAGGCCGTAGCTACTGATGGGCAATAGCTACCGGCCGTAGCTGCTGATAGCATCAGCGATGACACCATTTGCTACCGCTTTTTAGCTACCGTCAGCCCTCCCTGTTAATAATAGAGACAGTTTTTAAACCATTTGCTACCGTTTTGCCCCCCTCTCTAATGTGTTATTTTGTTGTAGTGTATTTCACATAACACTCACTTGGTTATTCATTCAATTCTTCTTCTGGGATTTTATCTATAAACATTTACCACACTTTAGGTGTGTTTTGGCTTCATTTGTTACAAAAGTAATAGATATTCCTTCAGTTGATATCAATCCAAATTGAGATGTTGTCAGCAAATATATGTGACTTAATTACTTTGCTGAATGAATAAATGTATCTGACAATTGATTTGCTATGTTTTACAAATAAGTAACATTTTGAACTTATAGTTTATATATATCATAATAAGGATACAAATTACATAATGATAAAAAAAAAATTGTCACATCAAATCTATATTCAATAATTCATGTAGTAAATAAGTTTCATGTTATGAAGTTCAAGATATCGAATTATGGAGGGCGATTAAATTTCACATATATGCCCAAATTTGTTTGTCACCTATCTCTGTATATTGCGGTGGAGCTAGCGGAACAAATAATGCAAACCAAAAAGTTTTGAAATAGTATTTACTTGGCTGCTAGCCAGTCATTGTTGGGGAATCCATAGCCATGTACGTTACATGCGCAGCGGAACCTATAGATTCAACGCGTCCTAGGATCATCGTTAAGGGAATAAAAGTACGAGATTAACTATTAAAATTTATATCTCGGATCTTCCTGATCTGCGAGACGAAGAACGGATGTAGGTCTGAACTTTTCTGACGTGCAACCTTCTCCTTCTAAAGCTCTACTCGAACAAACTCCTTGCTTCTCCTAGGGTAAAGAAACTGATCGCTCGCTAGTCTTCAAAGCAGAAGACCTCTACTCGTATCCACGTCAAACTTCAGACGCACGGAATAACCAGACTCGGCTAGACGAGTCCGGAAATATTTTCCAAAAATAACTCAAAACTCTCTCTCTCTCTCTCTCACTCTCTCTCTCTCTCTCTATTTCTGTATATTAGACGGCCTCTAAGGCTTCTGAATTTTGTATCTAATAGAAAGGCTCTGCCCTTCTATATATACGAGAGAGAGAGGCGAACGATTGCTCAGTTATCATAACTAAAAACCCTAATCTGCGCCTATTCCGTTGCCAACGGAATAAGTATTTCCATAACGGAATACTTGGCAGCTAAGGTTATTACAGTTTCTATATCTATTCCGTTGGGAACGGAACTATTCCGTTGCCAACGGAATGATACTGTTTTGTTCAATCAATTATCCAATAATTGATTATTTCATTCACAGACAATGTGATCTCTGTTTCCACTTTATTTCTTGAATTTGTATTGCATCATGTAGACCCACTTCACAAGCAATTCGAGCCTTTCGTTCTAAAAAAGATAAGGTTCTACTTTCCTCTGCCTTATCCAGCAGCTCGATAACCTTTTTGCATTTCAAAATTTTGCTTCCTAATTCTGACTCTTTCCAATGATTTGAGAACCAATTATGTAGGTGTCTAATGGTTTTCCTCGCTTTCTTCATCAGGTTTTCTCCAGCATTATCACTTAGCATTTCTTCGCCCCAAGCTTCTTTAACTAACTCCTTTGTCTCACTAAATTTTAACCACTTTAGTTCAAACCTTTGGATTCTGCGGCTTGTGTTAGTATTCTCGAATATTAACTTAATAGGAACATGGTCTGGTTTTAGGTTCTGCCATAATTCTTGGTTTGTAATAAATGGACTGATGGATTGAGGTTTGGATGATAAGGATTTGTGTTTAGTAAATCTGTAAATGTGAATGTAGATCCTATTTGGGAAAACTCATTCAAGAATCAGTAGGTCTCCAATGAAAACTGATGTAACACCAATAGAGTGATGAAACTCCAGTTGTCGATTGGCTGAGAACTGACTATACTCCTGTCAAGAAGACCGAGATGGTTGCAGAGACTGGCTAGAGAGCCGGTGGATCGTCTCTTTAGGTCGCCCGTTCTTTGGACGATAACAAATTTATTCATATTAATATTTATCATTCAATTTTATAATGCAACAATTTTGCATCTACGAATTACAACAACAAATCAAACATACCTCACACTAAACCAACCACACCTCATTACATTCACCCTTTCCACAAACTTACAACAAACAATCAATCATATGTACATCCATTAAGCTTCAACAAACCGACATTAATTCCTGTACGAAAAAATTACGTCGGTATTCGGCACAGTTATCGGCCGGACATGAGATTTGCGAGACCGGGATTGTTGTCAGAGCCGTCCCAAAATTCACTAGCAGACGAAAGAGTCATCAGAGCCACCACTACTGATCTCATACTCGGCCTCACTCGCGGCTCATCTTGCGTGCATGCTTTTGCCAACTGTGCTAGCTGTAAAAAATAATTAATTAATTAAGAAAATGGATTGAAAAACTCCTCAATAAAAGAAGTTTGCTCTTGTAGATTTATAATTTTTTTCAGACGGGGCTGCAAGGTTTATCTATTATCTATTGTTTATTTGGCACAATATTTTCCAGGCAACATATTCTTATAATTTTTTGAAGAAATATAAGGTAAAATTATATAATTGGACATGTTTTTGAAAAACAAAGATGGAATTAAGGGTAAGAGACCTTAAAAACGGAGTCGATAGGATAGCTGTCACCAAGCTTAGGATCAATAAATTTTGTGAGGCTCACTTTCGGATCCGGCTTGCTCAGCGCATCATCAAACTGCATGCATCCAAACAAAGATATACATGCATTTCAACCATTTTATATAGGCTTGGTAATATTTGATGGTTAAAAAAAGAGTATTTACTATTTTATAATACATAAAAGACACAAACTTCGCAAAAAAAACCCCTGCAATTATGCCAAAATTACTAACCCCACCCCCCTGCCTTTTTTAGAAATTCAAAAATTACTCCATGTCGTTACTTTAGACTTAACACCGCTAATTACTTGTCCTAATTTCCAATAATGCAAGGTCTTTTTTTGCAACTTTTGCCACAAATTACGTTTCTCAATACAAAACGTGAAAGCGAGAAAAAGAGTACACGATTTCTTTTAGTTTTTTATAGGAGGATATAAATGGAAATAAATACGATGGGTGAAAATTTGAAAAGGCGGATGGAAATAACGTACAAGGCCGACCAAACCCTTATATTCAGAGGAAGAATCACTGGTAGATCTGACAATTGCTTCTTTGGCTGAAATAAGCTCGTATAATACCACCCCAAATGCGTACACATCCACTTTCGGCGACACCCCTCCGCATCTCGCGTACCTACAAAACCAAAAACGGAAATGCCAATTGGATAAATTGAAATTATAATGGTTCAATGAAGTTGCCAAGAAGCTTCAGTTTTGAAATTAGGCATAATTAACTCTCAATTTTGTGTGTGTGTGTGTATCTGTGAGGGAGAGAGAGAGAGAGAGAGTTCATACTCAGGAGGCATATAACCGAAAGTACCGACAAGCCTAGTGGGGAGAGACATGCTTCCTACTTCCGTCAGTTTTGTCAAACCAAAATCAGCAACCTATCCAAAAGATTCAAAAAAATAAAATAAAAATAACACCACTATTAATAAGAGATACAAAAAATAATATATCTATTTGATATACCCCTATAAGTGAAGAAACGGGCAATAAACTACTTCGTTAGGAAGTACATGAGATGGAACCCAAAACAAGCATTTATAAATAAAAGTTCGGGTCACAAAAAGCAACTCACTCTATCACAGTGACTTTACAATGCAAATGGGATGGATCAGTGATACAAGTAACGGGAGTTTATGGTCCCCAAGATTTGAAAAGCAAGCTAGAATTTTTAGAGGAATTAAAAAAGAATCGGTGAAAATGCTAATCTGCCATGGCTCTTGTTAGGCGATTTTAATATGATTACTTCCAAGCAAGAAAGAACGGGAAACAGTGGGAGAAATTGGAGTGAATCTCAGAGGTTTAGGGAGTTCATTGACTCCCAAAGCCTCATCAACCCACCGCTTCAAGGGAAGAATTATACGTGGGCCACACCATAGCAAAAGCCCGATTAGATAGGTTCCTCTTCAATCTACCTTGGGCCCAAAACTTTCCTAATTACAACCAAACCGCCACAACCAATCCAAGTTCAGATCATAATCCCATCATTCTCATCATGAACAGTACTTTTCCAACCCATAATGATTTCCGATTCGAAAACATTTGGTTACAAATGCCTGAGGCAGTTGAAATAATAGAAAATCACTTAAGAGGAAAGAAAGCGAGGGATTTAAAGGAGTTTCACAAGAAAATCACTTCCTTGGGATCAAAGTTAAATCAATGGAATCGAAATAGAAAACAAAACTCAAAAAAATTCAAAGAAAATTGCAAAGGGATCATATTTTTGGAGAGACACCACTAAACAGTTAGAGTTCTTTCGACAGAAATCCAGCTTCGAACTAGGTAATGACAAATCCACCAACTTTTGGGAAAGTGATTGGGGCGAGGGGATCCTCTGTCATCAATTCCCAGCTCTGTATTCACATACAGAGTCTACGAGCGGAACAGTGGCTCAGATACTGGCGATGCCAGACAAAAGGGACCTTTTTTGCGGAATTTTAACTGAAAAAGCAGAAGAGGAATACAGAAAATTCATAACTATCACAAACAAAATCCGACTAATAGAAGAAGAAGATCGAATAAAGTGGAAATTAAACAAAAAGGGAATATTCACTACAAAGTCAGCATATGAATCGCTGGTGTTAGGGGTATTAACCCACAGCAATCTTAAATATATATGGCAATTAAAAATCTCCTTACGAATTAAAATATTTCACTGGAATAAAGCACAAAATAAAATACTCACCCAGGAAAATCTCTGTAAAAGAGGCTTCCAACTTGCAAACCGGTGTTATTTGTGCCGAAATAGCAACAAAACAACTGAACACATCTTCTCAGGGTGTGAATACACCCTCCAACACTGGGACGACTTGTGGAGAAGCTGAATCGAGAACAACAGGGTCGATCTAAACTAGACCGTCCTTTAACAAGGATGATCGACTTTTTCGAAGTTGGAACAGACAAGCTTCATCGCAAACTACTTGGCGAGCAGCCTGAAGGAGATGGAATTGGAGGCGGCTCAGAGATTTAGAGAGAGAATGTTAAGCGGAGAAGAAGGATCGAGAAGAATGGAGGCGGAAGGAGAGAGACTAACAGAAAGTGCGATTTAGGTGAAGAGATAAATAATGGGCTGATCATTTTTGAAAATTTCATTTCTCTGTTCTTTACAAAAGTTCTCAATGTAAAACTTAGTAATGGAGACTAATGAGGATGTATAGATAGGTTGTTAGATAGGTACTTCTTTCTTTTTTCTGATGTAAATATTAGGACTAGATTGTATATAATTTTTTTATCAATAGAATACATTTGGAAGGGGGATGAACAAGCCCTCTCCAAATTTTCTTTCAAAAAAAATAAATAAAAGTTCGGTAAAAAATGCATAAACAGAAAGCAAAGGTAAAAGTAGGCCAAAGAAAACGAAAGTGAACGTACGGAGAGAAAAAAATGACGATTTTGAAATTTGGGGCTGGGGCCAAACCCTAGCTGTGGGGGCAAATGGAGAAGGTGATAGTCTAGCGCCCTGCTTCTCACCTCTCAGTCCCTATACCTGCCATGTTGTTGTCGCGGCCGCTGCCGATGGCTGCAGGTTCTCAGTTCCTCGCATGCAGTTTTTCTCTCTCAATCGCAGATCTGTGAGACAGTGACAATACTAGAGACGCCGCCGCCCTGGCTAGCTGGTGAGATCTCCCTCACGGTATCTTCTTCTTATTTCTTCTCTCTTTCAGAAGGTTAATGTGGCGTCGCCGAAACCCTAATCTCGATAGCAGTGCAAAAACCCTACTGAAGACGGCACGGGCGCCCTTTCTCGCCCTTTTTCATTGGAGCATGTTTCTCATGGTCTTTCTCTTCGCCCTCATTCTTTCTCACAGATGTGTGTGCCGGCGCCAAAATCCGATCCTAGAAGGTGCTGTTGCCACGGCCCCTGTTTGTTAGTGGGTGGTCTCTTATGGTGTACCCCTTCTTTCCTCTCTGGTCGATGACTCATCTTTGCCAAAGTGGTGACTCTATTGCCTGGCGGATCTCTCTCTTGGTTTCTTTCAGCATGAGATGGCATTCCTCCGGTTTCTTTTTCCAAGGGTTTCTTTTGGGATGAACGTAGATCTTCGACGACGATGGCAAGTTTGGCTAGCAGCGTGTTGATCTTGGAATGTGCTTTATCCAACTTGAGGCGAAACCCTAGATCTGTTGTTCTTCTCTGTTTCATTTATTATGTGTGTTGTTATTTGTCTTTTCTTTTCTTTTTTTCTTTTGTTTAATGGAGGATTGTAATAATCTTTTCCCCATGTAATGAAAATGGAGCAAGCAATTTGCTTGCTCTCCTAAAAAAAAAGAAAAAGAAAACGAAAGTGAAGAAAAACACGACTATTAGAAAATCAAACCTTTGCGTGGTGATTTTTGTCGATTAGTATATTAGCGGATTTAATATCTCTGTGAATATAAACGGGCATGGTATGCTCGTGTATATACTCTAAACCTCTCGCTACATCAAGAGCAGTTTGCACTCTGTCTGCCCACGTCAGTGGGCTCCACCCTGCATTAAATGCAAAATGTTAAAATTATTTAAACAGGAAACTTATAATTTATACGAGAAAAAAAGAAAATTTGTATCAGTTTGTTTCATCTTTCTTTTTACCTGAACCGCGAAGGTGTTGGCTCAAGTTACCGTTTTCTATAAACTCATAAACAAGGAAAAGCGCACCCTCTATGCAATAACCTATTAAACACACCTGCATAAAAAAAACAAAAATTCATCAATTTTCTTTGGATATGTCATGTAAAAAATGGACACTAAAATAGAAAAATACGTAAAAAATAATGAAATAGAAAAAAGGAAGGAAAACTCACCAAATTGAAGTGATGAACGTTAGTCAAAACTTTGAGTTCGGCGAGAAATTCATGAGAGGCTTTCGTCTCCATTTTCTTTATGGCGGCTTTCTACAGGATGCAAAATATGTCAACGTCTATTTTACCTTAAATATGCTTAAAGGAGAAATTGTATTTCTTTTCTCCACATGATTTTATTCATCAGAAAAAGTAAATAAAGGAAATTTTGAGCCAAAATTGTCAACATTTAATGGAACATATAATTTTTTTGAACAACAACAATCTAACAATAAGATGTTATATATAAACAATCCAGTATGGTAGGTTATAGATTTCAAAATTAGAAAATGTCAGGTGTTATTTACAAATGCACTTGTTTGCAATTTACAATAAATAAAATGCAAAATAAAATATTAATAAAATAAATAAATAAAACCTCGCCACGTAGTTCTGCATAGTAAACAGCACCAAAACCGCCTTGTCCAATTTTATTTGCCAAACTAAAATCATCAGTCGCTTTTGAAAGCTCTTCATAAGAAAACTCGACCGATTTAAGTCTATCTATTGGAGAAGGATTTGTTGCTGATTTTTCCATATACATTACATTTCCTTCATAAAAACAACATATAATAACAAAATTTTGTAGTAACGAAAGAAAATAAAAATAAAAAAGATAAAACGGAAGTGTAAAATTAAGAAAAAAAAAGAATATACCAATAGGGATTGAGCTCTCATCAGAAACAAAACGAACTAAAGAAGCCTTCTTATCTTTGTTTTTCTTATAAACGAGACAGTAATACAAAAAGAAGCTGATTAGTAGTGCAGCTATTATTGCGATCACTATTCCAGCAATTGCACCGGATGATATATTCCTGCTCTATTCCGTCATTTTAGAATCATCAGAACAAAATTGATTTAAAATTGTACAGCATGCAACTATTTTAGAATTGCACAGTACAGATCAATAGACTTTTTGAGCCCGTTAAATTCATCAGCCACAAATAAACACAAAATATGGTACTGAAATGAAAAGACTTATTTACCTCTTCGTTTTAAGAGTGCGAAAGCTTCCATTTGGATCTACAAACAATCATTACAACCACAACATATAAAATAAGCTCCAAAGCCTCTCAATTAAAAAATAAAAATAAAAACCTAATTCAATTTACCAATAAAATAATAGTTTCTATTCTTACCATGTGTAGGAACATAAACAATGTTTCCATAACTAAAATTTGCCCCACTATTATACTTCTGCAACAACTCTGTACTAATTTTAAATTCCTTCGCGACAGACGTCAAGCTCTCATTGGCCTGCAACGGATAAGTGACAAACAACCCGTACAAATCCAAAATCTTTGGGTTCCCACATGAACAATTCACAGTGACATTTATAATCGCCCCTTGTGGTATCTTGGTTGCAGGATAGGAATTGTCTCTGGTTAATGAATCGATATTTGTTAGGTTTGCGTAGATAGTTCTTGCGATTTTGTAGTATGTGTCGTCCCTTAGGATTATGTAGTGAAATGTGTGGCCTAGGAATGAGTTGTTTATGCAATCGCATGAGAAATTTACATTCACTCTCTCCCCAGCCTGTAGGAAATCAATAAATAAATAAATGGTTAGGTTATTTTGTAATAACGAAGAAATGGTTAGGATATGAGATGCTTAGAGGAAAGGAAAAGATAAAGGAAATTTGTAAGAAAAATTAACCAGATATGGCAGTATTTTCAGGAAGAATATATTTTGTTGAGAAATTAAAATCAAGTTCCTACATTTTCCTACATTTTCCAGTTGGTTTTTAAAAAGAAAATTGAAGTAAAAGGTCAACCGCTTACGAAAAGTCCCTACTTTATTGGAGAACAAAATTATATATGTCTTATAATTAATTATATAATGTTTTTTGTTTCATATATTTTTTTTCCCGTTTTATATAATATTTCGCCAAAAAACTGCACTAAAAATGCACTAAATGAGTGATTTATCATGTCCCAACAAAAATACATCAGCATTTTCAAAAACATTCGTACAAGAAACAAAAGTTCAATGGTTTTCCTTTCTTGTGAAAAGTACCATATATGTTATCGGAGAACAAATTTATTATGTCTTATTGTCACAAATTAAAATAAAAATTAAAAGTTTGCATAATAATAAATTAAGAAATTACTGTAAGGTAGAACAGAACTCACAATAAGAGAAGCAGGGCTTCGAAATGAGTTGTAGGGCAGAATCTGCTGATAAGTCATACCAAATCGAGAAGCTACATAATACAAATTCGGATCATCAGAAATATAGTACGAGCCCAGTGCCAAGTCGCATGTTTTAGGACACTTCGCTTCCGGTCTAACCGGAAATGTGCAAGCTAATAATATAGCAATCAATAGGCTGCATTTTATGTCAGCCATGGATGTTTTCTTTGTTCGTTTGCTTGGATTGGGATTTGGAAGTTGGTAAAAAATCCGGATCGAAAGAGAAAAGGACTGGAGTACTTGAAGAGACAGTACTGAGACTCGAGAATGGTAATGTGTGGAGGATTCAAAGTCGAAGGACTTCTTTTTTCTTCCAAGTCAAAGTCTCTCTTGTCTCTACTATGACCTTTTCATTTTTCCGCGTCCCTGAAATATCATGGAAAATAAGAGGGAGGTTCGCCATAATAAATGGAATTTTGACACTTTTATACACGTTTAAAAAGAAAATATCACAAATACCCAACATTTTTTCAAAATATCAAAAATAGCATTTTCAAGTAGCATCGGTTAGAAAAATAATTCAATAAAATCGTTTTGAAAATAATTAAGAAACTAACATTTCCGCTAGGATTCTTGGTGGAACAGAAGCTGTTCCGTCAAGGATCCTAACGGAACATGTCATATTTTTTAATTTTTTCTTAAAAATATTGTTCCGCTAAGCTCTTTGGGCGGAACATGTTAAAATTTTAATTTTCATCGTTAACTAGAAATTAGTAAGGAGATTTAGCACAAAAAAAAAACACGGTTCCACCAAATAATGTGGCGGAACAGTGATTTTTTTTATTTTTTGCCAAATTTTCAGAGGATTTTTAGGGGGAAAAAATATAAAATAGATAGTTCCGCCAAAAAACTTAGTGGAACAAGAATTTTTTTTTATTTTTTGATTAATTTCCTTACTAAATTGGTATAACTTGTTTCACCAAATAGCTTGGCGAAACAACTTTTTTCCCTAATTAAGATTATTTAAGACTGTTAAATGGACCGGGACTTGTACCGCCAGGATTCTTGGCGGAACAGTTTTTGTTCCACCAAGAAGGCTGGCGGACATGCTAGTTTTTTAATTGTTTTCAAAACGATGCTATTTGATGAATTATTTTTCACACCAATACTATTAGAAAAAAAAAGTCACAAGAATTTCGGTCTTTGAAAGGCCAAATTTTTTTTTAAATCTTTAGTCCCTCTTTAACAGTCGTTAAACAATGAATCAAAGAAAAAAATAATAAAATAATTTTTACCGCCCTTTCAAAGGTTGGGAATTATTTTTTTTTCTTCCTCAAACAAAATGAAGCTGATGTCAAATCATATTTTTATTATGTTATTTATAATTTAAAATATGATAATTTTGTGATCTAACATATTTTAATATATTATTTAATAATTTAAAATATTTTAACATATCATTTTAAAATAATCATGTTATAATTTTTCTTATAATTTAAAATATTTTAACATATTATTTAATAATCATATTAGAAAGTGTCTTATAATTTAAAATATTTTTATATAGTACTTTAAAATAATCATATTTGCAATTATAAAATAATATATTAAAAATATTATTTGAATAAATTCCCGGTCTTTTAAAGACCGGTAAAAAAATATTTTATTATATTTTTAGTTCAATCATTGTTTAAGGGCATGCTAAGAAGGGTTAACTATTTAACAAATTTTCGGTCTTTGAAAGACCAGAAATTTTAATGTTCCGGTGTTTCAAATGCCAAAAATATTACTTTTGGTATTTCGAAAAAAAACTTGTGTATTGATGGTATTTTCTTTTTAAACACGTGCATAAGTGTCAAAACTACATAATAAATCGTCTAGTTTGCCAAATAAAGTTAGATATACATATCCCCCTCACCATCCCCCCAGTGCAAGCTTTATCACTGACAAATTCTCTAAAATAAATTAATAAAAAAAAAAAGAAATAGTATACAATAGACATTTTATATTTTTAATAAAGTAATTAATGATAATGCAATCATTATAGATGTTATTTCACTAACATATTTTAATGAAATATTAACAATGAGGGTATCAGAGATATTTTAAGGTTTAGTAGGGGTATTCATTATATATGTGTGGTTTTGTAGGGGTATCTATGATATTTGAGTGATTTTGTACGAGTCCTGATGATAGTTCATTTTTTGTAGGAGTATATGTGAAATTATGAGGTTTTATAGGGATACATATAAAATTTGGCCTAATATTTATCATTTAATTTTACAATGCAACAATTTTGCATCTACAAATTACAACAACAAATCAACCATACCTCACACAAAACTAACTACACCTCATTACATTCACTCTTTCCAGAAACTAACAACAAACAATCAATCATATGTATATCCACTAAGCTTCAACAAACAGATATTAATTCATGTACCGCAAAATTACATCGGTATTCAGCATAGTTATCGGCTGAACATGAAATTTGCGAGACCGAGATTGTTGTCGAATAAAGAGCCAATGTCCCAAAATTCAGCGGACGAAAGAGTCATTAGAGCCACCACTACCGATCTCATACTCGGCCTCATTCGCGGCTCATGACGCGAAATTCGAAAAAAAAAAACACTTGCAATTATACCAAAATTACTACCCCCTGCCTTTTTTAGAAATTCAAAAATTACTCCCTGTCATTACTTTAGATTTAACACCGCTAATTACTTGTCCTAATTTCCAATAATACAAGGTCTCTTTTTAGCAACTTTCGCACAAATTACGTTTCTCAATACAAAATGTGAAAGCGATAAAAAGAGCACACTATTTCTTTTTAGATTTTTATAGGAGGATAGAAAAAGAAATAAATATGATGGATGAAAATTTAAAAGGCGGATTGAAATAACGTACAAGGCCGACCAAACCCATAAATTCAGAGGAAGAATCACTGGTAGATCTGACAATCACTTCTTTGGCTGAAATAAGCTCGTATAATACCACCCCAAATGCGTACACATCCACTTTCGGCGACACCCCTCCGTATCCCGCGTGTTTGGTATGGAGACTTCTGGAAAACTCTAGATACCGTATAAAAAGAAATGCTGTGGAAGATATGGAAGATCTCCATATTTGATTGATACTATTCCTTAATTGATAATTAGAATTTGGAATATGTTTATTTACCTTATATTTATTTCTATGAATTAGGTGTTAATTGGGGCAGTAATTCTTTGGGTTATTTCCTTGTATTAGGTATGACTATCCTATAAATAGAGAGATAGGGGCAGAGTTTTATTCATTCCAACAACCACAAACAATTGTATTGTATTTTCTTTCTCCAAGTATAAAGAAAGTTTGAGTGCCGGCGGCTGTGGCTTTTACCCTTTAGGGTTTCCACGTAAAAAAAAATATCCTTTTGTTCTTGCGTCTTGTTTTCTGTGTTTGTTGTTGCGTCTCGGTTCCTAACAAGTGGTACCAGAGCCAAGATTCGAACAAAATTCCCTTTGGGTGCGAACGAGGAGGCGATACGTAGACGAGCGATGGACGAGAGCAAGGTGTCGGTGGGTCGGTTCGACGGGCGAGACTTCAGCTATTGGAAGATGCAAACAGAAGCATTGCTCTGCCAGAAGGATCTAGAAGATCCGCTACTCGAAACAAAGCCAGAAGGGATCATCGCTGATGCATGGAAGAAGATGAACCGCAAGGCGCTAAGCTACATACAATTGTCCTTAGCCAAGAACGTGGCGAAGGAGATGACGGGTTTTGGAATCATGAAGGCGCTATCCAACACGTACGAGAAGCCGTCTTTATTAAATAAGCTGCACGTATTACGCCGTCTTTTCTACCTGAAGATGACGGAAGGTGGATCTGTCGCCGAGCATCTGAACTCTTTTCAGGTTGTTTCAAATCAGTTAGACTCGTTTAAATTGAACCTGGGTGAAGAGACGAAGGCTCTTATGTTGTTGTCATCATTGCCGGAAAGCTAGTCGACGACAGTAGACGTTATCGGCGGCAAGGACGATCTGATTTTTGAGGAGGTACGAGACCGCATCCTGAACGAGGATATTCAGAGAAAGGAGCGGAGCGAAACCTCGGGTTCCATGAGTTCAGCCTTGAATGTGGAGAGTCAGGGTCATGGAGGTCAGAGAAACAACAATCACGGACGATCCAAGTCGAAAGGTCGCAGCGAGTTGGAGTGTTGGAACTGTGGCAGAAAGGGCCACATGAAACGGGACTGCAAATCCCCGAGAAAGGAGAAAAGGGTGGAAACAAGTTTCGCAAATGCAGCCACTGAGGAGAATTCAGATGATGCCCTAGTTCTATGCATCGAAAGCCCTATCGATTCATGGGTTCTGGATTCAGGCGCATCCTTCCATTCTACCTCACAGAAAGATAAGTCTTTGAATTTTAAATCTAGAGAATTTGGAAAAATTTACTTAGCGGATGGGAAACCGCTATGCATATCGGGCATGGGCGATGTCCAAATAAAATCGAGTAACAAATTTAGATGGACTTTGCGGGGAGTTCGATATATTTCGGGTTTAAAGAAGAACTTGATATCCATTGGACACATGAATAGTGAGGGCTACAAAATCGTGTTTGGGAACGGGTTGTGGAAGATTGTAAAGGGTGCAATGGTTGTGGCTAAAGGTATAAAAATAGGAACTCTTTATCTCACGGAAAACAAGGGAGATTTGTTAGCGGTTCCGGGAGCGACAACCGAGCCGATATTGTGTCATAATCAACTCGGTAATGTCAGTCACAAAGGACTACAAGTCCTGGCTTCAAAGGGTTTGTTACCCAAGGTGAAATCGGTAGAAACCGGTTTCTGTGAGAACGGCGTGCTCGGCAAGGAAAAACGGATTAGTTTTTCGAATGTCGGACGAGAACTCAAGACGGGGAAGTTAGATTTGGTGCAGAGTGATTTGTGGGGACCAGCTCCGGTCCAAGGCGGGTCACGCTACTACAAGGATAGGTCAAATGACGAATCTGAGGACTACCATGAGGCGGTAGAGACGGGAGATTCTGTCAAGTGGGAGCGTGCAATGAGAGATGGGATTGAGTCTCTCAGAAAGAACAAGACTTGAGTATTGACCTGGTTACCATATGGCAAGAAGGCGCTACAAAACAAGTGGGTTTATCGGGTAAAGGATCAACCAGATGGCAGCAAGCGGTACAAGGCGAGATTTGTAGTAAAGGAATTCCTACAGAAAGAAGGAGTTGACTACACGGAGGTATTCTCGTTGGTGGTGAAGCTAACAACCATTCGTATGGTGTTAAGTATTGTAGCGGCCGAAAATTTGCACCTCGAGCAGATGGATGTCAAGACAGTGTTTCTCCATGGCGATTTGGAGGAGGACATCTATATGGTGCAGCCTGAAGGTTTCGAGACCCCAGGAAATGAGGGTCTAGTATGCAAGCTAGAGAAAAGCTTATACGGTCTAAAACAGGATCCCAGACAGTTTACTAAGGAAGTCTCCATCGACAAGCTGAGGTTGTGCACTGCCTCAGTGGGGCTGGTCGAGTGATTCAGTGGGAGCATGTCGCCGGGCTCAAGGAAGATACATGGGAGAAAGGAGAATGGATTCAATGCAAAGGATTCGTATCTTTATGAAGTCTCCAAGTGGGAGATTGTTTGGTGTGGAGACTTCTGGAAAAACTCTAGATACCGTATAAAAGGAAATGTTGCGGAAGATATAGAAGATCTCCATATTTGATTGATATTATTCCTTAATTGATAATTATAATTTGGAATATATTTATTTACCTTATATTTGTTTCCATGAATTAGGTGTTAATTGGGGCAGTAATTCTTTGGGTTATTTTCTTGTATTAGGTATGACTATCCTATAAATAGAGGGATAGGGGCAGAGTTTTATTCATTCCAACAACCACAAACAATTGTATTGTATTTTCTCTTTCTCCAAGTATAAAGAAAGTTTGAGTGCCGGCGGCCGTGATTTTTACCCTTTAGGGTTTCCACGTAAAAAAAATATCTTTTTGTTTTTGCATCTTGTTTTCTGTGTTTGCTGTTGCGTCTTGGTTCCTAACACCGCGTATCTACAAAACGAAAAACGGAATGATAATAGGATAAATCGAAATTATAATGGTTCAATTAAGCTGCAAAGAAGGTTCAGTTTTGAAATTAGGCACAATTAACTCTTAATTTTGTGTGTGTGTGTGTGAGTTCATACTCAGGACTCAGGAGGCATATAACCGAAAGTACCGACAAGCCTAGTGGGGAGAGACATGCTTTCTACTTCTGTCAGTTTCGTCAAACCAAAATCAGCAACCTATCCAAAAGATTTAAAAAAAATAAAAAAATAACACCGCTATTAATAAGAGATACAAAAAAAAAATATCTATTTGATATACCCTTATAAGTGAAGAAACGGACAATAAACTATTTCGTTAGGAAGTACATGAGATGAAACCCAAAACAAGCATTTATAAATAAAAAGTTTGGGAAAAGTAGGCCTAAGAAAACGAAATTGGAGAAAAACACGACTATTAGAAAATCGAAAGATATGTATCGGAAAAATAGCAAATAAAATGATATGAACCTTTGCGCGGTGATCTTTGTCGATTAGTATATTAGCAGATTTAATATCTCTGTGAGTATAAACAGGCACAGTATGCTCGTGTATATACTCTAAACCTCTCGCCGCATCAAGAGCGATTTGCACTCTGTTCGCCCACGTCAGTGGGCTCCCCCCTGCATTAAATGCAAAATGTTTAAATTATTTCAACAGAGAACTTATAATTTATATGAAAAAGAAAGAAAATTTATACCAGCTTGTTTCATCTTTCTTTTTACTTGAACCGCGAAGGTGTTGGCTCAAGTTACCGTTTTCTATAAACTCATAAACAAGGAAAAACGCACCCTCTATGCAATAACCTATTAAACACACCTGCATAAAAAAAAACAAAAATTCATCATCTTTCTTTGGATATATCATGTAAAAAATGGACACTAAAATAGAAAAATACGTAAAATATAATGGAATAGAAAAAAGGAAGGAAAACCCACCAAATTCAAGTGATGAACGTTAGTCAAAACTTTGAGTTCGGCGAGAAATTCATGAGAGGCTTTCGTCTCCATTTTCTTTATGGAGGCTTTCTACATGATGCAAATATGTCAACATCTATTTTACCTTAAATATGTTTAAAGGAGAAATTGTATTTTAGTATTTCTTTTCTCCACACGATTTTATTCATCCTAAAATGTAAATCAAGGAAATATTGGGCCAAAATTGTCAACATTTAATGGAACCTATAATTCGCACAACAACAATCTAACAATAAGATGTTATATATAAATAATCCAGTATCGTCGGTTATAGATTTCAAAATTAGAAAACGTCGGGTATTCTTTACAAATGCACTTGTTTGCAATTTACAATAAATAAAATGCAAAATAAAATATTAATAAAATAAATAAATAAAACCTCGCCACGTAGTTCTGCATAGTAAACAGCACCATAACCACCTTGTCCAATTTTATTTGCCAAACTAAAATCATCAGTCGCTTTTGAAAGCTCTTCATGAGAAAACTCGACCGATTTAGCAACTGTAAGTCTAGCTATTGGAGAAGTATTTGTTGCTGATTTGTCAATAGACGTTACATTTCCTTCATAAAAACAATATATAATAACATAAAATTTGTATTTGTAGTAACGAAAGAAAATTAAAAAAAAAGATAAAACGGAAGTGTAAAATAAAGAAAAAAAAAAGAAAATACCAAGAGGGATTGAGCTCTCATCAGAAACAGAAGTAAAGAAGCCTTCTTATCTTTGTTTTTCTTATAAACGAGACAGTAATACAAAAAGAAGCTAATTAGTAGTGCAGCTATTATTGCGATCACTATTCCAGCAATTGCACCAGCTGATATATTCCTGCTCTATTCAGTCACTTTACAATCATCAGAACAAAATTGATTTAAAATTGTACAGCATGCAATTATTTTAGAATTGCAGAATAGAGATCAATAGACTTTTTGAGCCCATTTAAATTCGAGTCCGATTCTTATGTGACCAAATGGGTCATGCAGCCGGCAGCCATACAATCAGGACCGCTCATCATTCTTGATGGAGATCGGGGCTGCATGGCCCATTTAGCCACAGAAGAATCGGACTCAATTCGAGTCATCGGCCACAATAAACACAAAATATGGCACTGAAATGAAAAGACTTATTTACCTCTTTGTTTTAAGAAGGCGAAAGCTTGTCTCTTCGGAGACATCCGTAAGAGGGCGAAAGCTTCCATTTGGATCTACAAACAATCATTGCAACCACAACAAGCTCCAAAGCCTCTCAATTAAAAATAAATAAATAAAATTCTAATTCAATTTACCAATAAAAATAATAGTTTCTATTGTTACCATGTGTAGGAACATAAACAATGCTTCCATCACTAACATTTGCCCCACTATTATACTTCTGTAACAACTCTGTACTAATATTAAATTCCTTCGCAACAGGTGTCAAGCTCTCATTGGCCTGCAACGGATAAGTGACAAACAACCCGTACAAATCCGAAATCTTTGGGTTCCCACAGGAACAATTCACAGTGACATTTATAATCGCCCCTTCTGGTATGTTTGCAGAATAGGAATTGTCTCTGGTCAATGAATCTGTATTTGTTAGGTTTGCATACAAAGTTTTTGCCATTGTGTAGTACATGTCGGTTTTGCATTTTGGCCGGTCGGGGACATTGAAGGGAAATGTGTGGCCTAGGAATGAGTTGTCTATGCAATCACATGAGAAATTTACATTCACTCTCTCTCCAACCTGTAGGAAATCAATAAATAAATAAATAAATTGTTAGGTTAGTTTGTGATAACGAAGAAATGATAAGGATATGAGATGCTTAGAGGAAAGGAAAAGAAAATTTGTAAGAAAATTAACCAGATATGGTAGTATTTTCAGGAAGATTATATTTTGTTGAGAAATTAAAATCAAGTTCCTATATTTAGCAGTTGGTTTTTAAAAAGAAAATTGAAGTAAAAGGTCAACCGTTTTCGAAAAGTCCCTACTTATATTGGACAATAAAATTATTTATGTCTTATAGTTAATTATATAATGTTTTTTTGTTTCATATATTTTTTCCCCGTTTTATATAATATTTCGCCAAAAAAGTGGACTAGAAATGCACTGAGTGAGTGATTTATCATGTCCCAACAAAAAATACATCAGCATTTTCAAAAACATTCATACAAGAAACAAAAGGTCAATGGTTTTCCTTGCTTGTGAAAGTCCCAATTTTAATGGAGAACAACTTTATTTATGTCTTATTGTCACAAATTAAAATAAAAATAATTTTTTGCATAGTAATAAATTAAGAAATTACTGTTTAGGTAGAACAGAACTCAGAATAACAGAATCAGGGTTTTGAAATGAGTTTAAGAACAGAACTCGCATAAGGCAAAATCTGCAGATAAGTCATCCCAAATTGATAAACTGCATTAAACAAACTCTGATCATAAGAAATATAGTATGAGCCCAGTGCCAAGTCGCATGTTTTAGGACACTTCGCTTCCGATCTAACCGCAAATGCACAAGCTAATAAGGTAGCAATCAATAGGCTGAATTTTATTTCAGCCATGGACGTTTTCTTTGTTTGTTTGCTTGGGTTGGGATTTCGAAGTTAGTAAAAAATCTGGATTGAAAGAGTAAGGGGTAATATGACTTATACCCTTCCAAAAATTCTAAATATCAAATTTACCCCTCTCAAACTAGAAATATCAAATTTATCCTCTCAAAGTCCATTTTATATCAAATTTACCCAAACACTACTAATTTATAAAGATTAACAAAAAAAATTTGAAATTCCAATCCTACCCTCCATGGCCTTTCTCTCTCCACGTCCAAATTCCTCCAGAACCTTCACTCGCCACTTCAATGTCTCTCCACTCGTCGAGCCCGTAAAGCACTAAACCGTCTTCTCCACTCGCCTCTTTTCTCCAAACTTAGCCACTCATGTTCTTTTCTCCTCCCGCTTGTCTTCTTCACACCTGAATCACTCACCTCTCACAAATTCATCAGAGACCAATTCTTGGCCTTGACAGTAAGATTCATTGGTATTGTTTCTACTTAAAATAACTCAAAATCCAGAGCTGTATTTAACTTTTTTACAGTAGTTTTAATAAATATTGATATAATTTCTCACTATCTTCTCCCTCTGTTTGAATCACCCTTGTAATAATCCCCAATTTTCTTGCATTAAGTATTTGATTTATTTCCTCACTGGGAAAGATCTTGTCTTTTGAACTTTTGCAATTATATTTACTGTAAAAAAGATCTTTCGAATATTATTTTTTTATTTTGATTTTTTGAAATGATTTAGGTGAGGATAGAGAGATGGGAGATGCTCATATAAGTCATACAGAGATGAAAAGGCTGCTTACATTGTCTTATTTATAATATAATTGATGTACGTTAAGAATTATAGTTCATTGGAAAAGGGCTTCTTGAGAACTATCACAGGGGTATGGGTCCATCCTCGTCGCAATTGCCAACATACGTTAACTCTACAAAGACAGATGGCTACAACCAAGAAAACTGTAGTGGCGGAAATAAGAGAACTATCGCGAATCTGGTGTGAAGGGGCTTTTGGATTATATTTCATTGATGTAAATGGTTACAAAGTTACTGGAGTTTGATGTTAGAAACAATGTGTGGCTAGTTCTTTTTGTGTGTATTTTCTTAATATTTTTTTGAAGGAGAAAATAAATTGTATTCATTTGTATATAAAGTTTGAAATGAAATAATTCAAGGTCAGAGAAGTATATTTTTTGTGAGTGTCTTTTTGTTTCAAGGAGTGGAAATACAAGGAGGTAAAGCTTCAGTTTTCATAATTGCTTAAAAAATACAAAAAATGGAAGTTTGAATTGCATGTTCTTAATTAGATACTTAGAGAGCATCTCCTTAACAAAATACACATCTACCATAAGAAGAGAGGTGGGAAGAGGGAAGAACACGTGTAGAAGAAAGGAAGCATGGTGAGGAGTTAGCCATGGGAGAAAAATGATGAGAGGAACAAAAATGAGAATTTGAGTTAATGGGGTTGAATGTCACAGGGAGAAAAACAAGAAGAAAGGAAAAGGGACATTTTTTGTCCACTAAATATATTAATATTAAGTTATTTAGTATTGAGAATGTTAAATTATGCTTAATTTGGTAAATCTAATGATTTGGATAAATTTGATATTTTATAAATTTTGGGTGGGTAATTTTTATATAAAATGAATTTTGAGAGGGTAAATTTGATATTTCTAGTTTTAGAGGGGTAAATTTGATATTTAGAGTTTTTGGAAGGGTATACGTGATATTACCCCGAAGAGTAAAGGATCTGGAGTACTTGAAGAGAGAGTACTGAAAGTGGTAGTGTGTGGAAGAGTCAAAGGGATGTAAAACATAGTAAATCGTCTAGTTCGGCCATAATAAATCGTCTAATTTACCGAATAAAGTACAAAAAGACTGCAGAATACGTAGGTGAAAGTGTATTTTAAGTTGAAACTACGAGTCTATGAGAGATGTAAAACATAGTATACAGAAGACTGTATTATCATGGACCAATTATATAGTCTGTTTATTCCTCAAAAAAAAAATTATATACTCTGTTTAAGAACATATATATTATCTGAAATTATATAATATTTTGAATATTGTATATTATTTTATGTGTTTATTATATATGCCATCTTATATATTGTATTATATATACAATATCAAATTGTATATATTGTTTTTCAGAAATTACATTATACTATTATACTATAGTACATTAAAATTAAAACTATTCAAATGATCCCCTTCCTACATGTGTCTTTGGGCTTTTGTCAAGGCTCAATATCACCATTCACAGCTTCAACGGAATTCACTTTTTAAAATAGTAGGTAGATACAATAAATATTACATGAAACAAATAAAAATATTATATAGAAAACAAAAAGGTATATTGAAAAATGGAAAAAAAAAAAAAGCATACAGTTACGGTTTAAGCGTGCTCAAGGCTATTGTGTTTTAAGATTCCCCTTATTTTAAATCTAATGTATTTTCAGTAATTATTAATATTTTGGGAAATCTGAAAGCACAACGTGCTTCAGCACGCCTAGAACGTGATGGAAGTTTATATATACTGTTTTCAATATACTAATTTTTTTATATATTTTTGTCATTATTTACATATATATTGTTCATTATCTCTATATATTATTTTAAAAAAATAAATCTTATATATTGTTTTTTTAATTTTATATATTCACCTCTATATACTGTTTTTTCACATCATGCTGCGCGACGGAAAAATCCCGTCGTGTAGTATCAGGTCCCTAATATTTTTATATAGTAACTACTTTTTTATAAAATCTCCAATAGTTTTATGCATTAGTAATACATATTCTAAATGTTATAAAACAAAAAAATGTGTAATACATATTTATTTCAATATCAAAAAATAATACAGATTCATATTCGCCTTGGTAATATTCAAAACATATTCAGATCATGAGAAAAAGTACGAATATAGACATAATAAGAGAATTATCAGAATCATTTACAGACGTGATTAAATTTTCACAATACGAGCCACATATGGTGTAACAGAATTATGAATGTTTGTTTTGTATTGTGAAAGGGTGTGAGAAAAAGAATCCTTTCATATGCAAAAAGTGAGAATTATTATTTTCGATAAAGTGCAATTTAAGCATTTTGTAGATTATTGCAATTTTAATGAACATAACAATAAGTGCAATGCAATAAGAAAATTACAATTAAAAACGTAAAAAGGCAGCTTCCATGAATTTAAGAGCTGTCAAAGATTATATACAAACCAGATAGAAATAGAGATCAAGAGAGAGAAAGAGAGCTTCCTCTTTATAGGAAGCAATGTATCAAATACACAATTCATCCATCCATAATCATAATTCATTTCATTAATTAATTACTTAATTAATTAACTAATTAAGCACTTGCAGCTGCCGCTTCTTCAGCCATTTGAGAAACCGGAAGAAGAGTGCAAATCAAGTTTCGGTCTCCATACACATTATCAACCCGCCCTTCAAAAAACAAAAAAAAACCACAATTAAACCCAAACCCACAAAATAATAACAAATTAACAATTACCACTTGATTAATAAACCACTTACCAGTTGTAGGCCAGAATTTCGCGCCACGTAACCATGCAGCAGGAAAGGCCGCATATTCACGTGAGTAGGGTTTTGTCCAGGTGTCGCTCATTACCAAAGACGGTGGATGTGGGGCCCCCTACATTATATTTTAAATTAAATTAATTTAAAATTTAAATATAGAATATAGAATTAATAATTTAAAATAGTGTAATTTGTATTATATACCTTCAGAACATTGTTGTTAATATCGGCTTTGCCACTCTCGATCTGCGCGATCTCTTCTCTAATGGAAATCAAAGCATCGCAGAACCTGTCTAACTCAGCCTATAATTCAACACATAATATAACAATCATAAGATGAAAATAATTTATATAAACATATTAAAAAGTATATTATTTGTATTTATACCTTGCATTCGCTTTCAGTGGGCTCGATCATGAGAGTCCCAGGCACGGGCCACGACATGGTCGGCGCATGGAATCCGTAATCCATCAAACGTTTCGCCACATCCTCTGGCTCTATGCCAGCTGTCGCCTATATAATAAAAAATAACAACAATAATTAAGTACTAATAGTTCTGTATTTTTAGTTAGTAAATGCATAAATTGACTAATAAATTACCTTGAAGCCTCGCAAGTCAATGATGAACTCGTGCGCACACGTCCCGTTGACTCCTCTAAAAAGCACCGGATAATGATTCTAATAATTAAAAAATATAAATGCATATTAATAATATATTAAATATAACACATTATAAATATCTATTCATAATAATAATATAGTAATAAAATATAATATACTAAATAATACTTATATACATTATAAATATTACATACCTGTACAAAAATAATTAAGTACGTTAAACATTTAATTCAACATATTACAACATATTACCAGCATACTAAACATACGTCAATGAAAACATAACATAATAATCAAATTTTATAAACCTCGAGGCGTTTGGCCATGTAATTAGCGCTTAAAATAGCGATCTTGGAGGCGTCAGTTAAACCCTGGGAGCCCATCATGGCAATGTAAGTATAGGAAATCGGGAGGATAAGAGCAGACCCCCACGGCGCCGCCGAGATCGTGCCCAGAGGGGCTGCTTGCTCTGGCGCCGGGATCCCTCCTGTCGCCACCTGGAGATTGAAAAAAATAATGATTAATTAATTAATTTTTTATTTGTGTAGAAATTTTTGTTTGTTGAAAGATGAAAACTGGTTATTATTTGCTATTTGCATGTGAATTATTAGTTTCCATATAGAATAAATAATTCAGTTTTATATTTTTTTAATTATTATTTGTTAACTTTCAAATCAATTATTGTTTTTGTATGAATTTGTTTTCTATACAGAAACTAATAATTTATGTGCAAATAGAAAATAATAATATTTGTTTTCATACAGACAAAACAGATTTTCGTATCAAGACAATGGTTAACTAAAAATATTAAAAAACAATAATTTAATTGCCCATAAATCAATTAAACGCGTAAAAAAATAAAAAGTAATAACAAGGGGTAAAACGGTAATTTACCACGGGGTGAGAGGGCAAGAAAGGCGCCAAATGCTTCTTGACTCCGATGGGTCCCATGCCGGGCCCACCTCCGCCGTGCGGGATGCAAAACGTTTTGTGTAAGTTCAAGTGACACACATCTGCTCCGATAAATCCCGGACTCGTCAAACCCACCTGTTACATCATTGTAATTTATTAATTAATTAGTTAATTATTTCATGATAAATGAATTAGAAATAAATGTTTTTAGATTTTGAAGTACGGACTTGAGCGTTCATGTTAGCGCCGTCCATGTAGACTTGGCCGCCATTGTCGTGAATTATTTTGCAAATTTCGTCAATTCCTTCTTCGTACACACCATACGTAGACGGATACGTCACCTAATCAACAAAAAACAACACAAAATCAATGACAAAAAACAAAATTCAAAAAAAAAAAAAGATTAGTCGAAAACGTTAATGAATTAGTGGAAAACGGAGTGAGAGTTAATTTTTTAGTTACCATGAAGGCGGAGAGGTTGTCCTTGTGGGCCTCGGCGGTTTTTCTTAATTCGTCGATGTTGATGTTGCCCTTGGCGTCGGTGCCGACGGCGACGATCTTCATGCCGCACATGGCCGCGCTCGCCGGGTTCGTCCCGTGCGCCGACACCGGGATGATGCACACGTTCCTGTGATTGTCCCCTCTTGCCTGTTGCAAAAACAAACGATAATTAATTGAATGAATATTAAATTAGTTGAATGAATAATAAGTTTACCGGCCGTTAAAAAAATAATTAATTAGTTGAGTAAATAATAAATGAAGAACCTTTTAAAAAGTGATAATTATATTAGTTGAATGAATAATAAATTAAGAGCCTTTTCAAAAAATGATAATTATATTAGTTGAGTAAATAATAAAATTAAGAGCCTTTTAAAAGAATGATAATTAATTAATTAGTTGAGTAAATAATAAATTAAGAGCCTTTTCAAAAAATGATAATTATATTAGTTGGATGAATAATAAATTAAGAGCATTTTAAAAAAATATGATAATGAATTAGTTGAGTAAATAATAAATTAAGAGCCTTTTCAAAAAATGATAATTAATTAGTTGAATAAGTAATAAATTAAGAGCATTTTAAATAAATATGATAATGAATTAGTTGAGTAAATAATAAATTAAGAGCCTTTTCAAAAAAATAATAATTAATTAGTTGAATAAGTAATAAATTAAGGGCCTTTTAAAAAAATGATAATTAATTAGTTGAATAAGTAATAATTCTTAAAGGGACGGATGCACGGTTGGTTAGTTCTTGTGCTTTAATTGGGTTGCAGTTTAGTCCCTGTACTAATGATTTGAACTTTTTAGTCTTTGTACTTCACGAAGATGTTCATGGTTAGTCCTTGAGTAAGGGACTAACCGTGCGTAATCTATAAAGTATAGGGACCAAAAAGTTTAAATCAGTAGTATGAGGACCAGCAAATTTCGATTCAATTGAAGTACGCGGACTAACAAACCGTGCATTTATCCCATTAATTAATAAATATTTTTGTTTATTAAGTGGTAAACAAATCATTACCATGTGGTAAGCGCGAATAACCATGAGTCCAGCGTACTCTCCTGCCGCTCCGGCGTTCGGTTGGAGAGAGAAAGAATCAAATCCCGTTAATGTGCACAACAAATCCCCCAAATCATCAAACATTTCCTATTAATTCCAAATTTTCAAATTTCAATTTTCAATTTTCAAATTCCAAAAGTTATAGCAATTTATATTAATTTGTTATCTTTTTTGCCCCTTCTGGTTTTAGGTTTCTTTTGATTAATTGCATCATTAGGGATAAAATTGGGATAAAAATGGTAATTTTTTAGGCTATGTTAGGGCTAAATTTTCAAATTCAGATTTCATATTTTAACAAAATTTCAAAATTCAAATTATTTACCTGATAGCCTTTGGTTTGGTCGACCGGGGCGAAAGGATGCAGATTCGCGAAATTCGGAAAAGTGACAGGCATCATTTCTACCGTTGCATTTAATTTCATAGTGCAAGATCCAAGAGGAATCATACTATGACACAACGACAAATCCTTGGCTTGTAATTTGTGCAAGTATCTCAACAATTCGTGCTCCGTGTGATACCTTAAATCAAAAAATAATCATCATATAATTGTTAATTATTTAAATTTTATTTTTCTGATTTTTTTGATGGTATTTTTGGGTATTTTTAGGGTTTCATACGAGTTAAAGATTGAGTGGGTTAAATATGGACTCGTTCTGGTGAGTCCGGTCGGGATTGGACTGTCTACTTCTGGTGCAATTGACTCGGCGGTGAAATTCGCCTGCAATTTTACAAATATACCCTTGTTAAAATAATATATTTTAATTTTTAATTTGAATTTTAATTATTTTGATTATACTTACAGATTTGCCGCCATTGAAGACCTTGAAGAGTGTATCTACGTCTTCCAAAGTTGTCGTTTCATCAAAAGCCACAGTTACCTTATTAAAAATAAATAAACAACACATAATTAATTATTCTGAAACATAATTAAACTTTTATCTTATTAAATAATAAATAAATAGTAATTGATGATGTATACCGTGTTTGAGTCAACAACGCGGAGATTCATCTCGTGTTGGACCGCCAGGTCAGCAATTGACTTAGCGTCAGCACAAGTCACCTTCACGGTATCAAAGAAAGGAAGCTCTTGCACCTGAACGGATCCGAGTTTCTTCAACCCGTGTGCAAACACACCCGCTAAGCCGTGGACCCGGTCCGCAATAGCCTTCAGCCCTTCTGGTCCATGGTAGACCGCGTACATAGCCGCCATGTTGGCCAAAAGCGCCTGTAAGAGTAATAATTATTATAAGTTAAAATTGATTGAGGCATTTCAACAAACAGTTGGTGGGAAAGTAGGGGAATGAATGAATTTCTTACTTGGGCTGTGCAGATGTTGCTGGTGGCTTTGTCTCTTCTGATGTGTTGCTCGCGAGTTTGCATGGCCATGCGCAGAGCTTGCTTGCCGGTGGAATCCACGCTCATTCCGATGATCCGGCCAGGCATCAGCCGTTTGTACTCCTGACTGGTGGCGAGAAACGCGGCGTGGGGCCCACCGTAGCCCATCGGAACTCCGAATCTCTGGGCGGAACCCACCACGATGTCCGCCCCGATCTCGCCGGGAGGCTTGAGCTTGATCAGCGCGAGCAGATCTGACGCCATGACAACCTTGACGCCATGCGCGTGGGCGTTCTTGACGAACTCTTCGTAGTCGAGGACCTCTCCTTCCGTGCCGGGGTACTGGACGAGCACCCCGCACACGTCGCCGGAGCTGTAGTCGAAGTCTTTCAGGTCGGAAACCACCACCTTTATGTCGAACCCGTCCGAGCGGGTCTTGCACACGTCGATGGTTTGAGGGTGGCAGTTAGACGCGATGATAAAGGTCTTTCTTTTGGACCTCTGGATGTTGTTGCACATGGCCATGGCTTCAGCCGCAGCCGTGGCTTCGTCTAGCAGAGAAGCGTTCGACATGGGCAGGGCCGTCAGGTCGGTAATCAAGGTCTGGAAATTGAGCAAGGATTCGAGCCGGCCTTGCGCGATTTCTGCCTGGTACGGAGTGTACTGAGTGTACCAACCAGGATTCTCCATTATGTTCCGCATAATAACAGCCGGCACATGAGTCCCGTAATACCCCATACCAATAAACGATTTATAAGCCTTGTTCATGGCGGCCAACCGTTGCATGTGCTCCACCATTTGCGACTCCGTCAACCCACCATCAAACTTATTGAACTTCATCGGAGGAGCCCGAATCGACTTGGGCACCGTCGCGTCGATCAACGCATCCAAATCAGGGAACCCGCAGAGAGCCGCCATGGTGGCCTGGTCCTCCGGCGTGGCGGAGTTGTGCCGGCGCGGGAAGGTGTCGGACGGCTGGAGCGTGGCCGTGGAGATGTGGCGCGAAGGCTGGATGAACTTGTGATGTTGGTTCTCATTGTTGTTGAAAGTTGATGAGGTTTTGCGGTGGCGGAGGAGGGAAGGCGAGAGAGTGGTTAAACGGCGGATTGAATTGGAGACGGAGGGTTGCGCATGCTTGGATTCGCTGACCAGACGGCGCAGGATTGCTGCCGCGGCCAAACGTCGAGCCCTCTCCATCCTTCTTCTTGTTCTCCCTCACTCTTTCTCTCGAAGAAGGGTGAGTGAGTGGTGTGAGGAGTAAAGAGAAAGAGAAAGAGAGAGGGGGATTTGAAGGAGATAGCAGTGGGTGGAGGTGGGTGAAGCAGAGGTGATATGATATACCAGCCAGAAAAACTGGCAAATTTGGACAAAATACGAAGGTTGTTGTGTATTGTGTTGGGCTGACGTGGAGGGAGCAGAGAGAGAATAAAGCACTGTTTTTATATTCTTTTTGTTTATTTTTTTTGGAGATTTTTTCCTATTTTAAATTGTTTGGGGTGAGTGAGTAGTGAGCAGCAGTGGAGTGTGTGTGCCTGATCCAAAATGGGAGGTGCAGGAATGAAGTGAGATTTTGGAATGGTGCATGTATTGTTGTGTGTATGGAAATGGATGTATGGATGAGAATCTAATCTCTTCTTTCCCTCCATTTTATAGCTACATCTACATGTCACAAACAACTCACTGAATCAAAGTGGATCTGTGTGACAATTGACCAGTGAGTCGTTAAACACACAAAATTGGTAGATTTTTCAATTTGTTTTACTTGTTAGACAGTATAAATGGGTCACAGAGGAATTGGAAGAAGAGGGGGATCACATGAGCCTTATCGCTTTCCTGCGCCTTATAAATTTGGGAGGCCGTAAGGCATCAAATCTTGATTTTTTTTTAATTAATGAGACTGCATACTCCTGGAATATATTAACTAATTTGCTGAAAATATAGTGGCACGGTAATTAATATTGTTTGTCAGAGGACAGAGGGTGAAAGAGTACAATATTTGTTTAGTATGGTCCATGTCAAGATGGTGGACCGTCTTGTAGTTTTGCCATCTTATGTGTCCATTCATTTTGTGATCATGTGTGTTGGCAGATTTAAATATTTGTAATTCATGGTAAGGTATGTACACACTTATTTTTTCTGATCTTTCAAAAATTTATATAAATTTTAATAAATATTTGCTTATATAATATTGGTAGATATTGTAAAAACAAAATAACAGAAAATGTTATATCTTGTTATTGATAAAAATTAAATATTTAATAAAATAAATTATTGAAATCTTTTATTACAGAGAATATATTTTCAGTAGAAAATAAGTTATAAAATTGAAACGGAATGTAGAAAAAAAAATTGTACTTATCTTTAAAATTGGATATAAGTTACAAGTATTTGATTTGTGTTGTGTCTTGTTCTTCTGCTTAGTATTTATAATTTGAAATGAAACTCTACCAAAACGCTTTATTAGATCAGAGGAAACTCATATCATCTTGTGTAGTAAAATTATATTCGGATTATAAGAAAGAATAAGATATATTAATAAAATACAAAATTCTAATTTCATATACATAAAAATATACATTTATATAATAAAGTAAATATAAGTTAATAAAATTGAAATTATATGTTCGGATACCGTTAATATTGTCCGTATGTGTGAACACTGTCCATATGTGTTATTATGTCTTAAGTGTAAATATTACGGAACATACCAAGATAATTCAGGGTGCTGCTTCATAAGATATATCCATGAAACCAACAGACGATAACCTTATTCAACACTAAACTAAAACATAATATAATTTATATTTATATAAAATAATATATTAAGTTAATGTGAAGAAATTGATAGAGCATGTAGTTTTCTTAGAATTCTATTTTACTCTTCTTTCTCTATTGTCTATTAAATCATAAATGGGTCAATGTCTTGTGTTTCATATATGAGTTACTAAAGTTTATAATAATTAATAAATGGTCAATCGATTTTTTGACCTATTCCAATATTGGTGTAGGTTACAAAAGTAATATTATGCATGGCGCATGAATAGGATGGTTCTTCATTCTACGGTGTTAGTTATTATTGGTTAATGATAATTTTCTTACAAATTACTTGGTGGTCGAGATTTATATTAATTTTACATATTTTATTTTGAGTTTTTATATCATATCATGCTCCAACAGATATAAGAACTTGACATTAAATATATTTTGCTTGATAACGTGATATCAAATATTCTAAAATATTCTAAAATATAAAATCATTTTAAGACACGGTGAAATTCATCAACATTATTTTTTTTAAAATAAAAGAAATATAAAATATAATTAGTTGGCAAATATTTTTTTTATTATTGATATAATGATTTAAATTTGTATATTATAATAAATCATTCTCTTGATGTCTAAATATTTTAAATATATAAACAATATTATGTCAAAATTCAAATCTCAACTTTAAAAATTATGTTATATATAAAAAAATCTTTAGTATTAGTATCAACCTTGTATAACTATCTACACCAACTGCACATGTAACTGGCCACATAAAATAAGAATAAGTTGAAGAGGCCAGATCTGGGGTTCGGTCTACCTACTGCATCCAACCAGAATCTCTTGGAATCTGTTATATAAAAAGAATTTATATAACAATCTTTCTACTTATATTGATGTAGCATTTCATTATCATAGGATCAAGTAACTATAAACATTGCTACACCAGTTTAAATACGGATAATACAATAGGATAATCCAAGGCTCGTGCAGAAAAGGATGCCTGCCTTCTACCAACCTCTTATTATTTTTTGCTAATTTAGTAATTTACTCACCTCAAAATATTAAATATTTTTGTTTTCTTTTATTATGCAGAATGAAATATTCAACGAAAAAAAAAAATCTAAAGAGATATACAAAGAATACATCAACTTGTCAAGTGATGAGAGGCAATGGCAGTGACAACTTGGTGGGAATTAGTTCACAATGGTTTGTGTAGTGTTCAACCAAATCCGGCCAAATTTTCATTTTCTTTTTGTGGTGTTCAATAATGGTTATTCAATATATAAAAAGGAAATTTTAATTTTGTGAACATGAAAAGGATTGAGTTGCTCGATCATTGGATATCCAGAAAAAATAATATTGTTATTAGTATTATTTTATTTTATTAGCAATCCCTTCACGCTTTGTGCAGAATATTCAGAACATTGCCCATATAACATTTTAAATAATATTTATATCTAATTATAAAAATATAGTATTATTTCAAGTCAATATACTGATTTTGCAATCTCTTCATATTTTGAATGAATATTTTAGAACATTTTTCATATAAAATGTTACAACAATATTTATATCCAACTATTAAAAAAAATGGTGTTATTACATGTTTATGTATTGACTTCGCAATCCCTTCTTGCTTTGTGCAAAATATTTAGAATATTTTTCATATAGATCAAAATTGTTCATATTTTCATCCAACGGTGAGCCTGCATGAAACTTTGTAGGGGCTAGAAAAAATTTAACATTTGAAGAGTGATACCTCAAGATAAAATAAGAGATCCTAATCCAATGAATAAAAATAATTTGGATGCTAATCCAATGGACAAAATTCATTTGGATGCTAATTCAATGGCTCAATATATGTAAAGATCCTCATCCAATGGACAAAAATCATTTGGATGCTAATGTAATGGCTCAAGAAAAAAAAATAATGTGAAGCTCTATTATGCAAGATTTTTTTTTTGAATTAATAACTAATAGCAGAAGAACATCGCACAGCTATTGTGCTCTTAATAAGAAGCATTTGATATTCCATCTCAACACATTATGAATAAATTTTGCAATAATTTACATTTCTCCAATTTAAGATGTTCATATTATATCCTATACTATTTGTTCCAAAAGCAAAACAATATTGTTACATTAAAAATTCACACAATTGAAGCCGTAATATGTTTTTAGATAATAGCATGATATCAACAAACAAATAATTATTAAATCCTTCACTATTTTGCTTTAACCAAATTCATAAATTTAAAAGTTATAAAATAAACCGGTGAACCCTGAGAAATGTATAGTATTTTTACGATTCATGTATTTTAAAAATAAGGAAATATACAAAACCACAAAAGGACCCTAATCCTACCACTGAAATAAAAAAAAAACAATGAAAATAATCAAATCCACAGTTATGGGTGTCAATGGATTTGTTCCGGGTCGGATCTAGGTAATATTCATATGTGAATCCAATTTAAAATCCAAAAATCCAAATGCGAATCCAAATCCATTAAGAAAATGAAGATCCATATGCGAATCCAAACCCATTAACGGAACGGGTTTCGGATCGGCTTTTGGATCATGTCATCAAGTTCAAAAGAAAATTCCATGTCACAAAGACTTACCAAGATTATAAACTTATCAATTCTATTTTATATAAAAAAACTTGTCAATTAGTCAACCAATTGTGATGTAAAAAATTTATTTTTGCTAATTATTGGTTACTTACCAAATATTTACCCTAATTAATTTTTTACCTATATCTCATAAGATATGTAATTTCTTGCTCTTTCTTTTTTCTTCTTTCAAATCTATTATTTTGTTGCTACATATACATATTTACTATATACATTAATTGTCAGCTTCATATCGGGTTTCGGATTCGGATCTTCCAAGATCCGAATGCAAATCCATTTCGATCCATACGCAAATCCATTCATTCAAATTCGGATCAGGTTATCAGATTATGGATATCCATTGACAACCCTAATCAACATTAAAGCTACAGTTTGAAACTGAGGCAACCTAAACCATCAATCCACACAAATATATCCTAATTTGAAATAAACTCCAACCCTAATTTTTCGTCATAATCATCCTTCATCTTGAGAAAGAACATTTTGGTGTCAGCCGCAGTGGCAATTTTCCGACTTTTTTTCTGAAATGGCCAAAAAAAAAAATTAATTAATGGAATGGCCAAGTTTTAAAAATATTTGCAAAAGTGGCCATTTCGCCCAGCCACCGGGCGAAACACAAGTAGTTTCGCCCAGTAACGGGGCGAAACAGAGCGGAATCACGTTTTGCTTAATTAAGTCTGTTTCGCCCAGCAGTGGGGCGAAACAAGCCGTTTTTAGTATCGGTTTTTTAAAATAACCGTTACAGAATATAGCCTTTTAGTATCGGTTTTTATAAAAAACCGTTACAGAATATAGAAATTTAGTATCGGTTTTCATAAATAACCGTTACAAAATTTAGACTTTTAGTATCGGTTTTTACAAATAACCGTTACAGAAACTTCTTTCGCCAGTTCGCTGGGCGAAACAGCTCTGTATAATTCAAACCCACTGCCGTTACTTCGACTGTTTTTTCGCAAATTTTCGAAACAGCAAAAAAAAGGGCGACGCAGAGGCGAAAAAAGAGGCGAAAAAAAACAGAAAAAAGGAGAGGGAAAGGTATGTTGATTTCTTTGACTTTAGATTTAGTTAATTTTGGTTATTTGCTTAAAATTAGTTTCAAATTAGGTTTATTTGCTCAAAATTAGTTTCAAATTAGGTTTATTTGCTCAAAATTAGTTTCATATTAGGTTTATTTGCTCAAAATTAGTTTCAAATTAGGTTTATTTGCTCAAAATTAGTTTTCCATTTGTGTGGTTGATTTGAAATTAGATTTATTATTTGGTTGATTTTGTTGATATTGTTAGAAAAAGAAGAAGAAGAAGAAGAAAATATAATAATTACAAGTAAATTTGTAATATTTTTTCTAGTTTAGATACATATTTATTTTTGAAATTAATTTTTGTAGTTTAGGTAATGTATATATTTATTTTATAAATTATTTTTCTTGTTTAGGATTATTTATTTATATTTTTTTTGTTATAGATATATTTTTTAGTATATTATTTATAGTTTTATTTTTTAAAAGTTTAAAAAATCAAATGTATGCTATGCATTTATTTATTTATTTATGTATGTTTATGTTTATGTATTTATTTATTTATTTATTTATTTATTATTAGTTTTTATTTATTTATGTTTTTAAAAATCAAATGTTTAAAAAATCAAATGTATGTTTATATGTATGTTTATGTATGTATGTTTATTATTAGTTTTTATTAGTAGTTTTTATTTATTTATTAATATTATTTTATTTATTTATTAATATTATTTTATTTATTTATTTATATTATTTTATTTTTTAAATAAAGATGTCATCTGACGCGGGACCTAGTCGGCCAAATTATGCGCTTCAGTCACAACAACACATGCATCGGACGAACGAATTTGGCAACACTGAAGATGTAACTATCAAACCCATGCGCTACCGACAACATGAAGTTCCGGTAATTTTTTTTTTGTTAGGGTATTACTTAGAAATTTTTTTAGAAAGTTAAAAAAATCATATGTATGTTATTTATTTATTTTATTTATTTATGTTTCTGCAGGTTCCATGGGACGATCGGTATGCCCCTTTTTTGAAGAAAGCAACCTTACTACAAACTGCCAGGATGGGTTGGCTGGATTACGACAGCAGACTGATAAGCGCTCTGCAGGAACATTGGAGACCGGAAACACACACGTTTCATCTGCCTGTTGGTGAGATGACCATAACGCTAGATGACGTTTCGTGTTTGTTGGGAATGCGGACGGACGGTGAGGCAATGTGTTTAAATAATAAAGATGTTGATTGGAAGGGAAAGGTCACGCAACTACTCGGGAAAGAAATCCCGGAATTGGAGTTTAAGGGAAAGGGGAGAAGCAAAATTTTATTGAAAAGAACATGGTTGAAAAATAATTTTTCCGATTTGGAGGCCGTATGACCCTAGCCAGTATGATGCATACTGGAATTGGTATAGAACGGCAACCGATCCTTATGTGCAGTCTGATATCCCGCATGCTACGGTATCGTATCATCCGATGGTTCCGCAAAAAAGGAAAGCGGTAATGAAAATAATTGACTATTATTTATATTATTATTTATTCATATTATTTTAGTTTTTTAACATTACTCAAATATTATTTTTTAGCATGCATTTCTTTTGGAGGCCTGCAAACATGGGTTCGAAGCGCTAAAAGCCGAGTGCCAGGATGTACCAGGGAAATTGAAAAAATTGTTAGGGTGCATCCGGAGCAGCATAAAGGAAAGTAATGAATATGAGGGCGACTTCGATTGGGGTTCGATCATCGAACAGGTTGGAGCCGAAGGAGGAGACGGAGGAGGGGAAGGAGGAGGCCAAGGAGGAGATGGAGATGAAGGAGTTAGTCAGATTACTCAGGTTCAGCCTCAGGCGCAGCGAGGACGCGGAGGAGGACGCGGAGGAGGACGCGGAGGAGTACCACGCGGAGGAGGACGCGGAGGAGTACCACGCGGAGGAGGAGGGGGAGGGGGGAGAGGAAGACACGGAGGACGCGGGGGAACACGAGGAGGAGGAGGAGGCCGCTGGCATTACTGACTATGTTTACTTTTTGGACTATGTTTTGTTAATTTAGATTGATATTTAAACTATTTTAGAGAGCTCACTATGTGTCTTTAATTTACAAATCAAAATACATAAACATAGAATACAATCCATAAAATATTACAAATTAAAATACATAAACATAAAATACAGTACATAAAACATAGAATACAAAGCATAAAACATTACAACCCACAATAAATAAACATAAACTACCATACATAAAACACTACAACCTTCTCGGACATTTTGTTTTCGTGTGCCCTGCTACTCCGCAAATACTGCAATGTTTTCTACGATCTGCGTTGTCCATGACGTCCATACTATTATGAAAGCGTTTCTCCTGTCTTCTTCCACGCTTGTTGGTTCCACGGACATTTTTCCTCATAAGTTTCTCAGGAGGAACTAACGTACCACCATTAAAAACTTTTTTACGTTCAGGCCACTGTTCTCTATCCTCTATCGGATAAAAACTTCCTTCATATGTATGTTTAAGGTGATCCAGCGAAAAATGTTGATGTATAAAATACTCGGGACTAACACCTCTGCGTATGCAAACTGCTACCAGATGCGAACAAGGATAGTGATATAGCATCGGTTTCTGACAACTGCATTGGCCTTCATTGAAATTCACATGGAAGCTCTTTCCCCCTACCTTGGAACCAGTAGATCCTGTTATCACCTCATAAACACCGTTTTCGACATGAAAGGTAGTGACTCGATGCGCACGCGCCTTAACTGTTTTATTCTCCATTTTTTCCATCACTTCCTTTCCCCACATTCTATTATTCATTTCCATATTTGCAGCTATCTCGCGCTTGTTGACAAAATAACTATTCAGCTTGTAGAATGTCTCCATCACAATAGCCGTAACGGGAAGCTTCCTCATACCCTTGAAAACATAATTCATCACTTCTGCATGATTACTAGTAGGAATACCCCACCGGCGACCTTCTGTATCATACGCGAACGCCCATTTTGATTTATCTTTGTTATTTAACCATTCCCACGCCTTTATATTTTTATCCTTTAATATTTTATATAGCTTCTTAAATTTAAATTTGGTGGGCGCCTTAACTAGTGGTACAATCAATTTAACCAATGTTTTGTCTGATACAGCGCTACTGAAATTTGCTTCTAAATGCCGCATGCAATAACGATGATAGCTGTTAGGTTCCTTCCATTTCAATCTGTCATCCTTCATTGCACGAATTATTCCGGCATGCCTATCCGAAATCACACATAAACCTTTGCGATGGCCGATCAAAGTACCCAAACACCCAAAAAACCAACCCCACGTTTCTACCCTCTCCTTATCAACTAAAGCAAAAGCTAAGGGAAATAATTGACCATTTGCATCGCTAGCGACTGCCATCAATAAGCATCCTTGATATTTTCCGGTTAGAAATGTTCCATCTACTATTATGACAGGCTTGCAAAACTCAAATCCTTTAAGTGATGGACCAAATGCCCAAAAAAGACCTTCGAACTCCTCCTCACCAGCACGGTTTTTGGGACCTCTCCAAAATGCATATGCAGTAGTAGGATTTGCTGAATATATTGCTGCCATCAATTCAGGAAGCAAATTATATGCCCCCTTCCAATCGCCAAACAAGAATCTAAGCGCGTGTTGCTTGGCGTGCCAAGCCTTCCAATATGATATGGTATATTCAAATTTTAATTTGACGGTTTCCACTAGGGTTACTGGTTTAATTGCTAAATCTGCTCTAACGACATCTAGAATTAGCCCCGCAATAAATGCACTTGTTAATTGTTTGTGGTCGTTGTTAGGTTGTTGATTAACACATACGTGTGGTTGTGTCAATTTTTTAATCTCAAACACATGTCGTTTATTTTTGCATGCATACAGCCTCCAATCACAGCCAGCGCGGTCATCTTGTAGCTTGCAGACTACAGTGTAGATCGTTTTGTTCGATTTGGAGACTACAAATTCTCGGTGATGCATGACGCTGTATAATTTTACGGCCGATTGTAGGCTTTCGTGTCGAACGTCTGTCCCTCATACAAACTATTATCGCTACTCACATGCATGCTCTTACCATACAAGATATCGATTTTCGCTTCTTCCCACATAGTAGTATCTTCAAACTCTTTCGCCGGAGGATTACCGAAAGTTCCTACACTAACCATCTCACCCACTTCCGTATAATTGTTCATAACATCTATTTCTGGTTCGTCGCCTTCTTCCATTTCTGGCACTTCATCTTCATCATATTCGTCCTCTTCAACATTTTCAAACTCATCTTCGTCGCCTTCTTCCATTTCTGGCACTTCATCTTCATCACGATTTATTACAGGTTCTAACCTCTCAAGCTCGTCATCATTAAAAGGTACATTTGATCTACTACTAGTTCCTACATAGTATTCTCTACTTTGGATGCGTTTAACGTATATTTCTAATTCAGGCCAACCGTGTTCACCATATTTGATGTACTGAGCAAAACTAGCTAACTGTGAATCATTCGAAATTTTGACTATATTAAAACACAAACAATCATTCTGACGGTAAGGAAACCTACCACTAATTTTAAGATCGTCACTATTAGGCCAACCGGTGGTAGCATAAATTTCTAAACACAATCTATAATAATTTCTATTTCTACTACACGGGAGAAGAACACCTTGTTGTGGAGCGTAATTGTATCCGCTCGAATCTTGAACAATTTGACCATTGTAATATAGAAATATTTCTGAATTTTGTGGCATTTTCTTGATAAGGAGAAAGATATAAAGAGAAGAAGTTTGCAAAAGAGACTTCTGAGATTTAATTTTTTGATGATCAAGTATAATAAGAGGACTCTTTAAATAGAAATCTAAATCATATACCTAAAAATCATCAGATTCCTCCTATATTCTAGCATGTTAAATCAATGTTACCCACTAAATAAAAAGCCAAATTGTCATTTCAATCTGAAAAAGTAAATATTCTCTAGTACCCTATATCTGAACCCTAAACACCTAAAAATCATCAGATTCCTCCTATATTCTAGCATGTTAAATCAATGTTTATGTACTAATATTCTCTAGTACCCTATTTTTCTGTTTATGTACTAATAGCCTAACATGTCATTTTAATATGAAAAAGAAATTCTCCATCAAAATAAGTTATTTATTATTATTTTTTTGTCCTCAGATTTATTTTATTTATTTTTCTGTGTTTTTTCGCCTCTATGTCGCCCTTTTTTTGGTTGTTTGGAAAATTTTCGAAAAAACAGCTGTTTCGCCCAGCGAATTGGCGAAAGAACATTCTGTAACGGTTATTTATAAAAACCGATACTAAATGTCCTTATTCTGTAACGGTTATATAAAAAAACCGATACTAAAGGTCTTTATTCTGTAACGGTTATTTCTAAACACCGATACTAAAAGTCTTTAGTCTGTAACGGTTATTTTAAAAAACCGATACTAAAGCGTTTATTCTGTAACGGTTATTTTGTAAAAACCGATACTAAAACTCTTTATTTTGTAACGGTTATTTTAGAAAAACCGATACTAAATCGTTTATTCTGTAACGGTTATTTTGAAAAACCGATACTAAAAACTCCTTGTTTCGCCCCACTGTTGGGCGAAATAGGGTTAATTAAGCAAATTCACATTACGCTCTGTTTCGCCCCGTTACTGGGCGAAACTACTTGTGTTTCGCCCGGCGGCTGGGCGAAATGGCTACTTTTGCAAATATTTTTAAAACTTGGCCATTCCCTTAATTAATTTTTTTTTTTGGCCATTTCAGAAAAAAAGTCCAATTTTCCTCGACTCGCCCTCAATATTTTCCCTTTACTCGCCGATGGCCGTCACATAACCCTTATTTTCACGGCCCTCCATTTTCATTTATGACATAGCCTTGCAACAACAAACAAAAAATATAAAATTACAAATATAAATGTAAATTGAACTTCAAACTCAATGTCAACATAAAGGGAAAAAGGAAACAACCCAATTGACATTTTAGAAAACAAAGATGAACAATATATCGATACAAAGTTTCAGATATAAAGTGCCAGTAATTTGGAGCACCCAGCAGCGCCTGATTATAAAAGGTATGATGAAATTACAAAAATATATCTTTGTAAACATAAAAAATATAGTGAAATTACAAAAAGATATATTTTCGAAAAGGTATATTTATATACACAAAGGGTATATCCAATTGCAAGTATATATGTGTACAACTAAAACTGTATGGTGAGTATTTCTGGGCACTCCAAAAACTAAGCACTCCGAATAATTTCTCTATATACAAACATGTGTTTCTCAAATCGTATGTCAGATTTGCTCGAGAATCTGAAGAGTAGTTCGCTTGTATTGAACATTTAACGCATACTCTTCCATTACTGTGAGTGCAATTGCTATTGCATGGCATCTCCCTGTAAAAACAAAGAAAACAACATCAAACTTGATTTCATATTTAAAAGTAATTAAGAAAAATATTTGACATCTCGAATATGGTCAGCACCAAGAGTTACTCATTGCATTTGCAGGCTTCATGTAAATATCTTAATGCAATATGTACATTTCTTAATTCTTCCTCCATCATAACTGCCGCGTTAATATACGTTTTAGTTGAGTTTGGAGGATGAGATGATACAAAGCTCTTTTCACCTATATGATTGAAGGAAATAACAGTAATATTCACTCAACTAATTTCACCAGCAAAAACCTGTAAGATAAAAACAATGCAAGAAAATAAATATATATGAAACTTGGTTCAGTAGCAGTACCAGTGCATACCTGCTGGTAGAGTAATTTTTTATTATTATCTGCTGAAAATGGATATTGGAACAACTAAGCTATGTGTCAAGCTAGAGGCTGGCATAGGCCCATTTCCTGTTACTGTACTATTAGGATCTGATTCAGTGTTGACTGCATTTGAGTCTGTTAATCACAAAAATTTAAACACTGAGTAACCGAAAGATAATTGAGACATAAATAGTGATGAGTTGAAGGTTAGGTTGATGCAAATTAATTGGGTTAATTGCAAAATTCTTTATCCTTTCCTACAATAATGATGCTTAGAAATCGATAAAGATCAAAGTAAGACCAAAAGAATCTCGAGCGTTTAAAAAAGAGTATTCTTTGTAAGAGCAAAATGTGCTTACAACTCTTTTTAACTCTTTATGTCTTCCTCATTAGCTCCTGTAATTAGCTGAAAGATGCATATACAAACGAAAATAAAGAAGTTCACAAAAATACCTGCTTTACCAAAAGGGATTCCTATGTTAAACTATTTGATTATTGAAACAATTACACAAACACGAATTCCAGAATTTGAGACCCAAACCATTTTCTCAAAAAAAGAAACAACTATTGCACAAGAATTAAGAGAAAGAAATAAAATACCTGTCGCTTGATAGTAGATTCAGATTCTCACCCTCAATTGCCAAATGTAGCGAGTCGAGCAAAATAGGTGTGAACTTTCAGATCAAACGGTTGATAATTGAGGGTGACATGGCTAAGATATGCAGCATTATATCCTATTAATAATTGGTTTAGATATCAATGGTCAGTTTGAAATGAGATGAGGCATGATAAATAAAACATAAATATTAGTTAGAATATACTTTATAACAAGGCCTGAAGGTGTATATGGGGCTTTGTTTCTTACTTGAACTAATGATACAGCCCAGTTCTTAACTCGAAGCCCAGACGAAATAAATACAAGCAAATGGTTTGAGAATCAATTCATGGACATTTTTTTTTATATATCACTCTATTCAAAAAAAATTCAGCAAATATTACTCATTTCAAAATAATAGGGTATCTACTATTTCCGCCACTAGCAAATATCACTCATTTCAAAATAATAGGGTATCTACCATTTCCTAGTGGCGGAACATGTGAATTTTCAGTTTTTTCAAAAATTCCCCATTTGACTGGCTAAACAGGGTTAATTAGTGTAAAAAAATACTATTCCGCCACAAGTAGTGGCGGAACATGAAAAAAAAATTGTGTTTTTTTCCTGAGAAAAAATTAATTTTTTTCCTGTTCCGCCAGTGATAGTGGCAGAACACGTTTTTTCACTAATTAACCCCATTTTTGAAAAATTATAAAATTTACATGTTTCGCCACTACTAGTGGCGGGATAACATCTGTTCCGCCACTAGTAATGGCGGAAATGATAGATACCCCATTATTTTAAAATGAGTGGTATTTACTGATTTATTTTTGAATAGAGTGGTACTAATAATTATAGGGTCTTTCCGTAATGGGTCTTGTCAAGGTAGAATTTTCTATGTCAAGGGAGAATTTTCCATAATTAAAAGATAAAATAAAGATATTTTGAGAAGATACATTACTCCCCACATAGAACCTTTTGATTGGATAATTAGACCTTCCTAAGATGCACAATTATTTTTTTCTGTGAGAAACTAGATCCACAAATATATTCGAGGGAGAGTTGACTAACAAGTCAATAATTCATTGAGTTTAGGTTTATGTTTATTAAGTGTAATTACATTTAGAAGATGAAAAATATTACCTATTAAAACACCAAAAAGGTTTATGATTTTCTTCGAAAAATAGCAATTTTTATTCAAATATTGTGACTCTCTATCTAAAACTTTAATAAATATATATATATTCATTTGATTTTTGTAAACTCGGCATTGGTGTGATTTAGTTTATTTTTTTCCACATACGTATGCAAAATTGGACATATAAAAAATATAAAAGAGATGTTCATATAAAACAATATTATTTAAATTATTAGATTTTTTTTAAATATACTATAACTATTTTTATCTGTCGTAGTTATTAATAACAAATTTTAAAAGTTATATTATTCATACGTTGTACAAGATGCAACAATCATACCACACGGTCCACCCCTCAACAGTCAAGTATACCAGTTACCACCCGGCAATACATGGCATCATGTGCTTATCCACCTCCACCACAAACCAACTGCGAAAAAAAAATGTTTTTTCTATAATTTTGAATAATAGAAAAAAAAATACGAAATTGCATGCAGAAAATTCAAATGATAGAAACGGACTCCCCCCAACCTTAATTTCATCTGCTTTATTGTATGAAAAAAATACAATTCAAGTTATACATTTCTTAATTAGATTTTTTTTAGTAGTAGACTAGTAGTGCATTCTTATTAGATGGTAGCAAAATTTAAACTTTAAATTGCATTTTTGATATACAATCAATTATGTAAAAAATCATTTTTTTTTTATTTTGTGACGATCACTATACGAAAATTTTCTTTTGTGAAATTTGGACACGATTTAAGAGTTTTTTTTTTACTTTTGAAACCTTTTAAGATCCAACGCATGTTCAAGTTTTTTGCGTTTGCCGAGACATGAACTCATATAATCTCTTACTATACATGCAATATACTCTAGCAACTAGTCTATAAGTCATTTGCTACTTTTGGAATAAGAGTGGAAGAGTGAAAGAAGTAGGTTATTCCAGCCGAACATTGATGGAAGTAAATTGAATAAATAAGTGGAAGAGTTAAATTTTCTTATTTCATAAGGGGTGGAAGATCTTTATTCTATGAAATAAGCCAAATTTTAGGACAAAAATGCTCTTCTTTCTTCCACCATAAGTTGATGTGACAAAAACATTAATTACTTTATTGATTATTTTTTGTCTGACTCTCTCTCCGTCTCTCTTTCCCTCTTTTTTCTCATGACAAAAAAATGGCGTGAGACCTCCCCCAACTTTCTTTCTCCAGCCTATTTCCGGTTTAAACAAAATTTGTTAAACCAACAATTATAAATAAGGGTATTTCGGTCATACGAGTTTATCTATATTTTTTAAACCAATTTCTTATTCTATCTATATTTTTAAATGAAATAAGCACTCTTCCGCTCTTTCACTATTCAGCTCGTATACTTTAATTAAATAATAAATTCTATTTTACTTTATAAGATGACCAATCAAATCAATTTCTAACTGATGTTCAACCCAGCAAATAAATCAACACAACATAAGCAAGTGGCTCTAGAATCATTTGACTAATACAAAAAACAATTATAGTACATGTTCTTTACACATGGAATAGAGTGGGTTAGTGGATTACAGAGTCTATTCCAAGAGAACATAGATGAAATATATCGAAATAAAGACATGAAAGAGGGAAATTTCTCAATTCCATGATAGACATGAAATTGCTATATTCCATGGAATAAGCTAAAATTTCTGACAAAAATATCCTCGTTTATTCCAAAATTTATCTTACGTGGCAGCCAAATCTTCTTCTTTCCTTATTTTATTTCTCCCCTCCCTCCATATTTCTTTTCTTTTCTATAACTTTTGCTGTCAAAAAAATTATTTTTATGGTTTCTTCTTCTTATTTGTCATGAAACCATAATTAAATTTTCTATCTAGCAACTCCTTGTTTTTGTACTCATTTTTTCTCTTAAAGATATCCATTAACGATATGTTATCTCTTATCCAATTCTTCTCTATTTCGATTTTTCTCGTACTTTTTATTTTAATTAGTTGAGGAAAATTATTTTTATTAGTATATTTTTTTAATTAAAAAAAAATTCATTCATGAAAATTCGCATTAATCAAATTATAGAACGAGGACATTTTGGTCATTAGTCATTATTATATGATTTAAACTAAATTTTTATTCCAGTTATCTAGCATAATGGTATTGGAATAAAAACATAATAATCGGCTATTCTCTATTACACTATTGCTCTATTTCATGGTTTGCATAACGGGCCTTTAGGAAGACTTTCAAATAGCTTGATGGATAACTAAACCTTCCCAAATACACAAAATATTCGAAAAACATTATCCTCTGAATCCATACAAAGTTGAGTTTTTTTTTAAATGTCAGTGTTCAGAAAAATAATTAATCAAATACCACTAAAAAAAAATTCAGCATCTACCATTCCCGCCAGACCCACTAGCGGAAGTGGTAGATACTGATTTTTTTTTATTTTTGAGTGGTATTTGATGAATTATTTTCTGAATAATGACATTTAAAAAAAAAAGCTACAAAGTCTAGAATCCAGTAAATAAATAATAAAATAATTAAGCATAACTGCTGGATGGATGAGTGAGTAGATCTTCCTTCCCAAATACAAAAAATATTCAACACGCATTCAGCCTAAGAGAAGTCTGGATCACATGGGGATTGTGTACACATATAATATATGTAGCTAGTCAATAATTTAGTGGTTTTAAAACTAAATTAAATTGTATTTTTTTTTGAAGGTTAAGTTGGCGATTGCCTACTGAGATTCTATTAATTAAAGAAAGTAAAAAAATTTTATAGAGTGTCAATTATAAGGAATTGAGTTGCCACAATGGCAATTATCAAAGAAAAAAGAAGATTATGTTTTCCTAGAGAACTTCTATCCTAGTCTAATACAAGACCAGAATGAGAATGTGTCCATGCATTGGCGAGTAGAAATTCGACTAGATAGTCTAACAAGCCATCTTCTTGACTCCGAAATTGCTGTCTCCTTGGTGAAGTATGGAGTAATGACTCATTTCACAAATGACTCGGACTTCCTTTTGAAGACAAGTTTGCGCTGGGCACATAGGCATGAACTAATACATGGCATCACGTGCTAATACAGCACTAACAAAACTATTATTGAACTTATTAACTATAGGGATATTTGCATATAGCCCCTGAATCTGTATTATGCATAATTGAAAAAGGTCCCTCCATTGTCCAACTTTATCTAATGTTTGTACATTGTATTTGTACTTCTCCCCTTTATTCCCTCTACTTTTGTTGTGCTTATTATACTCATTAATTTCTGTATTTGACTTTATTCATTACTTCAATTTGCATGCATGACTCCCATAATTTCACCCACACAACATTTTAAATGAAACTAAATACAACTCTTGCTAGATTGTATATTTTTTCTTGTTTAATGTTTCTTACTAATAATTTCCGATTATCCGGTACAATTAAGCACAAGCCTCAAACTATATATTATGAAAAGAGAAAAGGTAAAAAAGAATGGGAAAATGAAAATCACGTTACTATTGGAGATGACCTGGTCACTCCAAAATTCCCCAGCAGTCGAAGTCTCCAATCTTCTCTCTATCGTCCATTTCTTTTCCAACGCGACGAGATCTGCTATATACTGTTTTATCGACTTAAGAATTTGTTATATATATATCGTTTTGTCTAAAATAGATTATATTTATATACTGTTTTAAAATATATATATTATATCGTGCATTGATTATATATACTGTTTTTTGTTTGAATTATATATCGTTATATATATACTGTTTTATAAAGTTATATCATATCTATATACTGTTTTCATCTGAATTATATATAATATTTTATCACAACATATAGTGATATATATACTGTTTGTCTGAATTACACATTTGCTATACACATATACTGTTTGTCTGAACTATATCATATTTATATACTGTTTTCATCTGATTTATATATATTGTTTTATCATAATATTATACTATATATATATATATATATATATATATATATATATATATATATATATATATAGTTTTCTTGTTTGATTTATATATTGCCATATATATACCGTTTTATCATAACGTTATATTATCTATATACTGTTTGTGTCGTTGTGCTCTATATTCACCCCGTCGTGCACCCGTCGTTGCATGCTGAGTTGGAAAGGCGCTTGATGGACACGCATCGTGCTGCCGTCGCGTTTTGGCTGACATGGCGTCTGTCACGTCAGCAGTCACGTACCAAATGCGGCGCGCAATATCAGGACCCAAAAAGAATATAGTCACAAACAAAAGTGGGATACAAAACAAATATAATTCAAAGGAGGTCCCATTCATTTTTCCAAATTGAAATTATTAATGTCCAACCTGATGCACAGTACAACACTAAAATAACTTAAAAACTATTTTTTCAATAAATATTTTTCTGAAACAAAATTCAAAGCCGTTTTGTTTCACCGCATCTTTATTCAGGTCAAAAACCATCAACACAATTTATGAACATTCTACTTTTGTACATCCCTATTTGAACTTCTCTTTCTTCTCTCAATGCATTTCATCTACTCTCTTGTTCTTATTAGACTCATCATTTTCTTACTTGACTTTTGTACATCACCTTTTTTTTTTTTTTTTTTAACCCGTGTGGGCTTTTCTCCCATAATTTCTCTTAAATTAAATGAAACTAAAACTAAATCCAACTATTATTAAATTATAGAAAAAAGTCCAATTTTACCTCCTCAACTATTGAATTAGCTCATTTTTAGTCCCTCAACTTTTTTATGATGCAATTTTAGTCCCTCAACTATTTAATAAGTGGGTTTTTGGTCCTTCAATCCGTTAAGTGTTTAAGTGTCCGTTAAATATAACACGTAATCAATGATGTGACATATATTCTTAACACAATAACGTGTTAATTTTTATTTAACAAATAAACATGCATAAAAAATATACATTTTTTAATAAAAATAATATTTTAAGAAAAGAAGAGAATTAATAATTTTTTTTATTTTTTTCAAATATTTGTCACGTTATTAATGCCACGTCATTGCTTACGTGTCAAATTTAACGGACACATATGCACTTAACGAATGGAAGGACCAAACATGTACTTATTGAATAATTGAGGAACTAAAATTGGACCAATAAAAAATTGAGGAACAAAAAATGAACTAGTTTAATAGTTGAGGGGGCAAAAATAGACTTTTCTCTAAATTATATAATATATCTTTTCATTTTATAGCCGGACAAAGACAGACATTACTTTCATTAACAAAATTCCTACATCCTGTATCATTCGTCCGGATCCCCAGCCTCTAAAATATGAAAAAGAATTGGTAAAACGAATAAAGTCTCAAATTAAAGCCGGATCCAAATACAACAAATTATAAACTGCTTTCTTTTCATTCATTTTCAAAAAGAGCAGTTGCCAACTAGACCAGTCCATTTCCATTCCCTTTCCCCAAAAATCAATTATCTAATCTTCCCCTCAAATTTCAAAAAATTTCAAAAAATCCCCAGTTGTGGTTTCTTTACTAACTCCGCTCATATCCAGTGCAGGTCTTTTCCGTTTTTTTCTCATAAATTTCTCCTCCTCCTCCTCCTCTTCTAGGTCGCCATTGCAGAAGTAAACTTTGTTTATTCAATCATGTACAGTGAGTGTCTTGTGAAGTTCTGAAATGGGGCAGAAAGGTACGAAATTATCAGCTTTGAGAGTAAGGTTTTTGGGGAAAGTAATCAAGCTCGCCATGGCTAAACCCTCCGTTTCCTTCCTCACTGCTTCCTTTCTTCTCTCCTTTCTTGTGGGTTTTGGGTATTATCGGATTGTTGTTACTTCGTTTCTCAAGCCCGAACTTGGTTTTGTCGGGTGCAGACCCGACGGTGAGGGGTCTTGGTCGATCGGGATTTACTACGGGAAGAGCCCTTTTACACTATCTCCTATTGAGTTGGTAATTTTTTTTTTTGGATTAAAGTTCGAATTTTGATTGCAAAATTTTGAGTCTTTCTTGTTCTAAAATTGGTTTTGGTTTGTTGAGACAGCATGAGAAGAAGATTAATGTGAACAATTCTGCTTGGCCTGTGGCCAATCCAGTGCTGACGTGTGCACACCCTTCTTTAGCCGGTTTTCCGAGCAATTTTGTCGCCGACCCGTTTCTCTATATTCAGGTTTTAATCGATTTTAAAGCTAATTCGAATATTTAGTTTGTTTTTCAAATTAAGCTAATTGGTTTCCCCACCTTTTTCTAATTTCAATTTTGATTTTAGGGCGAAATGCTATACATGTTTTTTGAAACAAAAAACACAATCACATTAAAAGGTGATATTGGTGTGGCCAAAAGCTCAGATCAAGGCGCCACCTGGCAATTCATCGGAATTGCGTTGCAAGAAAAATGGCATCTTTCATATCCATTCATTTTCACTTATCAAAACCAAGTAAATAATAATAAAATAATATAATACCCTCTTAAATTAAATAAATCTTCAATTTTCTTATTAATTTTTGGTACTAATTTTTAATATTTTTAGATATATATGATGCCAGAAGGAAATAAAAAGGGGCAATTACGTCTTTATCGCGCGACTAATTTTCCTTTAAAATGGGCATTAGAAAAAGTATTAATAAACAAACCTCTTATAGACGCATCAATGATTCAATATAACGGGTTTTATTTCCTTTTCGGGTCAGATTTTACCCGACCCGGTACAGAAAAAAACGCTGAGCTGGAAATCTGGTACGCTAAAACCCCGCTCGGCCCGTTTATACAACACAAACAAAACCCTATTTATAAATTCAATAAAGGTTTAGGCGCGAGAAATGCGGGCCGATTATTTATTTACCAAGGGAATTTATACAGACCTGGTCAAGACTGTAAAATCACGTACGGTAAAAAAGTCAAACTTTTTAGGGTTGAAAAATTGACTTTCGACGAGTATGAAGAGGTGGAAGTGGAATTAGGGTTTGGGAAAAATCCTAAAAAGGGGAGAAATGAGTGGAACGGAAATAGGTTTCATCATTTCGACGCTCAACAGCTGGCGAGCGGTGATTGGATCGCGGTTTTGGATGGAGACAGAGTCCAATCAGGAGACGCCACGTGGCGCTCTCTCATTGGTTGGTTGAGTTTCGGATTTGTTGGGGTCGTGATTTGGTTTCTTGGTTTTATTAATGGGAGTTTGAGCTTTCAGAGTTTTAATTATTCGCGTGTTCTGCGATTTAACCCTCGATTGAACTTGAAATTACGGAAATTGTTTAATGGGTTTAATAAACACGGTTGTTATATTAGAGAGAAGATAAACCCTAGTAAAACTTGGTTGGGTTTATTCACATTTTGCGTATTTTCACTAATTTGTTTGGTAACTATTTGCATTTCGGTCCAATTTTTACACGGCAAAAATGGGGCCGAAACGGCATATGATTATAATAATATATATTCTCAATTTACTATGGTCACAATGACTTATGAGGCGAGATTATGGAACTTGAAAGTATATATTGAACATTATTCAAAATGCGAATCGGTCCGTGAAATTGTTGTAATTTGGAACAAAGGGGCCCCGCCTGACGAGTCAAAGTTTGACTCGGCCGTACCGGTACGAATTAGGGTTGAAAAAGTCAACTCTTTGAACAACCGGTTCAAACCCGATCCGTTAATCAAGACCAAGGCGGTTTTGGAGCTCGATGATGACATCATGATGACGTGTAACGACGTGGAAAAGGGGTTTAGGGTTTGGAGGGAAAACCCTAGAAGGATTGTAGGGTTTTACCCTAGATTGATCGATGGAGATTTGGTTTATAGGAATGAGAGATTTGCAAGAGGGAAAAATAAGTATAATTTAATTTTGACCGGTGCGGCTTTTTTGGATCGTGAGTTTGCGTTTGAGAAGTATTGGAGCGAAGAGGCGAAAAAAGGGAGGGAATTTGTGCATGAGAATTTCAATTGTGAGGATTTGTTGATGAATTATCTTTACGCGAATAGTAATTATAGTTATAATAATGATAATTTGGATTTTAGTGAGAGAATTGTGGAGTATGTGCATCCGGCTTGGGCGATTGATACATCGAAATTGTCTAAAGTTGCGATTAGTAGAAATACGCAAAAACATTATGATGTTAGGACTAAGTGTTTGAATAAGTTTAAAGAGTTGTATGGGCCTTTGAGGAGTGAGAAAGTGGAGTTTGGAATTAGGAAGGATATTTGGGATAAGTAAATGAGCTTTTATTATTATTTTTTTCTTTTTTTGTGTGGCTAACCCAAGTTAAGTTATGGGGTTTTTAACATGCATGGGGAGGTGTTGTGTTGTTTTAATGGAATAGATGTAAAATTTTAGTTAAAGTTGTCAAGTGTTAATCTTTTATGTTTTGTGGGTTCTTCTACCATTACCTTATCTTTTGGTTTGTAAATTTTTTTGGCGATCTTTTTGAAATATGTACATATTTTCTCTCTTTAAAAAAATCATCATTGATTTGGTATATTTGAGTGGATTGTATTTGTAAATACAAGATTTCAAGCAAAATTCTTTGTTTGATTTTGTGAAATCGTGAATTAAGGATTCAAATCTAGGGATTTTATAATATACACAAAAGTTTGGTATTACAAAATACACCAATTTATCAATTAATATAAACTAAAATAAATATATACTTTTGATAAATTTAGTCTATTCAGTCATAATTAAACATAAAATAAAATTAATCGCTCAACAAAATATAAAATTTACGATTTTTAACAAAGAAAAAATCAATCAATAATATTTGAAATCCAATTTAAAATCCACCAAATCCAACATCTCACATGTATTATCTTATCCATGTATTTGACATTTGACAATGATAGCACACAAGTAAAAGGTTGGATAATTAATTTGATTTCTCGGATTTCCTTGAATTCTGGATTTCAAACATGAGAAATCAAATCAACAAATCTCAACTCGAGAGTTCAAACACAGATTTTACTTCCTTCCTTCTTGTTCGTTCAATCGAGAGAGATGACGAGTAGGTTTTGGAGGTGGTATGCAGACCGAGAGTTCTACAAATGGGAGAAGACGGTGGTGTGGGACATGATCGAGCCGTACCGCCGCCCCAAGTCCTTCGCGCCTCTCATCTCCGTCTACGTCGCCGCCTTCTACACCGGAGTCGTCGGAGCCGCCGTTACTGAACAGCTCTACAAGGTTTCCTTTCCTTCTTCATTTCCCTTTTCCTTCTTTCTTTGTTTTGATATTTCTTCTTCTCTTTTCGTATTTTCTGTTAATTGTGTTGTGAGAATTAGGGGTTTGTCCAACTGCTCATATAAGCATTTCATCAAACAGTTTATGAGCAATTAACCAACTTTAGAATCCTTCATCAAGACTAATAATTAAGAAATGTCGAATAAAAATTATGCAAAATTAATATCTATTATATAATTTTTTTTCAATTTTGAGCAAAAGTAATGTCTATAATAAAAGCTATGCAAAATTAATGTCTGTTATAATATTTTTTTTTCAATTAACCGACTTTAGAATCCTTCATCAAGACTAAAGATTAAGTAATGTTAAATAAAAACTATGCAAAATTAATGTCTATTATGATAGTTATTTTTCAATTTTGAGCAGGAAAAATATTGGGAAGAACATCCAGGAGAAGCTGTTCCTCTGATGAGGCCAAAATTCTATTGGGGTCCCTGGAGAGTTATGAATGGTGAAGCCCTCCCTCCTATTAAGTGAAACATTTTCTTTTCTTTTGTTTTAAATCTTGTAATAATCTTACAAAATCCATGGTAGAAACTACAAACAGTATTACAAAAAACTTTCTTTTTTACCAATATTCCAAATGATGTATATCAAGAGCTAGTGAGAGAGAGTGGGAGTATCTTCAGAGAGAGAAGGAGATGATTCAAACAATAATGAAGGAGATCTAGAATTAGAGCTCCTACTCCTACTTCTACTACCCCTATCTCTAATTTCTTCAATCATTTTATACACCGTTTCCATTTTCGGTCGATTTTTCACTTCATTTGCAACACAAAGCAACGCGACTTGAAGTAAAGCCATCATTTCATCTTCTATCTCTTTAAAACCCCACAATTCCATGTCATAAAGCTCAGATGTACATTCTTCTTTCACGAACGTTTGAACCCAATTTACAAGGCCTGCTTGACAATCTTCAGCCATTCTGCCTGTCAGAATCTCCAGCAAAACGACTCCAAAACTATATACGTCAGCCTTCTGAGTTTCAAACACCTCTTTTGTACAAAGAGAATTTGGGATAAGACGGAGGAGTGAGAAATCGGATATGAGCGCATTGCCTTGTGAGTCGATTAGAATGTTGGAAGAAGTGAGATGTTGATGAGAGAGATTTGATTTTGATAAGTTGTGAAGATATGTTAGACCTCTAGCTGCATCTTGACTGATTTTTAAGCGTGTTTGCCAATCGATTGGAATTCTTCCCGGCCCTCTATTTCCTTCAAAACAAAATTCAATGCAATAAACTAATCACAAAACTCATTCAACTTTTAAACATCAAAATGGAAATAATAATAACAGCATACCATGCAAGAGATGATAAAGAGAGCCATTCGTAACAAAATCAAAGACCAACAACAACTCGTCCGGCGAGGAATAAAACCCTCGTAGCGGCACCACATTAGAATGCCTAAACCCTCCAATCTCCATTAAAACCCTCCTCTCTCTCCTCTCCTCTTCCTCTCTCCTCTCTCTCCTCACTCTCTTCACCACAACTCCATTTTCGTCCCCTTTTCCTTGCATCACGACTCGATAAGTGGTCCCCACTTGTCCTCTCCCCAACATCTCGGCTGACCCTCCCATCAATTCCTCCATTGAAAACTCCTCTCTTTCTCCTTCAAAAAAGACCATATTTTCTCTCACCTCATTTTCATTTATATCTCTCACTACACTTTGATCTATATGTGATTCTCTCATCTTCCTTTTCTTCATCAAATATAACAAAACAACAATTGCCATTATTAAAATTACGATCAAACCAATTGAAGAAGCTAATATTATTGCGATTCTGATCCATTTGTGAGGTTTTTGCGTCGAGATTTGAACTGGATCGCTAGTGATAGTTTTATTATCAAAACAGTGACGTGGCAAAGGATTTCCACAGAGTTTAAGATTCCCCACAAATGAAGAGAGAGGAAAGGAAGCTAATTTTCGAGGGATTCTTCCCTCAATTTTGTTAAAAGAAAGGTTGAAATCAGAAAGTTGTGAAATTCTACTGATTGAAACCGGAATTTCACCTGAAAAGACATTATTTTCCAGTCTGAGGGTAAAAAGATTCGGAAGAAAATCACCAATTCGAGGCGGTACAACGCCTGAAAATTTATTTCCTGCTAGGTCTAATCTATGAAGATGTTTTAGAGAGAGAAACTCATGCGGAAATGGGCCTGAAAATTCATTATGAGATAGATATAACATCTTGAGATGAGGCCGCCATGCGGCAATATCTAAGCCGTCAAGTAAGCCATTGAAGGAATTGTTCTTCAGACTTAGAACAGAGAGGAAAGGCAGGTAAGCAAGAAGGTCCACGTGGCAAGCAAGTGAGAGCCCTTCAAGTATGAGTCGGTTCACTCTCCCGTGTCGGCAAATCACACCCTTCCACGTGGCATTGCAGGGATCAGAGCTATCATTCCATGAAGATAGAGATTTAACAGAGTCCGAAGAGCAGGAATTTTTGAAGGATAGAAGGACTTTGAAATCAGGGTTTTGTGAAAGTGAGAGAGCAAAGAAAGGGTTTATCAGAAAGGAGGAGAGGATGAAGAAGAAGAAGGATTGCGCCATTGATGGACAGTTCATTTGGTTAAAGCTCTGAATGGTTTAAAGACTGCAATAAAAGAGGATTTATAGTGCGATTTACTGGAGCGGGAGTAAAATGGAAGGTGGTAAAGACGAATAAACAGTAACGTCTATCCAACTGCTGTGCTTATCTTTACATAAATCTCTGTATGTTGAGTCTGTATAAGTATTGGTATGACTCGCTACATATTTGTTTACAGAGAATTATTCGCTGAAGATCATGAATGATGAGAATGGAGCGGATATGGCGCGGAGGTGTTCATGCAATCAATCGACTATTGTTATTGTATTACTTCAAATCAGTTTTGGCATTTTCAAAACAATTTCAAAACAGTTGGGCATCAAGTACTTGTAGTAAATTCAAAAAATGAAAAGAAAATGGATTATTTTTGGCATTTTCCAAAACTAGTTTTTGGTAAATTATTTCTTGAATTTTAAATCAAATACAAAATTGATATATAAAAATATAAGGATTAATAAATATTAAAAGCTCATATCGCCCATTTGGGACTGAGGCAATCTTCCGGCTAATGCTCTCTTCGCTTCCGGAAGCTCCACCACCACTGCTTCTGTTGTCGTCATTAATAAAGAAACACTACAAAAATAAAAAACAATAAAATAAATAAATCAAAAATTATGTTTCATATAAAAAAAAAATGCAAATAATAAATAAATGTATAAATAAATACCTAGCGGCATCAAGAAGAGCTGTTCTGATGACTTTCAACGGATCCACAATTCCGGACTTTACCATGTCTACATACTCCCCTACAATTGCCACATATTTCAAGTTCGTACAATTCGCTAAATTTGAACTGTTTGGAATAAACAAAATAAATAGACAAAAAAATCATATTATTTTATACCTTTGGCGGCATCGTAACCTAAATTAAGGTCATTTTGTTCGAGTAATTTTCCAGTTATAATTGCACCGTCCACACCAGCATTTGATGCTATTGTCATTACTGGCACCTAAATTTAAAAATATAATAAATTAATATAATTTCGTAATGGTACAATTGAGAAAGAAATAAATATATTTTACCTTAAGAGCGTTTTTTATTATATCAACACCCATTTTCTCATCGTGATTATTTGCTGTTATTTTATCCAACTCTCGACTCGCGTAGAGCAAAGCCACACCGCCACCTAATTAAAATAAATAATAATAATAATAATAATAATAATAATAATAATAATAATAATAATAGTTATTTTAATAATTGATAAATTAAATAAAAATGCTGACCTGGCACAGTTCCTTCTTCAACAGCGGCTCGAGCTGCATTTAATGCATCGGTAACCCTGTCTTTTCTCTCTCCTACTTCTAATTCACTCACACCACCAACCTTATTAAAATATTAATAATATTATAATATTAAATAATAAATAAAAAATTTAATAAAAAAATATGTTGTTAATTAATGAATAATTAATTAAACCTTAATTACAGCAACACCGCCAGATAATTTGGACAATCGCTCTTCAGCTTTTTCTTTATCAAATGTGGCTGTGCTTCTCTCTATTGTTTCCCTAAGCTAAAATACCAAATTAATGAAATAATATAATTAGCCTTAAATTAATACTGCTAACAATAGTAACAAATATTAATAAAATAATAATAATATTATTATTAATGATTAAATTACCTGCTCACATCTCTCTTTTATAAGCTGTTTATCGCCTCCTCCATGCAGTATAATTGTATCATCAAGAGATATTGTTACCTTAATGAAAATACAATATATTTATATTTATAAATTTTCAAACATGGCAATATATTTGCATTTTTCAAAAAAAAAAAAAAAAAAATATGAACCTCTTTAGCAGTGCCAAGCATTTCTAATTGGATTTTATCAAGAGTTAATCCGCGATCTTCAGTAATAACCTAATATTCCAAAAATAAAGTATTTTAGAAGAGCAAAATAGTAATTTTATATTTTCTAATATATATATATCTTATAGAATAAAATTAATAATTAATAAAACCTCAGCTCCAGTAAAAACAGCCAAATCTTCCAAATTTGCCCTTCTTGCTTCACCAAATCCAGGCGCTTTTATTGCACAAACCTTTATTTAAAATTACCAAAATATTAAAAATATATAATAATATTAAAAATATTAATTAGTAAATTACCTTAATTCCAGCGCGATGTTTATTAAATATAAGTGTGGCTAAAGCATCAGATTCTACATCTTCAGCAATAATTAATAAACTCCTGTTTGTCTTTATTAATAAAAAAAAATGTTAATTGAATTAGTATATAATAAGGACTATTTTGTAAATAAAAAATAATTAAGGTTTATATTTAATTACCTTTAAAACCAGCTCCAATATTTTAACAATAGAATTCATGTCTGAAATCTTCTTGTCATGAATAAGTACTAATGGATTTTCCAACACCTGTAAATTATTTTAAATTAGTGAAAAATAATTTTGAGATTTTTTAGGGTAAATAAGAAAAAAAATACTTACGCATTTTTTGGTTTTATTATCCGTTACAAAATAAGGCGAAATATATCCTCTAGATAATTTCATGCCTTCTTCAATTTCTAATTCATCATCCAATGTCTTTCCATCCTAAAAAGTTATAACTCAAAATCAAAACATTTTTTTAAAACTAAATTAATATTTATTTAATTACATATTAAAAAAAAAAAACTTGCCTTAACAGTAATAACTCCATCTTTTCCAACTTTTTCCATGGCATTTGCAATTAACTCTCCTATTTCCCTTTCATTATTTGCAGAAATTGTCACAACCTAAAAATAAAATATATCAAACCTTAAAAAAATAATTTTACAAAACATCAGGGTGTAAAACGTAAAATTAAAATAAGTACGAAACCTGAGTAATTTCTTCTGGAGTGCTGATAAGAAAAGCTCCATTCTTCAAGTGAGAAACAATCAAATTCACAGCTTTATTTATTCCGTTTCTCAAATCCATTATATTTACGCCAGCTGCCACTGCCTTACATCCTTCAGTTAATATCGCTTGTGTCAATACAGTCGCGCAGGTCGTACCTGTTCGTAAATTGCAAAAAAAAGAGGGTTAAAATCATAAATGTTACAAAAGGATTGTTATGAAATTACCGTCGCCAGCTGTTTTATTGGTGGAATTAGCGACTTGTTTGACAAGACTCGCTCCGAGATTTTTGCAGCTGTCTTTGAATTCTATGCTTTTAGCAACCGTAACCCCGTCTTTTGTGATTTTCGGATCTCTGTGGTTCTTCTCAATTATCACAGTTCTTCCCTGTCAAAATCGAGAAATTTGCGTAAAAAAAAAGCTTAATTCAAGTGGAACAGTTTATTTTGGGAGAAGAAAGGGGAAAGGGGAGAACTTTGGGGCCCATGGTGACTTTGACGGCATTGGCGAGCTCGTTGACTCCTTGAAGCATGGCGGCTCGAGCTCCGATTCCGAAATGGATCTCTGTCGCGCCATAGTTTCTCGCTTGTGATAGTAAATGTGGAGAGACAATCTATATAAACAGTATACCGAGCTTTCAGCGATCGAAAAGTATGAAGAAATGAGAAATGAAGAGAAAAATAATGGATTGTTGAGCTGTGCATATCACCTGTTTGTTGAAATGCGACGCCCTGAGTGAGAAAGGAGAATGAAGATTAGATAAAGAAAATGAGAATGAGAAAGTGAGAGGGAGAGAGAGAGACTCGTACCGGTTGAGGAAGGAAGCAAGGGAAGCGGCAGACCGGTACCGGTACATGGCGGAGCTGGTACAGTGCGAGTGAGAGTTAGACTGGAGAGGAAATGGAGACGATAGGGTTTATGCCTGTTCAGTTTGGGTTTATGTTTATGTATTTTTCTGAAATGGATCAGTTATTGGGCCGGATTTCAATATTTAGTTTATCAGGCCCAAGCAAGTCCTTGAATATATAAGCATGTAAATAATTTCATAATATAGTGATAGAATATCTTGATTAAGATTAAAAAAAAAGATTAGAATGCATCAATTGAGCCATTTTCTTTTTAAAAAAAATTTGGCCTGCAAAAATATAGGATTTTATTTCCCAATTTAGCAAAAATCATACAAATTAAGCCTGCAAAGACACGGGATTTAAATTCCCAGTTATGCAAGAATCACACGTTAGGTTACCAACTAACCAGCACCGAAGTTTTAACACAAAACCTTAATATGAAAGAAAATACAATATTATTAAAATATTTTATACCTCAGCTAAACATAACCTAAATGAAAAATACTAAATCATGCACAGAATGAAGTCATTTTGTAATCAGTTGCATAACATAAATTAATGAATTAAACTAGTCTATGCAATACGTAACAGATGAAATAATGTTACAGTTGCACAATACACAAGTCCACCTTGTTACAATACAAATCTAACCATTTATATCCTAATCCTTTCTTCTCAAAGAAATTACAAACTCACCGCAAAAATGACAGTAATTATTTCTTTTTTTGGTTTAATAATATTTTTAATTATTTCAAGCAGAAGTTTGAGATTTGAACCAGCTGTGGTCTGGCAAATTTTGAACTGGTCCAATTGCAGCAATCGCAACATCCTGCCAAAAAAAAAATAGTAAATTATCAACAATTATCTTAAATTAAATAACTAGATTGAAAAGAAAATAAAAGAATTAAGTTTAATTCTCAAAAAAAAAAAGAATTAAGTTTACCTTATTAAGAATAAAGTGTTTGGCTGTTTCCATTACTGTATTTGCATCAACTCCATCAATCCGCGCAAATAGTTCCAAAAATGGCATTATTCGCCCATAAGTTAACATCTATACTCAAATATTCAATAAATAAATAAATATTTACAAATTATTATACATTTTCATTTTAATAATTTAATATGTATAAATAAATTCAAAGTACCTGACGCCCATTATTTTCAGAAACAGCAGTGGATCCATCGATATGAAGCAAAAGCGCTGATTTTAACTGCCCATTAATTAAAATTAATAAAATGTCAAAATATATAATTAAAATTAATAAAATGTGTAACAAAATATAATTAAAATATAAACAAAATAACAATAAATAAATACCTGATTTCTAGCACGTGCAACATCTAATTCTTTCACATCATATGTAAGTCTCTTAAGTTCTTCCATCATTGCGTTAGACAAATCATACAAACTATCAGGCTGTACAACAAGTATCAATAAATATATAATAATTAATATGAAAAGTAATATAAATATATTAAGAATTAAATAAAAAAAGATTACCAAAGAAGTGCAATAAATGCCAAATAAACCAGTATCGCGATAATTCGTATTAAATGCCATCATACTTTCCGCTAAATTATTCGTACTAATTCTCCTCGCCAGCTCAGACCTTCAAAAACAAACAAATTCATATCATAATCATATTTATTTCACAATTAATATTCAAATTTAATAAAAATGAAAATAAATAAATAAATTACCCTGAACAATTACCGACTCCTAAATTTTTATTCCAAGAGCCCAATAAAGTTTGTAAAACCATAAGTGGAATAGAATTTGGGTCAATCCAAGCCGCTCCTTCGAAAGCCAATGCGAAATGGACAAGTGGCAGCTCCTCATTGGCCACCCTCACCTAATCACAAATTTCATAAAAATTACATAAATTAAATGTAATAATGAATTTTTTTTTAAATGTTATATCAAAGTTAATGTAGAATTTATTTATATCAAAACTAAATGAAAAGAATTTTATATCAAAATTAAATGAATAAAAGTTTGGGGACATTTGCAAAAAAGGCCCTGCATTATGCCAAAATTGCAAAAAAAGCCTCTACATTGTTGGAAATTGCAATATAGCAATTTCTTAAATTGCAAAATTTGGCAATCTTGGTAAAAAGCAGGGTTCTTTTTTGCAATTTTCAACAATGTAGGGACTTTTTTTCCATTTCAGCATAATACAGGGGCTTTTTTGCAAATTTCCCTCAAATTTTGACTTACATCTGATCCAGTGAAAATAGCTGGGTTGGATTTAATTAACTGATCAGCTGTAGTTGGATCGTTTGAGAATTTCGTAAATAATTTATCGACTTTATTTACTATTTCTTCATGTTTTACTCCTCCAGCAGCAGAAACAACCTAAAAAATCATTAAAAACTCAAAAGTTCAAATCTTCTTGCCAAAATATGCAGAATGTGAGGGTTAATTATGTAAATAGGTACCATTCGAGGGCCGGTGTAATGAGTGGAAATGTATTGCTGCAAATCGGATTTTGAAATTGATCGGATATTTTCTTCAGGTCCCAAAATCGTGTCCCCAAGTGGGTGATTTGGAAATGCAGCTGTGTGCAAATGATCAAATATTACTTCTTCCATATTGCCTTGCACCTGACTAATACAAAAATTCAATCAATCCATCAAAACTTCTCAAGAAAAATGACAATTTACGCAAAATGACAATTTACGAAAAATTTCTCAATCCATAAAAATTTCTCAAGAAAAATGACAATTTACGCAAAAATACCATGATAAATTGATAATAATCAAATGAAGTCACAGACTTTAGTAGAAACTTAGCCTCATAACTGATTTGCCATGAGAAAAAAAGCAAGGAATCTCACCTCTTCCATTTCACGAAGAATCACGCCTCTCTCTCTTCTTATCGCATGCTCAGGAAACTTGCAGTTCTGTAATATATCGGCCAAGACATCAACGGCGACATCAACATCTTTCGACTGTACATCCGCAAAGAAAGTCGTTTGCTCGCGCGACGTATACGCATTGAGCCTCGCACCCAAGTTCTCTATCTCTTCCTCCAAGCTATGCGCAGTACGCTTATTCGTACCTTTGAAAATCATATGCTCAAGGAAATGAGCGGTGCCGTTGGTGCCCGGCTTCTCAAACCGGCTCCCGGAATCGACCCACACACCAACGGAGGCCATGCGGGTGGAACACGGGTAAGCTTGCGTGGCGACACGCAGCCCGGTGGGTAGCGTGGTGACGCGGACTTCAGGGAAGCGGAGGAACGGAGAGTGGTTTACGGGTTTGGTTCGGGCGAGGGCGGTGTGGCGGAGGAAGCGCTGGTCCGGTCCGGCGGGGTCGGAGGTGGCGGCGAGAGAGGAGAGGTGGTGAGAGAGGAAGCGGGCGGTGGGTTTCTTGCGTAGACGAGAGAGGAGAAGAGACATGGCGATGAATGGAAGTGAAAGGGGAAAGGGGAAAGAGAGTGAAAAATTGTGTGCAGTTTATGTGTTTGAGGAAATGCTCAGACTTCCCGCCGCCTCTGGAAAGACAGTATTGTATTTTTGTTCTGTTTATTTTGGGGAAGAAGGTTTTGGTTAATAAATGTTTGATATTCTTTTGGGCTTTCAAAAGAAAATAATTTAGGCCTAAACTATACATGTAGAGAGGCCTTTCCAAAAAGAGAACTCATTCCATCCAAACCAAACTTTTCTTTTAAATTATTATTATTATTATTATTATTATTATTATTATTATTATTTGTTCGACAGCTCTTTCAAACGACAACCAAAATAGCTTAGAAGTTATCAGGGACGGAACCGGAATTTAAGATTAGAGGGGGCTCAACTGGCCGAAATAAACGCAGAGAAAATAAAATTCTTATAGTGTTTTCATAGTTCTTGAAAAATAATCTCCAATACATTCTTTATATGTTTTGTCAAAAGTCTCATTCATATCCATGAATTTAGTAAAATAGAAATTTACTATGTTCAATACTCACAAATTTTAATAAAAGATAACACAATAATACTTCTATTTGAAATTTTTAAACTAATATAATATATGTTAAATTATGACAACTATATGGTATATCACTAAAACTAGTTATTATTTTTATTTTTGATAAAAAAAATAACCTTTACAGATATTTAAATATTATATTTATATGCAACATAAAAAATTGTAACTACTATAAGAAAATAATTAGTCCAATACATTGATAAAGCATTAAAGTTTTTAAACTATATGAAAATTAGAAAAAAAGTGAAAGATTTCATATCTTTAATGTGTTGAATGATTTACATAGTTTTAATGGTTTAGTTCATGCATTATTTTACTGTGAATACACAGAAAATCTACACTAGCATTTAACTTGTACTATGATAATGTTTGGGCAGCTTTTTCTTTCTTTAGTAATTTTACTCATATAATCTTCCAGCTTTTATGTATTAAACAATAAAAGATCCAAATTTATTATTAAGGACTTGATGTATATTATATAAGGACTTTTATTGAATTATCATTTTTATAAGGGGGCTAAGGTCCCTTCACCTCCTTGGTTCCGTCCTTGGTGGTCATGGTATTAGTTCTATTTTTTCTATAAATGAGATCAAATGATGTCCAGTAAAATTTTAGAGAAATTTTTAGGAAAAAATTTAGAAAAAAATCAATGTGGTTTCTTAGTGTGCGTGTGTGTGGTGTACATGATATTGTCAAAAAAAAAAAAAAAAAAAATAGCTCTAATGAAATAATTTGAGTGTATAGTGTATGCTAATCTGGACCAGCTCAGCTAATAGAATAGTAAGGAGTCAATAATAATTAATAGGTGAGAAAATGATGACATGGCCTACTCCATTATTCAATGTTAAGAATCTTCCATTATTGTACACATAAAAACTAGATATTGAATATGTTTTTTTATTATATTGTATTTGCTTCAATTTTTTTATTATAATTTGAAGTCCAAATTAAAATATTTTAAATAATATAATTAATATGTACTTCTTAATCATAAAAAATATATTAATCTATCATTCCATACTAATTCGAGCATTGGCAACGATAAAAAATATGTAAGTAATTACTCTTTCATATTTTTTTAACACCATATTAAAATATTTAGCAGAAATATTTATAGTTTGATAAATGATAAGGTTTATTCTAATTGGTATTATTTCATAATGTATAAATAAAAAATTATAAGCTAAAATATAGAATGAGAAATAAATCTCCTTTTAAATTTAGGGAAAATATTCCATGTCTCTCATTTTCCCCTAGACTTTTTTTTTAAGTATACTTTCTCCTAAACTTGCTTATCAACGTTGATGTTACTGATGGTAATTTAGTATCCCACATGACAAAATTAAGATTTTATTAGGTTAGGTTAAATTATCAATGGTTTTGTAGTTTTTGTTGACTAATTATCACCACAAAAATAATGACTAATTTTTTGAAAAAAGAAAAATCTCATCCAAATTAATGAAATTGTCATATCCATCTTATCATTCTTTATTTACCATCATCCCATTTCTCTCATCTTTCCAGATTAATAAGGAGAGAAAAAAATAATAAAACAGAGCCATCGGACGGACCTTTTTATATTAACGGTGTTAACTTTAGCCTATTAAATTTTGAATAACTTGCATTAAATAGATTTGACAGGCCTGCATTTAAATAGATTTGACATGTATACTTTAAATATCATCTTTAGTGATAACTCAACTCAGCTAAAAATTAACTCATGATATTTTGGATCAGCCTGAAATACTAGCATGAGTCCAATGATATAAGTTGATGAAATTAGTAAGGTGAGGGGGGATATGGGGACATGTTATATAAACTCTTTAATTTATAGACTCTTACCAATTATATGTGCGAAGGTGCTGAAGCACCTATCCCGAAAAAAATATTTAAAAAGAAAAACAAAACGTGTGGTCAAAATCCAGGAAACCTACTCCCTGGTCTGATTAGTCTCTCCTGTCGGCTTATCCTGTTATGAATCCATCGATTTGGACTTGCTATTGTATCATCGACTCGACAAATATCCAACCACTATAACTAAGCTAGTACAACCACTCATTTTTCATCCCCAAAAAAGCTAAGAATCTAATTCCTTCGTCCTTGTTCCTCGCTTTACTTCCTTCTTTGAAAACTACAGATACCCATTAATGGCGGATCAAAATCAAGGTGATGTACCGCCCCAATCGAACCCAAACTTGCTAGAACTACTCGGCTCGAACCATTGGTCTGGTCTTCTTGACCCGTTAGACCCGTCTTTACGGAGCCTGATTCTTCTTTGTGGCGATATTTGTCAAGTCACTTATGATTCGTTCATCTCAGACGAACACTCAAAATACACTGGAAGCTGCCGCTTCTCCAAATCCAACTTACTCCAAAAGGTATAATCCATTTTCCATTCATTATAATCCCAAAATTATAGATATTTTATTAGTTTAATAAGTAATTAAGTTTATATGTATGATTTTCTACTAGGTTTTATTTCCGGCAGTTTCTGATTTGACGGTCTCTGCGTATTTATACGCCACGTCTGAGGTTTCTGTGCCAAAAGAATTTCTTCTCTTCTCTCACTCTAAAGATGCATGGAGTAAAGATTCAAACTGGATCGGTTACGTTTCTATTTCCTCTCCTTCTCCAACTACTCGTCGTCGGATTATTTACATCGCATGGCGTGGTACGATCCGCACCTTAGAATGGGCGGACGTGTTGGAACCTTTGTTGGTCCCACTCGGTTCCATTCTCTCTTCTTCAAATGATGAAGATGGAAAAGAACCGAAGGTGATGAAAGGCTGGCATACTATTTATACTTCCAATAACCCTAATTCTAAGTTTTCAAAACTTAGCGCGAGAGACCAAGTCTTGTACGCAGTTAAAGAGCTTATATCGCAATATAAAGATGAGAGCGAGTTAAGTATAGTTTGTATAGGGCATAGTTTAGGAGCCGCGCTTGCCAACTTATGTGCATTTGACATAGTTGAATCCGGTTTAGCTAAAATAGACGAGAAAACAAACATTCAAGTGACTTCTATCGTTTTTGGAAGTCCACAAATGGGGAATAAGGAGTTCAAAGAGAGATTTGAATCTCATCAAAATTTGAGAATCTTACGCATCAAAAACAAGCCTGACGTGATACCGTTATATCCAACCGCAGTTCTAGGGTTTGTTAACATGGGAGACGAACTTCTCATCGACTCAAAAAAATCACCTTTTGTGAAAAAAGATTCCACAAATGTTGGGGATTACCACAATCTGCAGGGGATTTTACACACAGTCGCAGGCTGGACCAGCGAAAAAGAAGAATTTAAGTTACAAGTGAAGAGAAGCATCGCACTTGTGAATAAATCATCGGAGTTTTTGAACGATGACAATCTGATTCCCGGTTCTTGGTGGGTGGAGAGAAACAAAGGCATGGTTTTAGGAGAAGACGGCGAGTGGAGACTTGAAACTCCGCCAGATGAAGATTTGCCTGTTCCACCGCCAGAAGGGAAGGCTGATATGATTGCGAGTTCTGGACCTGATTTTGAGAATAAAATCGAAGGAAGTAACATGGAGAGTGTTAGTAAGCCTAATGGAATGTTGGGCTTATTTGGTAATTGTTTTACAGCTTAATTATCATTTTTGCTTATTATTATTTGTTTTTATTTATTGTGTTTTGGAAAGTGGGAACGTGTAATTTGTGTTATAATTTTGCATGTGATTTTGATTTGTATAATAATATTGTGATATTTGAGTATATTATGGAATTTTTTGTTAACTACTGGTTTCAATTTAATTGAAAATGCAATTTTGTGATCCATGTATTGAAGATGTTTTCAAAATTAAAAGTGATGATGCTCTTGGCTAGGCCTTAATTTGATTGATTATGTCAGAAAAATAAAAAAGTTGCAAATATATTATTTATTTATTTATATATATAATCCTAAAAGGACTTTTCTACAGTACTTTCACCTTAATTTTCCACGTCATTCTCAAAATATTTGCCCTCCGATCTAAATCAAAAGGCTACAATTTTTTCACTTTATATTAAGATGAGTAAAATTTGAGTAGTCATGGTTCATTGCGATTTTAAAATCTATCCTTTCATGTAGTAAGTAACTTTGTGCGTTGATAAGAGCCCACAAGGTGCTCGATTTTATGCCTTGATGATATACCACTTCAATTCATAATTTTGGATTCTATGCATGTTTTGTTTAGTATTTCTGTTTAATATAATGTGAGAAATAACACACATGCTTTTTATTTTTTGAGTATTAATCAATGGTTTCAGTATTTATGTAATCTACTCCTTTATTAACATGATTTAGGTGTCAGTGCCTGATAAATACTTAAAGAATTGGAAGGATTATATATCTAAAGCATAGATTAAATTAATTTATCAGGCCCTTCATCAATATGCTATTTCTCAGTGTGTGCATATTTGGATTAGTTTTGAGTGTTATATTCACAATTAACAAAAAATGTTTTATGTGCATGAGAAATGAAGTAACATTCTATTTATTATCTCATAATTTTTTAAAGCTCTAATGTATTAATTTTAATTATTTTCAATTATTCAATTATGTGTTAATTGTTTGCAGGTAGTAGAATTGGATGTTTTTGCAGTTGCAAGAATGAATTTTCTGTAAATAGTCAATAGTGATGATAGTAGAGACTAGAGGGCAAGTCCATGATGTTGGATGGGCTAAGAGGTATTTTAAATGTTCATTTTTTTCTCATAATTTCTTACGGCACACTAAATTGGAGTTTGCATCTTGGTATAATATTTAGCAACATGTCATGGTTGTTCATTTAATGGTAGTATGAGAAAATATGATATTCAGATTCCTGATAAATAATTAGTTAATTTGATTCTTTATAAATTAGGCTCTTCAAAATTAATTTTTGAGGGATAAATTGCTCATGATTACTTGGTGTTAAATGTCTACAGAGAGTTTTTTCTTCCAAAAAAATAAAGTGTTGCAGTTTCTATTCTCAAAACTTATAAATTACATTCTTAGAAATTTCCATACTGTGTTAAATGTTCAAGTTCACAAGCCAAATTTGTGCACTATTAGAGCTTCACACTATTTGTTTTCTTTCTTGATATTTTGATGTGTAATTGCATTTTTGCCTTATTATTATTTTATTTTATTTTTCTATAATTTGCAGATAATTTGGAGTTTTTAAGTGGAATAATTAGCATTGGAGGGAAAAAAGAAGTATATGTAACTGATGGAAAACATAGTTAATAGATAACAAAATTGAGATAAGTTTCATATAGAGCCGCTGACAAAGATGAGACAGTTGAAATTCAAGGTGTATATGTCTAATTCAAGGTGAAAACCAGATCATCAAAAATAATTAAGAGGATATTAGGCTATATAGGTGAAAATGTAATGAGGGAGATTTGGAAAGGCTTATTGATTTGTTATTTTTTGGCATGTGAATATATGCATCATACATGTATAGCTTGAATGATGGGTACTATTTTAAGTAGAGAGAACAAATAAACATTATCTTTCTTAGTTCTACCTTCTTTTTTTCATTTCTATTTACTTATTATACCTATGACATATAGCATGAAATACCGCGCGTTGCGCGTGTTTCCCTCGTATGTTTATAATCTTGAAGGGACTTATCTACAGTTCTCTTCTCTCAAGTAGCCACGTCAGTCTTTTAATTTTAAGTCGTTGGATAAAGTTTGGAGGCCTATTATGCCATACCTTTTTGTGTGTCCACCCCAACTCAATTCTCCTCTTATTTCAACTCTCTCTGTTGCTTCAGCTGCTGCCATACCATTCTGTCGCTGCCGCTGCAAAGCTCCAAACACCTTTTATTCACTTTTGTGTTCTATAATTTCAGCAAAAGAGTAAGACAAATTACTTTAAAGCAATTGATATTACTTTCTTTTGCTATTGATATTTCTCTCTTTTTTGCTGATTTACTTTAGATGCTATGAAATGTTGCTTTTACATTTCATTCAAAGGAAACCCGCAAGGTGCTCGATTCTTTGCCTTAATGAGATAACACTTCATTCATGATTTTTATTATCTATATTTTAGTTATTTTGTGTGGTTAATGATAATTTTTGTATATTAATGCTAATTGTTTTGTTTAGCAGCATAACATGTGCATGATTTAATATTCAACTGTTATAGTTATATGAGAAATGAGGCATACTCCTTTTCTTTTTTGAGTATCTCATTTCAATACTAAATTTCTGATAATTGTTTAAAGTTTCAATGTGTGGGTTACTTTTAATTATTTGTAGGTAGTATAAGTTGGTGATTTGGATTTGCAAGAATGAAGCCTCTGTGAGGAGTCATGACTGCAAAGAGCGGTGAATATTCTTGGATGGGGCCAGAGAGTTAATTTCCTACCAATGTTGATTATTTTTTTTTTTGGGAAATATGCAAACATTGCGGGGTAATTACGTCCAAATCACGCCTGTCGTGCAGCACTCCTACCAGCTCCTCCCATCTTTTCTTCCCGTCACTCTTTCTTCTCCAGCACGTCGGCTATATGTTGTTATTGGCTGATTAATATAACTGTTTTATCTGAATTATATAGTGTTATATCATATATATATAGATATATATATATATATATATATATATATTATTTTATATGTGAATTATATAGTGTTATCTATATACTGTTATAGTATTGTTTGAGTAATGATATATATATATATATATATATATATATATATATATATATATTATATAGTGTTATCTATATACTGTTATAGTATTGTTTGAGTAATGATATATATATATATATATATATATATATATATATTGTTACGGGCGTGGCGATAGTGCTGCACGACGAAGGGAGGCGATTATTGAGAACCGACATGATTAAGATGTGATTAAGGTCATCTGACGTCAGCCGGCGTCGCCGGAGTGCTCTATCAGGTCCCCTATGAAGTTTATAGAGGAAATTAGATGGGCTTATGTCTATGAGTTGTGTAATAGAGGCATACTTGGGCTGAAATTATTTTGAACTTTTAATGTAAGTAATTTAATTGCCTAATTTTCAATCAATTTATTTATTACTGATTCTTTTTTAGAAAATATTTACTTTCACTATTTATGTATATACTGTTACAAAAAATAAATTATATTATTTTATACACTGTTTATTAGCCATATATATTGTCGTTTTGATTTGGGCGTGCTACAGTGCGTCGTGACATATTTTTTGTTAAAAAAAGAGATATTTATGTGAGGAACATTGAAAGAAAATATTTGGCATAAATGAAAATCTTGGATCTACTTCCATAATTTACCTCTTCTCGAACAAAATTAAAGGCAAAATAAAAAATTTACATGACCTCATAATAATATTGTTTTTTTATTGTAATGACATCATAATAATAGAAACAGATATTATGAGAAAATGAGAATATTCTAAGAATGCAAGCTAGAATTATTCATTCATGAAAACAAGATCTACCCATTGATTTGCACATTAAAAGAGCAATCTCTCCCAGGTCTATAAATTTGCATACTAGGCTCTTCAAGGAAAGAAAAGATAAAACAAATAGACATGGCGGCCATTCTCAAGCTCCTAGCAGTTTGTGTTTTCCTCTCTTGTTTCATCTCTCAAGGTTCCCCTTTCTCTCTTTTTCAATTAATCCAATAATTTTAAGAAACCTTTTCTATCTCTTTTTTTTCTAATTACCTTTCTTCTTTCTTTTATACTTTCACAGGTTACACACAATGCGAATTGAGCAACATACAAATAAAGCAGAATGGTACATATGAGATACACGACATATCAGTTTATTCTGTGTCGATTTACAACGATTGTTCATGCAGCCAGCACGACGTGTATTTTGACATGACCGGCTTCCGGAGTACCGGAGGACTCAATCCGGATATCCTGACTGAAGATGGATTGGTCAACAAAGGCAGATTGCTGCCGAAAGATGAGGAGAGCGCTCTCAAGTTTGAATACGCGTGGCACAATATGTTTATGTTCAAACCGGTTAAATCAGAAGTCACTTGCTCGAAAGATCGGAAATTAGTGCTTTAAATTCAGATGAATAATTAGAAGAATAAATATATTAGTAAGAATTAGTGGCATATAAGGCTTCTAATGACTTATTCTAAAGTTTAATTCTAGGTTAAATAGTTAATTCTAGGTTTTATATTCACAACCAATTGCTTGATCAAAGAAAAGTTAATTTCAACAAAAGAAAAGCTTGGCAATTATAAAAAAAAAATATTACTTTGCTATAAATGTTAAGCTATTTCTCTTTTGAAAAACCACAATTATATAAGCATACGACTATAAATATATTATTTTGTATTAATGCGTTTCAACCTTTATGGATATATCTTTTCAAAACATAGAATTATTACATGTGTCATAGCTCATGTTACGCTAGTACTTTAAAAATCCAGCCGTATTATATCGGACACTGTATCGGATTCTGATTATTAAAAAGCTAACAAAACATATTTTTGTATAAAACGGAAACTGCGTGATTTCCCCAAACATGTTTCAGTTTATTTTGGAAGATAAAAACAAAAAAACAAGAAATAAAACTGATGCCGAAGGGACCCTTAAAAGCCTCTATTAATTTTTTTTCTCATCATGTCCAACAATTCTCAAAAGCTAATAAACTTCTCACTTTCAAATACTTTGCCTATAGTATCAATCAATTGATTTTCGGTCTTGATACGCTTGACAATGATCTCATTGTCTCCAACCACATTTCGAATAACATGTTATTTTAGTTTGATATGTTTCCTGCATATTATATGACATATCTTTACGGCTATACGTGGAATATGTAAATTATTTTACATACCTTTAAATTTGCTCAGTCATAGCGGGTATTGAGTATAGCGATTGAAAATGGACTGCGGGTCAAATCTTTAATGTGCCTGTTCGGACCAGAATAACATGCATTAACAGAATATGTAATCTATTACAACTTTTCCATCCGAACATGAGTAGAATAACCGGATGGAAGAGTGGAATTATCTATTCCATGTGATAGGTGGAATTGGCTATTCCATGAATTAAGTCCAAATTTAAGAATCAAAATGTTCTTATCTTTATGTATTCCAAAGTATGTCTCATATGGCATAATTACTTCCTCTTTCTTCTATCTTCTATGCAGGAACACAAAACACCATAAACTCCTCCGTGCTAGTTTCTTCGTCATTTTACCCGTGATTCTCTAGTGAATAATCAATTAAACAACTGTACATAAATATACTCTTTTTCTCTTTTTAGCTCTATCAACTATATTTTCCGTTATTCACTTCTCCGTTTATCTGTCGCTTGCTACTTTCTTTGTTTCGAGCGACTATTAAAAATATATTGGGAAGATATGCAAGTCATAACAATAATTGAAGAGCATTTATGGATTAGTTAAATGAAGACTTATTTGAATTGCTATTCAATTTATCTTCTATTATTATACTTTTATTGAATATTTATTTTATTTTGACGCTACTTTATTTTAATTAATTAATTTCATTTTTATTTTCTTATACTTTGAGTAAATTTTTCAATTAATATAGTCTATCAACTATATTTCCCGTTATTCACTTCTCCGTTTGTCTGTCGCTTGCTACTTTCTTTGTTTCGAACGACTATTAAAAATGCGTTGGGAAAATATGCAAGTCAAAACAATAATTGAAAAGCATTTATGGATTAGTTAAATGAATACTTATTTGAATTGTGGTTCAATTTATCTTCTATTATTGTACTTTTATTGAATATTTATTTTATTTTGATGTTATTTTATTTTAATTAATTTATTTCATTTTTATTTTCTTATATTTTGAGTAAACTTTTCAATTAATATGATTCGTATAAATTCAAATTATAGAACAAAGACATTTTAGTCCAAAAAAACTCTTTTTTCTATTTTTAAATCAATTTTTTCATATAACTACTTTGCATACATGGAATAAAGTGAAGAAGATCTTTAAAGTGAAGATGTTCTTTGAAGGGAAATGTGCAAACTAGAAAAATCCCGAATTCGAATGACCCGCCCGATTACCCGACCTGAATGACCTGAGTTTGAATATATTGAATGAATGATCACAAGAATTGTTGATTTTACTATTATATGCTAATTTCATGTATATCCCTACTAAACCCTTAAATATCAAATGTATCCCTCCTAAACTCTAAATATCAAATATATCCCTCCAATTAGTATCAAATTTCTCCCTTTAAAACTAAAATTATATCAAATTTATCCCTCTTAAAGTAATTTCATATCAAATATACCCGTACCGTCAACTCCTCCATCCAATTAAACATTATTTAAACTTACTAATTTTATTTAAATTATTAAATACCAAATTATATGACCAAAATACACTTATAACCCTAAAAACTATATCTCTCTTGTGCGAACTCCATGCGGACTCCGGCGATGGGCGACTCCGGTGATGATGAACTTCGGTGATAGGTGACTCCGGTGATGGCGAACTCCGGCGATGACGAGAGAGGGAGATATAGAATCTAAGATGTTCAAGGGTAATATGGCCTTTTTACATATTTTCTGTTAGATTTAACGGAAAAGTTAAATTTGGATAAATCTAATACTAATTAAGTTTAAGAGGAATATATTTGATATTTAGAGTTTAGAAGAAATATATTTGATATTTAATGCTGTGTTTAGCAGCTGGATAAGAAGAGGATAAACTACTTTATTCCTTTTAACCCTGCCAAACAGAGAGAAAGAATAGAGGTTCAAGCAGGAATAATACAACTTTTATTTCCCAAAATTTAACCCACGTTTGAGGTGGGATAGATTAAACCCTCATTTCCCCCTTAATTTTTGACCGAAATACCCTTGTTTTAATCCCAATTCTTCTTTTTACTTATTATTTTAGTTCTCAAGATTCTTCTCTCATCCAACTCATCTACTCTCCCCAAATATCAAATATTTTATTTCTTCATTTTTTTTTTCTCTTAAATCTCAAATATATATTGATATTTTCAATATTCTTTAAATAAAGTATATTAATAGATTCTTTATTTTTTTCTCTTCAATTTAAGATCATTATAGTATATGTCTTAATTAATTTTTTTAACTAAAGTATATTAATTATTTTTTTATGTTTGATAAATTTTAATATAATGTTAAATGTATCATTCTAAATTCATATTATAATGATGAATGAAAACATGGAAAAATGATTATAAAATGTTTTTCTAAGTAAGAATTCTTACAATTTTAATAAAATATCAACTTAAGAAAATTACAATTTTGTATAATTATGGAAAGATATTTAAATAAATATACAAGCAATTTTTATTCATCATTTTATTAGGGCATTTTGGTCATTTACAAAGTTCTATTTTTATATTCAATATTATCTCTATTTTTACCTCTACCTTCTTGCCAAACATCACTCTAAAATTTGGAGTTAAGAAAGAATAACTCCTTATCTCCCAAAAAAATATTCGTCAACTTATCCAGCTGCCAAACGCAGCCTAAGGGTTTAGAAGGGATATACATGAAATTCCCCATATATATTATTTTATAATATCTTATTAAGATTTTTATAATGCCTCTACACTATTTTAGAATGTAATGTACTATTTTACGATATTCATATATAATTTGTTTTCAAAGACTTAAATATAGTTTAACAATTATTTATAAATCTATACTTGATAAGATCAAGGCTAATGTGACTAATTAGCGTGGCATAAAATTCAAAATGATTCAAAAGTAAAACCCGCATTTGACTAACCAGATATAAGTGTTATTTTACTGGGGAGGCCGGGGGGTAGGCCTAACACATACGGAAGTGTGAATTTTTATGACTTTCTAGTATTTAATTGATTTTTAGGTTTTATAACTTTTAGACATATCAATTGTATTAATTAACAAATAATAAATAATTGAAAATAAAGCAAGTAACGATAAGTAAAGAAAATAAAAATAAATACCGAACACACAGATCTATTGATGAAGTTCGGCGGAGCGGTCGCATAAGCTGTAACTAGTTCGCGCTAGTGACCCTTGTCACATTCACGAGTGCCTACTCTCTGGATATGGCTTTTCAGCTCTTTGTTCCACTAATCTAAATAGTATTCTTATAAACTCGAATCGAGAATCGCTTTACAAAACTTGTAGTGATCGTCGAAACAAAGCAACTGATTTCTTACAATCAAACAAACAAACTTAATCTCTTTCAATCGAACAAAACAAACAAACTTGATCTCTCTTTTCTCTCTTAAATTGCTTGAAATTATTGAGTAATTTAACTAAATAATAGAGAGAGAATTGTATTTGATAAAGAATCATTGAATAAAATGAATTAAGGCTACTTCTTTATAAAGAATAAAGAAGCAGCCAACAAAAATGGAACTGCCACTGGTCCATTCGAACGCACGGTATATATTAAAGGTAATAAAGGCAGATTTTCAAACCAAATGGCTAAAAAGTTTACTGATCCGTTCGAACAGAAGTAACGTCTGTTCGAACGGACATATGACAAAAACTTGGCAGACTAAATTGATTCAGTCTGTTCAAACGGACATTTATAATAGGATATAATCCTAGCTACTAAAATAATAATAAAATCCTCATACAGGAGATTAGATTAAATTAACAATAAAACTCACTTGTCTAACATATCTTTTCAAAACTTTTGAATTTTGAATTTCCAGTCTTTCTTCAAATCCCGTGTCAACCTTTGCCAAATATTGATTCAAATCTCAGATTACCCATTTTTCTCTTCATCTAACAAGACACAATGTTGTTTTAATCTGGACCGTCCATTTTTTTTCCTTGATGAAATATGAGCCTTTCGATCAATATCTGATGGATGAGATTGCTTATCTGCACATAGCAATTTTAGCTCTGAAAGTAAAGAATTCAGTGGAGGTAGGTGTTATTTTGAGAGCTGTTTTTCTATTTTCAGAGCTGAGTATATGTAATAAAGTGCTCTTAACATGTATTCATACTCTGAAAATAAGACATGTGCTCTCAAAATATCATTACTATAAATAAAGAAAATTAAGATAAAACCCCCTATCTTTATTGAATATAGTAAATACCCCATGTTTTTGCGTTTTGTTACAAATACGCCCCTCTGTTTTATATTTTCCTTTCAAATATCCCCTACATCTACTTCTCTATCCATTGCAAGGTTATATATTTGAAAATTATTGAAATACCCTTATACGTGTCGAATATATTTATTAATAAGTAAATTAAATAACATTAATTAAAAAAATAAACATAAATAAATAAAATAAACATAAATCAAATAAAATAGTTAAAAATAGAAAATAACAATTAATTTAGAAATAAAATTAATTTAGTAGAAATAAAACAAAGTAAAATAAATAGAATATAAAAAAGCAAAATTAAAAATAAAAGTTAAAAAAAATTAAAACTTAAATAGCCAAAAAAATAAATAGTAAAAAAATAAAATAGTTTAAAAATAAAAAATAACTCAATAAAAATTAATTAAAATAAATAAATTTATGTATTTAATTTGCCACTAAAGTTAACAATGATCAAATTGTGTTGGTATTTTTTTTGAAGAATTTTAGTTTCTTTTATTTTTCTAAATTTCAGGGTATAGATATGAATTTTGGTTCCTTGCCAGTTGGAAGAGCCACTGGTATAAGATGTTGTGTGTTAAATATTTTTATCTCAACTTATACGATATTTTGCTAAATTCTTTAAATTTTTCTTTATTATTAAAATAATTTAATTTGATTTTTTGTTTTTAGGTTTTTTGTGATACAGAAGTGCACCAGTGTAGAACTGTAGAAAATGGAATGAGAAGAGATACAAAATTAATGAATCATCATATGACACTAATATGTAAGTTAGTGCAATTCTCATAAACTATATTATTGACAAATACATTATTACTTTTGTGTTTCCAAAAAAATTATTTATATCTTTTTCCAACTCTGAAGATTTGGTTTCTAGATTTGAAAAGCCAGATAAGAGGAATCGTTGGTATTCTCCTTTTTGAATTATTTTCCTCTTAAGGTATGTACTAAAATATAATATTCTCACTTACAAGGGTGTTTTAGTAATTTCCCACTGAGATTTTTTTTTTTTGAATTTTAGGAGGTTATAAATGCAATTGTGGAAAAGCACAATCTTCCGAATTTGGAGCTCCCGTAAATGAAATCACACTTGCTCCTAATTTAACATCCATATCCTTTTCCATAACTTAATATATTTATAAATTTTCTTTACTATATTATATTTATTTATTATTTTTTTTTGCCGAAAATACTCCCTGCTTATTCGGAAATTCATCAAATAATAAAATAAATCCATATTTAGTCTCGCACATAATGAGGAGAAAAAAAATAAAAAGGCTCCTTCAAATTTCATGAAAATATGGGGACTTATTCAGAAAAGGCTCCTTCAAATTTCATGAAAACATGGGGATTTATTCGAAAAATCGGCAAACTTCTTGCGAAAATTGACGAGACCAAATGGCTGGAATCACGAGGCTTGAACTCAGTATACCGGTAAGGCTGGTACCGATGACCAACAATGATGCATTGTGGGTCATAAGAGATCTGAATTGTAATGGGGTTAGATTAGGGTTTTTGCAAAATTGTAAACAAATATCTCTGACAAGAAGAAATCATATATTTGTTAGTTAACATAAAGTAATATCATTAATTACAAACAGAATGCATAACTTTATGATATTTACATAAATAGCATCCCTACTACTGTACCCTTCAATTGATCTTCACATGGTACGATCTTCAGTCTGGCCAATAGAGTTATATAGGTTTAGACTAAATAGATGGTTGTATAAACTTGAAAGTGTACAATTATAAGAGATTAGAGATTGGATATTGAGATAAGATTAGGAGTCATAGTTAGCTAGCTGCAAATGATAATACATTTTAATTATTGAGTTCTGTATGATATTTTCTTTTTCATTCTTTCTTTTGGTGAATTAGATATGTAATTGAAAAAGGTGTTTTGTAAATTTTAATGTAAACATTCTTCATGATATAGGATATTTTTGTTATTACTTTATATTTTATTATTTTATCAATTTTATGACAAGTAAATACAATATTTGTTTGACTGCTCTTGCACAAAACACTCAGCCAAACCTCCATTTTTATTTATGCAAATATATTTTGACTAGAATTGTTGTATGTTTCATGTAAGATATACAATTGTTATTATAATATTACAAAGGTTTTAACATCTCGCGCAAAGCGCGAGTTTGTGCTAATATGACAAAAACTTGGCAGACTAAATTGATTCAATATGTTCAAACGGACATGAGTTCCGTTCGAACATAACTATGTAAATTTTCTTGGATACAATTCTCTCTTTAATGTTTAATTAAGTTATTCAATTTAAAAATCAATTACTAGAAAAACACTCGTCGACCTTCAAATCTTGTACGTCTTGAGTGTAGAGTCTTGAGGTTTTCAAGATCGTCTGATTTGCTCGTGTTGCGTCCTTTGCGATTAGGTCTTCATATACGCCGTCTTGAACTCTTGTTTATCTAATCTTATTGATAACTCAAATATAATTAGTAGTTCAAAATTATTTTAAACATCATCAAGCAGATAACAACAGTAAAGACCTGTAGTAATTATTTTATTGACCTAAAACACTTATATGATCCATTATACAAACTAGAACAACCAGAAACACTAACCTTAAATATTCAAAAACTTAGTACCGAATGACCCGTAACCAAATTGAATTCATGCCCGAATTACCTGAAATTTAGACCTGAATTACCCGAAACTTAGACCCGGATGATCCTTAACTGGATTGACCCGTAATCCGAACACACCCGACCTGAGACCCGAAACATCCGAGAGCCGAACGACTTAAGACCCGAACAGCCCGAGACATGAACGACTCAAGACCCGAATAACCTGAAACCTGAATGATCCCAAGCCTGAGTGATCCGAAACCCGAGTGACCCGTAATCCGAACGACCCGACCCGAACCCGGCTCAACCCGCCCATTTGTCACCTCTAGATATAGTCATTACCACAGAAAAACCGTTTACGCAAATAAAAATAATTTAAACTATTTAAATAACTGTATTTTCACAAACAGTCAAATTCTTGAAACATCCATACAAATAGTCAAATTCTTGAAACATGCATGCAAATAACCATATTCATAAAAGGTTGTCATGCAATAAAAGTGAGTTTTGTTTGAATGAACCTAAACTTGAAAATATATAGACGGTAGGTTCATGGAACAAGAAATATTATGTGCTAATTAAATGGTAAAAAAAAATAAAGAATTAATGGATCGGAGAATTATATCAATATGATGTAAGCAAATGTACATAATTCTAACCATAATAAACTTAGAGAGAGCGAATGCATATGTTGTTGGTTGACTAAGTTGGCCAGCCATAAATGGTAACAAGAGGCAAGGATCCACGGAAAAAAAATAAAAACACAAATATGGAAACGTGATATTCTCGTTTAAGAAATTCCGTTTATTTTTCATCTCCTAATAGGAAAAAAGTGGAAAGAGTCCCTCTCAACCAAACGCGTTTTATTTTTTTTTAGCCAAAATAAAATAAAATGTTGGAAACAAAATCATTCCCCAAACGAGTTGTTAGCTTTTCATTTAAATTTATCATAATGTCATATGATCAGTTAAATCATGGTTGTTAAAATCCCGATTTAACTCCTAAAATCTTGCGATTCTACGACTTTGAGTTGAGAAAACGATTTGACTCTTGCATAGAATCTTATTTTGGTAGAATCCCGGTAGAATCTCGATTTAACATGTAGAATCTTGTAGAATTTTATTTTCATTACGATTCTACATCAGGCTTGTAATTTATAATATGGGATAGTCATGAAATATAAATATAGGCAAAATAAACATTGTTATGCTCAAAATAACTTATTTATGATGTCATAGGACATATATAACTACTAAAATAAAAAAAGAAACTTTATATTTCAGACTTTTTAATTAAATGCTAACAATAACATCGGGCTATTATGTCTTAGTCCTATGAGTAATCAAGTATATTTATGAATTTAGGTTATAAATCAAATTATGTACAATATCTTAGTCATCAACATATGACATATAAAATATTTATAATTGATTTTGAGTTTTAATGTGTGTGTGTGTGTGTGTGTATATATATATATATATATATATATATATATATATAAGAAATGAACCTAATGTCGACTTTGGTATGAACTAATGAGCATAAATTGACTTTAAATTTGTTAGTGCACTAAATAATTTTATTTTCTCACAAATACTTTTACTAATTTTTATTTCCATAGAATCTTACGATTCTAAGTTCTATTTTACGATCCGATTCGATTCTATCTCTAAGCGATTCAAGGTAGAATCCTGATTCTGACAACCTTGAGTTAGATTAATATTTCGTGTTCTATCTCCAATTACGTGAGAACTATCATATCAAAAAAAATCAGAGTATTGAGAACTTTATCATATTACTTAATGTGTTACGATTGTATCATTTTAACAAGTAAAAATAAAAAAAAATATAGTGGTGACAATTTTTTTTTTTTGAAGAAAATGAGTCACATACTTTTCCCATATATATAATATCAAATCTTACTTTTAAACATCATGTTAAATATAATAATTATTTTTTATCTTTTTTAAAGTTAATCACCTATAATTAAATCTTATGTAGTTTCAACTAAAATCTATGAAATTAATTATCTTGCATTTTTTTTCTGATCTCCTTCATATAATCCTGATTAATACTTAATTTTTTTATAATATAATATGTCAGGAGATAACGACATAAAAATCAGAGAGAATTAAAATGGGATGACATTTTAATCTTAGGAATCTTAATGCAAGCGTAAATTGAGATGAAAATTAATTATTCAAATTATTTAGTGGATTTTTATTTTTTTGCTTTTTATGAATCTTTTATTTATGTTATTTTATTTTTCATATGTAAATTTGTTTGTATAGAGTTATACTTCATTACAAAATTAAATGTGATATAGAAAATATTTTTGAAAGAATAATAAATGGATATAATATCTTATGATGTAATTTAAAATGATTTTAAACATATATAACAAACTTACTTAACATAATTATTATATATTTTTTATGTACTATGAATTTATTTAAAAAATTTATTTTGAATTTTTATAATTGTGTTTATACATTGAAATATTCGCAGCTAAGAAGATCGAGTATTATCCTAATTTATTTGATAGCTCGGTTTGAAAGATTGTACGTATCAAATCTCTTAAATAATAATTGTTGGACGTCAATGGCTCACATCATTAATGAAAGTCAACTACAGTTGCCTTCAATTTTGATATATAGAACGACCCTCAAGAGAGAGATAGAATTGAAAATGTATTGTTGTTCTCAACTCGGCATTGTATTATATTTGTTCCAACATATTACTTAGTGTGTCGACTAATTAAATTAATCATACAACTATGTCAATTTTCATTTTTTTTTCACCAACTGGTATATTGGCTCCACATGTCAGTCTAATTTTTGCTTGTCCAAGTTGCACATTTAAATCATAAACTTTGTTAAATTATAGAAACAGTACATTCCTCATGAATTGATCCTAGAAGGTGAAGCGCTCACGTTTTGTACATTAAGGGGCCCACTGTTGAGTTTGAATTAGTACATCTCTTCATTTTTTTACATTGCCCGTAGGCTAATATCTCTTTTTCTTCATTGAGAAAGAAGGCAACAAGAAAGAAGATACCGTCTCTACAGTTTTGTGAAAGCCATTCTTGCTCCTACTTTCTGCTCAATTTGTTAGTCTTTCTTATTTCTTCTCTTCTCCTCTCTAACACAAATTTGCTTTCTGTTAAGACAAAAAAGAAAAAAAGAAAAAGAAAAGATAAAAAGAAATTAGTTCTATAGTTTGAACTTTTTTTTTTTTGAGGTGACAGCCAAATTACCTATTAAAGTCTTTAATTAATTAAAATAAAAAAGTTACAAAAGTTCGGGTCGATGATCCTCACATTCATTTGATACAACTTTCCAAAAATAAATAAAAAACATAAATTAGCTAAAATTGCACTCAAGATAAATCTAAAGTAAAATTATGTAAGTCATTCAATTTTGCACTTCGAAAATGATTTTGCGACATCGCATGAGACTTTAATCCTCATCGTTCTCGGACCATCCCTCTTCTTGCTCCCAGTTTTCTTCCAGGTTTAACCCATCTTCTATCCAATCAACATTTTCGCAACCTGCCGGTGCATTAGTCAATCCAAACGACATCACTAGAAACTCGTAATGTCCATACCGCGTGCGGAATGCGGTCTTTGGTATATCCTCCGGTTTAATTTTCAGCTGATGATAACCGGTACGTAAATCAATTTTTGAGAAAACCTGAGCCACTTGTAACTGATCAAATAGGTCATCGATTCGGGGTAAAGGGTATTTGTTCTTCACTGTAACCTTATTGAGCTCGCGGTAGTCAATACATAACCGCATAGAACCATCCTTCTTCTTCACAAATAACACGGGTGCTCCCCACGGTGAAACACTAGGTCGAATAAACCCTAACTTCAACAACTCGTCCAACTGACTTTTTAGTTCCTTCAACTCCACCGGTGCCATACGATAAGGAGCCCGGGAAATAGGTCCCGTACCCGGAGCTAGATCAATCGCAAACTCCACCACTCGATCTGGGGGTAAACCAGGAAGTTCATCAGGAAATGCTCCAGGAAACTCACACACCACTGGAATATCCTTCAATTTCTTTTCCGCAGGTGAAGTCACCTGAACGGACTTAGCACGCACAAATTTCTTCTCATGCTTCATAGAAATAAGAGAACCTCCGAATTCCAATTGTCGGGTTGAAAAATTAAACTTCTCACCATTGGGTAATTGGAAGGTCACCATTTGCTGTCAACAAACAATCACCGCATTATGCCGAACGAGCCAATCCATACCCAAAATAACCTCAAAGTCCCGCATATCCATCACTACGAGATCAACCGGCAATCTATGGTCACCAATTTTCACGATTTTAGATTTGCACACTCGGTTTGCTACAACCGATCCTCCTACTGGGGTTCCCACTGCTATCGACTCATTACTAACTTCTGTTTTCCAACATGCTCATGCACAAATGATGACGCTACGAATGATAATGATGCACCCGAATCAAAGAGCACATAAGCTGGGACGGATGAAATGAAAACGGTACCTGCGATGACATTAGTAACCTCTGCCTCATTATCATGCTGGATGGCGTACATTGTCGCACGGTTGTTCGGCTTGCCGCTGGAACCTCTAACTCGCTGCTGAGATGGACGAGAGGCATGGGGCCTCTGATTCCCAAACTTCCCCTTGTTCGGACACTGATTCGCCATATGACCCGCCTGATCGCAAATGTAACACTTCCAGTTTTTGTGGAAACACTCTCCTCGGTGCCTCCTCTGACATATCGAACAAGGTGGTATTTTGGGTCCGTCGTAAGCACGGGTTGGTACTGCTCCCCAAAAAGTATAAGGAGCCAGTTTCGATGGTTTCTTCGAATGACGATCGTGCCTTTCCATCCTCATCTTGTATGATTGACGTCTATCCCGTTCCACACCAATCGCCACATTCACCACATCTGCTATCGTTCCCAAACTGTGTGGCCTCACAATAGTCGCCAAATCTGGTTGCAACCCATCAATGAATCGGGCCACACGCTCCTCCGCATCCACAACCGAACTACCTCCGAATATGGAAAGTCAATGCCACTCCTCGGAATACTCTTGCACGCTCATATCACCCTGCTTCGGATTCTCGAACTCCTGCTTGCGAGCACGCCGAAGGTTTTGCGGAAAGTGATGCTTGAAAAATTCATCCTCGAATCATTACCACGGTATAGTTTCGCCTGGATGTTTCTCTTCGTAACCCATCTTTTGCAAATTCCACCATGAATCTGCTCGTCCAGAAAGCATGTGCGTAGCCAACCACACCTTATCCTCCTCCGGACACTTCATCGCATCCAACTTCTTGCGCACGTGTTGTAGCCATGCGTATGCATCATCTGGGGTAGATGAACCCGAAAAGGAATCCGGCTTCGTACCCGAGAATGACTTTAGGAGATCCTGGGCATTTCCTTGACCTGCTCGAGATGATTGTCCGTTGTCCCGGGATTCCTGCTGAATCAGTTGCCTCATGAGCGCCAAAAAGTCATTCGCCGAAGGCGTCATGGTGGTGACTGGTATTGCTCCACCAGTTGAATTGTTCAAGTCTTCACCGTTGTTGGAACCGTCAGACATCTTCCTAAATTACATTGAGACACTCACTCTTAGAATAAACTATTTATTTATTTATTTTATTATTATTATTATTTTTTTTTTTTTGTAGATTCAATAAATCTAAACTACCCCCATCCCACTCTCACTCACGCGCGTTTATTTAGAATCTATTTCGAGTTTTGTATACAGTGTTGCTCTGATACCATTAAAGTTGTTACACCCCGGATCCAATTAAAGGACTAAAATGTAACAACCGCCAAAAGACATTTAAACAATCATCCACATAAATCAAAGTAATCTCCAAATTACATTTATTAAACTTAACAACAAAATAAGATTGAGACTATAAAGTTCTCATTTATTTAATACTAATATTAAACTAAATTTTATTAAATTGTGACGTCTCTCCACCCGCAATCCCCAAGCTAATGATCCAAACATGGGCACAAATTAAATATAAGGATGAGTACTGACTCAGTAAGGTAAGAAAAAAGGCCCAGACGCATATACCAAAAATATAATATATTTAGTTTAATATAAAATAAAGTAATATAAAATCAAGTAACCAAAGGTCATAAGTATAATTTAGTATTATAATTATATAATAATTATGAAAAATACTTTTATTTCGGGATATTATCTTATTTCACTTTCCACTTTCACACACCTAACACACACTAGATCATGCTCTGTGGCATCGAGTACGCGCACAGATACAATTCTTTCCGAGCTCGTTATTGGATGATCGGCGGCCCTAGTTTCGCTCTACTAAATCTGCAAAAAAAAAATTGAGGCGTTTCAGATTATCCCCAAAAAATAGATAATTAGAATGATAAAATTGCTAAAAGTAAAATATATTACAAATAATTGGGATAGAACTTGCATTTTAAATTTTGTCCATAGTACTATATCCGCATGGTTATATATTGAAATAACATATCTTGTAATTCCGAAATCTTAATTTCATGGAAAGTGTTTTATTTGAATATTTCATACCGCAATATTGATTGTATGTTGAATTGTTTTTATACATAGAGCCACTAACAATTAAACGAGAATCTATAATTCTCCTAAATATATTTAACATTAATGCCAAAATGTACCTGTGGCTCGCAATTCTCAGTTAAAAGTATATTTGCAGCTTTAATGTCTCTATGAATGATTCTTCTAGAGCATTTCTCATGTAAATACTCTAAACCTCTTGCTGTACCAACCGCAATCCTAAATCTCGCTTCTCAGTTTAATTTCTCTTTAGACCCTACAATATTCACAATTCATTAACACAAAAATAATCTCCAAAAACTAACAAGAAAAATTCACAAATTTTATGAAAAATTACCATGAAGGAGATTTGCCAAGGTTCCAAGTGGGGAGAGCTCAAAAACGAGAAATTCGCCTCCTTCAACACAAACTCCAACTACTTTCGCAATATTTGGATGATTCATGTGAGACACAATTCCCATTTCGGTCAAGAAATTATTAATTCTTTCATCTTTCACTCTTTGGTTTAATCTCTTAATCGCGACTAGTTGGTCATTTTCTAGCTTCCCTAAATAGACTTTTGCGTATCCGCCCTTGTCTATTACGGTATCTGTGATAAAAAAAATAAATATGAAACTTTTGTATGTGTATATATTAGGATTGTTTTATTTGAGGGTTTTCTTTTGGGTTTACAATATGTAATTGGTACGGTGGTACATTAATTGGTGATTAATAAATATAATACATTGGGATCCAGTGTCACTCTAATGGTTCTTACAGAAATATCTTTAAACAGTTGGTGAGCAATAGCAAAAGAAAAAAGTGTAAATGTACAATTAAAATGGCCAACTAGCGAAGGAGACCAAAGTAATAATTTTCTTTTTCTTCTATTTCTTTTGAAACTCACAATAACAACAATTCATTCATGAGAAAAATATATCCTAATTTATGCATGAAATCTCCTATGAAAAGTTAGACCTTAACCACCATCATACATCAAATCTCTCTTTTTCTCTCTATGTAGCTGTTAATAGACAATGACATATATGTACAAACAAATTGTCAAACATTTGTGTGGTCACATGTCAATTGGTACCAAATTCACATCTTTACTTAAATAGGCATTTCAACTAGAGTTTATTTAACTACCTCAAAAAAACTAGAATCAATTTGTGCAATTGATACAATATTTTACTTGGCCATTTTGTTGTCTATTAAGTACAACTGGTGATTTGGGACCCTTGGTTAATTACAGTTCATACATTCGGATTATGATACCATACTAGCCATATTTCAAACCCTACCATTTAGTAACAAGTCATTTTTCCTTCTTTTTTGTCAATTTTTTATGATGTGCACATCAAAAGAATGTACGTTATGTGTTTTCTATTAAATTCCATGCATGATAGTAACAAAAAGAGGGCCATACATGGTACCCCTGTTTTTTTCCTATAGATCCTTATATGTTGACAGGACTTAACATCTGAAATTTCATTAAACCAAAAAAAGCTTACCAGCAAATCAAATCCCTCTTACCACCATATCACCACATTAACAATCCAATTTCTCAAATTCAAAAACCTAAACTTAAATTCAAAAAGCCAATACCTTCTTTAAAATCATCGGTCGCTTTCACCAACTCTTCTAGCGAAAAATTCCTACAAGCTGGCTTCTGCGCCGTTCCCTCCTCCTCCAATGATTCAAATCTCGCCACATCACCCAAATTCTTCTGACTCTTCTTCTTGCCCGACAATGACAATCTGCTCACCCCAGAGGAAAGCTCGAAAACCTTGTCAGAAAAAATAATAATAAAATAATATTTAAATTAAAGCAAGCCTGAGATTGTAGCCATTCGATAATTAGATTTCATTAAGCAATACTAAAGTTTTTGAATTTTTAATTGTATTGTTCATGATGAATATTAAATAATACAACAAACCTGCCCATGGTCCCATTCTTCTCCCTCAAAATCCGCACTATACCCTTCCATAATGATAAAGTTTGACTCTGACTGTTTTCATGGGGTGATGAGGTAGCAATGAGTTTTGATAAAGTTTGGCGTTGACCGTTTTCATGGGGTGATGAGGTAGCGATGAGTTTGGTTGTGGGAGTTGAGGAGGTGGAGGTTTTGGGAGAGATTGTCTCGGATTCCGTGCTGCGAGCCGTTTCATTGGTTAGTTGGTCGAGACCCATGACTTGATTTGGCGGTAATGGTGCAGATGTTGTTCGATTTAAAGATGTTAAATCTGCATGAAAGTAGTTTAGAATAATTTAGATCAGTCTAGTTATATGAGAAGTTTGAATATTTGGTCAACATTCAATGTGAACTATAATCTCTCATCAGTCAATAATACTCTTGTGGAATTGGAAATTCACTTATATGGAAGTATAATCTCATCAGTCAATGCTCTTGTGGGAGTGGAAATTCAGTATGGTATATTGCATTATTAGTACTATGTGAAGTATGTTGAGATACAGAATAACTCCACTCCACTATTGGACTCAACAATGAATATAAAAACACAACATGAAAAAAAGATTAATTACCAGTGTAGCTCCACATATAACATGGGAACCATTTACACAGGCAATAATATATTGAATATTTCATAGTTCTCTGTTTTTTTCACTAAGAAATGTCACATCACAGATGAATGAATACTGAACTGGCACTTGACATGTCCAGTTCCCATGTTAGGCAATTCCTCATAATGTGAGGGTCTTTCATGAAATGCATTGTTTAAATTGCGTAAAGAAATGAACTTGCATTGAACAGAGAGATATAGAACCTTTCTAATTGTCATTCATGAAAAATAGAAAAACACATAGCATTTTTCCACCACTGAAAAGTAATAGAAATAATGGCAGAGGAAAGAAAGAACCTTGAAACGAGAAAGAGGCTTTTCTTGAAACATCTGAGAACTCCCTCCTACATTGTACCAAAATTACAAAATAATGAAATAGCAAAACCAAATCAAAAAGAAAAGGAAGGCATTACGTAGATGCATAATCATTAATCACGAACCTATGATGGGACATGACTTTCATTTCTCTGAGCTTATCTACCATTGTCGCATCAATAGAAGAAAGCCAAAGAGCTAAGAACTACGAGCCAAGTGGATTTAATTTCCTATTTTTAGGAGTGAGAAATCGGATTATTCGGATAATTGCTGTTTGTTGATATACATTTTGGTAATGGTTAGTGAAGAAGGGAAGAGGCGGAAAGAAAGGATTGCATTTTCTATTTCGAGGGTGATGAGATAACTAGAAGCGGCAAAAGGGGTAGGAGGGTTATTGGGTCGAGTCTATTCGGATCCCTGGTATTTGAGTTTTGGATGGATTATCGATCATTTGGCTTAACTCTTAGTCCTGATTTTGGGTCAAATTCTTGGATCATTCTTTTCGAGTATTTTTATTCGTTTGGGTTTGATTATGATTTTCGAGTCGATCAAGTGCTTCCAGATTTCAAGTCAGATTCTTATCACTTGTCACTCATATCATGTTACTAGGATCAGCATATTTAGACATCAAGTCGGTATATTAGCTAATTCGAGTATATATTTATATATGTAGTAAGAAGTTATGAGTTAAAATCATGATAAAAATAATTATATAATATATATTTAGTAAAATTTCTTAACTTAATTGGCTGAATATAAAATAAATATATTGGGTAATTCAAGCAAATATTTTGAGGTAAATTGTGTGAGATAAAATCATGAAATAGGAAATTTCAACCGATTTTGACGTTTAAAGAATCAAATTATTTTCGGATCATTTTAGGTTACAAATTATTTGGATTTTGGACTATTAAGATTAGGATCTTTAGGGTTTCCGATCGTTTGAGTGCTAGATTAATTGGATTGGATAGTCGAGTCAACAAATTTTCAGATTTTTCATATTCAGATTACTTCAAATTTTCAGATCATTAACTAGTTAGTTATTAACATTTTTAGGTGGAGTAAAATTTGGGTTCCAATTCAAATAGTAAAATGAGTTTTTCAGGTTGGATCATAATTTGCAACTTACTAATGAGTACTTCCGAGTAGTTGTTACTAATCTGGATATGAATCATTGTAATGACGAAGATTAAAATTTTATTTTCATAGTGACTTGTGCCTGCATTTCTTTTTTCATTCTCTTTTTTGTTTTTTATGGCATTGGTCTCCAAAATATTTTTAGGAAACAGAAGAATTAAAGTTTATACAAGTGAACATTTTCCTATGAACTATTTTTGTATGTTTTATACTATTTTTCCTTTTTGAATATCGAGTGGTTTATATGTCTCTGTTGTTTTTCAGAAAAAAAATTCCACATGGTTTGGAGTTGAAATTTATCTCAAAAATTTAGGTAGTACCTAACTGCTGGAGCTGTACGACTTGATACTGCTAAGTACTAGATCTATTATGTGAATTAACAATAAATAAATTGGAAGCGTAGCATCAGCAGAGTCAGCTTTGAGAAGTCACTTTAAAACTCAAATATTCAGACAATCTTAACTAATCCTTAACACAAGATATTGTTAAAAACATAACTAGCCATACAAAAAGAGATGAACTCACGCAAAGGGGGAGCAATTTTCTAGTCTAAAGATAAGATGCCATCAGGGCCGGCCTAATGGTTTGATAGGCTCTCGGCAAGAAAATAGACGCTTTTTATTAATAAGAATAAGTACTAGGATAATACTCGTGCTTCGTTGCGAATATTTAAATTTGTTATTCATTTAAATTTATGTATAAATTACAATTATGAAAAATATATAAAAGTTTAAAATAAATTTTGAGTACATAAATAATATATAATAATTATGTTATGTAAGTTGGTTATGTTTAAACTCATTTTTAATTACATCACAAGATATTCTATCTATTTATTATTCATTCAAAAATAATTTTTATATCACATTTAATTTTATAATGATGGATAACTTTATACAAATAAATTTACATATAAAAAATAAAATAACATAAATAATAAATTCATAAAAAAATAATAATCCAAAAAATAATTTGGATTATTAATTTATAATCTTAATTTATGTTTTCATTATGATTTCTATGATTAAAATATTATCTTTCTTATCTCTTTAGTTTTCTTGTGTCATCTATTAACATATTATATTAAAAAAAAAATCAAGTATTAATCAGACGATGAAGGAGATCAGAAAAACTAAAAAGACACAATAATATATTTCATAGATTTTAGTTGAAACCCCATAAGACTTAATTATAGATGATTACCTTTAAAAAAATATAAAAATAATAATTATATTTAACATGATTTGTAAAAAAAAATATGATATTATATATATAAAAAAAGTATGTTTACTATACATAAGAAAATGCAACATGACTTATTTTCTAAAAAAATTGTCACCACTATTTTTCTTATTTATATTTTGTTAATTGTTAAAATAATACACATTATCAGTAATACATCAAGTAATATAATATAGTTTTTAATACTCTGGAATTTTATTTTATATGATAGTTCTCACGTAATTGGAGATATAACACGAAACCTTAATCTAATTGACCATGTGATATTGTGGTAATAATTTAAATGAAAAACTAAGATTTGAAAAAAATTTGATCCAACGCCCGAGATAAAATTAACGATAGGTCTCTTGAGAATACTCAAAGAGAAATGAAAAATAAGATATAAGGTATAACTTAAAGAGCATATCATTTGGTATATGTTCATTTATATGGTCTTTATTCACATATTTTAGCAAGAAAAATAAATAAATTAGAACCATAACAATATGGAACTCAAAATAAAGCAAAAATTTCAACAAAATTAATATTTGATGATTTTAACATGAGAAATAAAATATTTCATTGAGAATTATAATTTTTTAAAGAAGAAAATAAATATTAGTTATATTTTAATGAGTGAACTCTTCATTTACTATTGGTATTAATAATTGAACATAACTTTAAACTATGATTCATTGAAACCATCTGATTAAGATCTGATGGTCAGAAATAAATTTACAATGGTTCTCACTAAATCGGGGATAAAACACAAAACACAAATTCCACCAATCATATGATTATGTTTTAATAAACACACATATGTTGCCATAAAATATCAATAAATATGAGAAAATGAAAGGATAAGATTTAACAAAAAAATTGATCGAACGGTCAAAATAAAAATGATGATGTGGCCTTTTGAGGGAACTCAAGAGTAGGTGAAACATAAAGGGTTGGGATTAATTTTAAGTTAAATAGTTTAAACTCAAAATTGAGATGTCACTTTTTTGATAAAAAATCCCTCTCAAACAAACCAGCTTCATTTAACAAATCATGCAGGCTCCAAGTACAGCCGACAAATTTGTGATTGAAGTGCTTAGTGTAAAGATTTTTTGCTTAAGTGATCGACAATGCGGTGCTGCTTGACGCTATATATGGCAAATTGTAGATTAAATTTTGTGTCTAACATTTGCCTCCTATACAAACTATCACTATGTTTCACCTACACTATAACCAAACATGAAATATGCTCTTTCGTCAGAAGATCGCCGAAAGTCCCTAGACTAACTATCTCCGTCTCATTTGTATAACTAAAACATGCGTTGTCAATCTAATCCTTCATTTCTGGTTCGTTATCATCATAATTTACTTCGGGGCATAAATCATTGCAAATACATGATCGATCAAACTGTGACGATTGTGATATGTTTGATAATAATAAATGATATTAAATGAGGGAATAATTATAGGAGTTAATTAGAAGTCAATTACGAGGACAAGAGAGTTATTAGGTGCAATTTCGGGATATCTAATGAGAAGACTAGTTGGGAGATTCGGTGCAAATTGGAGATGTTTAATAGAACTAATTGAGGGGTGGTTATAAATAGAAAGTTATATGTAAGTGTGAATCTGTGTTGAAAAATGTTAAAATTGTGTTTTGAATTGAGACTTAGTCTCTTCATTTATCTCTTCCATCTTCCATCTCCATTATTTATTTCCACCTCCATTAATGCTCGTTTGATCTTGTATCCCTTTCTAACTCTAGAATAGTAATTAACTCTAATCCATCTTCTCAAACCCTAATTGTTTGACAATGGCTCATTCTATCTTCAAAACCCTAAATTCATTCTCAAATCCGTAAATTCGAGTTAAATCAAATAACGGTCCGAGTCGGATTGTTACATTTGGAATCAAAGCCAATGATTCGACAAGACCTAAATCACGCTAATCTTTCCAACCTGTCAAAAGACCGCCAAGTGACTCAAGAGTCGAGCCTTCCGACCAAGAAAATTCAAGATTCATGCCGTCCTGCTCTTCCGATCAATAAATTCAAGATTCAAGTCGTCCTATCATTTCGACCAAGAAATTGAAGATTCGAGTCGTTCTTCCGTTTTGATCAATCAAGAACCGCCCAAGAACCTTCAAGAAACTCTCGACTATTGTCAGGAACTCAATCCCAAAAATTAATTCAAAAAGATCGATTTATTGATTTAAGATAAGTTTGAACCTCCAGAGGAGAATTCGATACAAAGAACAAAACACAGAAAAGTAACTTTTAAAATATCTCGACAACTCACAAATTACTCAATTGGGGTATTTATACAACCCTCTTAATTTAACCAAGCAAATATAAAACAAACTCTAATTTGACCTAGGTAAAGCATTTTCCGACATCTTCACCGTACTAGCTCAACGGTCTCCGCCCAATTCTTCTCCATTCTGCGACTCATCTCCTACCTCAATTTCCTTCTCTCTCTCCGCCTCTTTGCTAAGTAGGCCCTCATTTATCACATTATTAAACTCACTAGTCCCATCATTAAACTTCCGGCCCACACTCTTGTAAGGAAACACGCAATCAAATAAAGCACATCAGAATAAAATTTTACCCGTTTCCTAACCGAGGATCCATGCATGTCAATCAAATTAGAAAAGAAATTGTAACACCCAAAACCGAATCATAAATGAGTCCGGATTTGAAATATAGCAACTCGCCACGAACTTGTTAGTACGTCAGGCGCACATGGTCGCACGAAAATTAAGTCCAGAAAACAAAATAAATAGTCCATGAATTATTACACACTTCAGAGTTGCGGAAGTAAATAAATAAATCAGAACAAAGATAATGTAACACACGGGCCACCAAATAGACAAAATTCCGAAGGCACTCAAGTTCTAAAACGAAAGTAAAGAAAGCAGAAACAAAGGAAGAGTGTGATCTCAAGTCTCCATGAACACCTAGACGAACCTCACCAATGAAACTACTCACCACCCACCGCACCTGCTCGTACACTAGCCTCGCCTAGTCCCAAAACATCACATGAAAAGAAGAAGTAACGAGTGATTAGCTACCGAAGTAACTAAGTGAGAAAAGAGTTTTGGGCCTAGCTTATTAAGACGGACCATGGTCTCAAAGCTTGCCCCAAATCTCCCCCAAAACAATTAAGAATAAAACAAATAAAGCATAGAATTAATACTACAATAATATTAATGATAAAAGTTGCAAAATGTAGAAAAAAGATAAAATCTCCTTTCAAATACTTTGTAAATTGTCTTTGAAAAATCATGTTTAAAAAGGTTTCTCAAATCTTTAGGTTTATATTAAAAATATAATAAATTGAGGTTTTGTCTAGTTTCAACTGAAGTGCCAAAGTGACAGGGGTGCCCTACCATACTGTCCTTTGGAGAACACATTGTAGGCCTAGGGACCGTGAATCCCTGACACAAAACTTGACGTCCTGGGTACCACTCGCGTCGCCACCTCGCACATTACACAACACATGTGTAGGATTTTTTCACTACGTCTAGTACTAACCTCTCCTCATAAAGATTAGTGTCATCATTTAACATTTAACGGGGCAATGAAATCTTTGACAGACGTTAACTATCTTTCTTGATTCTAAGGAAATAATAGATTAGGAAACATACTAAATGACATAATCTTGTTAAATACTAAAATAAAAGGAAATATGACAAAAGAATATATGCTGCATCATTTAGTTTCTTGTCAATTTACATTGTCTTGTTTCTCAGACGCAGGTGAAGTTCTTTCTCATGGATTATGAAGGATCTCCATCTAGTTTCCATCAAAATTGTTTTATGAGCGAGGTAATGTAAAAATAATCTTATTTTTCTGTAACTTTTCCTTGATATTATATTAATTATCATTCATGAGGTTGTATTATGGTTGTCACATATTTGACCAAACATATAAATTGTAGGAAACCGAGTTTGAATTTGCCTCTGATGTTGAAGAGACTGATGACCATCAAGACCCAATGACTGCTGCAAATTCGAACCGACAAATGTATGAGACAGATGCTGTAATTGATGCCCCATTCGTGGGAATGGAATTTAAGAGCGGAGAAGATGCAATAAAATTTTACACGGTTTATGCTTTCAAAACTGGATTCTCCATCCATAAAGGCAGTCACTACAAGTCAAAAACAAAAGATGATGAAATCATAACATGGTTTCTGTGTTGTTCAAAAGAATGAAAAACTAAGCCTAAACCCCAAAAAGAGAGTGCTGAGTCATCTCAGAAAAAAAGAAAGACACAGAAAAATAAGCAATACCGAAGAACCGGATGTAAAGCTCATATAAGGGTGAAATTGGATAGTGACGGTATATGGAGGATTTTCAAATACATAGCAGAGCATAACCATGGTTTCATATCTAGTCCTTGAAAATTACGGTATTGCCAATCTTATCGGAGAATTACTGAAGAGAAGAAGACGCTAATATACTTAATGAGGGAACAAAATATACCCACTATGCAAATTATGGCCTTCTTGGCTGCAAGGGAGGGAGGGTCGCATAATCTTGCTTTCACGATGAAAGATATAAGCAATGAGCTAACAAGAAAAATCTTGTCGGTGTTGATGTGTCCACTACATTGACCTATTTAGAAGAACGTAAAGCAACAGATCCTCTATTCTTTTCTAAAATTGATTTTGATGATGAAGGGGCGGCACGCTTTATCTTTTGGATTGATGGAAGATCGAGAACGGCGTACGAGAATTTTGGGGATATAGTAACATTTGATACAACGCACATGACAAACATATATAGCATGCCATTTGCACCTTTCATAGGGGTAAATCATCACTGGCAATCTATTTTTTTTGGGTGTGCCCTTATAAGAGATGAGAAAGCCAGTAGTTTCTCTTGGCTATTCAGAACATGTCTTGAAGCAGTGTCAGGTCGTCACCCAAAAGCAATAATCACGGACCAAGACCTGGCTATGAAAAAAGCAATCGAGGAAGTTTTCCCAAATACAGTGCACCGATGTTGTCAGTGGCATGTAATGCGTAAAACAAGAGAGCATTTGGTAGTGCTCTATCATGACAAAATAGAATTTGAAGATGAATTAAAATCTTGCGTTAATGAGAGCATAACAGTTGAAGAGTTCGAAACAAATTGGAAACTTTTGATTGCTAAGCATGAGGTTGGAAACAATAATTATTTAAATCACTTGTACAATATTCGCTCGCAGTGGGTTCCCGCATATTTCCATGATACGTTCTTTGCCAGTATGTCTACTACCCAATGAAGTGAAAGTATGAATGCGCTAATTAAGATTTGGATGAATTGTCAAACTTCCATCTATACGTTTGTAACTCGGTTTGAGAAATTGCTTGAAACCCATTTTGATAAAGAAGACGAGGAAGATTATCGGTGTGCTGATGGAAAGACAGAGTTGTGGTCGAAAGATCCAATTGAATTTTAAGCACGTGAGGCATATACAAGAACAATATTTTGGCATTTCAAGGATCTATTGAAGGATAGTACTAGTTATAATTTATAAGAGATGGAGAAGCCTCTAACATACATGGTAAGTACCATACCCAATCCTTTAATCCAGAATCAACGGTTGTTTTCGTATGTAGTTCAAGTTGATGAATCTAAAGTCCACGGTTTCATGCAGTTGCAAGAAGTTCGAGTTTGATGGTTTAATATGTCCTCATCTGTTAAAGGTCATGAACTATTTAAAAATTCATTATATTCTGTCACGTTATATTTTAACAAGATGGACAAAAAATGCGAAAAGAGGGTCAACTGTGTATAATTACCGAAAAATCTAAGGGGAGAATCTTCGGAATCTAAGACGCTGCGTTTCAAATCATTAAGTTCAAAAGTTACAAAAATATGGTCAGAAGGGTCAAGATTTTTTGAAACATTTGAGGTGGCCTCTGAAAAGATAGATACGTTTACGGATGAACTAATGTTATTAAATCAGTCGATCGAAAAGGGTAAGAATAAGATTGACGATGAAGGTCAAATTAATAAAGGAAGTAACATTGTTGAAGAAGAAATCATAGATGATTTTCAGCCTAAAGATCCTGTAGAATCTCAATGCAAAGGAAAAAGAAAGCCGCAACGATGGAAGCCATCCTATGAAAAGAAACCGGGACATCAAAGAAGGTGTGGAAAGTGTGGCAAGTTAGGACACTATTTTACAACTTGCAAAGAGGTAATAATACAAGTATAATTTCTCAAAAAGTTCTTTTTTTTTTAGCATTGTACAAAAATATAATTAGAATATGAACTTTCTTTGCAGGGGGAAGATTCTAAATGAGGTCTAAGATAACTTATGTCTATCAATCCTTTAAGTAGGCATGGAGCTGAAAGGGGTTCGTTGAAGTTTTTGATTAGAGATAAACTTTTCATTAGAGATATTTATGTATGAATTTATGAAATTTAATGTGTTTGAAATAGAGATAATTTTGGTTAGGGATATATTATGTATGCCTTCTATGATGATTTTATTGTTGTCTTGTAAGCATGTTTGAATTTCGGGTGAATCAATAATCTTTTCATTATGTTGAAAATTCGTCATTTGATGTTGTTTTATATTTTATTTTGTAAGTTGTATAAAAGTATTTTCTCTCATTGATAATTGAAAAGTGAATGCATATCTAAACGCTATACATCGAGTTTTTTCTATTATGATGACTGATAAGCATGGAAAAACACTCTTTTTATGACATAGTTATATGAAATTATTGTACTTGATTGATAAGCTTGAAAAAGAATTTGGACAAAAATGAAGGTATAGAGCAATAAACGTGTCTTTTGTTAAGGCATGTTGAATGACAGAATTTCGGATGAATTAATGATCTTCTTTCCTATTTTGTTGGTGCATATGGAAGGCACGGAATCAAAAAGTCTTTCGTCAAAAAGTACCACACTGACAAAACGTCCTAGCGGAAATCGCCCAACAGTCGGCAAATTGGAGACAGTACTGTTAGGGATTAGGAATTTTTTCTTCTTCCTCTGTTTTTTCGATATTATTGTAAATAGTTTTACTTCCTTTTATTTCTCTTTTTTCTTGTACAAAAAACTTTTTTAATTTTCAATGAAATCTCAGCGAGGCTCTTCGCCGGCTGCAGCTTCAAAAAAAAATAAATAAATAATGACACAAGACAATAAACGTCTGTTTATCAATTGATTGCTCCGTTAAATATTAAATGATGGCACTAATCTTGATGCGATCCAATGGTTAAAAAGATAAGAGTACCAAGTCTTATGGTGCTATTAGAGTAGCCTCTCTCTCTCTCTCTCTCTCTCTCTCTCTCTCTATATATATATATATATATATATATATATAAAAGGAACTCAAAACATATTTAACCTTTTAAAATATTTTATCTAAAGCATCACATAACACAAATTAAATTAAATTAAAAAACGTTATTCTAAACAATTCTATCCAAATTATGATTCATACAGTTTGGTCACAAATCATGAGGCTAAACCCGATTTCACGGCTTACTTCGAGCAATGACGGTCTAGTCTTAATAAGAGTTTGAAAGTGGGTAATAGCGAGAAACTACTCACCTGGTACCGAACGCAAATAAGCAAACTCTAAGGAAGATAAACCGCCCCTCCACGCCCGCACTCTACATCCGCAAAAGCAACACTGTATCATTAGTTCAATTTGCTCTCTCTCTTTGTATTGGAAATATTTAAAATCACAAAAAAAATATAATTTTTTTTTCTATGTGTACAAATATAATTTTATTGAAAACTTCTATTCATAAACGAACCCTTTTTAAAAATTAATTTGCAGAAAAATAACAAGTTAACTGAAAAACCAACTGGACCTAAGGAATGTACACGACACTACGATTCCAGCGATACGAATTTTGTCTAAATTGGAATTACGATGAGAGAGATATCACAACTTGAAAAACGAGATAATTAACTCAAAACTGAACAGAAACCATTTTTATAAAAGACTCAATTATCTCAATTATCTCTTTTTTATTATTTAGAAAAATTGGTAACATACCACAAATACGGCCATTAAATTATATTCAACATGTATTATGAAGTTAGAGATATTTAAACACTGAAATTTAAAAAAAGTTTAATCGGTAATGGTTCAAATAGAAAAAAAAATTGGTCACGAGTTCAAGTCGCTGCAAATACAATTATATAGCATATTAACATAGTCTTTCAATCTAATGGGTTAAAAAACAAAGAAATTAAAAAAAAAAAATTGAACCAATTTGGATAGATCCCTTGTTTGCCAGCTGGTGGTCTCTAAATTATCAGTGTGGAATAAACATCCAGCCATGAACGCTATAATGCTAAGATTCTTTTAATTAGGCCCTCATGTAGACAGCTTATAAGATGAGTTCTTTAATTAGAATCACATGACTAGAGTAGCTCTAATCATATGATTTTTATTTGTTTAATCCCCACAGGCCACAACTACCAATTGTGATGTGCACCTAATTGACTTGCACCGTCCTTTGTGCAAATTATTGGACTATTTAAATACCTGGGATGTTGATTATTTCATTAAAAATATACCAAAATAATGAAGGAAAATAAAGATATGAAAATGTCCTAAATTAGTCTTTCTCATATCCGCACAGGTTGAACAGACATAGATTTCACTTTAAAGGCAATAAGGCCATTAAATCAGATTATTTCCAATTGATTTTATTTTTTGTACTCATTAGATAGAGATGAAGACTTCAATTTCTCTAATTTGAGGAGCTCAATATTTTCTAGAAAGAAAAGTTTAATTTTATATTTTTTTTGAGGAGATAGATCTAATCTTAGGAGGTAATTATTCTAATCTGAGGGCTTCCTATTTTAGTTAAATCCCATATTTCAAAATGCAATCCCACCAAAATTAATCAAACCAAACATGAAATCAAATCCACACAAAGAAGCATTTTAGCCATCTTATGCAAAGATAGAAGGATTCATGATATCCTTGAAACAAGACTACTAATCTGATCGGTGAACAATACTAGTACATATCGGTATAATATTGACGTCTAATTACTTTGAGAATCCCAAAATAAACAATAAACAACACAAGAAATGCAAAGAATGAGAATCAGGTTTAAATTAAAACTAGGTTAATTCTGAGTCTGATAAGTTTGGTTCAGACAAAGACACAAAACTATATAAAAAAAATTTAGAGATAAATATTAGAAATGCTTCGGAAATAATAATCAGCAAACTGATAGAAGATACAATAACTTATTGAGGAATTAAAACAAATTAACAACTCGATTGATTTTCAAACTTGAAACATTCTTATATGAATAATGAAGTCCCCATTTAAGCAATTACCATAGATTCAGCACAAAACGCAGTAAACATACAAAAACAAAACTAAAAAGAAGAGAAGGAAAGAAAAATTGTCCTATAAAACCATCGGTTGTGTTCCGACTTCCGAGTGACAACCAAAATAGTTAGATTCAATGAAAATGCTCCAGGTGACACCATGTTTATTTTATTCCATCAATTTGAACGAACCTGGAAATAAACCAAAATAAATCAACTTATCAAAAAATAGAAAAAAATTATCAGCTAGGATATGATGGACACAAATATTAATTGAAACATAAATAACAATGTATCTTATGTTAAAAGTATGAAAGTACTACTCTACCAGTATCATATACCAGATACAGGCTTTTGTACCAAACAAAAAGTTGTCACAGTACAACATAACAAGACTATCTTCATAGTTCATACTATATTCTTTGTTCTTTATAGTGTTACACCCAGAAAAAAATTGAGATGAAAGGAAGATTAATCTCACCTTGTGTTATTAAAAGAAAAACAAGTTACAACCTGCTTAGAAATTTCTGAGTCAATCAACTAGAGTATGCTTAGAAATTTGAAGTATCTACATCGAAAAGAATCTTAATATTATAGCGTCCATGGCTGGATGTTTATTCCACACTGATAATTTACCAGAGACCAGCTGGCAAACAAGGGATCTATACAAATTGGTTCAATTTTTCTTTTTTTTTTGTATTTTCCTTTTTTTTAATCCATTAGATCGAAAGGCTATATTAATGTGTTATACAATTGTATTTGCAGCGACTTGAACTCATGACCATTTTTTTTTTGTATTTGAACCGTTACCGATTAAACTTTTTTCAAATTCAGTGTTTAAATATCTCTAACTTCATAATACATGTTAAATATCATTTAATGACCGTACTTGTGGTGTGTTACCAATTTTTCTAAATAATAAAAAAGATATAACCATGGACGCTATAATATTAAGATGCTTTTAATTAGGCCCTCATGTAGACAGCTTATAAGATGAGTTCTTTAATTAGAATCATATGACTAGAGTAGCTCTAATCATATGATTTTTATTTATTTAATCCCCACACGTCACAACTACCAATTGTGATGTGCACCTAATTGACTTGCACTGTCCTTTGTGCAAATTATTGGACTATTTAAATACCTGGGATGTTGATTATTTCTTTAAAAATATACCAAAATAATGAAGGAAAATAAAGATATGAAAATGTCCTAAATTAGTCTTTCTCATATCCGCACAGGTTGAACAGACATAGATTTCACTTTAAAGGCAATAAAGCCATTAAATCAGATTTTTTTTCCAATTGATTTTGTTTTTTGTACTTATTAGATAGAGATGAAGAATTCAATTTCTCTAATTTGAGGAGCTCAATATTTTCTAGAAAGAAAAATTTAATTTGAGGAGATAGATCTAATCTTAGGAGGTAATTATTCTAATCTGAGGACTTCATATTTTAGTTAAAATCCCATATTTCAAAATGCAAACCCACCAAAATTAATCAAACCAAACATGAAATCAAATCCACACAAAGAAGCATTTTAGCCATCTTATGCAAAGATAGAAGGATTCATGATATCCTTGAAACAAGACTACTAATCTGATCAGTGATCAATACTAGCACATATCGGTATAATATTGACGTCTAATTACTTTGAGATTCCCAAAATAAACAATAAACAACACAAGAAATGCAAAGAATGAGAATCAGGTTTAAATTAAGACTAGGTTATTTCTGAGCCTGATAAGTTTGGTTCAGACAAAGACTCAAAACTATATAAAAAAAATTTACAGATAAATATTAGAAATGCTTCGGAAATAATAATCAGCAAACTGATAGAAGATACAATAACTTATTGAGGAATTAAAACAAATTAACAACTCGATTGATTTTTTTATTTTCTAATGTAGGCTTTGAATTGCATAAATGTAATTTGGCAAGAATCATGTAACCGCTTTTTATTATTATTAATAAAAATCTTTAGTAGGCTCTCGCCTACTATTTCAAAAAAAAAAATATATATGTATTCTTATATGAATCACGAAGTCCCAATTTAGGCATTTACCATAGATTCAGGACAAAACGCAGTAAACATACAAAAACAAAACTAAAAAGAAGAGAAGGAAAGAAAAACTGTCCTATAAAACCATCGGTTGTGTTCCGACTTCAATGAAAATAGTTAGATTCAATGAAAATGCTCCAGGTGACGCCATGTTTTTTATTCCATCAATTTGACCAAACCTGGAAATAAACCAAAATAAATTAACTTATCAAAAAATAGACAAAAATTATCAACTAGGATATGATGGACACAAAACATAAATAACAATGTATCTTATGTTAAAAGTATGAAAGTACTAATCTGCCAGTACCATATACCAGATACAGGCTTTTGTAACAAACAAAAAGTTGACACAGTACAACAACATAACAAAAGTTGTCACAGTACAACAACATAACAAGACTATCTTCATACTATTTTCTTTGTTCTTTATATTGTTACACCCAGAACAAAATTGAGATGAAAGGAAGATTAATCTCACCTTGAGTTATTAAAAGAAAAACAAGTTACAACCTGCTTAGAAATTTGTGAGATAATCAACTAGGGTATGCTTAGAAATTTGAAGTATCTACATCGAACAAAACATGATCAAATAGACTTGTTCAACAACATATATAAAATCAAAGTTTGTACATACCACCAAACATCAAAGGATATATAGCAAAGATAAAATGATCATACCATATGTTGTTTCTCCGTATCGATTAAATCAGTACTACATGAGGTATATCTGCTATCTCCGCCCAATTGGAGCCCGAATCCCTCTTGTATCGTGCAGCAAAAACCTGGTTACAACCGGTTATTACTAAAGAGCTTAGAGAAATAGGCAATTCAGGAAGAGTCTCGATTAGATTAGCCCGACTCAATTCCAACTTCAAGAGAGATTCGAGCCTTGTTATGCTTTGTGGCACAGATTCCATCACACTCGCATCATCAATATTTATCTCTTCGAGAGTTGCTCTGTTCATTAGCAGCCATGGCTCAGGAATGATTTTTGGTTTGCACTCCCAAGAAATACAGAGTTTTTTAGTGCAGCTAAGGCTTCTTAATGGTTCTATAAGGAGGAGAAAGTAATGGTCTATGTAGAGCTCTCCAAGCTTTAGAGTAGACCGCAATATATGATTTGTATCCCCTTGATTAAAACCCGTATCTATTGGAGGTTGTGATGTGGAAATGTTTACAAGCTTTGGACAGCCGGTGATTCTTAAAAAATTGAGATCTGAGAGAAAACCTAATCCACCCAATGATGAAAGTTCCACGCAATTTAATATACGGAGATCACGAAGGGATTGTAATGTTATAAAGACCTCTTTTGGGGGAAGAGTTCTAATGTTCGTACAGTTGGTTAAGTCGAGGCGAACAAGAAATGAAAGATCTAGGAGAGAAGGAAGTAGCGGCTCTTCAAGACCGCATTTTGACACCCATATTTCTATGAGTGATTTTGGGAAGAGGTTTTCTTGGATTTCTTGGGTTCTCAATATTGGGCAATCACATAGCCTCAACATTTTGAGGGATAAGAGTTTTGAGAACCCATTTGACGGTAGATTTGTTACATTTTTACAATCTTCAACTCGTATGTCTTCTAGAGATTCGAAACGCTCTTGCTGAAGGAGAAGGCCGGCATTCAAAGAGATTAAATCTGGGCAATCACTTATATGGAAAATGGATAGCGATGGTTTTGAATTTGATGAACTTTTCCGATTCATTATACTAGCTTCATGTATATTTGGAATAATTTGCAACCCACAAAAACGAAAACTCAAATGCTTTAGGGAGAGAGGTAGAGTAGGTAATACTCTTAACATGGGAGTACTTTCAAGCTCCAATCTTTCAAGTCGAGGAAATATATTACAATCCTCTAGTTCTACCCACTCACTCCATTGTGGCATACTCTTAATTCTTAGCTCTTTCAAGGATTGAAATGCAATATCGAGATTACCCCCATAGAAAGAACGGTCAATTTCTTTTACTTCCGAAAAGTTACTTATCCAAAGAATCTTGAGTGAACTTAAATTTCCCAATTGTGGGAGTGATTCCAATTTACAACACGAATATAGTTTAAGGGATACCAAATTAGAAAGAGAACCATTTTCCAACCAATTAGGTGACCGAATACCATAATACCCAGTTATATCCAGCTTTTCAAGATTGGGATGCGGTCTTAAATTATCAATAATTAACTCGCTATTAGAGCAATCATCGGCCCAATAAAAAGATAAAGACACTAGATTTCTTTTCTCATTCATTTTAGCTTCCTTAGCTTCTTCAGGATTCTTAACATTTTCAAGTTTTTTAATATTTAATTCCTGAAGGTAATTCATCCCTTTTAGCTCATTTATCTTAAACCCTTCTTCATCCCAGAGATTAAAATCCTCCAATTTTTTAAGAGATACAAGTTTGCCAATCCATGGTAGTTTGTAAGTGACAGAATAATGAACATCTAAATGCTGCAAGTTGATGAAGTTACCCAATCCGTTTAAATCTTCTTTATTTATTTCCTTCACAGCATACGCAAAAACCTTGATTAATTCAAGGTGATAAAGCTTATATGCAGATTTTGGCAACCAAGAAAGTGATCTCTTTGCCATTTGTGAAATAGAAAGATAGCGAAGGTGGATTAGATCTCCTATACAGTCAGGCAATTCGAATAAATTGGCACCCGTTAAACAAAACAAACGCAAGCTTCTTAATTCTTTCAAACCATTATTGAACTCTAATATATCCTTTGGTCCTGGTTGCTCTCCCTCAAATGTTACCAAAAGGCTACGTACATGTTTAAGATGTGAGATTTCCTTAATACCAACAAGATTTTCTATTTTAATGAATAGGTTACGAACCGTTCGAGGAATGCTCTCTTTGGAGATATCACCATCAATTCTCAAACATTCTCCCGACGAAATGGAGATCACCATTTCATGCATCAAATCATGCATAACATAATAATGTTCCGAGTCACGACTCGCATCAAAAATTGACTTCCAAATCAAAAAATCAAAATATTCACCTCCAATATCCTCTGGTCTGTCTGAATTTTTCGACCACTGAATCAGTCCCGAGCCCATCCACATCTTAACCAAATCGTCTTTCGAAAACTTATGATGGTACGGAAATATGCTACAAAACCTAAAGCATGCTTGTATATATCCGGGTAAGTGGTGATAGCTCAATCTCAACACGGCCATGATTCCAATTTCACCCGTTGGTATATTTGATATATCTTGCTTCCAAATTCTTTCCCAATGTTCAAAATCAATGTGATTATTCAACAATCCGCCCATCACTTTGGCAGCTAGTGGACATCCCCCAAGTTTCTCCGCAATTTTCTCTGCAATTATCTGCAAGCTCATATGCTCACCTTGATCCACATAGGCAAATGCATGCTTATTTAGGAGCTTTAGAGTGTTGATTTCATCCAAACCGCCCAATCTCAAACAATCTTTCTCTTTTGACCCATTCATAATTTTCGTTACCATTTTTGCAACGGATTCTGCCCTTGTAGTAAATAATATTTTACTCCCTTTCCTCCCATATTTCAACGGAGCCATTATTTCCTCCCACTGTGCTTGTGCATTTTCATCGTCCTTCCACACATCATCCAACACAAGCAAAAACTTCATTGAAACCACTTTTTCCTTTAGCATCGTTTGTAAAGTGTTCAAATTTTTTATATCGCAACCCGACTTGGTAATATCTTGTAGAATCTTTCTTAGAACTACAGTCGCATCGAACGCGCCAAAATTATCACACACACTCACCCACACCACTGTTTTAATGCCCATAATCTTCTTTTCTTCAACCTCACCATAAATAGCACGAGCAAGAGTAGTTTTACCCATACCACCCATCCCTACTATACTCAAGGCCGAGACATTATTTTCACGCCTATCATATTCATCTCCCAAATTTTCCATCCATTGATATATAATTTCCTTCTCTTTGTCTCTTCCAAAAACCACACTTTCAGTTAGAAACGATCCCGTTTCGCGAAGCTTAGCCCTCTTCGCTTGATTCTCACGATCGTTATTATTACCCAATGCATCCGCAATTCCTAGAAAAGGCCTCACACTTGTGAAAACAGTGTCTAATCCGTTAACGGCTTTTTTCAGTCTCTTTAGAGTGTCGTCTTGGGTGCTTGGAATGTGCTTAAAAAGATTCAGTATTTTCTTCTTGGTCGGGACGGGCCCATCAACAGAAGGGTCATTATCTCGAGCTTTGACCTGTCGATAATTGGGGGAAAAAATTAATTGAAAGGAATTAAAATGTAAGATCTAAAAATGCAGATTCACCGTGAATTAAGGAAATATTTAGGAAATCTTTCAAAAACACTCTAACTTTTCTTAATATATTTTGATTCCATCTATTAATCCCTATAAAGTGAACTAAACTTTTTTTTACCCTTATATGAAGATCTACTTTCATCTAACAAACTTTTTTGGACCATAATGACCTCGTCAAAATTATTTTTATATTTTATTTTCTTCAACAAAAAATAAGAAAATAAGAAAATAAATAAGAATAAAGATGACCAAAATATAAACAAAATTATAAAAAATAAATTATAAACTGCAAATATGTGATAAAATTATCTCTTTAAACATTACTGATTACCCTCTTCACCTACTTGAAAGTTGAAATAATTAACTTCATATTTTAGGGTCCACACGCAAATCAAATACATAATCAACCTACCAAATTTCATAAATACCACTGAAAATTACATAATCTCTAAACAAAATGAAACAATGGAATTTAAAAGCATTACCTTCTCCTCCAGCTTGTAGTAATCAATTTCATCAGTGGCATCCTCAGACTCCTCAAACGCATCACGGAACTGCCACACCCATTTACTCAGCGCCTCATTCTGGACCTTGACCTGGCCTCGATCCACGGCGGTCAACAGCGCCTGGATCTGATCCATCCTTTCCTCGAGCTTCTTCTTGGAGGCCTCCATCTCCTTCGAGCTCTTGGTGAAGTTGAGCTCGTCCAGTTTGGAGAAGACGCGGTTCACCAGGTTGGAAATGGTGCTTGTTGCCACTGCTTTGCCACCAAAAGTCGCCTCTGCTTCAGCCATTCTTTTTCTTTTTCTTGTCAAGGTTGTTGGTGTTATTTCTCTTTCAAGATCTCGCTCCAGCAAAGAAGATAGTTTGAGTGTTGACTTTGGAACTGGGAGTGGGAGATGTTTTAAAAAGGGGAAATTTTGAATTTGACCCTCCAATGTTGACAATATTTTTGTTCTTTAACTTTTTGTAAGTCCATTTTTTAAATACTCTGATTTGATTATTTATCTGTTTTTCATCAATTAAAAAGAATTTAAAAGATTGAAAATATTTTTTTATGTTAACACAAGGAAAAACAAAAAATACATATTTTTTAAGGATGTGATAGAATCATTGTATGACAACTTAAAAGCAGGTGAAAAATGCATGACATGCAAGGAAACTAGATGTGGCTTCTTTTTTTCTAGTTCTTGAGATGAAGAGTTGCCATGAAAAATATTTCATACATCATACACAGAATGATATATTGGAAGAAACCAAAATTATATGTGTTTATATAATATGTATAAAATACCATTTAATCAGCACAAATTATTCGCCGAAATCTCAAACTAAAAAAATCTTTCAATTAAAGCTTTAAAAAGGTAATTATGATATTTATACTTTAGAAAAGATAAATATGATATTCGCAATTTTGACAAGGTAATTTTAGTCCAAAGCTCAAAAATTAATTTTATTCCAAAGCTCAAAAACTAAGTTAAATTATTATTTACACACTTTTGAAAAAGTAAATACCAATATAGTTTGAAAAGATAATAGTGTTGTTCTCGATTTGATGATGTTTAAAACTATTTTGTAATTACTAATATTGTTTGAGTCACCGAGATCTACTAGAATCTGGTTTCTCTTTCTCTTTCTGAATCTTCTGACCTAATTAGACGACCCTTCATCTATTTATAGCATCTCATGCTTACATTTCTTCACCTTCCTTTTGATTTTCTGTGTTCAACCTAGTTAGTTCTGTTTGTGCGCGACCATGTAGGTTCATTTAATGTTGGCAATAAACTCCAAGTTTATAAATCATAAGTAGCCTCTAGTATGACGTTATGATTATCCAAATTAAATGAATGATACGTTACCATAACCTAAACATCAATTATATTTTTAGTCCTTTTGTTAAACGATATTTATATTGATCATAAGGCATGGTTTTATGTCATCCGTAATATGATCAATTCTTTTTCCCGATTTATAATTAGACTGAATAAGGTAAAAGACATTAACAATACATGTTAATTCTTTCGTACACGGCCGTGCATTTTCCTTCAGTTTCAATTTATCAGGGGGCCCAGAGATATCTCTCTCATATCCGAGAGTAACAAATTCTATCTTGATCATTCACATTACAACTCATGATTTACTAAATACCCAATCATAGCTTTTATAATTATTCAGTTAAAGATAACGTTTGACTATGTCAAAGTATGAAAATATACATGTAGGAATCTATGATAACCACAAGTCAAATGACTGCTTATACATTAGATGATGAGAAAATACTAATGACATATACCATGTATATTCTCATAGTGGGTCGATCCAATATATGTTCTCCAACATATATTTATGTTAATGAATTGATATCCAATATCCATAATCAGTAAAACGTGATCATCATCCAACTAATATACTAGTATATATATATATATATATATATATATATATATATATATATATATATATATATATATATATATATATATTTTGAGATTTTCAAATATGTTTGTCTTACAAATATCTCATATATGACTAGGGATAATTTAGAATTGTATTCATTTTGCTTTACGGTTTTACTATCGGAATCACATATTCTGATGACGTATAATGGACATACATATTCATGGTTAATTAATAATCTAATATCCTTTATGCATAATTATTATATGAAAAAGTTAATGAGATAAAATATTTAATACAAAAATATAACGTCTGATACATAATCCGTTTTTCATATGCCAAAACAATTTGACCTGGTGCATTATTACTTTCAACTCTTTCAATTTATTACTAATGGGTCTTTAATTAACTCCGGCCCATCATATTTAAATTCAAACTGACTAACGTCCCCTTTCTTTTCACTCGCACCACCAGAAACCTTATTTCCATCAATAGAACCCAAAACCTTAATTTCATTACCTGACAACTATTCTGCAACGGGTAAATCTTTTTATTCCAATCTTGATAGCAAGACTCATAAGAAGCGAAAGTCTTTTCTTTTTCTTTATTTGAAAAGACCAAGTCTTTTTGGAAGACTCGGTCTCTAGATCGATTGGTGATGGGCTTGATCCAAATTTGAAATAAAAAATATGGGTGAGAAGATAGAATATTTGTGGGATATAATTCATCCCAAAAGAACATATGGTAGGCATAGATGTAATGACGAATGTAATATTCGGAAGTATTTCAATAATTAGTTTTGTTGCGAAACGGAAAATAAGATACATTTTTGTGATTAAGATTGCGTCCAAATAATTTTATATGGTAGTGACAAAATATTGTGTCAAATTAGTGGGCGAGTTATTTCATTATCCTTTAATGAAGTCATAAAAGTTCTTGAATACAAATTTAAAAAATGGCAAATTAGCATTTTAAAGTCCAAAGCGAACAAGAGAGAATCGGATTCGGACGAGCGCGAGTCGAATTCAGAAGCAGATTTGGATAAGAGCGAATCGGATTCGGTTGAGCACCAATCTGGTTCGGTCAAAGGCGGACCGTATTCATTTCAAAGTGAATCGGAGGAGGATCATGTGGCCGTGTTTGACGTCATTAGGATTGGCCAAACCGAAAATGGGAGCATGCATGAGGAATTGAAAGCCTCGAAAAATCTTGAGTTAGAAGAGAGGCTTGATGTGGACGATAATGAAAGGCTCGCAAAAGAAGAGGTACTTGTACAAAAAATGGTTAAGTTGGGTATGACGCGATTAAGGGATACAATAGATTCGAATCCGTGTTTGCTTCTGAATTAAGATACGGGTTCTGGATCGATTTATTAAAGCGAATGAAGGAGAGAGATGTATGAGGGTATCGTATGTTGAAGGGTATATGCGTATTCTCTTAGGGAAAAAGGGAAGGGAGAGAGGCTGCTTCCATTTGATGTAGGACCTAGCTTTATGGCGGCAAATGGTGCTAAAATGGAAAGGCCGTGGCCTAAACTAAATATTATGTGCGAATAAAGTGAGTTGTCGGTTTTGGTGCGAGTTCCGAAGAATAAACCGCCATCTAAACCAAAAGTAAATGATACAAAAGTTTCAAATTGTGAGGAAAATGCCGCCACCTAAATCGAATATAAAGTATACAAAGTTTTGAGTTGTGATGGAAAGACCGCGCCACCTAAACCGAATATAAATGATGTAAATTGCTTGTTGGTGATAATCCGAGCTGTGATGAGAAAACCACCACCTAAACTAATTTTTTGGCATTTTCTTTTTATGGGTCTAATATTGTAATAGATCCTTGGAGGCAACGATCTCAAAGGGGGAGTAAAGTGACGATTGTGATATGTTTGATAATAATAAATGATATTAAATGCGGGGATAATTATAGGAGTTAATTAGGAGTCAATTAGGACAAGAGAGTTATTAGGTGTAATTTGGGAATATCTAATAATAAGACTAGTTGAGAGATTAGATGCAAATTGAGGATGTTTAGTATAACAAGTTGAGGGATGGTTATAAATAGAGAGTTATAGATAAGTGTGAAGGTGTGTTGAATAATATTAAAATTGTGTTTTGAATTGAAACTTAGTCTCTTCATTTATCTCTTCTATCTTCCATCTCCATTATTCATTTCCGCATCCATTAATGCTCATTTGAGCTTGTATCCCTTTCTAACCTAGAATGACAATTAACCACAATCCATCTTCTCAAACCCTAATTGATCGACAAGGGTTCATTCTATCGTCGAAACCCTATATTCATTCTCAAGTCCCTAAATTTGAGTTAAATCAAATAACGGTCCAAGTCGGGTTGTTACACAAACATTTCAAACTTGTCTTCATCTACCACTACATTGAATATACTCGTTCCTAACACTCTATCACGATTTTATGCAAATTTTAACCTCTCAGACTCGTTTTCATCACCAACTTTATTTGATCTACTACTAGTCCTATGTAGCTAGCTCTATTCAGGATACAGTCAATATATAATTCCACTTTAGACCACCTAGTATGTCCATAATTTTCATACTCGGCAAAACTGGCAAACTGCGAATAATTCAAAATTTTCACTAATGTAAAATGCAAACTATATTCTTTAATGTAGGGACACCTGCCACTAATTTTAAATCAGTAATATCATATATTTCAAAACACAATATATTATAATATCAATTTTTACTAGGTGGGAGAAGTGCAAGATCACATGATTCATAACTGTATCCGTAAGGTCCTTGTATAATTTATCATCTTAATATACAAATTTTTTTGTATCCTACATCATTTTATTTCCTACAAACACAAAATATAGATTGCAGCATAGTTGTTTGAATAAATTTTAAATAAAACATTTGAAAACCAACAGTACCTCGGATGCAAGTTCTCAAATGGAGGATGTACCAATTCTTCTTCCCGTGTTGAAATATTTTGTTGATGTTCATAGAGAGAAAGTTTGAAAGTGAGAGAAAAAGAGGTGTTGAATGAATGCTAGAAGGGACCCTTTAAATAGAGATTAAATGAACTCAGATTCCCCTATCCCCTAAACACTAAGCCTAAAAAATTTAGATTCTAGTTAAACCCTAACCCTACACTTGAAAATATAAAGACTCCCACTACACCCTATACCCTATATATGAAAAAGCTAAAACTCCCACTAAATTATAGACTGGAAACACAAAATTGTAATTCCAATCTGAAATTGCAATGATTATCTAATTAATGCAAATTCTGAGTAAGTAAAAATACCTCATTTTCGCGAACTTACAAAATGTTTCATGTTAGAGTTTCTGGAGCGGAAAAAATATCATTTTCGCCAATTAAATTGGCAAAACACTAGATTTCACCGGATATGTTAGCGAAATTTATTCGTTCTTAATTTAGTTCCATTTCTTTCACTTTTTTGGTCGGAAGCAATTTGAAATACATTGGGAAAAATGAGAATTACTACATATGCCTCTCAGATACTTCTAATTTTCGTTAGAACTCATCTTAGCATTAATTTGTTGGGAATTTTAGTTTTTTTCCTCTATCATCAGATTAGCTGGCGAAATTAATTTTTACCTTAATTTACTATTTCTTAGTGTTTTTTAACACTGCTAACCGCTGAACGTATTCAAAAATTGAGAATCTATTCTTTCGCCAACTAACCTAATGAAAATTTCTAATTTTCACCCAATAATTTTGTAAAAATGCTAGTTTTACATTTTTTTTTTTTTTGAGGATTAGTTTTACAAATAAAATTAGTCAAACGTTATTTTCTGAATTAATTTTCTTTATGCTATTTCAGAAAAAAAAAAAGTAAAAAATTATTCACCCATTGCAACTGCCTACCTCCCCAGCTTTGCCCTGCCCAGGTCCTGTCTGAACCAAGTCAATTTGTACTACTATCCTTTCCAAATAATACTCTCTGTAAGGAATCAATCCATCTCTGAAAAAAGACCCACTACACGGACGACTACGCAAATGAGTTTCAGATGGATTGATTCATTAAGAAACTTCCATTAATATATGTTGTTTATTATTCAACGAATACTACCTCTCTGTGTTGTTATGTGTTATTTCTCAAGTACTTCTCTTCCTCAAATCCGCTCTTGTCATGACTTTTCTTTCCTATCAAATCCTCAAAAGCTAACCACAACCCTAATTTTCGTACCACATGCCGCAATTGCGCTCTTAGATTTAGTATTTTCCTACATTTTTTTCAGAAATAAAAAGAATTTTGTGTTATGTCTTCAAAACGAGGCTTTGCACATTCAGAGTATAGATTTTCCACTGTGACGCCTCAAGACAATCTGACTCGGAGGAAAAAAACGGGGCCTCCTCTCTCAGGTGTCAAGGAATGGCTGGTCATCACAAAAGACGGCCGATCATACACGGAAGAAATGGGGAAGCATACAATCATGCGACGAACTTGTCTGCTAGCTCGTGATTTGAGATTGCTCGATCCCCTACTCGCTTATCCTTCCTCTATTCTAGCAAGAGATGAGGCCATTGTTATAAATTTAGAGCATATTAAGGCTGTTATTACTGCTTCTGAGGTTTTGATACCTAATGGCAGGGATCCATTGGTAGAGCCTATGGTGAAGGAACTTTTGGCCAGGCTGGACGTGTTACAAAACTCAAACAATGTATGGTTTTGTGAATTATTTTTTTTTTCTTATGAAGATTTGTGTTGCTTTAGTTCGTTAAAATTTAATTTACAAAGCCCCAACAGAGTATGGTTTATGATTTATTTTTCTTAAGAACATTTGGGTTGTTTTCCATAGTTAACTAAAATTGAATTTACAAAACTCAAACAATTAGTTTTTCTGAAAGAAGATTTGTGTTGTTTTGATAAAGAACTAAATTTTTTTAAGGGCAATAGTGAACAAAAATTTAATACTGTTACATTTTAAAGGAATTGGAGCCCGTGACTTTGCAAGATTTGTTGACTAAAGAATCCAGTTTTCGCGGTAAAAAGCTTTTGCCGTTCGAGTTTAGGTCACTTGAAGTTTGCCTTGAATCTGCATGCAACAGCCTAGGATCAGACGTAATATCTCATCAAATTATCACCCTTTTTAATATTTTACTTATTGGTTTTTGAGATGGTAAAGTAAATTCATGGAATATGATTGTGAATGATTAATTGTAGTCATGTGAATTGGAGAAAGAAGCTTATCCGGCTTTGGATGAATTGACTTCTAAAGTTAGCACACTCAACTTAGAACGCATCAGGAAAATAAAAAGTCGGTATGTCGCACTAGCTGGCCGTGTTCAAAAGGTATTATTATTATTATTATTATTATTATTATTATTATTATTATTATTATTATTATTATTATTATTATTATTATTATTATTATTATTATTATTATTATTATTATTATTATTGTTGTTGTTGTTGTTGTTGTTGTTGTTGTTGTTGTTGTTGATGTTGTTGCTGTTATTACTTTTATAACATAGTTTGGTTTATCTAACTTTGAATACAATGATAGATAAGAGATGAGGTAGAGCGACTGTTAGAAGATGATGTGGACATGGCGATGATGCATTTATCAGAGAAACTTATTCATAAGACAGCCAGTACACTCTCGGAAAGATTCAATTTAGATGAAGATTCAATTCATGTTGACGGAGAACGGTGAATTTTTGTAATAATTTTCTTTTTCTTTTTTGTTCCTACAAACCAATATCTTAATTTGTTTAAACTTACATGAAACTTCAGGAATGATGCTGAAAACGTAAATCATGATTCTGAAACAGCAAATGAAACCACAAATGGGTTTGATCCTAACTTATCTGAGCTAGAGATGCTACTAGAGGCTTATTTCGCGCAAATCGAAGGCACCCTAAACAAATTATCCATAGTAAGCACTTTTTGGTTTTTTTTAAACTCAAATTTGTTCTTATTTCATTCATTTTTGTTTTGTTTTGAAGCTTAAAGAATATATTGACGATACAGAAGACTACATAAATATACTGTTAGATGATAAGCAAAATCAGCTACTGCAAATGGGAGTAATGCTAAATACCGCGACAATGATTGCAACTTGCGGTATTGTAGTTACGGGATTTATGAGCATTAATATTCACATACCTCTTTATGAACCCTCTGCTCGGTCTGCTGAGGTCTTTTGGGACGTTATTTGTGGAGTCGTAGCAGGTGGTATGGGCCTCTTTATATTTGCCTATGTAATATACAAGAAACGAGGTTTCTTGCAATAATAAAAAATTGTGGGTTTGAATGTAATTGTAGTAGTTCTCTAATCTCTATTTGTGTCCAAATATAATTAAACGTAAATCAATTATCTATTTTTGTTTCACCTATTTTTTTTTTCTTTTCTTTTCCTCAAATTTCATGGCCGGCCCAGGATTTTAAGGCCCCAAGGCCAATTAGTAAAAATGACCCCTAATCATTTTGAATTAAAAATAATAAATCAACTCAACTGAAGAGACTAACAGAAGCAAAATTACCAATACTCAACTCAAATTGAAGACCCCAATTGAAGCATAATTATCAATAATCAACACTAATTGAAAGTTTCAAAATTGAAGCATAATTATCAATAATCAATCCTAATTGAAAATCTAGTTGAAGAGTAGTTATCATCATCATAATATATTATTTTCAAATAATCAAATCAACTCTACTAATAACCATACCATGAAAAAACAGGCAGGGATCAGTCATACTACTCTATTAAACCAGCTTCTTGATTAACCAACTAGAAGTCAAGTAAAAAAAAAAAAAAATGAGACATTAGATGAAAGAACGAATGGGAATTTTTTTCTTCTTTCACAGGAGCAATTTCTCATTTCTCAGTGTACCCAAAGGAGATCAAGAAGCAGGACAAGCTTTCATTCAAAGCAATCAGCACGATGTGTTCCTTAGTTTCCTAAATTCGTAACAATTCAAAATTTTGAACTATCAAATGTTCAAATTTTTTGAATTTTAAACTTCAAATTTTGATGTTTAAACTACAAATTTTCAATTTCTAAATTCAAATTTTAAGATTCAAATTTCAGTTTTAAACTTTTGAATCTAAATTTTAAATTCTGAATTTTAATTTTAAATGGTAAATTGAAAATTCAAATTTATAATTTATACTATAAATTTTAAACTTTAAAACATTAAAATTTTAAAACTTAAATTTAAAATTTAAAATTTTGAATAAATAAAATTTAAAATTTTAACTTGGAATCTTAAGTTTTGAACTTTAAATTTTGAATTTTAACTTTAAAATTTAAATTCTAAATTCTAAATTGCAAATTAATTTTAAATATAAATATCAAATTATAAAAAGCATTATCTTTTTTCAAAAAACAGAAGATTTTTTTTTTTTTAAGTTTTTGTTATTTATTATTTTGGCGTGAAAACGAAAATTGGATTGCCTCCTCATGAGAATGCTGACAATTTTGATGGTAATTCTATCCTATCAAATATCACATAGAAAATTCTGGATTCTATTACTTTATTACTGTGTGACTAACTAAATATGGCTATGAAATCCATTTGAATTGGATGCAAGGCATCCATACTCAAAAGCATGAAGCAAACACCCCCATAATGTATTAGAAACAATGATCAGGTTTAGCAGGAGTTGAAAAAAGCCAAGAGTTCATCCTCTATTTCCATCTCGAAAACCATAAATTGGAAGTGTAGCCTGAGTTGCATTCTTTTAAGACACTTTAGAAGTCAATAGTCAATCTAAACTAATTCGCGAATTTATTGATAGTGTATTTCTTGATACTTTGCCAATTAGGTTTAAAGTCAATAGACAGTCTGAACTAATTCTTAGCACAAAAATTTGTGTAAATATAATACGCCATAAAATAAAATAACAAAAGACATGCAGAAAAACAGGTAAAAAAAATAGTAAGAAAAACAAGAAAGAAAAAAAGCAACTACTATGTAGAATAACTACTACATACTTAAGAAAAATAATAATTACGTACCTCATATACAAATACCACTAAGATACCATAACAAAATTTGCATTCACACATGACAAACCTTATCTCTCTTAAATACCTTAAAGAAAATCCGATCTGGCGGAAAATATCAGATCAAGATCAACAACAGCCAACTAATATTATTTCCTTCATCTTAAATAGAAAAAAAAAAGAATATGAACCACAACTGCTCTGATCTACTCTACACTATTCACTAAATCTCGATAGCACTAAGCTGACAACAGTAAACCCTAAATACAACCCAACAAGACAAAACCCCCAAAACCTCGGAACCCTAAACCGATTCCAAGTAACAACCAACAAAGTCCCCATCAAACTCACCAAAAGAAACACAAACGCAAAGACAATATTCACATTAAATTGCAGTTTATACGCATTTGGGTAAACCCTAGCTGATTGTAGTACCAAACCGGTTCCTAAACCTACAAGCATATTAAACATGGGGCCCGCAAAACAGCCAGCTATTGCTATTTCAGCCTTGCCGGATTTAGCAAGCGCCACGTCAGCGACTAAATCCCCAATCGAATTTCCCCATGCTAAGATGGTCAAGCCAAGTATGGCTGGCGGCAGATTCATAATTGTACCTGTAATGAGGGTACAATTGTAAAATTATAGAAGTGTGATGAAATTGTACCTACTGTAATGAGGATAGGATTGTAAAATCGTAGAATTGAGGTGAAACTGTATAATTGTGAAATTGTACCCACTGTAATGAGGGTAGAATTGTAAAATCATTGGATTGTGGTGAAATTGTACATACTGTGTAACGAGGGTAGCATTGTAAAATTGTGTTGAATTGTAGAATTGTGATATTTTACATACTATAATGACGGTACAATTGTAAAATTGTAGAATTGTGGTGAAACTGTATAATTGTAAAATTGTACCGATTGCAGAGAGACAGTTGAGAAGCTCGCCAGCCATGGTGGAAACCCAAAAGACGCTCATCATGAAGGAAATTAGGGTTACGGCTATACACTCTTCTTTTTCTCTTTCTTCTTCAAGAGTATTTTTGTCAAGAAAATAGTGAGATATTGCGAATAAAAGGCTCAAGAAGAGAATCACGGTCCAAAGAGGGAAACGGGTTTGAGGGATTAAGAATATAATTGGAGTATTAATTGGAATAACAGAGCTTAGAGAGTATATAATGAGAATTGGGCATAGCGCTATGTTACATGAAGTGTATAATTTGGTATTGCTTTTTGAAGGTAATTTAGAAGGTATTGTTAACTTCAAAAATATATTTGTTGGTAAGTCCCAAATTTGAGTTATCTGAAAAATAAAACAAAAATGAAATTAGAAATACTGGTATGTCCTATTTATGCAAAAGAGACTAATTTTATTTTCATTATTTTCTTTAATTACCTTGTTTACCAATCCAATGAGACTAGAATTGTTAGTGCCTTTTTCGTCAGAAACTACCCTTGATTCCTCTTCTCTCTCTACAATACCCATTTCCAACTCAATTACTTTCTCTCTCTTCTCATCCACTGCCAAATAATCCATGTAGAACACAAATCCAACGAAAAATACATAAAACAATATAAATCCCACAGCTTGCCAGACGAAAATCTCTGCACTGAGATAAACATAGAATAATGCAGAAACAGAGATTATGTAGAAAAAGATGTCTCTGACAAGCGGGGCCGGCTCCAGAGAGAAAGGGGCGGATTGTATTATAACTGCACCTACTACAAATGCTGAAACAAACGCACCGGCCGAAAGAATTGCAGCTAAACCTAGTTAAAATAAGAAACAGAAAGAAAATTAGAAATTTGATAACCAGGCCAATTTGGGGCATTCTTTTTCATAAAGAAGAAATCTTTTCAACAACTAGCTCAGCAATACATTCTCCATTCCAAAACCCAACATAAAGAACCAATCACCTGCACGAGGGAGACCACCACGCAGAGCAGCAGCAGACGAAAACGCATCCGGAGCTCCATTCCCCATAGCAAGCAGCGTCACCCCAGCCATCGACGGGGAAAACCTCAGCCGATCCACGAGTCGTGAAACGGCCGGCGAGAAGTGATTCCCGGCGGCCAGGGCTAGAAACCGGAAATAGAAGGTTAGTAAGAGTATAAGAAAAGGCAAAGATAGATGAGGGTTGGTGGAGAAGAGGCAGGCATGGATGGCGAGGTAATTGAACGGGAAGAAGGATTGGGGGCAGGAAGAGGAGTGGAGGAGAATGCGGGAGTGGTGCGGAGGAGGGGAGTGGAGGAGGAAGAGAGGGTACGAGATGAGGAAGGAGGAGATGGTGGGGAGGAGGGGAATGGAGGTGAAAGTGAAAGGCATGATGCCATTCAGTGAGAGTGAGAGAGAGAGGAATGGGGAAGGACAGGAGGATCTTGAGTTTTTTTTTTTTGTTGTTTGGGAATTTGAATTTGCATAAGACCCTGTATTATGATTAAAATGCTTTAAGGAGTGATTATGTATTATTTTCGATGATATTCATGATTTCGTTATTTATCCCGCAATATTGAGCTACAACATTTGTCGAATCTTCAGTAAGTGGCATTTTTTGTAGGACGTCACATTCGAGACTTGCTAATAGCATCTCAATTATTGCTACTGGTAAAGTTGATTGAGTCCTAAGGCCTGTTTGATTTCCGATCGGCTTCCGAGTGATAGAGTTTTTTGACATTCGTGAAGTTTTTGTTCCCCTTCTTAGTCAATGGTCCAACCAAGAAAGAAATGGGAGTCTTTGGAAATTGCTACCTTTCTTATCCACCTGTTTTGACAGCAAAGACAAATCCATTATTTTGCATTCACTTTTTGGCTCTAGCACAGTTTTTTCCTCGGTCAATAAAGTTTTTTCGAAATGTTAGTTCATGTCCTATTGGCCGACATTGTCGATTTGAAAAATCACCGTCCAAAATATGCATTGAATGTTTATGCAAATTTATTTGATTTTTGACCCTCTTTGAGAATATCATGATGTCTTTATCCTCTTAAACAAGAATTTTGCTACTGGTGATGAATGTGCTTGTTTTTTCTTTGCTAAAATGCTGATTTTCCGACTCCAACAAGGAGCCGACATTATGAAGCTTGTGCTCTTTTTTTCACCCGATTTCATGATTTTCTATAAGATCAGCAGCTGCACTAGAATCGTGAGGTGTATGCAATGGATCATTCAATACTTGTGATGCCAGTTGGTCACCACACAATACCGACCAATACATTCTGCTTTGCACAAGTTGTGCAATGAAATCGAAATTTGCACGCCTTTGTGATGTGTCCTCCATGGAAATAATTATAGCATCTATTGTACCATGTCGAATTAGATGCGTCTGAAGGCATGGGGATAGTGGCGGCAACTTTCTTTCTTTGTTCGAGAATATGACTAAAAGATGCTTTCGATGTGAGTTTTTTGTTATGCATGTCAGACATAGTTTGATTCACCGGTGCCTCGCTACCATTATATATGTTCAATGGTGCTTGTGCGCAACTAGCAGATGTTTTGTCTATTATTTGGAGGGTGGATAAAGGAGGAGGAAAAGTAGATATGGTAAAACTTGTTTCATTTGCTAAAAATCTCAGCTGATTTGCATTTTTTTTCTTCCGTTGGTGGCTACTATCCAACTGCGATGCAAGGTTCTTTGTAGGTGGTGCTGTCATATGAAATATTGATGTCTCTTGAGGAAGCCTTTTTGCTAGTTTGTGAAATGAATAGCTAGGCGTGAGCCAACGAGTAAAGGATCCATGACGAAATGATAGTATGAAAGATAGAATAGGTCTAGATTTGGCGGATGTAAAGCCTTTCTTGTGAGATGAAGCTTCATCGTTGTGCTCCTTCGTTCTTTCATTTTCTAGTACCGCCGGTTGATGGAAATAGTTTTAAATGAATCGTGATTCAAAGATATGTTTAAATATTAATACAATAAAATATGAAGAGTTCACTTATTAAAAGATAAATAATTTTTTTTTTAAAATAATAAATATTTTTTTAATGAAATAATTTATTTCTTATGTTAAAATCATCAGATATAAATTATTGGAATTTGATTTTTAAAATTGTGCAACACATGGTGAATTTATTCTATGTTTTTAAGTGAAAATGAGGAACTCCAGTGTCAATAGAACCGTTGGGATTCTCTCCAGCTGAAAATGAGGTGTTACATGTTATGTGTAAATCATTCTTTGTTATATAGATTATACTATGACTTTCAAATTTCAAAAAAGAAAGAGATATCACAAGTGTAACCATGTGATTACATGTTCATAACTCAAATTAAGCTAAATATCAACCCTAAACTTAACAGTTTTATTTTTATTTTTAGCAAGAAACTTAACAGTCGAAACTAAACTAAAAAACTAGTACAACAACTCATTTTTCATCCCCAAAAAAGCCAAGAATCTAATTCCTTCTTCCATACTTTACTTCCCTCTCTACAAACTAGAAACCACCATTAATGGCGGATCAAAATCAAGGTGATGTACCACCCCAATCGAACCCAAAATTGCTAGAACTACTCGGCTCGAACCACTGGTCGGGTCTCCTTGACCCGTTAGACCCGTTTTTACGGAGCCTGATTCTTCTTTGCGGTGATATTTGTCAAGTCACTTATGATGCTTTCATCTCAGATGAACACTCAAAATACACTGGAAGCTGCCGCTTCTCCAAATCCAACTTACTCCAAAAGGTATAATCCATTTTCCATCATTACAATCCCAAAATATAGATATTTTATTAGTTTAATAGTTAATTAAGTTTATATGTATGATTTCTACTAGGTTTTATTTCCGGCAGTTTCTGATCTAACAGTCTTTGCATATTTATATGCCACGTCTGAGGTTTCTGTGCCCAAAGAATTTCTTCTCTTCTCTCACTCTAAAGATGCATGGAGTAAAGATTCAAACTGGATCGGTTACGTTTCTATTTCCTCTCCTTCTCCAACTACTCGTCGTCGGATTATTTACATAGCATGGCGTGGCACGATCCGCACCTTAGAATGGCGGGATGTGTTGGAAGCTTCGTTGGTTCCACTCGGTTCCATTCTCTCTTCTTCAAATGATGAAGATGGAAAAGAATCGAAGGTGATGAAAGGCTGGCATACTATTTATAATTCCAATAACCCTAATTCTAAGTTTTCAAAACTTAGCGCGAGAGACCAAGTCTTGTACGCGGTTAAAGAGCTTATATCGCAATATAAAGATGAGAGCGAGTTAAGTATAGTTTGTATAGGGCATAGTTTAGGAGCCGCGCTTGCCAACTTATGTGCATTTGACATAGTTGAATCCGGTTTAGCTAAAATAGACGAGAAAACAAACATTCAAGTGACTTCTATCGTTTTTGGAAGTCCACAAATGGGGAATAAGGAGTTCAAAGAGAGATTTGAATCTCATCAAAATTTGAGAATCTTATGCATCAAAAACAAGCCTGACGTGATACCGTTATATCCAACCGCAGTTCTAGGGTTTGTTAACATGGGAGACGAACTTCTCATCGACTCAAAAAAATCGCCTTTTGTGAAAAAAGATTCCACAAATGTTGGGGATTACCACAATCTGCAGGGGATTTTACACACAGTCGCAAGCTGGACCAGCGAAAAAGAAGAATTTAAGTTACAAGTGAAGAGAAGCATCGCACTTGTGAATAAATCGTAGGAGTTTTTGAACGATGATAATCTGATTCCCGGTTCTTGGTGGGTGGAGAGAAACAAAGGCATGGTTTTAGGAGAAGACGGCGAGTGGAGACTTGAAACTCCGCCAGATGAAGATTTGCCTGTTCCACCGCCAGAAGGGAAGGCTCATATGATTGCGAGTTCTGGACCCGATTTTGAGAATAAAATCGAAGGAAGTAAAAAGGAGAGTGTTAGTAAGCCTAATGGAATGTTGGGCTTATTTGGTAATTGTTTTACAGCTTAATTATCATTTTTGCTTATTATTATTTGTTTTTATTTATTGTGTTTTGGAAAGTGGGAACGTGTAATTTGTGTTATAATTTTGCATGTGATTTTGATTTGTATAATAATATTGTGATATTTGAGTATATTATGGAATTTTTTGTTAACTACTGGTTGCAATTTAATTGAAAATGCAATTTTGTGATCCATGTATTGAAGATGTTTTCAAAATTAAAAATGATGATGCTCTTGGCTAGGCCTTAATTTGATTGATTATGTCAGAAAAATAAAAAAAGTTGCAAATATATTATTTATTTATTTATATATATAATCCTAAAAGGACTTTTCTACAGTACTTTCACCTTAATTTTCCACGTCATTCTCAAAATATTTGCCCTCCGATCTAAATCAAAAGGCTACAATTTTTTCACTTTATATTAAGATGAGTAAAATTTGAGTAGTCATGGTTCATTGCGATTTTAAAATCTATCCTTTCGTGTAGTAAGTAACTTTGTGCGTTGATAAGAGCCCACAAGGTGCTCGATTTTATGCCTTGATGATATAACACTTCAATTCATAATTTTGGATTCTATGCATGTTTTGTTTAGCATTTCTGTTTAATATAATGTGAGAAATAACACACATGCTTTTTATTTTTTGAGTATTAATCAATGGTTTCAGTATTTATGTAATTTACTCCTTTATTAACATGATTTAGGTGTCAGTGCCTGATAAATACTTAAAGAATTGGAAGGATTATATATCTAAAGCATAGATTAAATTAATTTATCAGGCCCTTCATCAATATGCTATTTCTCAGTGTGTGCATATTTGGATTAGTTTTGAGTGTTATATTCACAATTAACAAAAAATATTTTATGTGCATGAGAAATGAAGTAACATTCTATTTATTATCTCATAATTTTTTAAAGCTCTAATGTATTAATTTTAATTATTTTCAATTATGCAATTATGTGTTAATTGTTTGCAGGTAGTAGAATTGGATGTTTTTGCAGTTGCAAGAATGAATTTTCTGTAAATAGTCAATAGTGATGATAGTAGAGACTAGAGGGCAAGTCCATGATGTTGGATGGGCTAAGAGGTATTTTAACCGTTCATTTTTTTCTCATAATTTCTTACGGCACACTAAATTGGAGTTTGCATCTTGGTATAATATTTAGCAACATGTCATGGTTGTTCATTTAATGGTAGTATGAGAAAATATGATATTCAGATTCCTGATAAATAATTAGTTAATTTGATTCTTTATAAATTAGGCTCTTCATAATTAATTTTTGAGGGATAAATTGCTCATGATTACTTGGTGTTAATGTCTACAGAGGGTTTTTTCTTCCAAAAAAATAAAGTGTTGCAGTTTCTATTCTCAAAACTTATAAATTACATTCTTAGAAATTTCCATACTGTGTTAAATGTTCAAGTTCACAAGCCAAATTTGTGCACTATTAGAGCTTCACGCTATTTGTTTTCTTTCTTGATATTTTGATGTGTAATTGCATTTTTGCCTTATTATTATTTTATTTTATTTTTCTATAATTTGCAGATAATTTGGAGTTTTTAAGTGGAATAATTAGCATTGGAGGGAAAAAAGAAGTATATGTAACTGATGGAAAACATAGTTAATAGATAACAAAATTGATATAAGTTTTATATAGAGCCGCTGACAAAGATGAGACAGTTGAAATTCAAGGTGTATATGTCTAATTCAAGGTGAAAACTTGATCATCAAAAATAATTAAGAGGATATTAGGCTATATAGGTGAAAATGTAATGAGGGAGATTTGGAAAGGCTTATTGATTTGTTATTTTTTGGCATGTGAATATATGCATCATACATGTATAGCTTGAATGATGGGTACTATTTTAAGTAGAGAGAACAAATAAACATTATCTTTCTTAGTTCTGCCTTCCTTTTTTTCATTTCTATTTACTTATTATACCTATGACATATAGCATGAAATACCGCGCGTTGCGCGTGTTTCCCTCGTATGTTTATAATCTTGAAGGGACTTATCTACAGTTCTCTTCTCTCAAGTAGCCACGTCAGTCTTTTAATTTTAAGTCGTTGGATAAAGTTTGGACGCCTATTATGCCATACCTTTTTGTGTGTCCACCCCAACTCAATTCTCCTCTTATTTCAACTCTCTCTGTTGCTTCAGCTGCTGCCATACCATTCTGTCGCTGCCGCTGCAAAGCTCCAAACACCTTTTATTCACTTTTGTGTTCTATAATTTCAGCAAAAGAGTAAGACAAATTATTTTAAAGCAATTGATATTACTTTCTTTTGCTATTGATATTTCTCTCTTTTTTGCTGATTTACTTTAGATGCTATGAAATGTTGCTTTTACATTTCATTCAAAGGAAACCCGCAAGGTGCTCGATTCTTTGCCTTAATGAGATAACAGTTCATTCATGATTTTTATTATCTATATTTTAGTTATTTTGTGTGATTAATGATAATTTTTGTATATTAATGCTAATTGTTTTGTTTAGCAGCATAACATGTGCATGATTTAATATTCAACTGTTATAGTTATATGAGAAATGAGGCATACTCCTTTTCTTTTTTGAGCATCTCATTTCAATACTAAATTTCTGATAATTGTTTAAAGTTTCAATGTGTGGGTTACTTTTAATTATTTGTAGGTAGTATAAGTTGGTGATTTGGATTTGCAAGAATGAAGCCTCTGTGAGGAGTCATGACTGCAAAGAGCGGTGAATATTCTTGGATGGGGCCAGAGAGTTAATTTCCTACCAATGTTGATTATTTTTTTTTTTGGGAAATATGCAAACATTGTGGGGTAATTACGTCCAAATCACGCCTGTCGTGCAGCACTCCTACCAGCTCCTCCCATCTTTTCTTCCCGTCACTCTTTCTTCTCCAGCACGTCGGCTATATGTTGTTATTGGCTGATTAATATAACTGTTTTATCTGAATTATATAGTGTTATATCATATATATATTGTTTTATATGTGAATTATATAGTGTTATATATATACTGTTTTGTCTGAATTATATAATATTATATCATATCATATCATATCATATCTATATACTGTTATAGTATTGTTTGAGTAATGATATATATATATATATATATATATATATATATATATATATATATATATATATATATATATATATTGTTACGGGCGTGACGATAGTGCTGCATGACGAAGGGAGGCGATTATTGAGAACCGGCATGATTAAGACGTGATTAAGGTCATCTGACGTCGGCCGGCGTGACGCCGGAGTGCTCTATCAGGTCCCCTATGAAGTTTATAGAGGAAATTATTTGGGCTTATGTCTATGAGTTGTGTAATAGAGGCATACTTGGGCTGAAATTGTTTTGAACTTTTAATGTAAGTAATTTAATTGCCTAATTTTCAATCAGTTTATTTATTACTGATTCTTTTTTAGAAAATATTTACTTTCACTATTTATGTATATACTGTTACAAAAAATAAATTATATTATTTTATACACTATTTATTAGCCATATATATTGTCGTTTTGATTTGGGCGTGCTACAGTGCGTCGTGACATATTAGGTCTCAAAAAAATATTTTTTTTTAAAAAAGAGATATTTATGTGAGGAACATTGAAAGAAAATATTTGGCATAAATGAAAATCTTGGATCTACTTCCATAATTTACCTCTTCTCGAACAAAATTAAAGGCAAAATAAAAAATTTACATGACCTCATAATAATATTGTTTTTTTATTGTAATGACATCATAATAATAGAAACAGATATTATGAGAAAATGAGAATATTCTAAGAATGCAAGCTAGAATTATTCATTCATGAAAACAAGATCTACCCATTGATTTGCACAATAAAAGAGCAATCTCTCCCAGGTCTATAAATTTGCATACTAGGCTCTTCAAGGAAAGAGGTTCCCCTTTCTCTCTTTTTCAATTAATCCAATAATTTTAAGAAACCTTTTCTATCTCTTTTTTTTCTAATTACCTTTCTTCTTTCTTTTATACTTTCACAGGTTACACACAATGCGAATTGAGCAACATACAAATAAAGCAGAATGGTACATATGAGATACACGACATATCAGTTTATTCTGTGTCGATTTACAACGATTGTTCATGCAGCCAGTACGACGTGTATTTTGACATGACCGGCTTCCGGAGTACCGGAGGACTCAATCCGGATATCCTGACTGAAGATGGATTGGTCAACAAAGGCAGATTGCTGCCGAAAGATGAGGAGAGCGCTCTCAAGTTTGAATACGCGTGGCACAATATGTTTATGGGTCCGATACAATACGGCTGAATTTTTAAAGTACTAGCGTAACATGAGCTATGACACATCTAATAATTCTATGTTTTGAAAAGATATATCCATAAAGGCGGCGCTTAGGTTGAAACGCATTAATACAAAATAATATATTTATAGTCGTATGCTTATATAATTGTGGTTTTTCAAAAGAGAAATAGCTTAACATTTATAGCAAAGTAATATTTTTTTTTTATAATTGCCAAGCTTTTCTTTTGTTGAAATTAACTTTTCTTTGATCAAGCAATTGGTTGTGAATATAAAACCAAGAATTAACTATTTAACCTAGAATTAAACTTTAGAATAAGTCATTAGAAGCCTTATATGCCACTAATTCTTACTAATATATTTATTCTTCTAACTATTCATCTGAATTTAAAGCACTAATTTCCGAGCTTTCGAGCAAGTGACTTCTGATTTAACCGGTATTAAAAAGCTACCAAAACATATTTTTGCATAAAACGGAAACTGCGTGATTTCCCCAAACATGTTTCAGTTTATTTTTAGAAGAAAAAAACAAAAAAACAAGAAATAAAACTGATGCCGAAGGGACCCTTAAAAGCCTCTATTAATTTTTTTTTCTCATGTCCAACAATTCTCAAAAGCTAATAAACTTCTCACTCTCAAATACTTTGCCTATAGTATCAATCAATTGATTTTCGGTCTTGATACGCTTGACAATGATCTCATTGTCTCCAACCACATTTCGAATAACATGTTATTTTAGTTTGATATGTTTCCTGCGTATTATTTGACATATCTTTACGGCTATACGTGGAATATGTAAATTATTTTACATACCTTTAAATTTGCTCAGTCATAGCGGGTATTGAGTATAGCGATTGAAAATGGACTGCGGGTCAAATCTTTAATGTGCCTGTTCGGACCAGAATAGCATGCATTAACAAAATATGTAACCTATTACAACTTTTCCATCCGAACATGAGTAGAATAACCGGATGGAAGAGTGGAATTATCTATTCCATGTGATAGGTGGAATTGGCTATTCCATGAATTAAGCCCAAATTTAAGAATCAAAATGTCCTTATCTTTATGTATTCCAAAGTATGTCCCATATGGCATAATTACTTCCCCTTTCTTCTATCTTCTATGCAGGAACACAAAACACCATAACCTCCTCCGTGCTAGTTTCTTCGTCATTTTACCCGTGATTCTCTAGTGAATAATCAATTAAACAACTGCACATAAATATACTCTTTTTCTCTTTTTAACAAGATCTCTATCAACTATATTTTCCGTTATTCACTTCTCCGTTTATCTGTCGCTTGCTACTTTCTTTGTTTCGAGCGACTATTAAAAATACATTGGGAAGATATGCAAGTCATAACAATAATTGAAGAGCATTTATGGATTAGTTAAATGAAGACTTATTTGAATTGCTATTCAATTTATCTTCTATTATTATACTTTTATTGAATATTTATTTTATTTTGACGCTACTTTATTTTAATTAATTTATTTCATTTTTAGTTTCTTATACTCTGAGTAAATTTTTCAATTAATATAGTCTATCAACTATATTTCCCGTTATTCACTTCTCCGTTTATCTGTCGCTTGCTACTTTCTTTGTTTCGAACGACTATTAAAAATGCGTTGGGAAGATATGTAAATCATAACAATAATTGAAAAGCATTTATGGATTAGTTAAATGAATACTTATTTGAAGTGTGGTTCAATTTATCTTCTATTATTGTACTTTTATTGAATATTTATTTTATTTTGATGTTATTTTATTTTAATTAATTTATTTTATTTTTATTTTCTTATATTTTGAGTAAACTTTTCAATTAATATGATTCGTATAAATTCAAATTATAGAACAAAGACATTTTAGTCCAAAAAAACTCTTTTTTCTATGTTTAAATCAATTTTTTCATATAACTACTTTGCATACATGGAATAAAGTGAAGAAGATCTTTAAAGTGAAGAAGTTCTTTAAAGGGAAATGTGCAAACTAGAAAAATCCCGAACCCGAATGACCCGCCCGATTACCCGACTTGAATGACCTGAGTTTGAATATATTGAATGAATGATCACAAGAACGGTTGATTTTACTATTATATGCTAATTTCATGTATATCCCTACTAAACTCTTAAATATCAAATGTATCCCTCCTAAACTCTAAATATCAAATATATCCCTCTTAAACTCAATTAGTATCAAATTTATCCCTTTAAAACTAAAATTATATCAAATTTATCCCTCTTAAAATAATATCATATCAAATATACCCGTACCGTTAACTCCTCCATCCAATTAAACATTATTTAAACTTACTAATTTTATTTAAATTATTAAATACCAAATTATATGACCAAAATATACTTATACCCTAAAAACTATATCTCTCTTGTGCGAACTCCATGCGGACTCCAGCGATGGGCGACTCCGGTGATGGCGGACTCCGGCGATGACGAGAGAGGGAGATATAGAATCTAAGATGTTCAAGGGTAATATGGCCTTTTTACATATTTTCTGTTAGTTTTAACGGAAAAGTTAAATTTGGATAAATCTAATACTAATTAGGTTTAAGAGGAATATATTTGATATTTAGAGTTTAGAAGAGATATATTTGATATTTAATGCTGTGTTTAGCAGCTGGATAAGAAGAGGATAAACTACTTTATCCCTTTTAACCCTGCCAAACAGAAAGAAAGAATAGAGGTTCAAGCAAGAATAATACAACTTTTATTTCCCAAAATTTAACCCACGTTTGAGGTGGGATAGATTAAACCCTCATTTCCCCCTTAATTTTTGACCGAAATACCTTGTTTTAATCCCAATTCTCCTGTTTACCTATTATTTTAGTTGTCAAGATTCTTCTCTCTCATCCAACTCATCTACACTCCCCAAATATCAAATATTTTATTTCTTCACTTTTTTTTCTCTAAAATCTCAAATATATATTGATATTTTCAATATTCTTTAAATAAAGTATATTAATAGATTCTTTATTTTTTTCTCTTCAATTTAAGATCATTATAGTATATGTCTTAATTAATTTTTTTAACTAAAGTATATTAATTATTTTTTTATGTTTGATAAATTTTAATATAATGTTAAATGTATCATTCTAAATTCATATTATAATGATGAATGAAAACATAGAAAAATGATTATAAAATGTTTTTCCAAGTAAGAATTCTTACAATTTTAATAAAATATCAACTTAAGAAAATTACAATTTTGTATAATTATGGAAAGATATTTAAATAAATATACAAACAACTTTTATTCATCATTTTATTAGGTCATTTTGCTCATTTACAAATGTTCTATTTTTATATTCAATATTATCTCTATTTTTACCTCTACCTTCTTGCCAAACATCACTCTAAAATTTGGAGTTAAGAAAGAATAACTCCTTATCTCCCAAAACAATATTCCTCAACTTATCCAGCTGCCAAACCCAGCCTAAGGGTTTAGGAGGGATATACATGAAATTCCCCATATATATTATTTTATAATATCTTATTATGATTTTTATAATGTCACTACACTATTTTAGAATGTAATGTACTATTTTATAATATTCATATATAATTTGTTTTCAAAGACTTAAATATAATTTAACAATTATTTATAAATCTATACTTAATAAGATCAAGGCTAATGTGACTAATTAGCGTGGCATAAAATCCAAAATGATTCAAAAGTAAAACCCGCATTTGACTAACCAGATATAAGTGTTGTTTTACTGGGGAGGGTGGGGGGTAGGCCTAACACATACGGAAGTGTGGATTTTTATGACTTTCTAGTATTTAATTGATTTTTAGGTTTTATTACTTTTAGACATATCAATTATATGAATTAACAAATAATAAATAATTGAAAATAAAGCAAGTAACGATAAGTAAAGAAAATAAAAATAAATACCGAACACACAGATCTATTGATGAAGTTCGGCGGAGCGGTCGCATAAGCTGTAACTAGTTCGTGCTAGTGACCCTTGTCACATTCACGAGTGCCTACTCTCTGGATATGGCTTTTCAGCTCCTTGTTCCACTAATCTAAATCGTATTCTTATAAACTCGAATCGAGAATCGCTTTACAAAACTCGTAGTGATCGTCGAAACAAAGCAACTGATTTCTTACAATCAAACAAACAAACTTAATCTCTTTCAATCGAACCAAACAAACTTGATCTCTCTTTTCTCTCTTAAATTGCTCGAAATTATTGAGTAATTTAACTAAAAACTAGAGAGAGAATTGTATTTGATAAAGAATCATTGAATAAAATGAATTAAGGCTACTTCTTTATAAAGAATAAAGAAGCAGCCAACAAAAATGGAACTGCCACAGGTCCATTCGAACGCACGGTATATATTAAAGGTAATAAAGGTAAATTTTCAAACCAAATGGCTAAAAAGTTTACTGATCCGTTCGAACGGAAGTAACGTTTGTTCGAACGGACATATGACAAAAACTTGGCAGACTAAATTGATTCAGTATGTAGGATATAATCCTAGCCATTTTTCTCTTCATCTAACAAGACACAGTGTTCTTTTAATCTGGACCGTCCATTTTTTTCCTTGATGAAATATGAGCCTTTCGATCAATATCTGATGGATGAGATTGCTTATCTGCACATAGCAATTTTAGCTCTGAAAGTAAAGAATTCAGTTAGTGGACGTAGGTGTTATTTTGAGAGCTGTTTTTCTATTTTCAGAGCTGAGTATATGTAATAAAAGTGCTCTTAACATGTATTCATACTCTGAAAATAAGACATGAGCTCTCAAAATATCATTACTATAAATAAAGAAAATTTAGATAAAACCCCCTATCTTTATTGAATATAGTAAATACCCCATGTTTTTGCGTTTTGTTACAAATACGCCCCTATGTTTTATATTTTCCTTTCAAATATCCCTTACATCTACTTCTCCATCCATTCCAAGGTTATATATTTGAAAATGATTGAAATACCCTTATACATGTCGAATATATTTATTAATAAGTAAATTAAATAACGTTAATTAAAAAAATAAATATAAATAAATCAAATAAACATAAATCAAATAAAATAGTTAAAAATAGAAAATAACAATTAATTTAGAAATAAAATTAATTTAGTAGAAATAAAACAAAGTAAAATAAATAGAATATTAAAAAGCAAAATTAAAAATAAAAGTTAAAAAAAATTAAAACTTAAATAGCCAAAAAATTAAATAGTAAAAAAATTAAAATAGTTTAAAAATAAAAAATAACTCAATAAAAATTAATTAAAATAAATAAATTTATGTACTTTAATTTGCCACTAAAGTTAACAATGATCAAATTGTCTTGGTATTTTTTTTGAAGAATTTTAGTTTCTTTTATTTTTCTAAATTTCAGGGTTATAGATATGAATTTTGGTGCCTTGCCAGTTGGATGAGCCACTGGTATAAGATGTTGTGTGTTAAATATTTTTATCTCAACTTATACGATATTTTGCTAAATTCTTTACATTTTTCTTTATTATTAAAATAATTTAATTTGATTTTTTGTTTTTAGGTTTTTTGTGATACAGAAGTGCAGCAGTGTAGAACTGTAGAAAATGGAATGAGAAGAGATACAAAATTAATGAATCATCATATGACACTAATATGTAAGTTAGTACAATTCTCATAAACTATATTATTGACAAATACATTATTACTTTTGTGTTTCCAAAAAAAATTATTTATATTTTCTTCCACCTCTGAAGATTTGGTTTCTAGATTTGAAAAGCCAGATAAGAGGAATCATTGGTATTCTCCTTTTTGAATTATTTCCCTCTTAAGGTATGTAATTATTTTTTTCTCACCGAGGTATGTAATTATTTTTTTTCTCGCCGTAAAATATAATATTTTTTATTTCAAATTTTTGAAATTTGTATAGATGAGATAGAAAAAAAGAATAGTGTGATAGAAGAGGCAGTTTCAGATTTAACCAAAAAAATCGATTAAAACACAAGAGATGTTAAAATTCTTCAACCCACAATTGCCCCTCAAACAATCAGTAAAATTTCATAAATTACAAGGACTAAACCAAAAATTTGCAAAATCAGGCCAATGATAATTTTTTAACATTTTGTGTGCATTTGTATGTTCGGGACACATAAAACAAAGGTTAATTCTCTTATGAAACTGACTGGGCGACTCATGTACTAAAATGTAATATTCTCACTTACAAGGGTGTTTTAGTAATTTCCCACTGAGATTTTTTTTTTTGAATTTTAGGAGGTTATAAATGCAATTGTGGAAAAGCACAATCTTCCGAATTTGGAGCTCCCGTAAATAAAATTACACTTGCTCCTAATTTAACATCCATATCCTTTTCCATAACTTAATATATTTATAAATTTTCTTTACTATATTATATTTATTTATTATTTTTTTCTTGCCGAAAATACTCCCTGCTTATTCGGAAATTCATCAAATAATAAAATAAATCCATATTTAGTCTCGCACATAATGAATAGAAAAAGAAGAAAAAGGCTCCTTAAAATTTCATGAAAATATGGGGACTTATTCAGAAAAGGCTGCTTCAAATTTCATGAAAACATGGGGATTTATTCGGAAAATCGGCAAACTTTTTGCAAAAATTAACGAGACCAAATGGCTGGAATCATGAGGCTTGAACTCAGTATACTGGTAAGGCTGGTACCGATGACCAACAATGATGCATTGTGTGTCATAAGGGATCTGAATTGTAATGGGGCTAGATTAGGATTTTTGTAAAATTGTAAACAAGTATCTCTGACAAGAAGAAATCATATATTTGTTAGTTAACATAAAGTAATATCATTATTGAAATTACAAATAGAATGCATAACTTTATGATATTTACATAAATAACATCCCTACTACTGTACCCTTCAATTGATCTTCACATGGTACGATCTTCAGTCTGGCCAATAGAGTTATATAGGTTTAGACTAAATAGATGGTTGTATAAACTTGAAAGTGTACAATTGTAAGAGATTAGAGATTGGATATTGAGATAAGATTAGGAGTCATAGTTAGCTAGCTGCAAATGATAATACATTTTAATTATTTAGTTCTGTATGATATTTTCTTTTTCATTCTTTCTTTTGGTGAATTAGATATGTAATTGAAAAAGGTGTTTTGTAAATTTTAATGTAAACATTCTTCATGATATAGGATATTTTTGTTATTACTTTATATTTTATTATTTTATCAATTTTATGACAAGTAAATACAATATTTGTTTGACTGCTCTTGCACAAAACACTCAGCCAAACCTCCATTTTTATTTATGCAAATATATTTTGACTAGAATTATTGCATGTTTCATGTAAGATATACAATTGTTATTATAATATTACAAAGGTTTTAACATTTCGCGCAAAGCGCGAGTTTGTGCTAATATGACAAAAACTTGGCAGACTAAATTGATTCAATCTGTTCAAACGGACATGAGTTCCGTTCGAACATAACTATGTAAATTTTCTTGGATACAATTCTCTCTTTAATGTTTAATTAAGTTATTCAATTTAAAAATCAATTAGAGTCTTGAGGTTTTCAAGATCGTCTGATTTGCTCGTGTTGCGTCCTTTGCGATTAGGTCTTCATATACGCCGTCTTGAACTCTTGTTTATCTAATCTTATTGATAACTCAAATATAATTAGTAGTTCAAAATTATTTTAAACAACATCAAGCAGATAACAACAGTAAATACCTGATTGACATGTAGTAATTATTTTATTGACCTAAAACACTTATATGATCCATTATACAAACTAGAACAACCAGAAACACTAACCTTAAATATTCAAAACTTAGTACCGAATGACCCGTAACCAAATTGAATTCATGTACCCGAAATTTAGACCTGAATTACCCGAAACTTAGACCCGGATGATCCTTAACTGGATTGACCTGTAATCCGAACACACCCGACCTGAGACCCGAAACATCCGAGAGCCGAACGACTTGAGACCCGAACAGCCCGAGACATGAACGACTCAAGACCCGAATAACCTGAAACCCGAATGACCCGAAGCCTGAGTGATCCGAAATTCGAGTGACCCATAATTTGAACGACCCGACCCGAACCCGGCTCAACCTGCCCATTTGTCACCTCTAGATATAATCATTACGACAGAAAAACCGTTTACGCAAATAAAAATAATTTAAACTATTTAAATAACTGTATTTTCACAAACAGTCAAATTCTTGAAACATCCATACAAATAGTCAAATTCTTGAAACATGCATGCAAATAACCATATTCATAAAAGGTTGTCATGCAATAAAAGTGAGTTTTGTTTGAATGAACCTAAACTTGAAAATATATAGACGGTAGGTTCATGGAACAAGAAATATTATGTGCTGATTAAATGGTAAAAAAAATAAAGAATTAATGGATTGGAGAATTATATCAATATGATGTAAGCAAATGTACATAATTCTAACCATAATAAACTTAGAGAGAGCGAATGCATATGTTGTTGGGTGACTAAGTTGACCAGCCATAAATGGTAACAAGAGGCAAGGATCCACGGAAAAAAAATAAAAACACAAAAAAGGAAACGTGATATTCTCGTTTAAGAAATTCCGTTTATTTTTCATCTCCTAATAGGAAAAAAGTGGAAAGAGTCCCTCTCAACCAAACGCGTTTTATTTTTTTTTTGCCAAAATAAAATGTTGGAAACAAAATCATTCCCCAAACGAGTTGTTAGTTTTTCATTTAAATTATTATTACAATATCATATGATCAGTTAGACCATGGTTGTTAAAATTCCGATTCAACTCCTAAAATCTTGCGATTCTATAACTTTGAGTTGAGAAAATGATTTGACTCTTGCGTAGAATCTTATTTTGGTAGAATCCCGGTAGAATCTCGATTTAACATGTAGAATCTTATATAATTTTACTTTCATTACGATTCTACACCGGGCTTGTAATTTTTAATATGGGATAGTCATGAAATATAAATATAGGCAAAATAAACATTGTTATGCTCAAAATAACTTCTTTATGATGTCATAGAACATATATAACTACTAAAATAAAAAAGAAACTTTATATTTCAGACTTTTTAATTAAATGCTAACAATAACATCAGGCTATTATGACTTAGTCCCATGAGTAATCAAGTATATTTATGGATTTAGGTTATAAATCAAATTATGTACAATATCTTAGTCATCAACATATGACGTATAAAATATTTATAATTGATTTTGAGTTTTAACATATTTGCTCCAACAATTTATACATTTAATGTGTGTGTGTGTGTGTGTGTGTGTGTCTATATATATATATATATATATATATATATATATATATATATATATATATATAAGAAATGAACCTAATGTCGACTTTGGTATGAACTAATGAGCATAAAATGACTTTAAATTTGTTAGTGCACTAAATAATTTTATTTTCTCATAAATAATTTTACTAATTTTTATTTGCATAGAATCTTTCGATTCTAGGTTCTATTTTACGATCCGATTCGATTCTATCTCTAAGCGATTCAAGGTAGAATCCTGATTCTGACAACCTTGAGTTAGATTAACATTTTGTGTTCTATCTCCAATTATGTGAGAACTATCATATCAAAAAAATCAGAGTATTGAAAACTTTATCATATTACTTAATGTGTTACGATTGTATCATTTTAACAAGTAAAAAAAAAATATATATATATATAGTGGTGATAATTTTTTTTTTGAAGAAAATGAGTCATTTTGCATTTTTAAATTTATAGTATACATACTTTTCCCATATATATAATATCAAATCTTACTTTTAAACATCATGTTAAATATAATAATTATTTTTTATCTTTTTTAAAGTTAATCATCTATAATTAAATCTTTTGTAGTTTCAACTAAAATCTATGAAATTAATTATCTTGCATTTTTTTTTCTGATCTCCTTCATATAATCCTGATTCATACTTAATTTTTTTATAATATAATATGTCAAGAGATAACGACATAAAAATCAGAGAGAATAAAAATGGGATGACATTTTTATCTTAGGAATCTTAATGCAAGTGTAAATTGAGATCAAAATTAATTATCCAAATTATTTAGTGGATTTTTATTTTTTTGCTTTTTATGAATCTATTATTTATGTTATTTTATTTTTCATATGTAAATTTGTTTGTATAGAGTTATACGTCATTGCAAAATTAAATGTGATATAGAAAATATTTTTGAATGAATAATAAATGGATATAATATCTTATGATGTAATTTAAAATGATTTTAAACATACATAACAAACTTACTTAACATAATTATTATATATTTTTTATGTACTATGAATTTATTTAAAAATTTTATTTTGAATTTTCATAATTGTGATTTATACATTGAAATATTCGCAGCTAAGAAGATCGAGTATTATCCTAATTTATTTGATAGCTCGGTTTGAAAGATTGTACGTATCAAATCTCTTAAATAATAATTGTTGGACGTCAATGGCTCACATCATTAATGAAAGTCAACTACAGTTGCCTTCAATTTTGATATATAGAACGACCCTCAAGAGAGAGATAGAATTGAAAATGTATTGTTGTTCTCAACTCGGCATTGTATTATATTTGTTCCAACATATTACTTAGTTTGTCAACTAATTAAATTAATCATACAACTATGTCAATTTTCATTTTTTTTTCACCAACTGGTATATTGGCTCCACATGTCAGTCTAATTTTTGCTTGTCCAAGTTGCACATTTAAATCATAAACTTTGTTAAATTATAGAAACAGTACATTCCTCATGAATTGATCCTAGAAGGTGAAGCCCTCACGTTTTATACATTAAGGGGCCCACTGTTGAGTTTGAATTAGTACATCTCTTCATTTTTTTACATTGCCCGTAGGCTATATATCTCTTTTTCTTCATTGAGAAAGAAGGCAACAAGAAAGAAGATATCGTCTCTACAGTTTTGTGAAAGCCATTCTTGCTCCTACTTTCTGCTCAATTTGTTAGTCTTTCTTATTTCTTCTCTTCTCCTCTCTAACACAAATTTGCTTTCTGTTAAAACAAAAAAGAAAAAAAGAAAAAGAAAAGATAAAAAGAAATTAGTTCTATAGTTTGAACTTTTTTTTTTTGAGGTAACAGCCAAATTACCTATTAAAGTTTTTAATTAATTAAAATAAAAAGTTACAAAAGTTCGGGTCGATGACCCTCACATTCATTTGATACAACTTTCCAAAAATAAACAAAAAACATAAATTAACTAAAATTGCACTCAAGATAAATCTAAAGTAAAATTATGTAAGTCATTCAATTTTGCACTTCGAAAATGACTTTGCGACATCGCATGAGACTTTAATCCTCATTGTTCTCGGACCATCCCTCTTCTTGCTCCCAGTTTTCTTCCAGGTTTAATCCATCGTCTATCCAATCAACATTTTCGCAACCTTCTAAATCTCAATATTTTACCGCCTCTTTAAGGAGTGATTATGTATTATTTTCGATGATATTCATGATTTCGTTGTTTATCCCGCAATATTGAGCTACAACATTTGTCGAATCTTCAGTAAGTGGCATTTTTTGTAGGGCGTCACATTCGAGACTTGCTAATAGCATCTCAATTATTGCTACTGATAAAGTTGATTGAGTCATTATTTTGCATTCACTTTTTGGCTCTAGAACAGTTTTCTCCTCGGTCAATAAAGTTTTTCGAAATGTTAGTTCATGTCTTATTGGCCGACATTGTCGATTTGAAAAATCACCGTCCAAAATATGCATTGAATGTTTATGCAAATTTATTTGATTTATTTACCCTCTTTGAGAATATCATGGTGTCTTTATCCTCTTAAACAAGAATTTTGCTACTGGTGATGAATGTGCTTGTTTTTTCTTTGCTAAAATGCTGATTTTCTGACTCCAACAAGGAGCCGACAGTATGAAGCTTGTGCTCTTTTTTTCACCCGATTTCATGATTTTCTATAAGATCAGCAGCTGCACTAGAATCGTGAGGTGTATGCAATGGATCATTCAATGCTTGTGATGCTAGTTGGTCACCACACAATACCGATCAATACATTCTACTTTGCCACAAGTTGTGGAATGAAATCGAAATTTGCACGTCTTTGTGATGTATCCTCCCATGGAAATAATTATAGCATCTATTGTACCATGCCGAATTAAATGCGTCTGAAGGCATGGGGATAGTTGCGGCAACTTTCTTTCTTTGTTCGAGAATACGACTAAAAGATGCTTTCGATGTGAGTTTTTTGTTATGCATGTCAGACATAGTTTGATTCACCGGTGCCTCGCTATCATTATATATGTTCAATGGTGCTTGTGCGTAACTAGCAGATGTTTTGTCTATTATTTGGAGGGTGGATAAAGGAGGAGGAAAAGTAGATATGATAAAACTTGTTTCATTTGCTAAAAATCTCAGCTGATTTGCATTTTTTTTCTTCGGCTGGTGGCTACTATCCAACTGCGATGCAAGGTTCTTTGTAGGTGGTGCTGTCATATGAAATATTGATGTCTCTTGAGGAAGCCTTTTTGCTAGTTTGCGAAATGAATAGCTAGGCGTGAGCCAACGAGTAAAGGATCCATGACGAAATGATAGTATGAAAGATAGAATAGGTCTAGATTTGGCGGATCTAAAGCCTTTCTTGTGAGATGAAGCTTCATCGTTGTGCTCTTTTTTCTTGAAAGCAAACCAACCCTCTCTCCAAGAGAAATGAACTTTTTTTCTTCCCATTTCCTTCTGTAAATTGCAGGAAATCGATTGCAGTAGATTGCGGTAATTTTCAGTGAATAGCAGTAGATTACAGTAAATTGCAGGAAATAGATTGCATGAAGTAGATTGCAGTAAATTGCAGGAAGTAGATTGCAGTAAGTTGTAGAAATTAAACTCCAGTAAATTGCAGGAAGTAGATTGCAGTAAATTGCAGGAAGTAGATCGCAGTATATTGCAGAAATTAGATCGCAGTAAATTACAGAAAAATAGATTGCAGTAAATTGCGGAAAATCAAAAGGTGGGAAGGGATCGAGGTCTCGTCTGAGCCCTTCTGCCGATCGATCGGGTAAATAAATTATGGTAGATAAATTGCATAAACAGTCTAAAAAAATCTCTGTTGAAGGAAATTCTTCAATTATTCAGCAAATTAGGCTGATACAAGAGCTAATAGGTGCTAATCAAGAGTAAATTAGGCTTATAGAAAAGCTAATAATCACGCTTATACATCTCACAAGAACTAGTCAAGCTTACAGATCCAAAGTTTATTACATCCAAAGCTAATCAAGCTTATTACAGAGCCTGCACGTACGGAGAGCCACACAAGAGCCCCAAATGTCTTTCCAGCTAGTATGCCATAAATTTTCATTTTCTCAAATTCATTTATAATTTATGACAACATATTTATTTGTGTGATTATTAAAACATAATCATATAATTGATTAAATTGATATTTTGTATTGCATTTCTCATTTTGTGAGAGCTGTGAAATTTATTTCTGATTATATTAGATCTTAATCATATGTCTCCCGCTTCGGTACCATCTCCTTTTTTCACAGTTGAGCTGCAGATAGCTTATATATCAAAGGCAACCAAGCAACCCTTTGCGGTGCTTGCTTCCTCTCTAGAACTCACACAGCGCAAATAGAAATGAGAACTCAGTATAGTCATATATACCCAGCGCACAGAGCAAGAGTCAACTACTTCACTCGAGAAGAAGAAAGAGGCTCACGATCGGCTCAGATAAGGATGCCTCCTCGTTGACAATGGAAAGCCTAGTGCAAGTGGTAGATCGCCCGGAGCAGTAGTCAGAGAAGTCAGAGCAAGATCGGTGTGCAATTGAGAACCAAGAAGATTTTGGACTTCCTTCGTTCTTTCGTTTCCTAGTACCGCCGGCTGATGGAAATAGTTTTAAATGAATCGTGATTCAAAAATATGTTCAAATATTAATACAATAAAATATGAAGAGTTCACTTATTAAAAAATAAATAATTTTTTTTCTTAAATAATAAATATTTTTTTAATGAAATAATTTATTTCTTATGTTAAAATCATCAGATATAAATTGTTGGAATTTGATTTTTAAAATTGTGCAACACATGGTAAATTTATTCTATGTTTTTAAGTGAAAATGAGGAACTCCAGTGTCAATAGAACCGTTGGGATTCTCTCCAGCTGAAAATGAGGTGTTACATGTTATGTGTAAATCATTCTTTGTTATATAGATTATACTATGACTTTCAAATTTCAAAAAAGAAAGAGATATCACAAGTGTAACCATGTGATTACATGTTCATAACTCAAATTAAGCTAAATATCAACCCTAAACTTAACAGTTTTATTTTTATTTTTAGCAAGAAACTTAACAGTCGAAACTAAACTAAAAAACTAGTACAACAACTCATTTTTCATCCCCAAAAAAGCCAAGAATCTAATTCCTTCTTCCATACTTTACTTCCCTCTCTACAAACTAGAAACCACCATTAATGGCGGATCAAAATCAAGGTGATGTACCACCCCAATCGAACCCAAAATTGCTAGAACTACTCGGCTCGAACCACTGGTCGGGTCTCCTTGACCCGTTAGACCCGTTTTTACGGAGCCTGATTCTTCTTTGCGGTGATATTTGTCAAGTCACTTATGATGCTTTCATCTCAGATGAACACTCAAAATACACTGGAAGCTGCCGCTTCTCCAAATCCAACTTACTCCAAAAGGTATAATCCATTTTCCATCATTACAATCCCAAAATATAGATATTTTATTAGTTTAATAGTTAATTAAGTTTATATGTATGATTTCTACTAGGTTTTATTTCCGGCAGTTTCTGATCTAACAGTCTTTGCGTATTTATATGCCACGTCTGAGGTTTCTGTGCCCAAAGAATTTCTTCTCTTCTCTCACTCTAAAGATGCATGGAGTAAAGATTCAAACTGGATCGGTTACGTTTCTATTTCCTCTCCTTCTCCAACTACTCGTCGTCGGATTATTTACATAGCATGGCGTGGCACGATCCGCACCTTAGAATGGCAGGATGTGTTGGAAGCTTCGTTGGTTCCACTCGGTTCCATTCTCTCTTCTTCAAATGATGAAGATGGAAAAGAATCGAAGGTGATGAAAGGCTGGCATACTATTTATAATTCCAATAACCCTAATTCTAAGTTTTCAAAACTTAGCGCGAGAGACCAAGTCTTGTACGCGGTTAAAGAGCTTATATCACAATATAAAGATGAGAGCGAGTTAAGTATAGTTTGTATAGGGCATAGTTTAGGAGCCGCCCTTGCCACCTTATGTGCATTTGACATAGTTGAATCCGGTTTAGCTAAAATAGACGAAAACACAAACATTCAAGTGACTTCTATCGTTTTTGGAAGTCCGCAAATAGGGAATAAAGAGTTCAAAGAGAGATTTGAAGCTCACCAAAATCTGAGAATCTTACGCATCAAAAACAAGCCCGACATGATACCGTTATATCCGACCGCTCTTTTAGGGTTTGTTTACATGGGAGACGAACTTCTCATCGACTCGAAAAAATCGCCTTTTGTAAAAAAAGATTCCACAAATGTTGGGGATTACCACAATCTGCAAGGGATTTTACACACTATCGCAGGCTGGACCAGCGAAAAAGAAGAGTTTAAGTTACAAGTGAAGAGAAGCATCGCCCTTGTGAATAAATCGTCGGAGTTTTTGAACGATGATAATCTGATTCCCGGTTCTTGGTGGGTGGAGAGAAACAAAGGCATGGTTCTAGGAGAGGATGGTGAGTGGAGGCTCGAAACGCCGCCAGATGTGCCTATTCCGCCGCCAGAAGGAAAAGCAGATATGATTTCGAGTTTTGGACCGGATTTTGAGAAGGGTGAAGGAAGTAAAAAGGAGAGTGTTAGTAAGCCGAATGGGATGTTGGGCTTATTTGGTAATTGTTTTACGGCTTAATTATTTAGTTTTTTGGTTATTTTGATTTGTGTTAAGTAATTTTGATTTGTATAAGTACATGTTTTTTTTGGTTATTATTATATTTCTGTTGTTATTGAAGTTTTTGTTAAGTACTGGTTTCACTTCAATTGAAAATGTAATTTCTGATCCATATATTTATTATTGAAAATGTTTTGAAAATAAAAAGTGATGATGCTCCTGGCTAGGCCTTTGATTGATTATGTCAGAAAAATAAAAAAGTTGCAAATACATAATTTTGGTAGAACATATTATGGATCAGCTTGGGAGATAGTCCCAACAAGCGTTGGAGGATGCTAGAACCAACATAATCAATGACTATTAGATTAATTTTGGCATCACTCTTTCTTAAACGGTGGTCTTCACCCGTTAATTATCAAGAATGGAATGTTAATATTCTCTATTAATGAGCATTAATTACTCAACGTGAGAGAAGGCAATTAAACCTGAACAAATGAAATCATGTGCATCTTTTCTCAGAACTAAATCATGTAAATTTTTATGAAGCCTATCAATGGTAATTTTTTTGAACAAAACAAAGTAGCGAACAAATAAAATTCTGAAAAATTTTGTCAATTTTTTTATAATAACTAGATTAACTTTTTGGATAAATATGAATACAATGCAAAAAAATTCACAAAAAAGAAAATTTAGCAAAATTTTTATCATAATAGCTGGATTAACCGTTTATGACTCACTATTATTTTTCTCTGATTATCATGATAAGTTTATTTATAAAATATTAGGATAATACTCGTGCTACGCTGCGAATATTTTAATTATAATGTTCATTTCGATACAAAACCCATAAAATAATAATGATGCAAATCCAAATAACATGAATTTAAGTTGCTTAATAATATGTACTTATGCATTATCATTTATTTACAAAAAAAGTTTGTGATTCACAATTTGAGCATGAGAAATAAAAGAATATAAGTAATACCTTTTTAAAAAAAATAAAAGAGAAAGGTCAACGATTTACTGAATAATCCGACTGAATAATAACTGACTCGTGGTCAGAATGTATTCCTAAAATTAGTATACAATATTTTTACTTATTCTCTTGATTTTTCTTATATTATCATCTCTTTATATCATAATGAGAGAAAAATAAAAAATGATAAGCGGAAGAAAATAATGATACTAACATAATGTTTGAAAAAGAAAATAAACTATATAAGAAAAAAATAAAATGAAATATATGAGAAACTAATATAACTCATTTTTTTAAAATATTGTCCCATTAACTTTATTATTATTTTTTCTCGAACTGACAAAATGATGAATAATGTATATATATACACTATGTGAATGAACATGTCACATAAATTATTTTTGTAACTTGTAATATACAAAAATAATACATTAAGTTATCAACAACTTGAGAAATATTTTTTCACGAAATTGAGGATATCACAAGAAATATTAATCCAATAAATCATGTGATGTTGAAAATATGAAACATTAATGTAACAAATCATAAATGTAGTTATTTCAATAATATCATCTAGATTGCAACATAATAGCAACAAGTTCGAGAAATCAAAGATTTTGATAGTTCTTACGAAATTAGAGATGAAAAATGAAAACCAATCGAACAATTATATGATAATATGTTAATGACCATATATAAATGGGTATAGAATATAAATGAATTTGAGAAATGAAACATTTAAGAAAAATATCAAAATCTGACACCAAGAGAAAACGAGTGATATGGCTCAAGAAGAATTAAAAAATAGACTGAATAATAATATATGCGATTAATCCATTCATTAGAATATAATTTAGTAGTCTAATTATGTAACTTGATTATCTAAATATATATAATTAGGCTTATTTTATGTATTTTTTTATGTATGTTCTCGTACATAGTAAATCTTATATTTTAAAAATCTAATGATGTAATTTTAATTATCTAAAAATATATTATTTTATATAAGTGCATCTTACATAATTATTTTTTCATATATTATCGTATATAATCTATCTTCATATACTTAACCAAAATAAGAAATTAACTCGAAATCATATTAATATGGAGTTTAAAACATACCGAAAATTCAAACAAAATTATATATAATGTTGTTAGTAAAAAAAATACAATATTTGATGAAGAATCACTAAAACTTTTAAAAATAAAAGAAAAGGTTATGTGTTTTGATGAATGAACTCTTAATCTTCTTTTTGAATTAAAACTCATAATTAGTTCAGTCTTCATTTTCTACTCATCTTGTCAAGAGGAAAAATAAGAATGTGTGTACTAAGTGAACCAACAAAATCTTAAAAATAATCGACTTCATCGAATTCACATCCAACGGTCGTAATATAAAAGAGGATGATGATGATGATGTGATATCTTGTGAGGACTTAAAAGGAAGTATAAAATAACTACCACATAAATAGTTATAAAAATATATAAAACTCATGAAATCAAGATATGAATCAACGATTGAGATGTAAATATTTCCGATCATTTAACAGTTTAGATTATTTGGGTGATGTGTCTTTTTGAGAAGGCTAAAAAATAGATGAAAAATAAGATGTTGAGGTTTTACCATGTGCAAGTGCAAACTTCTTAGATGTATATGATTTTTTTTGTAAGAAATACATGATTTTATTTTCCATATCTAACACATGTCTCACCTTTGACCAATCAAAACTCATTAATGAGAATATTAACATTAACATTCCATTCTTGCTAATTATTAAAGTGAAGACCTATTATTTAAGAATTGAATAAGATTATTATAGAGGTGGCAAACGGGCTGGTTCGGGTTCGGTTCTTTTGGGTTCGGGTCATATTCAGGTTAGGATAATTTGGGTCGGGTCAGGTTATACTTGGGTCTTAATTTGAACAGGTCATTTTCGGGTTGAGATTGTTTTCGAGTCGGGTCGGTCGGGTTCGGGCTCCTCCGGGTTTTCGGGTCGTGTCGGGTGCGGATTTGTTCGGGTTTCGGATTATCCGGGTTTGGGTTGTAATAAATTTTGTGTTAATTACATAAATCACTTTATTTTTGAATTTTGTTGAATAATGTGATAACTAAAAGTTGTAATATTAATTATGATAATATTAGAAACTAATATTGTGTTTGGATATAATGGAGCATCAGTTTTCATTATTGATCTAAATTAGCGACAGTTCGGATCGGGTCTGTCTGGGTTAGGGTCTGTCGAGTTTCAGGTTCTTGGGTCTCGGGTTGTATCGGATTCGGGTTACTCAAGTTCGGGTCGGGTCGGGTTTGGGTAACATCAAGCAACAAGTCACTTCGGGGTTCGGGTTCGGATGCAACAACCATAAGTGCCCTTCGCCGTGTCATAGGTACTTATCACTCTAGCTAATTTTTTTTATCTCTATGAGAGGTTAAGTTAATTTGATCATTAGAATTTTTAAAAAATTTCGGATCTGGTCGAGTTGGGTTTCGGATGGGCCGGACGGATTTTTCGGGTTCAGATCATATTTGCCACCTCAGATTAAATCCAACGAACAGTTATTACGTTGGCTCTAGCATCTTCCGACGCTGTTGGACTTATCCCCTAACCCCAATCCATAAATGTCATAGGCCCATGAATATATAACCCATAATTTAGAAGCTGAAAATGAAAATCCTTAACTATAACAATTCAGGATTTCAATTCCCGGAAAACCCAGATTCATTCTGACATTTTCAAACTAAAAACCGAGAATTTAAATCCACGACTCAATTCTTTCTCCCTTCGTCGTCTCCACTGGAACTAAACTTTACTCCCAACTCCAACTCATGTCATCAGGTCGTTAATCCAAACCCTAACCCTAACCCTCAAAACCCTAATAATGGACGCGAAGGACATCCTCGGCCTGCCCAAAACCGCATTTCCGGCGAACCAGGAGAAGAAGTCGAGGACTCCGAAGGAGCCGCAGCGCCGGCCCGATGGAGTCCACCGTGAGGCAAGATTTCACAAATTTCTCAATTTTTTACAAGTTCTTTCTTAATTTTGTTTTGATTTGTTTAATTTTGAGTTTTGAGCAGGTGTATGCGCTGACTGGAGGCGTGGCGCCGTTGATGCCCGGTTTGGAGCCTTCGCACCTGAAGAAGAGACCTATTGTTGGTAAAGAGAAGGTTAGTTCATGTTTTTTGCATTATTATACGATTTTATACTCTTAATGAGTTCATTACTTATTGATAAGCACATATTTGTTTCGTAATGTGATTTTATTGCAATTTGTTTGAGACAGATTGCATGGAAATGGTTGCCTTTTACATCTTCAGCTCGAACTGATAATTTGCAATTATATCACTGGGTTTGTTTCATCTCATGTTTACTATTTTTTAATTATTTATTTTATTTTTAATTTACATGTATGTTTATTTTCTATTTTCTTGAATATTATATTGTATTTATTATATTATTCAGGTGAGAGTTGTAAATGGAAATCCGCCAACAGGAGATTATGCATTTGCAAAATATAATAAGGTAATTTCAATTAAAAAAATTGATATATTTTGTTTTAAATGAGTTCTATTACTAATTTAAGGTTTTCATGTTTTAAAAATACAGTCTGTGGATGTACAAAAGTATACAGATGAAGAATACGAGAAATATTTAACAGATAATGTAGGTAAAATATTTAACCATGCATAAAATTTACTCATAAATCCATTTTTCCAAAAATTATTTTCCTATATTTTAATTTAATAATATTTTTTAGGCTTGGACAAAAGAAGAAACACATGAATTATTCGAACTATGCAAAAGATTTGACTTGCGATTCACAATTATTGCTGATCGGTTCTCTAAAGATAAATCCGTTGAAGAATTAAAAGCCCGCTATTATTATGGTAATTTATTTTATTTTATTTTTCATATATTAATTAATTATCATTTAATTTTTAATTTTTTTAATCTTTGTAGTTACAAGGAAGCTTTTAATCGCAAGAGCAGCTTCACCCGATGAAGTTTCAAATCATCCTCTTGTCAAGGTTCATTTTCATAAAATAATATAACATAAATCATACAATTGGTATTAAACATGAACTTTATTATTTATTTATTTATTTATTTATTTTAGGAACAATATAATTTGAAACAAGAGACAGAAAGAAAGAGAGCCTTGTCAGCAATTCTCTCTCAACCCAAGAATCAAGACCGCAAGGACTCCGAGGCAATTCTTTTTATTTCCCAATTTTTACTTTCCAAACTTAATATTTATTCATTAATGATTTATTTATTTTATTTTTATTTCCTTTCCTTCAGGTTTTGGCGGAAGCGAAAAGAATAAAAGAGACAAGACCACCTACCAAAGTGACAACACAAAACTCTCTCATCAACAAACTAATTTCCTTCTTCTAATAAAATCTGTATAATTAATTAATTAATTAATATATTTTTTTCCCATTTTGGATGGACAGAGTGAGGAAGAAGGGGAGGAGGCAGGAGGAGGAAAGAACGAAGAAGGAAACGGTGAGAAGCTGACAGAGGAAACATCCTCTCCAGTTCCTACATCCACTCCAGTCCAAACTGATAATAACAACAACAACACTTCCTCTATTCCTGCCTCACTCCGCATGGTAACAAACACCATTCCATTATGTTATTCTTATTTAATTAATTAATTAATGATATTGAATTGTGTTGATTGAATGTGATTAATTTGGCAGTTGAAGGTTTATTTGAGGAGCCAAGCGTTGGAACAGATGGTGCAGGCTGTCAGCTCGACGTCTGGCCGTACCAACGCTCATGTCGAGCAGATGGTTCAAGAACTTGGGGTGATTTAATTTTAATTAATTTATTTTGTTATGTTATTGATTAATTCTAATGTTGTAATTTTGTTATTATCTGTAGGTTAATGTGAAGCCGAAAGTTCCTACGAAATCCGTATGTGCTGAGCATCTGGAATTGAGAAAAGAAATTCTAACTTTACTCAATTTACAGAAACAAGTTCAGGTTAATTAAGCTTAATTATTTAAATATTTTTAGGGTTGTTTTTGTTAATTTTGCATTTTTTTTATATTTTTTATATTTTTATTTTTCTTGTAGGTTCAGAAGGGGTTAGATGCAACATCCAGCCAGGGGCCCAGCACTCCTAAGGTAATTAAATTAATTAATTATGTCTCATTTAATTTATTTAATATAATTTTATTTGTATTTTGTTAATTATGTAAATATGATGTATTTTTTGCGAATATTTTAACAGCGCTCCAATAGGGATGTGGATCGACCGTTTAATCCTGATTCTGTTGGTTTTGGAGGTATTTTTTTTTTCTTTTTAAAATTTCGGAATAAATTTTTTTAATAAATTTTGGAAATTAATTTTAATAATTTGGTTTCTGAATTGGTTTTCAGGTGAAAGAACAAGCAAAAGGGATCAGAGACGCAAGGTTTATTATTTATATTAAAATATATATAATATGCAGACATTATTATACTTCTTTTTGTTTATTAATTTAATTTAATTTTTTATTTCTTTTGCAAAAAGGCCCCTGGAAGATTTGTAGAACCGCCCTCATCACCATCTCAGTCCAAGAGACCGAGCAAATTCAAATCTACTGCTTAATAATATTTAATTATTGTATTAATATATTTGCTTAATTGTATGATCAAATTTGTATTTTGGCTTTGATTTGTATTTTCGTTAACTTTGGTTATAATTAACATTTATCTTTATTTCATATTCTTGCATTATTTTTTTTCTTTGTAGATAAATAAATCTTAGCTAGGGTAAATAGTTTTGCAAAAATTGAGAGCATATTCAAATTTTTATAATGATAATAAATATTGAACGAAATGGATAAAGAAGAGTAATTTCAATTTGTAGGTGTAACTATTTTTTGTGCAAACTTGATTATTGTTCATGACAATTGATAATTTAGTTTGGATTTTTTACGAGCTGGTTCAATATTCAAATTCAGAATGTCTGCTACAAACAACATAAACATGAAATGCAATAACAAACATGAGATACAAAATTTTCTTTCTAATCTATAAAGCTTGCGATTTTGCCATTTTGTGACGCATCTAAAATATTGCTTTATGTACACAACTGGATTTTTTGCAACCAATTTCCTCAAGGCATCTGCGCAATGAAGATTATGATTCTTTTAAATAAATTATGTGGATTTTCTGCAACCAGTTTTCTCAATACTAAGTGCAATAAATCATAACTAACCTGTGACAGGAAATCTTTGGCCTACATCAGTCCATTGCACAATATTAGATGGATATGGTTCATATAAACCAAACTTAATGAAGAAAATGGCATGTCTAAATCATGTTCATCTACATATAAATATACCCACTATGACACTATCATGCGAATTATTTTCTTATTGGGGTGTAAATGGGTAGGATATTATCCGATCGCCCCGTAGTTGTATCTGCAAAAAGAATATGTATCTGAATCATAATTATCCGTACGGATACAGATACGGATTAGAAGAAATTTGGCTCCCGGATATGGATACAGATAATATCCGGATTCGGATAATTTGTTATTCGGATAATATTCATTTTCAGATATCTCATATATATCGGATAAAGATATTTGATTTTTTTTGTCATATTCGGATACGAATACAGACACAAATGTTATCCATATTAATATTTTGTTTTTATTTCTTCGAATAAAGAAATTATGAAGAAAATGTTCAGATTGGAGGTAATTTTTTTTTATTTTTTATCGAATAAAATAAATTTATTTATGTTTTTTGGTTGAATTGTAGTTTGTTGAGGAGCAAGAAAATTAAGAAGATTTTTTTTTTTTTTTGATTTAATAGAGAGGGCTCATAAGTCTCATATCTATTTTCAAAGAAACTTGGCTTTGTCAAGTTTTGAACCTACAACTTTTGAGTTGGTGGGGTGATACCTTACCACTCCTACTAGAGGAGTTTTGGCAAAATTAAGAAGATGTTGAACATGTAGTTGAACATTTAATCTCTCTCCCTCTCTAAATTCTCTCCATATATATAAAATATTTATTTTATTTGTTGAAATATGTAGATTTCTGTCGTGGCACGTAATTTGGATTTGGATGATAAAATGGAGATGAATGATTTAGTTTCTGATTGACTTTCATCACCTATAAATTTGGCCTTCTAATATTTAAAATAATTATTTTGGCATGATTACTTGTTCCTTGGATTTGTGAACTGGGATAATCATTTGTTTACTTTTTTATTTTTTTAGTGATTGAATGAAAATATTGTATGTAATAGAAATATACCATGCACAGTGCAGCCCTTTTTGTTTCTTTGATTTCAAAGATTGTAAATAAAGAAAAATAATCAAGTTTATTTATTTAAAATGGTTTGGCTGTCGAATAATGAATTGGTTTCAGTTTCATTTGATAACGGATTGCTACTATAGTCTTTTTTTTATACATATTTTTGCATATCCTATTAAGTTCCTATGGTTTCTGTTAACTTGCCAACTTTCATTACATTAAATAAAAATACCAAAAATAGCAAAAATTTAAACTTTTAATCATGTCTTTCAAAGTTTCAATGATAGAAAATACACGAGTGGATGTAAACAAACATAAAGAAAAATAAATTTAATCATCTAAATTAAGGAGAAATCTAGTCCTAAAAATAGTTTGCAGTTGCACAGATCATCAAGTCCTCAATTCTCCTTTCTTCTACAAAAACCCACTTTCAAATCAAATTTTTCATTCAAAATAAAAAATGGACTTCCCTCTTGCTCCTCTCTCCCTCTTCATATTCCTGACCCTCCTCATTTTATACATCCTCATCTCAACCCTCCGCATGTCTAGCCGGACCCGGTCCAATATGATTAGACGTGACACGATCACCATTAACGACTTTGGCCCGAACGGAACGCCTGACGTGGGCTTTATAGATGCTAAAAGTTATAATCTTGTTCTTAATTTGTTTATCTCGTATTTTTTGATCTGATAATCAGAGCAACCATGAAGACAATATCTCGGTGTCCGGCTAGGGCAACCAGATTGTCCGGGCCGGCCCTGTGTAGATCAATCATCACTAATTCAGTGAAAACTTGAAGAATTAAATGCAAACTGAGGCAGTATCAATCGATCAAGAGAGAAAACACCTCGAAACAGTAGATTTCAACAAAAGCTTCACAAATCAAATGCAAAATGAGGCAACAAAAGATTTTACAGTAGAACAAGATGAATTTGATAGATAGATAGATCTAGAGAGAAAATACTTTGGAATTCAGTTCGGCAGATGAAAGCGAAATCTGATGCCGCTAATAGGAGAGAGAGATCCGCTCGCCGCTGACAGAGGAGGGAGACTCGATCGCCGCCCGGAGAGAGAGATCCGACCGCCGCTCTCCGATCGTCGCTCCGCTGCAGAGGAGAGAGAAAGAAGTGGCGGAACTCGGAGTGAGGAATTCTGGGTCTCATTAAGTAAGGCGGAGTTTATCAGTTTTTGTTCTACCGGTTCTTAATAATACCGTACTATCATTGTTATGGTTTCCAGTGTCTGTCTTAATCTCTTTTTTTTTTTGAAGTAGTAGACGAGAGCCTACTAAAGACTTTCATTAATAAAATAAAAAGACAGTTACACGATTCTTGTCAAATTACATTCGATGTGTTTCAAAGGCTAAATTTGAAAACAAATAAAAATAACAACTCATGCCCTAAATCCCTAACTCCATTTTCTCAATATGGATTAGACCATCGAGAGAACAACCTCATACCCATGCAGATATCAGCCACATAGGCCCGTACCATTGAGGAAACATCCTCATAATAGCCTCGTACCAGTGCGAAAACAACCCCACAGTAAGCCCGTACCAGTGATGAAAGAACCTCACAATAAGACCGTACCGATGAGGAAACAACCTCACAATAAGCCCGTACCGATCTAACCAGGCCCGCAACTGGAGGCATCTCGTGCAGCTAACCCGACCCGTGAAGGCCTTAGGTTTATCGGCAGCAGTCAGCCATCTCGAGTAGCAAAGGTGTTGCGTCGCTTGGAAGAACTCCGGTCTATGCAGGGCAGCATGAGTGTCGCCAGGGCTTTTTTGGTTATGTATTGGTTAACGGATCCGGGTCCGAAATTCGAAACACGGTTAATGTTGTTGTTGCTGTTCTACTTGCCTGATTATTCAACTCGATAGATTCGTCTATAACCTCGCCTTCTTCAATCGGTGTGATTTCGAGTTTCCTCTTAGTCCCTCTGCTCGAATTACCACTCACATTGCTTTTGTTGTTGCTATTGTTAATATTGCCTGCTAAATTGTCTAGTAAAGGGCAAGACCAGCCCCATGGTTTCCAAAACTGAGATTTTGTAAGAAGTCTCTTTATGTGCACGATGAACAGAAGCTGTTGCTAAATGGATTTTCGGCCGTGTAAAACATCAGGACCTTGCAAAATCCACTTAATATCCATGACGAGCGAGTTTGCTCAAAATGTGGACCACTTCTGAGTAAAGCGAGGCCGTGTCCGGCCTGACGAGCAATCGCGAGAGGATTTCTTTCCCGAGAAAGAAATAAACCATGCTTAGATCTAGCCGCCCCTCGGATCTCGAAGAGGCTCGTGCGAGTCTAGATCTGGTCGCCGTTCAGATCTCGTGCGTAGATGCTTAGAGGAGCTTGCGTTGAGAAACAGAGGTGCTAGAGAGGACTTGCTTTGAGAGGTGCTAAAATCAGAGACACAAGAGAAAAGAAGTCAGAAATCGGCATGAGAGTGCTAAAATGAGAGTTAGCCATGAGAGGAGATGAGCAGGAGGAGGGCCTAGGGGGGCGGCGCCGCTAGGGTTTCACCCCCTAGATCTGAAAATAGCCTATGAAAGCTATATATATAGGTGGGGGTGAATATAGGGGCTTAGTATATATACTCTTGCGAAATTTACAAATAACCCCCAAATTTTCTCAATATTACAAAAAAACCGTATGTTTCCTAATTTACAAATAACCCCCTGTGATTCATATTTTCTTTACAAAAAACCCCATACCATCAACTTTTACATCCAATGTGGGTTAACTTTTTAAAAATGACCATTTTACCCACAACATAATAATAACCATATTTTTTAATCTATTTTTAAATAATTTGCTTTCAATAAAAATTATATTTCAATATTAAATTAAATAACTTTTATATTGAAAAATTTAATATAAATTTTAAATTTTTGTAAGAAAATTATTTGAAAGGAATTTTTCAAATAATTTTCTTTCAATAAAAACAATAATTTATATATTTTTTAGTAATTTTAGTCACTTACAAATATTTTTTAGTAATTAATTAATATTTATGTTTCAAAAAAAAATTCTCAAAAAATCGTATTTAGAATCTATTTTTAAGAAAAATAAATTTTTGAACTTTTTTTTTGCTTCATAAACATATTTCTTTTTAAATTTAATGAAAATTATTTTTTACAAAAATAATATTTACAAAATTCAAAATATTCTTTAAAATATTTTTCTAAAAAACTATTTTAGAAATAACAAATCTTCAAAATATTTTTTTCTCAAATTCTAAAAAATGATTTGTCATAAACTAATATTTTCTGAATAAAATTATGAAAAATATTATTTTGAAAATAGTATTTTCTGTTTTATGAAAAAAAAAATTTCTAAAAAAATATTTTTTTCGAAAATATATTTTTAAGAAAATTATTTTTTAAAGAATATTTTTGTGAAAATTATTATTCAAAAATATTTGTAAGAATAGTTTTTAAAAATAATTTTGTAAGAAAAATATTTATTGAAACAAAAAGTTAATTAATATTTAAGAAATAATATTCACGTGATTAATTAAACTACCTAAACTAAACGGTAGGGGTTTCTTTGCAAGGCTATTTTGCAATTTCAATATAATGTACGGGTATTTTTACAAATTTTTATTTTTATTGAAAAATATTATTTGAAAAAAATCACTTCGAAATGATTTGTTTTCAAAATATTATAATATATATTAAAATTTTCAATATTTTTTTAAATTATATTGAATTATTTAATAAATAATCACATATATAAATTATTTAATTTATATTGAATTATATTTTATTGAAGGCAAATTATTTGAAAAATAGATGGAAATATATGGTTATTTACATATTGAGGGTAAAATGGTCATTGTCAAAAAGTTAACACACTTTGGATGGAAAAGTTGATGGTAGGGAGTTTTTTGTAAAAAAAAATATCAATCCCAGGAGGTTATTTGTAAATCAGAAAAAGTAGGGTTGTAATATTGAGAAAAGTTAGGAGAGTTAGGGGATTATTTGTAAATTTCTCTATACTCTTTTGATCTTATTCAGATTTTTCTAGAACATAATCAACTTCTATTATCTGACACTGACATGTGGACCCACACTTCTTTCTTGCATTGTTACACGTCGCAGAAGAAAAGGGCCTCTTTGTCTCTATTCTTCTTCTTTATAATCTCTTTTCTGATCTTTCTTTCTCTTTGTATAAACCACAATACATATTCCCTCCATTAAATCATATTTTATATTACCAAAATCAATATGGTGGTGAAGAAGGCTAAAGTGGTAATTATAGGAGCAGGCATGGCCGGACTTACGGCGGCAAACCGTCTTTACACCTCATCGCCGGACCTCTTCGATCTGACGGTGGTTGAAGCCGGCAGCCGAATCGGAGGTAGAATCCTGACGGCTGATTTTGCCGGAGACAGGGTGGAGATGGGGGCCACGTGGATCCACGGGATTGGCGGCAGCCCTGTCCATGCTCTTGCGACTGAGCTCAACCTTCTAGAAGACTCGTCCTGTAACTGGGAGCGGATGGACGGGTTTCCCTCCGAGCCAGTGACTGTAGCTGAAGGCGGGTTTACGGTTGACCAGGAGAAGATAGTTGATCCGATATGTGATTTGTATCGGAAACTCATGGATGATGCCCGCTCCGGCGATGTCAATCTGGCGGAGGACTGTGAGGATCCTGGTGTAGGAGCTTATCTCCGGCGAGGACTTCGTGCGTACCAAGCCTCACGCACGGCCAGTACCGGTACAGGAGATGAGAGGTGGAGTCTAGAAGCTGGAGATGAGAGATGGAGTCTAGAAGCTCTAGAAGAAGCTGTCTTTGCCATGAATGAGTGTACGGAGCGAATCTGCACCTCATCTGACGATCTATCCAGTCTGAATCTCTCAGCGGAGAGCGAGTACAGAGATTTTCCCGGAGACCAGATCACCATCGCTAAAGGTTACTCTCGTATCGTAGAGCATCTCGTTTCTACTTTACCGCCTGGTACCATCCGTCTCGGCCGGCAGCTCCGTCGCGTCGAGTGGATCTCCGACAGCTGCCAAAATCCTCATGACGGTTCCGCACCGGTTCGCCTCCATTTCAGCGACGGTACAGTGGAGTCAGTCGATCATGTGATTGTAACCGTCTCGCTTGGCGTGTTAAAAGCTAGTATTGGCAAAGAAACCGGAAACGGAATCAGTTTTGATCCGCCCTTGCCGGACTTCAAGCGGGCGGCGATCCTCCGGCTCGGCTGGGGCGTCGTCAACAAACTCTTCATGGAAATCGAAACAAAAACAGAAGCAAGTGAAGAAGAAGGCTTCCCGTTCCTACAACTGGTTTTTGATCAATCGACGGACCAGATCGCTTCCAACCGACACGTGACAAAGATCCCATGGTGGATCAGAAAGACCGAGTCTGTCTGCCCAATATACAAAAACTCACACGTGCTGCTCGCGTGGCTCGCCGGTAAAGAAGCGACACATCTCGAGTCACTGAACGACGAAGAAATAATTTCCGGGCTCCACAACACATTAGCTGCGTTCCTCGACGGAGCAGGATACGCTAAGCCTCACCTGCGGGACAACACAAGTTATCGGATTGTGGGTGTTAAAAGGAGTAAATGGGCGACAGACCCGTTATTTTTGGGTTCATATAGCTACGTGGCAGTCGGGTCGAGCGGGGATGATCTGGATCGGATGGCAGAGCCGTTGCCATGTGGAGAGGGGGTGCCACGTTTGCAGGTGTTGTTTGCCGGAGAGGCGACGCATAGGAGGTTCTATTCCACGACTCATGGGGCGTATTATAGTGGGATTAGACAGGCTGATAGACTCCTCAAATTTTACAATTGTTGTAACGAAAATTACTGATTGATGGTGATTATTTGGGGTATTTTTTTTTTTTTAAGTATTTGAATTTTTGTGGGTAGGTGAAATGGTTTTATTTTTGGAGATTAATTTGGTTGTGCATGGAAGGTGAAATTTTTTTGGAGTTTTTTAGCATATTTGTAGCTGTTATATTTGAAGCAGTTATTCAAGCCCTAGATAAGGCAGAAGAGAGATTACTATTTATTATTTAATAATGAAAACACGCCCAGAATAAAATTAAAGAGAAAAAATTTAAGAATTAGTTAATATCAGCGAGGACAAATGACAATAACGCTCGTCATGCATATGAATTAAACTAGGAGATAAAAGTATATCACAGTTCCATGCACTGGCATTCGAAAAAATAACAATTTTATAAATTGCATTAATTTCAACAATACGGTCATAAATGATCCAAAAGAATTGCCCCTAGCTTTCACACATTATTATCGAAACATCCTAGAATTGAGAGAACATACATTATTATCGAAACATCCTAGAATTGAGAGAACATGAAGTTAGTCAGCTACATTTAAGTTTAGAAGGCTCACTAACGAAAGATGAAATTAAAGAGGTGATTTTATTGCTACTCGGGTCTGGATGGGATCCCACCAGAATTCATTCAATCTAAATGAGAATTGATAAAGCATGAGCTTATGATTATGGTAGAAGTTTTCAACAACAATAAATTAGACATTTAAAAAATTAACAAAGCGGCCATCACTTTAATTTAATCCTAAAAAAATTGAATTCTATAGACATGAATGACTTTAGACCGAAAAACTTGGTCTCCGCACCCACTAAAATAATAACAAAAGTACTGACAAAGATTACCGGTTATTCCTAAACTAATTCATAAAAACCAAACCGCTTTCATAAAGAAACAATTAATATAAGATATTTTCTTGGCTGCTACAAAAATACCAAATTTCTATCATAAAAAGAAAATACCAGCTATAATGATTCAAAGTAGATTTCAAAAAAAAAAAAACATTTGAATTTATATAAGAGTAATTTATCTTACATCTGCTACAAGCGATGGAATTTCCTCGGAATTGGATCATATGGATCCATAATCTTCTTATTTCATCAAGCTCCTCAAATCAATGGGCACATGAGACATTTTTCTTCCATAAGAGGGGCCTTCGGCAATGGGATCCATTATCTCAACTTCTATTTTTACTTGCCGTAGATGTACTTCAATCAATAATGAAGAATTTAATCCCAATTATGATGGCAATGGCAATGTTGATGTCAACTACGTTACAATTTGCAAATGACATCCTCATATTATGTGAGACACATGCGAAGAATCTAAAAAAATTAATCTAAACCTGAAAATACTTTGGTATGATTTTTGGCTCTAAAGGCAGGGACAGAGCTTGATGGTATTATTTGGGGGGCCAAAAAGAATTTTCTCTATTGATTAACACTTAGCAAAAATTTTGGAGGGCCAAATACATAGAAATTCTAAAATTTTTTGAGTAAAATACTACTAATATATACTACGCTTTCAAAATCTTGGGGGGCCATGGCCCCTCCCAGTCCCTATTAAGCTCCGTCCCTGAAGTGAGATTTTCCCGATCGCAATCCACAATGGTTTACATAATGCAATCAAGTCCACATTGGGTTGCGAACAAAAATAACTTCCTACAAAATACATTGGTTTCCCGTTCTCTTTTAAACGACCAACTAAACTATACTTTGTGTCTTTGATAAACTCTTTTATTCTCAGTTTGATGATGTTTAAAACAATTCCGATCTATTAACAATTCTTTGAGTATTATATTATGAATAAATTCATATAAACGCAATCTCACGGCGGATTATGAAGATCTAATCAAGACAGATGCAACTTAATAATCAAATGGGTAATTAACCGAATGAATAAATTCATACGCATATTCTTTTAGTGAAGTGACAAAAAATGTGTTCCGATAGATAATTTTGTCAAATGAGACAAAATTTGTTTAATTATTAAAAAAAGTCAGATGATCTAGGGTTGTCAAAGCTAGAAATCCGAAATAATACATTATTTTTAAAATCACTTTGGCAAATTCAAAATTGTACCGACGTCATTGATTGATTACAGATAATCTTCTTTTATTTATTTGTATTTGTAAAGCATACCAGTGGAGTGTAAATTAAAATTAATAACTTTTGTCGTATCTAATATTTGCATAGATTTTTTTTTACTATTTTATGTGCTTCACGTGTATCATTTCTTTACTACTTAATAAGACGGTAAGTGTACTTTTTTCTTTTCAACTTCAAACTTTTGGATTGCTTACCTACTTGTTCATACACTAGTTATTGTTTACTAGTTACATGTTCATATTTTATCACAAAAAAATAACTATTTGTTCATAAGCTTGTTTCTACTTCTTAATTTTTAAAATAAAAGAAACTACTCCTGTGAAAGTTAAGATCTTTATATCGGAGATGAATTATATCTGAAATTTTGACTTCATAAACATAATTTGCTATAATACAGGTATTGTTTGATAATTGATATTAGCATTTGAGGCTAGAAAAGATACAGAGTTTGAGTTTGGTGGCAACATGTGTATTGAGTTTGAGCACACATAAATGTTGTTTAAAAACAGGAAACAGTTTTCTGTTTTTAAAAAAATAATTTTTTGTTTTTGTTTTCAAGAATGAAATATTTTTATTCTTTCAATCAACCAACAAAACAAATAAATAGCATACAAGCAAAATATTCTTCAGAAAGTTTAAATTGTTTCAAAAAATACTAGTACAAAAATTATCCTCACTAATACTTCATATTTGTTGTTCTATAATATGTCTATTCCAGATATTTTGTGCCAATTGATCTCGAAATTCATTCATACGACGAAGTTCTGTCGAGCTAACACTAACCACCTCATGTTCTCCTAATGTACCAGCACTATTATCTTCAGGCACGGAGCTTGACTGGATTTACTGGGGGGGTCAAAAAAAATTCTCCCTACTAATTAACACTTTACACAAATTTTGGGGGGGCCAAATGCATAAAAATACATGTATTTTAAAAAAAATTCATTAAAACACTACTGATATATGTCAAAATTTTAGAGGGACCATGGCCTCCTCCAGTGCTTATTAAGCTCCGTTCCTGATTATCAGATTATAACCCATACCGGTTTCCTTGAGTAAACCGGAGAAATTTTTCCAACGCTGCCTTAAAGTACTATATTTATTTTGTAACTGACTGAATGTGAGATCTCTCCCATTCTTTTTCAGCTGGTCTCGTATTCTGCCCCAAGCCGCTTTTGTCAACGTCGTTGTCTTTCTATTCCCCCTCTTTACTTCTTCCACGACAAGATTAATGAAGAGATCCTCAATTTGATCACCCCAAACACCACCGTCGATCTCAACCATAGTTGGTCAATTCACGAATAATTCACATATTAAACACGTATTTTCCCAATAATTCAAAAAACGCGAAGTTCGCGTCTCCATTTCAATAATTCGCATTCATTCACGAATTTTTGATAAGAGAAAAATTCGACCCGAATTTTACGAATTTTTACCAAATAATAATATTTTTCCAATTATTTCTAAATAAAAAGTTTGTATTTATATAATTTATATACTGAATTATTCCGAACAATTAGCCGAATTGACGAATTATTACCGTCTCAGTTTTATTTGACCGAATATTTGACCGACTTAGAAAACGTTCAATACGAATTATACACAAACATATTGCGAATCATATTATTCGAGTATTACGAATGACTAACTATGACCTCAACCACCTCATCATTATCTATTTCAGTATTATGAAATCCCTCCATCTAATACATATAATAATCTACACTTAACAAAAATTTATTCTTTAGACTACATAAGTTACTGAAGTACAAGATTAATTAACAACTTGTTACTTAATGACAAAAAAGTAAAAATACAATTCATACTATTCTTTTACCGCAAATATATAGAGTAAGATTAAATTTTATTTATATGCTAAGTATGAACCAAGTAGAAGCACTATTACACGTCCTACAAATGTATCAAATTAATAAATAAAATCTATATATTAAAAACCATGCTAAAGAATCAATAGAAGACAACAAAAATATAATAAAATATTGATGAAAAACCATGAACACAATACAAAAGTATTAAAAAAATATAAGGATCAAGCGGCAAAGATGAGAATGATAATTTTTTGGAAAATGGGAAATCACGACTCTAACGACGGATTAAAATTATATATTATTTTCTCGCATTTCTATATACACTATATATTATTTTTATTTTTTAAAATATATAATGTTTACCGAATGAATTTTTATATAATGTTTGTTTTCAATTTATATATTTTTATATACTATTTTTATTTTTTTAAATATATACTGTTTTACCGAATGAATTTTTTATATACTGTTTATCTTTAGTTTATATAATTTTTTCAGTTTCTATATATAGTCATTACAGACTACAGTATCGCTACAGTATCCGTCGCGCAGTATCAGCTCCCTAATTTTTTTAGGGTATTGAATAGAACGGCAGGATATATATATATATATATATATATATATATATATATATATATATATATATATATTATTTAGAGAGGTAAGATTTTCATATTTAATACTAGCATGTATGGACAAGGAGAAATGGAAAGTAAAATCATATATTTCTCGTTTTAAGAAACCCGTTTTTTTTTGGGGGAAACTAGAATGAAAAAAATGAAAACGGTCTCAACTTGCCAAACACATTTTCGTTTTAGAAAACAGGAAACAAAATTAAATCCAAACAAGGCCTAAATTAATTAAAAAGACAATTGCCGCCTACAACTACAATCATATCAGCTCTAAAATATCCTGGGCTAAGTACTGTTAAATGGAAATAATTAACTGTATGATTATTATGCAATAATTAGATTAGGGTCCTCGTGTTACAGAAATGATTGATGTGATGGATTGACTATCTTGTGCATTGTCTCTTTCATGCAAAATAATTCCAGTCTCACGTAACTCCTCTGTATATTCTGTCCGCACTAATCAATCTAGATATAATTTGATTTTATTTGATTTGTTCATGATATATATTATTTTACATTATTTATATTTATCATTAGAATTAGGATAGTTTACTTGTATGATATTAACTATATCTTTTCAGAGATGAGTGGTACGAATTCCGTAGTTTAGCATGATTAATTTATAATTTAGAAATAATATATGAGTTCATCAAAAAAGAAAAAAAAATACTTGTTCTCCTCATTTTTTTTTAGGATTTTTATATGTTGCCTGGCTGTTTTATGGACGGTTGATATTAGATTGTCTTTTCCTAATCGGATGGCTCTAGAGCAGCAAAATCAGATCAGCTCTTAATTCAATTTTCATTTCAAACGAGTGTCAAATGATGTAAAAAGATTTTAGAAGGCTAAATTAGTAATCTTAGCAAGAGGGACATTCTTTCTTTTTCTAATATATCTGTCTCCTCTCCAGTAGAATTCCTCTCTCTCCATCCCGCTTCACGCTCTATGCTCAATGGCACTGAAAGAAGGCGATGGTTCTTTGTCTCGATTTCTAATCTCTATTTGTCCCGTTTTGTTTCTCTGTCCGGCTCTCGTGCCAGACATAGAAAAAGACAGATGAACAAAAGCTACGAAATCTTTAATTGTTCTTTTCTTTTCTTTTCAATGAAGTAGTACGCTCAAAGCCTACTTTCCAAATCTTTAAATCTTCAAAACTTCATAACACATTTATTGATTTTTAACAATTTTAACGTTAATTGAGTGGCTGTTTTAATTGAGGGGTAATGGTTATTGGATAGAACTCAATAGATAATTGGCAGAAGATAAAGAAAGCTTAGAAGATTAATCAATTGAGAGAGAAGTTACAAGATGCTGGTTAAAAATTTGATGAGACTTGATCCATGCTTAAATGGTTTTGGAGGAGAGAGATTTGAATTCTCAAGAGATTTCGAATTTGAGAATATAATAAAAAAAACTTTGATTGATAAATTGATTTTTTTTGTAGCTCCACCAATGCTAAAGTTGTTTGTATAAATGGAATATTATTGGGATATTTGTTTTAAGTTACTTGTAGTTTGTGTGTCAATTTTCATGTTAATATAATCATATATATTGGGTTTGTGTGTCAATATATTGTTTTTCGGATATAAATATCATTTTCATTATATTATTTCAATATCAATATATCGTTTTTAGTGTCAATATTTGTACAAATATGATAATGATGACAAATATCATCAACATTTTGTATAGTTTAGTTGTTCCTCAATAATGTTTTAGATAATAAGTAAATTTTATTTTTTGGATTTATGCATGAATATTATTTTCTTAGTGAATAAATATTAATTTTTCGATAGAAATATTATATTTGTATTATCAATATATATTTTTAAATCATAATATAACATTTTGTAGCACTAATATACTATTTTGTATCGATGTGATTTCCAAATGCTACTATGTACTTTTTTTGTGCCGATTTTATTGTTAATATAACATTACGTGTGTCAGTTTATAATTTTCAATATGAATATACCATTTCCACAATTAATATACCATAATATACCATCTTTGGTGTGAAAATATATAGATAAATATATATGTTATGGCGATTTTCATGTGTGTTGAAAAGAAGATATTGACGAAATGGAGAGGAGAAATAATATAGGGAAGCATGTGAAAGAAATGAGGAAATGGAGAGTTGAGAGAACACAAAAAAAGATGGAAATAGCTGATGGTAATTAATTATGTAATAAATTGGTAATTACCGAAAGTGTCCTTTTCAATTTGAAAGGTCAAGATTAAATCCATCATAAAAACTAAAAAAAAAATCGGGCACTACATAAAAACTCTTTTTTTTATATTATTTATATTTCGACTTGGACTATAGAATTACGTTTCTCATAAATTGGCCCATTTAAAGCCCAAAAATAGCCCATACTAAAATTATCTTTCAGTTTTTTTTTTTTTTTTTTTTTTGAGGGAAAATTATCTTTCATTTTGATTCATTAAATGTAATTATTATTGTTGGTTTTACCTTCGCTGAACTCAAGCAACAAAGAAACATAATTTATTCATTTCACTTCTTTTAATAAACTTCTTATTTTAATAATTCTTTTCTCAGGTTGCCCGTAGGCTTTTATAATCAATCTATCTATGTTTTTTTAATTATAGCCAGAAATGGTAATTAAGACTTTTATTAAACAGATAAAAAGTTAATACAAATTTAGAGATTACAAATAACATCATTTAATAGATTCAAATACTACTCCTAATCAGCAAATGAAAAAAAAAAATACTAAACTACGTCCAATTTGCATTAATTTTCTATCGTGCAAGTAGAATTCGTGACTGATATTGATGAGGTCATTCTTCTGGCGGATGGAAAAGGGTCACAAAGCCGACTACAAGGACTTAAGTTTTAACTAAATGCTCAAAACTCTTACTAAAAGTAAGGGCATAAGTTTTAACTAATTGCTCAAATCTCGTACTAAATAATCTCGATCAAATTCATGCTAACAAATCGTGCTAAAAATCCGTGCTTTCCAAACCAGTCTCTTTTAACAACCTTGTATAAGTTGCATATCGGCCGCAAGATCGGCACCAAATTGCCCTCGAATTGCGACAAACCTCAGTTCAAGATTGAATCACGACCGGTCCAAAACCAGTCCCAAAATAGCCACATGCAAAATCGAAACCAGCTCCGAAATAAACACTTCTATCTTTATTCTTTACCATATGAAACACACCGACCAGTTTTACAATCTGGACTTCAAACTTCCATTACAATCTTTACTCAAAAAAAAACTTCCATTACAATCATATACCATTTTTTTACATATAAATCATATAAAAAAACAAAACACATACAATTTTGCGACCAAACAAACAAAATTACAAATAATCAAACCATAAAAATATTACTTAATTAATTAATCTAACCTCAATTAATCATTGAATGAAAGAAATCAAAATATTATCATCTTCCCCGATTGAGCATCTCGGTGTAGTTCAGAATGGAATTCAGCCTCTGAATCTTCAAATTCTCCTTGAACTTACTAATGAAATCATCCGCTCTCGCATGCAAATCCACCTCCACCTCCTCCTCCTCCACCACCGCCGGAGCCGGCTCTCTCCTCCTCCTCCTGACGGACAGCTCCGCCCCTTCCCCACTGCTCACTGTCTTCTTTATCTTCTTCTTTTTCTTCTCCGATTTCGGCACGACAGCATCAACAACACCATGTCTTGAGCTGCTTGACGAGGGGTCCGATCGACTCCTTTCATAGTGATATGGCTCCTTGTAATTATCCGGCTGAACTTGTTGATTTTGAGCCTCGCCGGAGCGGAACCGGTACAGGTTGATTGACTTGATGCGATCAAGAATGGATGAAGTGCGGCCGATAGGAGGCGGAGGAGAAGAAGCCGAGTTCGCAATCGTTGCGTGAGATGATGATTCAACGGCTCTAAACGCATCATCTAACGATCTGCTGGGTGACTCCTCAATCAAATCGGGTCCTGATTCATTGGATAAACCAGAAGGGGTGTAATTATAATTAGGGGAAGTAGGATCAGTGGGGATTTCGCCGGAGCGGAAGCGGTGGAGAGTGAAGGATTTGAGGCGTTCGAAGACCGGAGAGGTGGTGCGGAACAGAGGCGCGGCGAAGGAGGCGGAGGGATCGCGTTGGTGCTTCCGCGAAGAGAGAACGATAGTGGCTATAACGACGTTGAGGAGGACGAAGAAGACAGCCGGCGTGAGAAACGAACTCATCGAATGCCAGCTCTCCATCAGCGCCATTTTTTCTCTCTTCTTCTGCTTCTTCTTCTTCTTCTTCCTTCTTCTTTTGATTTGAGGATGGAAGAAGAGAAGAGTGATTATTTAGAGGAGAGGATGGAGATGAACATGAAGTGGGAGTGCACTGGTTCTATAAAGGGGGCGTGGTATATTCACTGTTTGGGTGACATGTGGCAGTAGAAACGCGGTTTATCTGAAGCTTCGTTTTAATCGGCACCCTAGATTTTCAACGTGTGGTTAAATTCGTCTCGAAGGAAACGTGTTAGAATTAGATTAAGATTAAATTTGACTTGGGTTTGTTAACAAAGTGTAATTAAACACTAAGCCAACTACTATACTTGCTGCTGAAGAAATGGTTATAGATAGGGAATCTTTAATTTCCAGCGATGGACGGTTGTGATTACGTACGATATAATGATTGGTTAACTAAAAGGAGATTCGTCGAATAAATTGAAAAGAAAAAAGATATACTGATTTGTTTACTAGAATGTGATTGGTCAAATGAATTGAAAACAAAATGAATTTATGGGTCTAATTATTAAAATCATGTGGTTTCAGTGATTTATGAGTTGTCTTGGCGTGACTTAAGAGTCGGATTCAATCAATTTTATTAGCTTTCCATTGTACATGACTTATGAGTCGGATTCAATCAATTTTATTAGCTTTCCATTATAAAATTAATAAAATAAATAAGTTATAAACTTATTATATAGTAACCTCAATATCTGCTGACATGGACATTGAATTTTATATGGATAGATCATAATCAAGCGTTATATCACATGACAAAAAAAACAACACAATTAATAATCCCAAATTATATCATATTAATATTTAAATCAAAGTTGGTAAGATAAGAAGCTATTCAACCAAGAAGTCCAACCAACTGTTTCAAAAGTATATATATTGATTTTTTTCTTTCTATATTCTTTCATTTTCTTTGATAAACTTTTCTTAGTTTATTTTTTTATTAAGGAAATATATTCATTCAATAGGAGATTTACTACACGTGGCAATGTGATCCTTGAATTTCTCCAGCTCAGCAACTACCATTTCTTCTTCCCTGTATATCAAATCACTCACACGCCATATCTGCATTAAATAATTCCAAAATACAAAAATTAAATATAAGAAATATAAAAAAGTATATTAATTGTATAATTAAGAATATATATTTAATATAATAGACCTGTAAAGTGCCACCGCCACCTGTACTGTCAGCATCGTCAGAGACACTGACAATAGTCCAAGGATCAGAAGAATTCCAGTGGAAATCCACCACTTTATCCCTGCAATTATTTCTCCTACAATTTATTAGAATGTAAAATTAATTAAATAAACAGTTTAATTAATTACCTGTGACCAGCGTGTTTGAAGAATAAACCTGGAGGGGCAGCACTTGCTCTTCCTTCCCTTTTCTCTCCAACCTAAAATAAAAAGAAAAAATAAATTAAGATTTTAATAAATGAATAAATATTAAATAATAATTCTTGTAATATGATTAAACATTTAATTTTGAAATACTTTATTATGATCCCAAATGTTTAAGAGCCCATCTTCAGCTGAACTACCAAAAACAGATGATTTGTCTGGACACCACTGTATCAAAATTAAAAATATATATATTAATTAAAAAAAACTAATTACACAATTAATAATTAAATAATATAATATTATTTTAACTTGCCTGAACGCAAAGAACTGCTGAGTCATGACCTTCAAATTCATGAACCGGTGCAGAACCGCCGTTAGAAATTAATTTACGGCGATCGAACAATTTCACAGTATTATCAGCCGATCTAAAAGAAATTAAAATTAAATTAAATTAATTAAGTTTGCAAAATTGCGTGATTTTACAATGTTAAAGATTTCAGAGTAAATACCCGGTGAGAATGAGGTTTGTGTCGTGAGAATTCCAGTCTACACAGTGAAGATCCGCTTCATGTGCTTTCTCAACCTGAATAATAATAATAATAATAATAATTTGAATAAATTAAATTAATTAAATTAATTTTTCATAAACATTTTTCTTATATAAATTAAAAAACCTTAATAACAGGAGAATTTCCAAGGCGAGAATCCCACAAAATGAGACACGAATCATCACCCACACTACAGAATTCTTCCCCACTAAAATAAAAAATAATTAAAAAAATACCACAAAAATATTATTAAAAAAATATAATTATTAATTTAAATAATAAAACCTAGAGGGGCAGAACTGAACATCTTCAACAGTATTATCATGGCCTTTAAAAACACCTCTAGGACTAATTTCAGGGCTTTTTTGCGTATCGGCCCCTGCAATTTTACAAATTGCGGAGTCGCGCAATCCAAGAGTGGATATATGGTCTTGAATGCTCCATAAAACCACCCTCTTGTCCTTCCCTGCAATTTTTACATTTATACCCAATTTAAATTTTTAATTACAAAATTAATTAATTAAGTTAAAATGTCACAAAACCTCCTGATAGAACAAAGGGCTCGGTTTGGCACATCGCCAGAGCAAATTCTGCGTTTTGTTTATGCCCTGTTAATATCTGAAATGTAATAATAAATTAACAATAAAATAATTATGGTAAATGATTAATTAAATATTTTATTAAAAATAATTTATGTAAACCAAATCAGGAAGAGATTCAGAAGCTCCAAGGACCGTGTGGCGATTTGGCTGGGCCTCCACATCCCAAATTAATACCTATAATAATAATCATAATAATAATAATAATAATAATAATAATAATAATAATAATAATAATAATATATAAAATAATAATAATAAATAATTATTTATATACGTGAGGACTATCAGTATGTGTGGCGATTATGTTGCTATTTGAAGGAAGCTCTCTAATTCGGTTCACCTGGGAATCATAAATAATAATATTAAAAAATTATAAAATAATTTTTTTTATTAAAACAATAAAGTTTTTTGCTACAGACCTCGCCAGGATGAATGATCTTTTTATACTTCTTTATAAAAGGAGATCTTGTTTCTCCATTAAACTACATATAAATTACTAAATTATACTACAAATTGAAAAAATTAATAGAAATGTTGAAAAATAAAATTTATTATTAATTTAATATACTGCAGAAATATGTTCACCAGCAGCAACTCTTGGTTTTACAACGTCACAATTTGCGATAACTAAAATATTTGGCATTGAGCCATCAGTCTGAAAAAGTAAATTAATTAATAAAACTAATTAGATTTTAAAGAGAAATTATTTGAATAATCAAAATTAGGGTTTTATTTGATTATAAATACCTGTTCAGATAGGTAAAGACGCTGGCGGTTTTTGTATGTTGCTTGTTCAAATCGCGGTCCCCACCTTTAATTAACAAATTAAGTTAATAAATTAAATAACTAATTAGTTAATTTATAGGGATTTGAAAGCATAATTAATAAGCATGCTTTTAATTTCAGAATTTCAGTATGCATCGTAGGAGATAAACGTATATTACAGACTTCCATGATGAGTTTCTGTTTGATTTTATATGATCTAGAATAATAATATGAAGGTAGTAAATATAAACAAAATCAGGGTCGTAAGTGAAAAATACCATGCATCTAGAATAATATGTTATTAACTGATTGTGAAATTATTCATAAGTTTGAGGTCTAAACTGCAAAACAAGCGTTCTGATCAACAAATGCAAGAGATAAAAATCTAGGTATTACACTTTCCAAACCCCTAAAACCCTAAATAGCACTAAAACTAAAGGACACTAGCTACAATTAAGCGAAAACAACATCAAAAATATCAAATCCAACCATCTAAGCACAAACCACTGCATCACGAGCAAAATAAGACGCTAAAAAAAACCCACACATTCTCAAGAAATCGAAATGCAAAACGCTAGACGCACGATCGGATGTAAAAACGAAGAGACGGAGATGAATAAAAACGGACCGGCAGGAGAGGGAAGGCCAGACGAGGTTGTGATTGGCGAACCAGTCGTAGAGCACCGGAATCAGCGACTTCCATTGCGTGTACCGCTCGTCCACGGACGACGACGACGACGATCTCTCCTCCTCTTTCTTCTTCTCCATTGATCAGTGATCACTCTACTGTAATGTGGTGTAGAGTACTGTTTGATTTTGATCTACGGTATTGTATTGTACTGTATTACTGTTTTTCTCTCTTTTCTTCTTGGAGGGAAGGGAATGGAAAGAAAGATTTGAGAAAAAAAAATCTAAATCTGTGTCCTCAATTATTCAATAAGTTTATTTTTGCTTCCTCAATTTTTTTATTGATCCAATTTTAGTTCCTCGACTATTCAATAAGTCTATTTCTGATCCTTCCATCCGTTAAGTACTTACGTGTCAGTTAAACTTGACACATAAACAATAACATGCACACAAATATGTACAATAAAATAATATTTTAAGAAAATAGGGAAATTAAGAAAATTTTATTTTTTTCAAATATTTATCATGTCACAATTGCCACGTTAAAATATATATCAAGAATATATGTCACGTATTGACACGTAAGTACTTAACAGATGGAAGGACTAAAAATAAACTTATTGAATAATTGAGGAATTAAAATTGGAATAATAAAAAGTTGATGGATCAAAAATTGAGCTGAGGTAAAATTAGACTTTTCTCGGAAAAAAACTACAAAGAATTGGGAATTTCCCTATCAAACCTCAAAATATTATTGTAGTGCTTGCTATAATTGTAAAGAGAAGCCCAGGTAAAAGATTGTTGGTTATTAATTAATAAGAGAAAGCCCATGTAAAAGATTATTAATTAATATAGAGAGAAAGACCATATAGAAGATTATTAATTAATATAGAGAGAAAGCCCATATAGAAGATTCTTGGTCAGTAATTAATACAATTTGTAGAATACTTTTAGGAGTTTTAATTTTTCTTATTCTTATTATAACATTACTTTGAGAATGAAATTATAGTGAAATGTTATTTTTTACACTCCATGTTTTAATTATCTGTTGTTAAACTGATATCTAAATAATTTGATATATGAATTTTGTATTTCTGAAACACAAATACATTGTACCAAAGTTAATTTGTGTGCCACAAGTCACAATCATGACATTTATGACATGACTATGTATAGTATGCATACGCCATCTTAGATGCACATACCCAATTATATTATACTTTGGTTACGACATATATTCCCTTCATGCAAGTAACATGATACCCCACTTGTGATTCTTATATCACATTTCTAATTCTTATTTGATTTTAGTTGGTTTAATGGGACCATGTGCTAGATAAAGTGTTTTTTTTTTTTTTTTTTTTTTTAATCTTTAGATCGATTGTGCCATCTTTCTGTTATATATTGTTTTTTTTTCTTTCCACATGTCCCCACGTTTTATCATGTGAAATTTTATTTGTTCTTTTTGGAACTCAAATTTATCCACCTCATGTAATTTCAAAAAAAAAATCTCAAATTTATCCTTTTAAAACTTGACGGTTTGGTTTCCAAAATTAGGTATATATGCCCATCATTTTGACTATGTATTTTGGTTGGTGTTTAATATACTTTTGGTCCAATTATTTGGTTTTTAGCCTATCATTTAACGAACTTGTGTTGACTTTTATCCAATGATATATTTTGGTCGGTCAGTCCGATAATTTAATTATAAAAGAAAATCCACGTAAATGACATCTTCAAACTTATTCCTTATTCTCTTAAATTCTAAACCCATTTATTCATATAACCATTATTAAAACAATAAAATTTCTTCTCACACAACAAAATCATTATAAAAAGCATCATTAGGTATATCTTTATGTAGTACAGTGAATTAATAATGCAACTACATGAAGCCTAGCTACCTAGATTTCAACTTAAATTGCTGGCATCTTTCCATTAACTGGTCCATGATGGACCTGTCCCACCTAATAGATTCACATAATGCATTTTTCTTATAAGAGGCCTGATATGCAGCACGTCGTAATTATGACAGTATATATAACCAATTAACAGTGAAAATAACAATATATATAATTTATTTTTTATAACAGTATATACGTAAATAATGAATTACAGTATATAAAAAATAAAATAATATATACAAATTTCAAAAATAATAATGTATAAATAATAAAAAAATATATCTAAAACAATAAAAATAATATATTTAACAGTGAAAAAACAGTATATATGTGCCATCCATCATGTGTGACCCACACTCTATCAAGAGTGGTGTGTGGCCCGATTGTGTGGCAGCATGTGGCCGACTACAAAGAATTCGGACTCGAATTTCAGTTATAATATGTCCTTGAAAAGATCTAAAATATTAAATTTGTTCTTTCTTAATTATCAAAAAAAAAGTGTTCTTTCTAAACTCAAATTTATCCTTCTAAAACTTGAAGATTTGATTTGGTTTCCAGAATTAGGTATATAAGGCCCATCATGTTGGCTATATATTTTCGTCGGTGCTTAAATACTTGCTTTTGAATTCAATTGTTCGGTTTTTAGCAGTACATTTAACAAACTTTGCGTTGACCTTTATTCAATGATATATTTTGGTCCGTTAGTCAGAGACTCAAATTATTTTATAGTAAGAGAATTATATCTTTATGAAAACGCACTTATGTGACAATTTCACTAATATCCCTTTTCTCTATATTGCCCCACTTAGGCACTTATACAGCAACTTAACAAAAGATTATTATCTTATCAAATAAGTGTGAAAAAGATAACTGAGTTGTATATTTATATAGTACAATATATCTAACGCTAAATCAAATAGGTCCTGAATTAATAATTATTAATGGAACTACATATATAATGACTAGCTCCAATTTAAAAAAAAAACATATATAATGCCTAGCTACCTAAGATTAGAAATTCAATTGACCTTTTTTGAATGATATATTTTGGTCATCAGATTATTTTATTGTAAGAGAATATATCTTTAAGAAAACGCACTTATGTGACAATTTCACAAATATCCCTTTATCTATATTCTAAACCCCACTAATACAACAACTTAACAAAAAAATATTATCTCATCAAATAATTGTGAAAAAGATCATTGAGTTGTTTACAGTGGAGGAGCTTGACTATAATTCCTGAGAGGACCAAAAATATTTCTTTCTATATATTACTATTATATAAAATTTTTAGAGGGACCCGAATACATAAAAATACATGTACTTCAAATTTTTCCCACTAAATCCTTACCGCTATATATTAGTTTTTTAAAAATTTTGGGGATGTCTTCCGATCTCTGTTAAATTCTGTCACTGGTTGTTCATTTATACAGTACAATATATATATAATGCTAAATCAAATAGATCCTGTATATAATGGAACTACATTATATTAATGGAACTACATATATATTTCCTATCTACCTAAGATCGAAATTAAATAGCCTTCCATTGACTGGTCTATGGTGGACCAGTTCCAGCCCTAATACATTGACATCATTTTTTCTTTGACACAATAAATTGACAGCATTAAAGCAATTATTACCTAGTATGCATGGAGCAATCTCCATTTATTAGAGGATACATAATTGATTCAGTTTGTAAAATAATTTTACTGCTGTTCATACGACATGATTGATGATAGGCGTAGAAAGACCGGGTGTAGATGATATACTAGTGGTAAGGAGTGAGAGCGTCACTTTAACAATAAAATGGTAGACCAACTACCAAACAAGTCTCCCACCAAAAATCTATGTCTAATTAATTAAATAATTTTTGTTATTGATCTATTAATTAAATAAGTTTTGGACCTTTGCCTCTTCACCAAGGAACCTTGCATGCACCTGTTCTCCAGCATTTTAATGTAGTCCTAAATATCTTAAAGAAATAAAACCAAACTCTATACAGTATATCTTCTTCTTCTTTTTTTGAGATTAAAAGGCGAAATATATATATACATGCGGAAATTAATTATATTGGCGATACCAAAGTTCAATACAACAACCACAAGAGAAAAGAAAGAAAAAAATGTAAAACAATTAAACACTTAAAAGATGAGCTAATTTTGAATTTGATTAGTAAAATTTTTACTGTAAAATATCCAAAATGAACGTATAACCATTAAAATATATAGCAATTATTCTTCTAGACGGGATCAATAAGAAGCTTTTAAAAAATAATAGAAATCAATATAATTTATCGAGATATTATTATTAAAAAAAAATCATACGATCACTCACAAAACATTGAGGACTTCTTATTATTTTTAGCCGAGATAGAGGAGGAAATTGAATAAATTCAACATCAAAGAAAAAGAAATGAGAATTGACTAATTGTTATTAATATTAATATTACTTCGTTTCTTCCAATTTATTAAATAATGAATATTCTAATAATGAATATTCATAATGGAAGGATTTTCGTGGTGATCTGAAATCAGTTATTGTGAGTACTTCATTCATTGCATAAACATTCTCAATATTATGTCTTGAAGAAAATTATGCCACTACAGTATTTAGCTAGCTTAGAAGCCTCAAGTTCATTTAAATCTACATATTACAACATTTTTTTGTAAAATTTACAGGCAAAACAGTTTTATTTTAACACGAAAAATAATCTTGCGGTCCATATACTTAATCAGTGTTTCAAGTCCATTAAGAAGATATAAATTAGCACTCTCACTAGGGCCCTTTGAGCCCACTTCACACGAACTCCTCCCCTCTCTCTCTCTCTGTTTCTCTCGTCTTGTGCTCTCTCGACTACTCTCTCTATGTCAGAGCGAGGCGAGATCACTTGAAAACAACCAAACAAATTTCATGTGAGTTAACACCTTTGGCCTTTTCACACTACTAAAATCATTAAATCAGTAAATCTTCTTGCTGTTATCCCACCAGAATCCCACTTAGTCCCAATTAACAATTTTTATTCTTATTTTTTCAGTTTCTTTTTCTTTCAGCTAGTCCCTACTTCAACTTTACTACAAGCACTCTTCACGCCTCGATTTGTTTATTCCTCCTCTTCCCTCAGAATCTCTCTCCTTTTCTTCTCTTTTACCACTTGAGTGGAACTCGACCACCTTTTCATGTCCTTATCCTCACCTCAATTGAATTCTCATCACGCCAAACTAGCTCTGACCCTTTTTCAATCTTGGGTTTGTTTAAACTAGCTCTGACCCTTTTTGCAATCTTGGGTTTGTTTAAACTAGCTCTGACCCTTTTTTTCAATCTTGGGTTTGTTTAAAATAGGGTTCTTTACTGGTTTCGTTTCGTAAATTTTGTTGGTTCTGACCCATGAGAAGAAAAAGGAGATGGGCAAGAAGAAGAGACATAAGAAGCTTGTTTTTCCACTTGTTTTGGGCTTATTTCTGACTCTTCTAGCCATCTATGGATTCAAAGGTTCCTTCTCTTTTCTCAACATCTTTTTTTTTGGTTTATTTTGTTTCAATTTTTGAGTAATTTTGCTCAATTTTGGTTTCTAATTGAGAATCAGAGGAGCTTAGAATTTGTAAATTCAGGCCCAAATCACTGATCCTTATTTTCTCAACACTCTATAGTTCTAATCAAATGCTTTGGAACCTCTCATGACAAAATTTGAGCTAATTTTACCATCTAAATTCACAAACTAATTTCTTAACCATTATAAATTACTCATCACAATTGTTACAATCCACTTATAAAATCTACTATTTTCTACATTTAACAGGAGAGTTCATCACAACAAAAATTACTCATCACAATTGTTACAATCCCCTTATAAAATCTACTATTTTCTACATTTAACAGGAGATTTCATCACAGCAAAACCCTCATCAATTATCAGAAGATCACTTTTCAACGCACAAAAGGATGACATCAGCACGACGCAATTAAATCCGTCAGAATTCCTCTCTCCTTCAATTCCGCCCGTACTTGGTAATTTTGAATAACCGCGCTTAAAAATACATTAATAATTTCTTTGAAAATCTAAAACAATTGGAAATAGTCAACTTGTTTTGTCAGGATCCACTCAGAACGCGCCACGTGGCTCGATCGAATTGGCTCCAAGTCCAGCTGTACAAAATCACTCACCAAATATTAATATTCCCAGTACTAAAAATGGTATATATATTTTCATCTAAGTACTATTGAAATATTTTTATTGAAATATTGATACAGAGTTATTTATTTATTAAACTATTTTATAGATACTAGGATTTCTCCAACGAATCAGATCATGCCACCTGTACATAGCACAACTGAAACTCCACCTCAACCTCCAACCTCACAAGGTTCGAATTACACCAAATAATAATATCAACTGATTTTTTTTCTTTTTTATATTATTTATAATTACCTTTTTTTTTTTCTGAAATTCAGTTGCACCGCCACCTGTCGTTGTTCAACCTCCCTTAAACCCTCCACCTAAGATCACTGATCCAGCTGGACCTCCAATGAACTGGAGATCTCCAGTGAATTCAGATTTGAATGGTACTGGAGGATTTTCGGTTTCTCCAGTTTCTTCGCCTCCAAGAAATCTATCTTCTACTCATTTATCCCCACCAACTAATAATAATAATAATAATAATAATAATAATAATAATAATAATAATAATAATAATAATAATATTTCACGACCAGTCGTTCCTTCATTGCCTCCTTTACAAGGTAATAATAATAATCCATACATAATATGGTAATATTATTCATTTAATTCATTTTGTTAACTTATACATAATATATGGAAATATTTATACAGCGTCTCCACCTCCAAAGAAACTTCCATCCCCTCTTTCCAGTCCGAAAGGTATTTCTATATTTATGTATTTCCTTCTATAAATTGTTTTAAATTTTTTTAAATTTATTATTTGCATAAATGCCCCTCTTTGTTGTAGTTCCAGTTGCTGTTTCTCCTGTAATTCCAGCTTCACCGCCTCCAGTTAAAATCACCAGTCCTCCTTTATTACCTGTAAATAACTCGAGTAATAAAGGTACAATTTTTAAAAAAATGTAGAAACAAATATTGTCATAATTTATATGATATATGAATTGATATAAAAATGTGAAAAATGTTTTTATATTTTGTAGCTCCAGTTTCAGTTCAAGCGCCTCCAAAGGAGATCTCCAGCCATTTATCACCATCAAGTACACTTTCTTACAAACAAATCCATTTCCATTCTTTCCACACAAAATTCTCAAAAAATTCTCTAAAATAAAATAATAATAAAAAATACAAATTACAGGACATGCAACCTCTCCAGTTCGACAAAGGAAGAGAGATCCTGTTCCAGTTGCACCGCCTCCAAAAGAAGAAAGAACTGGTAATTTATCGCACCGTAATATTTCACATAAAAGTCCCTATTTTTACCCTCAAATCCAAATAATATTTGATTATTAAAAAAATAAACAAAATAATTATTTTTTAATTCAGGTCAAGGACCCGTTATAAGCCCAGCTCCTCAACAGACCCAAAATGCTCCAGGTTAGATATTATTATTAATAATAATAATATTATTATTCTTATTATTATTAACAAAATAATCTCATTATATACAGCTCCTTCGCGTGCATTAACCCCAAAAAATAACCACAAGCATCGTTCTTCACCTCCATCTAATCACGGTAAGTCAATACATATTTAACTATTTCTCTCTTACTTCCCTTCTCTAAACGAAATGTATTAATTATTATATACATAATTAACCAACTGACACTGATTCAGGGCCTTCAATATCTCCCTCTCCAGTCCATCCGCCAGCTGGCAATAATCAAGTTCCTTCACCCTCCCCAGTCCATCCGCCAGCTGGCAATAATCAAGTTCCTTCACCCTCTCCAGTTATTTCGCCAGCTGGAGAGAATAATCAAACCCCTTCGCCCTCTCCAGTTCGGTCTTCTCCGTTCATCCACCACAAACACAAACGTAAATGCTTTTCCGTCTCCTTTTCACCTTTTTTATTACATTTTTTCATTAATTTAATTTTTAATGTAATATAAGATTATATATTTTACAGGACCGGCTCCGGTTCCAGCTCCAGCTCCAATTAAGCCTGAAACAATAGTATCATTACCTCCTCCCCCTCCTAATCTCTGTATGTAATAGTTAAATAAAGAATGAGAAAAATTTGCCAAAGAAACCCTGAATTATGCCGCAAAAATGCCCAATCAATATGCCAAAATTACAAAAAACCCCTGCCTTATTGTGAAATCACAAACTAACAGTGTTAATCTCTACTAACTAAAGGCAGTGAATTTTTTCCAATTATGGCAAATAATGTAGGCTTTTTTTTCCAATTTCCAATAAGAATAAGGACTTTTTTGCAATTTCAGCATAATGTAGGATTTTTTTTTGCAACATTTTTTCTTTTTCTATCATCCTTTTCCTTTTATCGGACTGCACGCCACTATAATGCAGAGATCCGTAACAAAACAAATGACAAAATAATATCACATATATTCCCATTTTGCAGTTAAATTAACATCAAATTCCTTTTTATTTATTTCCATACTGCACCCCACTATCATGTGCAGATCCATAACAAAAAAAAAAACAAAAAAAAAAACCACAAAACAATATCACATATATTTATTTCCCCTTCTAACTAAACTAAATTAAATTCCGTTTCCTTTGTGTCAGACGGCATTCTCATATGCAGATAGATCCATAACAAAAAAATCACAAAACAACATCACATACATTTCCATTTTCTAACTAAATTAGCTCAATCAAATTCCTTTTTATTTATTCTTTCCAGCCTGCCCGACCACTACCACGCCCACATTCGTAACAACACAACATCACACATATTTCCATCTTTCAATCAAACTAACTCAAATCCCTTTCTTTCTCTTCCCAGACTGCACTCCGCTGTCGTGCGCGGAGCCGTTCACGAACTCCCCGTCCTCCCCCGGGTCGCCCTGCACGTGCGTGCTCCCCATCAAGGTCGGTCTGCGCCTGTCCGTCTCGCTCTACAACTTCTTCACGCTCGTCTCCTCCCTCGCCTCCGAGCTTTCCGCCGCCCTCAAACTCACCCAGGCCCAGGTCCGCGTCATGGGCGCCAACTCCGCCGCCGCCGACGCCGACGCCGGCCAGGAGGGTAATGAGGATAAGACGGACGTGTTGGTGGACTTGGTGCCGATTGGGACGAGGTTTGACGAGGTCACGGCCATGTGGGTTTATGAGCGGTTTTGGAGGAAGGAGGTCGCCATTAACGGGAATTTGTTTGGGAATTACCAGGTGCTCTATGTGGATTATCCAGGTGAGATTTTGAAATATACCATTGTAAGAGTTTGAAATAGGGGGGGCGGGGGGATTCTTATTTAGGCTTTCGGAAATGGAAATCTCGTATTTATTTATTTATTCTACTAGAAATTCAAATTCAAATTCAAATTAATTTACCCCTAAAAAATCATAATATATGATATCTACCCCTCTTTTTTTTTTTTTTTTTTTTTTTTTGAATTTGCCCTCTTTCTTTATTAACCCTTTCATTTATCCGATTTTCAATTAAACATATAAAGAAAATGTATGATGTGTTATGGGGTATGGAAGGGTGAACTAAATTTGATATTTGCGTTTTTACAAGGGTAAATATGATATTTTGAAATTTATTTCCCCCTATAATAATAATAATAATAATTATTATTATTATTATTATTATTATTATTATTATTATTATTATTATTATTTTTTATTTTGTAGGGTTGCCACCGTCGCCTCCGGTAGGAACGGGAAATAACAACGGGAAGAATAGCGGGAGATCGGAGCACCCGCTCGCAGCCAACGTGAGGAAGAACAAAGAGAAGCAAAAAGGAAGCATAATTGCGATTATCGTTCTATCTTCCGTTTTCGCCTTGATTTTATTTGGAGGAGCGATTTGGTTTCTCGTTTTGAAATTAAGAGGGAGGTTCGATCGTTCGAATTCGTTGAGGATTGCTAGGACTCCGACGTCTAAACCGTCAAGTAAGAAATTGAGTAGATGATGAATAATAAATGAAGGGGTGAATGTGTGTTAGTTAGTCCTTGTGCTTTAATTGGGTTGCAATTTAGTCCATGTACTATAGGTTTGAGTACTTTACGAATCATGCGCGATAAGCCTTGTGTTAGGGACTATCCGTGCACAATTCTATGAAGTAAAGGAACCAAAAAGTCCAAATCAACAGTACATGAACTAAATTGCAATCTGATTAAAGTACAAGGACTAATGATGCATTTGTCCCAAAAATATATTAACCCATCCACAATTTCACAAAAAAACAAGGTTTCTAAAACATAAAACTACCCCATCTTCCTTTTTCTTATCCATTTTAATTCGAACAACACCACAAACTCCATTTCTAACACTTCATAAATTTACGAATAAAATTCAAAAAAATTAAAAGTAAATACCGACCCACTCGGTCCACAATTTCATCAAATAACAAACTCCAAACCCTAAAACTAACCCATCTTCCTTTTTCCCATCCATTTCAGTTCCAACAACGCCGCAAACTCCCTTCCAACCACCGAAACCTCCATTCCCCGTTTCCTCCTCCTTAAACCCTTACAAAACCCACCAAAACACAAAGACCTTCTCTCTCTCCGAGATCTCGGAATCCACCTCCAATTTCCACGAATCCAAACTCATAGGAGAAGGCGGGTTCGGCCGGGTTTATGCGGGAATCTTATCCAACGGCCAGCAAATCGCGGTGAAGGTTTTGAAGAGGGAGGATCAACAAGGCGGGAGAGAGTTTTTCGCTGAGGTGGAAATGCTGAGTAGATTGCATCATAGGAATTTGGTGAAGTTGATCGGGATTTGTGTGGAGGGCGGAGTGAGGTGCTTGGTTTATGATTTGGTGCCTAATGGGAGCGTGGAGTCGCATTTGTACGGTATGTGAATTTTGAGGGTCTTTTTTGCAAAATGATTTTTTAATATTTTAAAAGACACCTTGTGGAACAACAAAAAGAATATAATTGAGGAGAAAATACTAGGGTTGACTGACTGTTGTATACGTTTTCTGAATATTTTTCCAAAAACCTTGTATGTTTTTTTTTGAATATTTTGGAAAACCCGTTATATTTTTAGATACCTGCAAAAATTCGATCCACTTTATGCGGGTTGGAGTATATTCCCTATAAATATCATAGGTCCACTTTATATGAAGTATTTTACATTATATAAAAATATAGGGGCCTTTCCAAAATATTCAGAAAGCATAAGGGGTTCCTGAAAAATCCCTCTATTAATAAACAACAAGTCTAGGGATCATGCAATCAAATCTCGAATCAATCACGAAAGTCTAAACAAGGAAACATCTTCTTCCTTATTTCCGCTATTTCTTTCCTTATTCAGACTTTCACGATTGATTCATGATCCAGTTGCACGATCCCCAGACTTTTTTACTACCAAATCATTCAACCAAATCCCCACATCACAAAACTTTCTTCTTATCTTTTCCTTACAAAGACGGGGACAAGGAGGCGGCCCCGCTGGACTGGCCATCCCGCCTTAAAATCGCTCTGGGGTCCGCGCGGGCGCTCGCGTACCTGCACGAGGACTCGAGTCCGCGGGTGATCCACCGCGACTTCAAGTCGAGCAACATCCTCCTCGAGAACGACTTCACTCCCAAGGTCTCCGACTTCGGCCTCGCGAGGGCCGCCCTCGCGGAAGGCGACGGGAACGCGGACGGGCATATATCCACTCGCGTCATGGGCACTTTCGGGTAAATTTAAAAAAAAAATATTGTTTCTCTTTAAACTTTTTATTTTTCAAAAGGCCAACAAGTTTTAAGATACATAAGGAACTGCCCAATGTTGTTTTCGGAAACCTCGTAACTTAATTGTTTTTATTTTCGAAAGACTTGCATAATTCATTTTGAATTAATAGAGAAAAAAAAATGTGAATACTTTAATTTGTTTTGAAATAATAGATTAATTATTAGAAAAATGTTCTTGCATATTATTTATATATTATATATAAGGGTAAATTTCACCGTAGGTCACTCAACTTTCAAAAAATAATCAAATAAGTCACTCAACTTTCAATTGTCCCCTACAAATCACTCAACTTTAAAAAAATATCAAATAAGTCACTGAACTTTTAATTGTCCACTATAGGTCACTCAACTTTCAAAAATAACCAAAATAGGTCACCCAATTAGTTGAAAAATACAAATAAGTCATCCGATATGAGTGACCTATTTGATAATTTTTGAAAGTTGAATGACCTATTTGAACATTTTTTTGAAGTTGAGTGACCTATATGGGATAATTGAAAGTTGAGTGACTTATTTGGTCATTTTTGAAAGTTGAGTGACCTATAGGGGACAATTGAAAGTTGAGTGACCTATTTGGTCATTTTTAAAAGTTGAGTGACCTGGGGTGAAATTTACCCTATATATAATTTTCTAATAAAAGTCAAATTAATGATTTTTTTTATCTTTAAAAGTTGAAATGTCAAAGCAAGTTACTTTTTTTTTATAAATTTCAGAAAATAATAAATATATGTTTTTTTTTCTTTCAATTTTTTCCCATCATACAATCTTATTCAACAATTACATCAGATCAATAAATCACACAATTCCCTAAACCACCAGGTACGTCGCTCCGGAATACGCAATGACAGGCCATCTCTTAGTAAAATCCGACGTATACAGCTACGGAGTCGTTCTGCTCGAACTCTTAACCTGCCGGAAGCCGGTCGACATGTCGAGACCGCCCGGCCAGGAGAACCTGGTCACGTGGGCCTTACCGTTATTAACGAGCCACGAGGGGCTGAAGAGCATAATCGACGCGAAGATTGATGTGAACGAGTCGGTGGCGAAAGTGGCCGCGATCGCCTCGATGTGCGTGCAGCCCGAGGTGGATCAGCGGCCGTTCATGGGCGAGGTCGTTCAGGCTCTGAAGTTGGTTGTGAATGAAGGAAATGATTATGATTGTGGTGATTGTAATGATGATTGTAACGATGAGTCGGAAAGTTTTAATACGAGTTTGGATGAGGGGTTGTTTGGCGCCACGTCGGCGTCGCCGAGGTTTGAGAGAGAGGGGTCGGGGTCGTTTAGGAGGGATGCGGGTTCGGGACCGATGAGGATGGAAAGAGGAGCGAGAGAGACTTGTAGATATGAATTTTGAGTTTGGTTTTGATTTTTGGGAGTTTGGTGAAATAAGTGCAAGGAAATAGGAGTTAGGGCTTTTGTTTTAGGGTGGTGGGATGAATAATAAATAATAATATAATGTAATCCATTTAATTTAATTTCATTGAGATGTGGAGAGTTTACCGGAAGTAGGAAGAAATAGACCCGCAAATAATGTTTCATGAAAAGAGAAAATGATAGATCTCTATTTATTGTAAAGTTACCTGCAAAATAAATAACATTTATTGATTATGGTATAAATAAATAAATGATGCTATGATCAATTTTCATTAATATGATAAATAACAAGCTATGGAAAGCTTACTGGCAGAAGAGATAGACCCACAAATATTTGTATGAAAGGAGAAAAATGATAGATCTCCATTTATTGAAAAATTACTTGAAAAGAATTTATAGCAAATAAAGGACCGCCCTCAACATTCAGGTTTATCAGAGTAGTAGACCGACAAATTATATTTTTCATTTTTTCTTAATTTGAAAAATACCAAACAAAGTATAATAACATTGAATGAATCAATATAGAAAGTTTTCTATAAGCATATCAAGATTCCTCAGAAGGAAAAAAAAATAAAAAATACATTAAATATTGTACAGTTATAAACTGTTTAAAGGTGAACATATGTACAGCAAAACCAGTGCAAAATACAGGTGGAATTGCAGTTTGTGGAATGAAGTATTTAATGCTGTTTGCACAAAACTGCAACCTGATTTGTCAGAGAAATGAATGAAAAATATTCCTAATATACTAAGAATCTTAACGTAGGACAAATCATCATTTTACTATTTGTAAACAAAACAAAATGACCTTATATTCGGTAGTTAACAAAATGAATAAAATTGGAGGGCAATTGATAATTTTCCACAACTTCATTAGTACTACACACAGATACTAAACTAAGATAATTTATAGATTAGGCCAAATTTCACGTATACCCCTACAAAACATTACAATTTCATGTATAACCCTACCAATACCCCTACAAAATCACTCAAATATCATGGATACCCCTATGATATATTTAGTGTTAAGATTAATGTTATTTTCTTTATTTTTCTGTTTTTCCTCTTATGTAAATATAGTAAGGATTTATATTGAGTCGTTTTATGTTCTAATTTTTAGTTTATATATTTATATACGGTAGATTAAAGATGAATATATTTAAGAGAAAAACGTACAATTCTCTAAAAGAAATTAATAAAAAATAAAAAAATTAGTATAAAATAGTCATTTTATATATTTTTAAAAATAATTAGTAATAATGCAATCTTTATAGATATTTCTTGACTCACAGATGTTGACGGAATATTAATGACAAGGATATTTGTGACATTTTAATAATTTTGTAGGGGCATTCATTATATATGTGTGGTTTTGTAGGGACATTCATGATATTTCAATGATTTTGTAGGGATATTGGTGGTATTTCACTTTTTGTAGGGATATACATGAAATTATGAGGTTTAGGTTTTGCAGGGCTACATATGAAATTTGGCCTATAGATTAAGTCCGTAATTAACATCTCAAAAAATAAGAAAATAAAATTACAAAAAGGAGTCAGCTCTCTATGTTAAACCTGACTTTACAAAAGCTATATCATGTGTCGAGTCTCTATACTAATCCTGACTAGATACAGACACTGAACTAAGATAATTCAAATATTAATAGTCCCTAATTAACATCTCAAAATATACCAAAAAATTACAAAATGTTTTATAATAATCAAGTCTCTGTAGTAAACCTGACTTTTTTACGTAACTTTTTCTTATCACCACTAATTGGAGTTTTCAAGCAAAACTTGAGAACTTTAGAACAAGATTTTACTTCATTTTTATTACTCCACATTTTAATCTTTTTATTCCTCAATTTAAATTCTCACTTTTTTTCAACATTATTATGTAATGACAAAATTGCCCCTTCAGACTTGTATCCGACTCTAAAACTCTCATACTCATCAGACCAAAATACATCTCCAAAAATATTCTTTCTTTGTAATTGCTGACGCATTTTTCACGTATTTATGCTTCAAGAAAACCACTTGAACTGCACTATTATAGAGAAAAGAGCTAGTTTTTGAACCATCCAACAAATAAAATTATTTCTCAAACTCTTCTTAGATGGGATATTATAATTCTTCGGGAATTTTATGCACAAAACTTTAGGTTAGGCTCATAACCATCTTTATCAGGTAATAATTTTTTTTTATTGTTAGAATTGGGAAAATCATAATATGAACGGCATTTTGGTCATTATAAGGATAATTAGGGTTTACATGGTCATTTTCATTTCTTTTTCTTTTCTTTCCAATATTTTTCGCAGCAGAACTAACTATAGGATTATCATTTATAATTGTATCATCCATATGTTCTTCAATTATATCGGGTTTATGGGAGCGCAGATTTACCTAAATACCCTTTTCTCGTGATTCTTCATTGGAAACCCAATTTATATTATTTTCTTCTTGTACTCAATTTGTATTATTTTCTAACTCAGTAGAATATAATGAGTCTGAAATCCTGTCCTGCACACTCACCTATTGTTCCAAAAAATAATCATTAATTACACAAAATTATTCGTAAAAGCGGAAATTATTCATAAAAATTTTAATTTTATTAATTTACCTTGAGAAGGAAGTAATAATTCATTCTTAATTTCTTCATTTTCTGATACGTAAATCCATCGTGGGCAGACAGAAATGAAATGTCTATGCTCTTTAATCCAATTAATTACCCCCAAATCGGCCGAAAATTCATCCTCATTATTGCATAAATCAACAGCTTTAGCACGAATAACCCTAAACTTTCAGTTTAGGAGTACTCATCTCCAAAATTTTGGGTTTATTCGTGCTAATGCTATTGATTTACTGCACATCTCTCTCTCTAATGCAAACCAATTTCCCCTTTTTTTTCTCTTTCATTTTCCTTTCATTTCCAACAGAACATTTCAAAGACAGGATTGCTGTTTGATTTATCTCCCCAAATGCAACATTGACTGCATTAGCCACACTAAATCCAGATTGTTTCACAAATTGGGATATTTTATCACCATTCTTTATATTGTGAGACTCATTAGCCCAATTATGTCGCATTTCTTTGCATAATCGTTTTATTCACCTTTTTAGAAGGATTTTTGTAGGGTTTGGGATTGTAAAATTGGAGTTCCTAAAAGTTAGGGAATTTATCTGGTAATATAAAAGAGAGAGATGTTTGGATGTGTTGCAAGGAATTTCTAGGAAACAAACAACTTTATCTTTCAGAAAGATGTGTAACATCATTTTTTATATTTTTCAACCTTGTGAGTTATGAGTGGCAAATATTAGTTCAACACAAATAAAAATTGCAAAATAAATGAAAATATTACTGTCTTTTTCTTTCAAGAGTTGGCCAAAATATTACGACTTCTCCTTACATAATTAACCAAAATATTACAACCTATCATCACAATACTAACCAAACTATTACAACTTCTCCATACATAATTAACCAAAATATTACAACCTTTCATCACAATACTAACCAAAATATTATAATTTTTTAGCTATATAAAAAGAGCATAAGTTCATAGATTTTCAATCCTTGATCTAATCCAGCGGTCCTTATACTCTTCTTTCATATCAATAAAACACTTCATAATTTTTTCGTCTATGAAAAATAAATTTGTCACTTTATCATAATCTTCATATGAAAATCCATTCAAACTGTCGAATAAATGCATTGCATTTTTCAAGGAGTACTTATTCTCCAATTCGAACCGTTTGCTTTCTAATGCAACTCGCTCGCGTTCTGATTCAGCTCACAAGCGAGAAGTTTCATCTTGCCTTCTCATTTCTTGTATATATCCGCGAGACAACCTAAGTACCAAATTTCAAGTAGCAATAAGAAATTTAATAAAATCCAAGATATTGTCATATGAAAAAGAAATATTCATGACTAACCAGAAACATAAGTTACCTTCATAAAGTGGTGCTAGATCTTCAAAGTACTAGAATGTTTTGTTATGCCATTCCCTAGCATTTGGATTTTTTTTCAAGTAAGTCCTCCCAAACTTTACTTGGAGCTGTTACTCTTTTTGTATTATGATCCCATCCAAAACCACTACTATCTTTTAACCCTTTAATAAGCTTTTTTCAAATATTGTTCTTGTTCAGAAAGTTGTCGTGCGGTATAATTAGCACGTGGAATTTTTTTATTGAAAAGCTTTGCCATTTCATTCCAAGCCGTTTTCTTCCAACCGATGTTGCCCCGATGTTGTGGTTTATTAAACACATTCAACAATTCAATTAAGAAGATCCTTTGTGGTTCAGTCCAAGATGCTCGCTTTTTGTATCTTTCACCACATCTACAAGCATCAATATAAATTAATATGATATAGTTGCAGACAATTGAGCTAACAATAAACCGATAAAAGAGTACCATTGCTTCAATTTGATGTCGCAACACTTTGACACCTTCCCTTCCATCCATATATGCAGGACCTTCCATTTTTGTAATTATCTATTAACAACATTAATTTTGGTAACTACTTACAATATAACTCAATTTTGGTAAAGAAAAGAAATTATAAGAACAAAGAAAAGAAATTAAAGAACAATTTTGAAAAAGGAGAAATAAATGAAGATTTTGAGAAAAATGACAAATTAGAATCACACTGTTCAAAGTAAAAGAGGAGATGAATTGTCAATTTTGAGAAAATTAACATATTAAGAATTTAGCGTTTCGCAGAAAAATGTGTCCATAAAAGAAGCATGGACAGAAAGCGGGTTGGATATGAACCTTTGGGATGAACTTTCACTCAGAGCAGAAGTAGAACTACATAATCTCGAGGATATCCTTGAGAACGTGACTCTAACGTTAGATCCTGATAGGCTTACCTTCATGGGAAACCTTCTGACAAATTCCCGGTTGGCAAGTGTTACAACATAATAGCAAACCCAGGAATCGTAAATAGACCGGCGGCTTCAATTTGGAAATGTAAGTTGCCGGTGAAGATAAAATGGTTCATGTGGCTACTGCTACATAAGAAATTACAAACTAGAAACAATCTAGCGGCACGGGGGATTCAAACTCCTAACCATCTGTAGCTGTTGTAACTCAGGTCAAACAGAATCGGTCAATCATCTCTTTTTCAGTTGTGATTTTGCAAGGCAAGTTTGGAAAGAAGTTTTTACTCACTAGTCCTACAATGGTCATAATCGAAGAGAAGATATTGTTGAATGGGAAATCACACCGCCGGGCTTATCAAAGCGGGATCTGCAACGTTGGTTTATTTGGAGGTCATGGACCTGCTGGGAAATTTGGTTAGTACAGAATTCCTCTATTTTTCAAGGAACAAGACTACAAGTAACTAACTGTTTTTGTAAAATTCTAAATAGTGTCAATGATTGGATGAAATGTTGTAATCTAGTAGGAGAATGAGTTTAGTCTGGTTTGTTAGGAGCAGATCAATGTTTTTTACTTTTCAACGAGAGAGAGTTTAGAGTATATTGTTGTAAGAGCACCTCAAGAGTCCATTTCAGAGTTCGAATGTTTGGCTGCATCTGTGCAGGCCAACTATTTGTAAATAACATTTTGTTGATTTAATGAATTTGATCCAAGGGACCCAAAGGGTACCCTTGCTTCCTTCAAAAAAAAAAAAAAATTGTTTCAAAAAAAAATTAGATTGCTTTAATACCACATGAATCCTGAATATGTTGAATCATTGATCTCAGTCATACACACTCCCTACTCGTCTCATGAAGTGCTATGATTTCTGAATGGTTTGAGGATGTCGCTACCAAGCTTTGTTTGGTTGAGCGCCAAGATATGGCAGTATTACCATATGTGAGTGGATCCTCCAAATAGCAGACAAAAAAAAAAAAATCTCCCCCAAATCAGTGTTATTTTTTCTTTAAACAAAGAGATTTCCAAGAAAAATTACGCATACCTTTAGATGAAAATAGAGAGAGAGAAAAAAAGGGCGGGATTGTTTCCTAGAAAAAAATTGACCAAATTGCTCAGTTTTTTTTTCCAGCTCTTTTCTATTCAAAAATACCTCAAAATTCCTAACCGAAAATATTCCTTATTATTGCTAATATACACCCAAACCCGCATAAGGAAACTTTTAGGAAAATCTCCCCTATCCTGTACTAATCCAAGTTTTTCCTGGTCATCCAAACAAGTCCTTACTGTTCAAAATTCTCTATAAAATCCTAATCCAGTAAAATCCTAATTTTTCCTAAAAGCCCATCCAAACTAGCAGTAGAAATAGGCCCACAAATAAAATGATAGATATCCATTTATTGAAAAATTACCTGTAAGAATTTATAGCATTCAACCTTCAGACAGACATTGTCGCAGTAGACCCACATTATATATATTTTTTAATTTCAAAAATGCCAAAGAAAGCATGAAAAAATTGAACGAGACAAGATAGGAAGTTTTCTACGAATATATCAAGATTCCTCCTAATGAAAAATAAATATAAAATTTATCTTTTTTAGGATGGACATATATACAGGAAAACTAGTGAAAATACAGGTGGAATTCCAGTTTGTGGAGTGGAGTTTTTAATGCTGTTTGCAATTTGTGCAAAATAATGCAACCTGATTTATCAGAGAAATATTAATCTTAATAATATTAAGAATCCTAACTTTTAAGAAATCATCATTATGCGATATATAATGATAATATATGCTGTAGCTTACAACAAATTTATTATTTTTGAATTGGTCTCTTATATACAATTTTTTCCCTAGTAAGAAACCTACCAACTATTGGGCCATGTGGCCTTTAATGACTGTCGTCCCATACAAAAAATATATAACCTCTAGAGCTTTCCAGCCTATTCACTCTTTAATGTAATAAGCCCAAATTAAATATTTTATATATGTTCTGTTATAATAAATTGGGGACCAAGGGAAGTTGAGGTATTTCTTTTCGAACCCATTAAATGATATTGTACCTTAATCATGGGTTCTATATGATAAACCAATAGCTTTTTGTCTAAAAAATTAATGAAACGAATAATTAGCTGTATAATGAGGTTGCATGGGTAGAAATTTGAAAATACATGATAGATATACTTTATGCACCAAATGTAGAATTAAAATCTCTTTTTCACATCAGAAGATAAATTGTCTTTTACCAGAATTAACAATATGTTGTTAAGCACTAATCCGACAAAACTGAAGTAAAACAAATATGATTTTGGCTGTATAATTAACTTTTTCTCATATGTTTTAAATGCATTATATAATTAATTTACAGAATCTACCTAAAAAAATAATAATGTGCAGAATCAAAATGATATTTCGATGCAAAAATAATATATCCATAAACATGATATAATTTTATATATGGTCGGTAATTAAGGAACATCCGTCCAAGAGGGTTCCCCATTTATTTATCTGGATTTCTTCATTCAACAAAAAACTGTTCTTAAAATTAATGCGTGTTGTTTTTATCTATCAATTAATAGTTTTGTTTCAATTATTTTTAAGGTCTAGTTCTTAACTATTTCAACATATAATTTGTTTTTTTCCTTATCTTTTCGATTATTTTGAGGAGGAATTAATGGCATGTGAAGATTTTCAAGAGTTGGTGATGGCTGGCGGAATGGTACAAGCTTTTGGAAGTGTCACCTTTTGAGGGAATTTTTCTGCCCAACCGCTTGCATTTCTTTTGCATTAAATTCAATTTAATCCTCTTTTCTGATTTAGGTTCTCTCTTTATTGCCCCCTACTAAGCTGTCTCTCTCTCTCTCAAGCCTCTACTTATATCCTCCAATTGTTCCATTTGAGTGTGTGTCAAGTGTGTGAGCTCAATCAAACAACAAGAAGAAAGAGGGAACGTTTGAAGCTTTGAACCTTTTAGTTATCATGGTTTCATCAAAGAAAAAAGAAATGCTGGTCAAGTTTCTTGTGTTTCTCTCCATCCTCACATCATCTCAAGGTTTAAATAATTCTCTCATTTTCTTCACACTTTAATAGAACAAATTATACAACTAAAGCAACAAAAACAAAATTGTACATACAACAATACAACATTCTGACATTCGTCTTCTTTTTAATTTCATTAAAATGTAGGTAGTAGGCTACACAATAAACCCAATAATTTTCCATATTTACAACGAGCGAGTAGCTTCTCATCAGAACCGAAATATTACGATTACATAATTGTTGGCGGGGGCACGGCTGGATGTCCTTTAGCAGCCACATTATCTCAGAAATATAAAGTTTTATTATTAGAGAGAGGAGGCGCACCATATGGAAATCGAAACATTTCATACATGCAGAATTTTCACATCTCGTTGGCTGACGTGTCACCACAATCTCCATCTCAGATGTTCATTTCTACTGATGGAGTCATCAATACTCGGGCTAGGGTTCTTGGAGGAGGGAGTTGTATTAATGCTGGATTTTATACAAGAGCTAGCCCTAGGTAATTATTTTGGATTTTTTTTTTATGTTTTCCCTTTCTTTTTAAACTATATATTAACATAATATCAATGGAAAAGGGAAATAAGAGAAAATGTGTAGGGTAGGTGCAGGGGCGGAACCAGAAAATAATCTTAGGGGGCAGACCGGACCAATATAAAGTCAAAACAATTTCTTCTATTAGTGCATCATAATTTTTTAAAATAATACTTTATTATCGATCATTTGTATTTGTCTAAATTTATTATGTAATTAATTATTATAAACGAAAATGCATTTATATCTAATACAATTATTTTACATTATATAATAAATATAATTAAGTTTTTAATTAATATTTAATTATGTATTCAGTTATATGTTGCTAAATTTGATTCAATAAAATAAAGCATGCTAATTAAAACAAAAGTGATGACAGAATATAGCATTACGATTGAAAATTTTGAAGTAATATAATAATTATGTTTTATATTTGAACTATAGTGATACAAAAAAATATGGATGATTTTAAATATTGTTTAATTATTTAGAAAAGAATTAAAAGGAGAGTTTTTTTGCATTCCATGTTTATGCAGTCCATATAACCAATTATAGATGAAAGATGTTGCTAGAATTTTAATGGTTTATATGAAATTACATATGTTGGTTACTTTTAGGCTACAATAAATCAAAATTTGCATTACTAGTTTACTATACTAGAGACATGCTATGAAATTTGCATTACTAGGCTACTTACTAGAGACATGCTATGAATGACAGTAACTTTGTAGTTCCTTTTTCACTTTTGTATCTTACTTATATAACCTTATTTTTTCTATTATTCTTTATGTTATATATAGAGGGGGCCAAAAGTACAAGGACTTAAGTTCAATATTTAAGGGGTATAAATAAAATTTCAGATTTATAGGAGGGCATGGCCCTCCTAAACCCCCTCTTCCCTCCGCCCTTGGGTAGGTGATCTTCATGAGTTGATGTACTATGAAATTACTGCGGGAAAGCATGGTAGAATAAATCATCTTTCTTTTTCTAAGACTTTTTGTTTGGATAATAAATCCACATGCACATGATTCCTTTATGTGCAGCTACATATGCAGATCATATTGTTCTCATGAATTGTACCATTGGTTTAACACAATTTAATTTCTAAGACCACCAATAAACAACTGATATTTATGTATTAATTATTCAGTTATGTAAGAGAAGTAGGATGGGATGGAAAGTTGGTGAATGAATCATATCCTTGGATTGAAAAACAAATTGTGCATTGGCCCAAAATTGCACCATGGCAAGTTGCGCTAAGAAATGGACTTCTTCAAGCCGGCGTCTCACCATTTAATGGTTATACATTCGACCATTTATACGGAACGAAAGTTGGTGGCACGATTTTCGATGGAAAAGGGTATCGGAGCACCGCTGCGGATCTACTCAAGTCCGCTAACCCAAAAAATCTTAGGGTTTTGCTTCATGCTACAGCACAAAAAATTATCTTTGATACACAAGGTAGTTGCTCACTTGTTTAGTTCTTGATTTTGTGAGAAATTTGAAGTTAATACATGAAAAATAAGAAACAAAGAAGACAAGTGCAACAACAATTTCTTCATTATTTTAGCCAAAAATCAGAGCAAATAACTCATATAAATGATTTATTTTAACATGAAAACACTTGTTTATTCCTTCTTCATACAAGATTTTGCATGTCAATTAGCTAATAAAAAGCATTTTGCAGAGAAAAAACCAAAAGCAATCGGTGTTCAATTCAAGGATGAAAATGGAAACCAACACACAGCATTCCTCAATCAAGAATCATCTGAAAGTGAAATTATTGTCTCTTCTGGTGCAATTGGGAGCCCCCAATTACTTCTCCTCAGCGGAATCGGACCGAAAGAAGACTTAGATAAATTTGGGATTAGAACGGTTTTACATAACCAACATGTAGGAAAATCGATGTCAGATAATCCGATGAATTGTATTTTTATTCCCACCAAGAAATATATTAAACAATCATTGATTCAGACGGTTGGAATTACAAAAATGGGTTCGTTTATTGAGGCGAGCAGCGGTTTCGGCCAATCAAATAAGAGTATTCACTGCCACCATGGCATTGCCTCAGCTGAGGTAAATTATCAGTTTATTATCATATGTATTTGCCAAAAAATTATAGCATTTTCATTTTTAGAAAATTGCAACAAACATATTTAATTTTCAATAATAATTTAATATTTTGTAATAATACAGATCGGGCAATTATCAACGGTACCACCAAAACAAAGAAGCATAGAACTTGCCCGGTCCTTCGCAGAAACAAAAAAAGACATCCCAATAGAAGCGTTTCGAGGAGGATTTATTCTTGAAAAAATAGACGGGCCACTTTCATTGGGCCACCTCACTCTTTTAAACACAGACATAGATACAACTCCAAACGTAACCTTCAATTATTTCTCCCATCCGCACGATCTTGAAAAATGTGTATATGGGATACGAACCATCGAAAAAATAGTACATACAGAATCATTTGCTGATCTATCTGACGGCTCGGATTTCTCCAGTGAGATGTTACTTAATATGAGTGTGCGAGCTAATGTTAATTTTATACCCAAACATACAAATGATACAAAGAGTGTTGAGCAATTTTGTAAAGATACAGTTATAACAATTTGGCATTATCATGGCGGCTGTCATGTTGGCAAGGTGGTGGACCGAGACTATCATGTACTTGGTGTGGATGGTCTACGAGTTGTCGACGGATCCACTTTTTTAAAATCGCCTGGAACTAACCCGCAAGCCACCGTCATGATGATGGGAAGGTATATCGTTACTATTTTGACATATATACAAATAAATATTTTAATATAGTTATATAATTAATGTTCATGTTGGAAAGCTAAGTTTTATTTTTTTTATGATTTCAGGTATGTGGGGGTGAAGATATTAAGGGAAAGACTAGGTGAGGAAGCAGGTGCCTAAAATTTCGATGGAAATTACTATTAGAATGTATTTAATTAGTATACTAATTATTGTGTGGTTGGCTTTAGGGTTTGATTAATAATTACGAAAATCGAAATTGAAAGATATGGAAGAAGGTAGAGTAGAACTTAAATAATGGTGTGTTGAGGATTGTTCTTGTTTAGTTTTTATGATTATAATTTCATTTGATTTTGGTATTTCTATTCACAAATATTCTTCTCTTAACTGGCATAAAACTGAATCTAATGGAATGAAAATCGAACATAATGAGTCAGTTATGGAATGAAACTAAATTGTGGATTGCAGAAGCAATTTGAAAGAATGGAAATATATAAATTCAGTTAACCCAATTAGTAAAAGAATTGAAAACAGTTGGTAATAATTAGTTATAAAATGAATCAAATGCACTTCACTGAGAAAAGGTCAGACGATTTAAATTTTCTGAATTTGAAAAAACAAATTGTTTGCTTTCTGTTCCGTACGCTGGGTGTTCAAAACATTTTTTCCATTTTTTTCAAGGAAAACAAATCATGTCATTGATTTGCGATGCGTCATGTTCTCATTGGCCGGCTCTCGTAAAATGAAGGAATTCTGTCATGTATTTCCCATTGGACTTGTATTTTTCTGCTTTCGATGATACTTTTTGCATGATCCCGATGTCGTACATTTATTGTGATTGGTCATGTTGTTTGTATTTTGTGTGAGCTATAAATTACTTAATAACATCAGTCATATTAGAAAATAATAAAATGTTGATAAGATCATTACTAATCGTATCAATTTGTTTATCAAAATTAAAGAAAAATAGTATATGGTTGTTTATATCTATGCTTGGATATTGGAGGAGCCAATGGTAATATCAATTCCGGTGTGATAGTTGTCGCAACATATATTTTAATGGCTGGAGCCGGTTTGGAGTGGTTTTCTCAGTTGGCTTAGTGAGGGTCTTGGCCGGCTCGGCAAGGGTCTCGGACAACTCGTCAAGGGTCTTAGACAACTCGTCAAGGGTCTGGACGGCTCGGTCTTAGTCAGCTTGTCTACCGCAGTTGGCCGGATCGAGGGTAAAAGATCACCCATCTAGCAGCTCAATCGCTAGGCCATGGAGCGTAACAATAAAAATTACATCGACTATCAAATCTACGGATAATGTCTTCTATTGAATAAAGCCAATTTACTTTTTTTAGTTTTATTATTTTTTATTTAATTTTTGTGAAAGTGGCTACCTTTCATTTCTGTTATGCTAACTATATTTTGAAGTGTTAACAAATTCAATGATAAGAAATCAAATTGATATAAGAACTATATTTTTAGAGAAATTAAATCATTACCTTATGAAATTAACGATATGAAGTCACAAATATATGTAACAAAACTAAACTAGCTAATAATTCGAAAGCCAAACCATTCAAAATAAACTTGACTTTTTTTCATTATTTACATTCTTTAGAACCAAAAAAAAGTCGTACATGGTAGATTTGAATTACATACAATTTCAATTAATAGTAAACAATAAATAATCACAAATCCAAAGAACAAATAATTCCTGCCAAAATAATAACTTGGATGTTGGAAGGGCAGAGAAGACTAAAATTACATGTGCCATTAACTTTGAATATATGACAAAAGCCAATTAGAACGTAAATCAGTCATCACCTTTTCATTTTGCAATTCCAAATTGAGAGGTGGAGAAAGATCTGCATATGCAACAATATAATATATATATATATATATATATATATATATATATATATATATATATATATATATACACACACACACACACACACACACGCACACAAGAGGTAGTCGCGTTTTGCGTGAAATGTTACAATCTTTTTTTTATTCAGGATGTCACTGATAAGATGTAACTGGTTCAGATAATACACAGGATAAAAACCATTTACACTTACACTCCTTTCATTGATATAAAATAAAAAAGAAATATAATTAAATTTAAGTAACATTATTTGCCATGTTGTTTTGCAGTATTATGATTAACAGACATGAATTGGTACATAAAACCTACCTTTTATATTTTGTACCCAAATAAGAAATAAGAAATTTATAAAGTATAGTCAAGTCCGTTAAAAAGGTACCATATTAAAACACTAATCAATAGATGAACAAAATAAAGTGTAATGCCAACTCTATTAGTACTTGCACAATTCATACATGTCACTTCAAGCTTTAGATAATCACAATTTTCAGACAAAATCATACATGAAAATTGAAATGCATTTACATTTACTCTGAATTGAAAAAATCAGAAAGGCATTAGGCTCTTTTTGTTGTCGCAATAATACCCTATTATTTTAATTAAATGGTCTATTATTGTTTTCGTAAAATTTAACCAAAATTTCATGTGTATAATTGGTAATTTCACCAAAATTTATCAAATTTAATATGTATAGGTTTTGAAACCCCTTAAAAGCCACTGATTTGTATCCAGTCAAATTTAACAAAAAATATGCTTATGGTTCAAATGCAACATATAGATTGAACCAAGACAGGAGGCTCAGTTTCCTTCCTTGTATGACAGTCAAATTCTTATTCTTCTTCTACCTTTTTTGTTTCTCATTTATTTGTTCCAACTTGATCAAATTCATATCTGCCATAACAAATGGCGTAGCTCAAGAAACCAAACTGTTTATATTTTGACCAAGAACACGCCCACACACACAAGGGGAAACGAAGAGAGAGAGGATCAACTATAATAGGGTAGAAACACAAAAAAACAACAAAAATAATAGAGATTAGAGGGTGTACAAACACCAAAAAAATTAAGAGACTTTCATCAAAGAGATGATTGGTAATAAAAACACATTAAACAAAGAAAAACAAGGGTGAAAATATATATTAAAAAAAAGAAGGAAAAAAGTAATTTGGTTCTTTAACTAACTACTTAATGTCCAAAATTTGGTATTAATACGTTAAATTTAAATTTTACAGTAAACAAAAATCAAAAGTTTCTTCCCCTTCAAATAATAAAAAAAGTAACACCAAGGTATAAACAAAAAGCAAATTTTACAAAAGAGACCCTGCACCATCTAAAATTGCAAACAAAATTCTATTCTAATATGTAGGCTCTTTTTTGCACTTTCCAATACTGTAAATTTTTTTTGTAATTTAGGAATGATGTAGGGGCTTTTTGCAAAATTCACATAAAAAAATATAATAAACCTAATGAAGAACCTAATTGCGATGATCTCAATCAGATTATCCGAATTATTTTCATTATAGGAATTTGTCTTTTCAGAAACAATGGTAGTTAAAAATAAGTATGAATGATTAAATATGGTTAAATTATTAAAATGGTAGTTAAAATAATTGGCAAAGATTGATTACATATTTAGTCCAGGGATTAAATAGAATTATTTCGAAAAGAAAAGTTTGAGCTTTCTCCAGCATAAAGCGTCATAAAATATTAATGAAAATAGTTGTATACTTGCTAAAAAGAAGGTTCAATTTTTATTATACAGTTCAAAGATCGGAAATTGAATATCATTATATACATGGTCAATAAGAAGAGTTGATTAAATTTTTTTTCAGATAAACAATGTCTGGAATTATTTGTAATTTTGGGCATTTATAAGGGTATCCAGGTAAGAATCCGATTCAAATAACTAATTGCATAATTTTGGAGGGTTATTATGAAAAAGTGCCAATAAGCATAGCAAAGAAATATTTTTTAATATTTCACCTGACCAGAAGAGTTGCAGAAACATTCGTACTAAAGTCTGTTTATAAAATTCATGCAATTTATCAAGTTGAGATTTTATATAAAGGCCAATTTCACGTATACCCCTATAAAACATCATAATTTCATGTATATCCCTACAAAAAGTGAAATATCAAAAATACCCCTACAAAAGCACTCAAATATCATGAATGTCCCTACATCAACATTACTTTTTAATTTTTCCTTTTTTTTCTCTATATACATATGGTAAGAATTTATAATGAGTCATTTTATTTCTTTTTAGTTTATATATTTATAAATAGTAGGTTCAAGATAAATATGTTTAAGAGAAAAACTTAGAATTCTCCAAAAAAAATTAATAAAAAACTCAAGATATTAGTATATAATAGCCATTTTATGTTATCAATAAAGTAATTAATAATAATGCACTCATTATAAATGTTATTTGATTGACAGATTTTGACGGGATATTAACGACAAAAGTATTCGTGATATTTTAAGAATTTTGTAGGGGTATTCACGATATATGTGATTTTGTAGGGGTATCCATGATATTTGAGTACTTTTGTAGGGATATTGGTAATATTTCACTTTGTATAGGAGTATACGTGAAATTATGCGGTTTTACAAGGGTACATATGAAATTTGGCCTTATATAAATATGATAAATTATGTGCAAACTAAGTTATGAATAAGATCTTACTAAGATTTATTTGAAACTGGGATTTTCCAGCTTCTGAAATCAACTTAAAATCTTATTGAAACAAGGAAGAACTAAAATAGACCAGCTTGGTTTTTAATTAACTGAGTTCTTACTAAATCAATAATAATAATAATAATAATAATAATAATAATAATAATAATAATAATAATAATAATAATAATCAATTTATCTAATTTGAATCAATTGAATCTCTACTCTACTGAATTCATTTTATCTACTGGATTGAAATACAAAGTAAAATATTTTTAAAATTATCATTATTAAGACTATTGTTAAAAACATAATCTCTTTTCCATGATATTATTGATTTATTTCACATTGTGCAAGACATTTCAACAAGTCTCTTTTGATAGTCTCAGTTCAGGCCCCACTTGGATCACAAATTATTATTATTATTATTATTATTATTATTATTAGTCATTATTAAAATTATTATTATATTCAGATTGCAATAAATTAGGGTTTAGAAAACTGTAAATAAGCCCTCAATTAATTTAGGTTCAATATGCTTATTTAAGCTTACATTATCATGAAATGACCATATATTCGTAATCCAATTATATAATTACAGTAATAGATTTAAGTTAACTATATTATTTAGTATTTATATATTTTTATTTTACTATACTTCTAGTTCTATATTATTATTGAACAAAATAATTGTATGTAATATTTATACTTAATTTTTAAAAATAAAATCCATTCACCTTCATATTGAAAATATCCCACAAGTTTCATATATATCCATTCCCAAAACTCAAAAATACCAAATTCATCCTCCAAAAACTGCGCTATGAGATGAAAGAGCCAACTCTTAAGGCGCCGTTTGGAGTAAGGAATTTTGAGTGGAATTTGCATTTTAAAACTCCGCTCCATACAAGTACTTTGTTTGGCAGACATCATGGAAAAGAATTACATAATTCTTGGAATTTCTCCCATATGTAAACCTAGCAAGATATAATTCCATCTCAAAGTTGGAATGCCAAAGTGTGACATCTCCACGTGGCACTTATATTATATTATATTATAATTTTATTTTATATTACTGAGGTTATATTATATTATATTATTTTATTTTATTTTATTTTATATTTCTTATGTTATATTATTTATATTATATTATATTATATTATATTATATTATATTATATTATATTATATTATATTATATTATATTATATTATATTATATTATATTATTTATTTTCTATTATATTTTTATTTTCTATTACTTATGTTATATTATTTTAGTTTATACTATACTATACTATATTATATTAATTTGTTTTATTATATATTATTTATGTTATATATTTTATTCCTTATTACTTATGTTATATATTTTATTTTATATTATTTTATATATTATATTATTCCATATTTTATATCACTAATTATATAATCATAACATAATTCCAGATTTTTACAAACAACCAAACAAGAAATTAAGTTTTTCAAAATTTTATACTTCTAACATCCAAACAAACTTTAGAATTAATTAATTCAATTTCATTCTACTAATTCCACTTGCCCCCTAAGAGAAAAACATTCTCTTTTTGGATCAAATCAAATTAGCAAAGCTCAAGGGAGAAACTGGATCAAATCATTCAACTTCAAACTTATAAAATTGCTCAAAGCTATTAACTAATGAACTTAGAGGCTAAGAAAAATGAAAGATACTTATCATAGCCTCTGAGGAGTTTAGATGTTCTTCAAGTGAACATTTTCCTCTTAAAGAAGTGATCGCTAAATCTCTCTTCAAATTTTATACAAAAGTCAAAAGAGGGAGAGAGAGAGAGGTTTTTAAATATATTCAAAAAAAAGCTAGGGCTATTATTCCCTTATCTTTTTCTTTCCTTTTATTTTCCTTTTCTATCCCAAATAGGTTCAGAACAAATTATTCTTCATCATCAGAATTGGCCAAGTAAATCCAATCATACCATATCATATAAGACCCCTCTTTTACAGCACATAGTGCTAGAGCAGAGCAAATCCCTAAAAAACATTCCTTCCTTTTCTTCTGTTTCCATAAGGGAAAAAGTTTAAATCAATAGTAGTAGGACCAAATTACAATTCAATTGTTGTACAAGAACTAATCGTGCATTTATCCCAAACACAAATCACAAATTAGGAAATTTTCCAACATTTATCCGACTTAAAATTCTATGTTTTGGGGCTGCCTCTACAGCAACTAGTGCGGGAGCGAACCCTAAAATCTCCTATCCAAATCCAATTCAAATTAACAGATAATGCTTAAAATATGGTCCAAATACAACAATAGATTGAATCAAACTAAGGCCTTTCCTTTTTATTTTCTATCTGACCGGATCCAATTTGTATCACAAGAATACAAACATGTTTATATTTTGCGACAGAACACAAACAGAGAGAACCGTTCAATATCAAATTTTTCCTTCATATTAACGACTTTTTTTTTTTCTAGCATTTTTTCCGAAAAAAATGAAGCCAATAGCACTGCTTTGCAAAAAATTAGCTAACTAGCACTACCGCCATCTCTTGTGGCGGTAGAGATCTTCTACCGCCAGCACCAATGGCGGTAGTGCCTAATTTTTTGCATTTTCCGTCAAACAAGGTAATTAGATACAAATTAGCCTCTACCGCCAGGCCATCTGGCGGTAGTGGCATTGTTGTAATTTTTTTCTGATCCAATCGGGTATCAAACCCGTTAAAAAAAAAAAAGAAGGAAAAATACCTCTACCGCCAGGTCATCTGGCGGTAGTGGCATTGTTGTAATTTTTTCTGATCCAATCGGGTATCAAACCCGTTTAAAAAAAAAAAAAGGAAAAATACCTCTACCGCCAGGCCATCTGGCGGTAGTGGCATTGTTGTAATTTTTTCTGATCCAATCGGGTTTCAATCGGGTATCAAACCCGTTAAAAAAAAAAAAGAGGAAAAATACCTCTACCGCCAGGCCATCTGGCGGTAGAGTTGGGGCAATTCCCCCTGGACAAACCGCGAAAAAATAATTTAGCTTCTACCGCCAGGGGACCTGGCGGTAGAGGCTCACCCTATAAAACCCACCCGACCCCTCTCTCTCTCCCCCCCCATTTCTGCCCCAAACAACCGAAGAAATAAAACCCCAAAAAAGAGCGATTTTTCAGCCGAAAATAGAAGGAAAAATTGTGAAAATTGAAGCGAAAAGAGTAAGATTTGTAAAAAGAATAAAGAAGAAAATAGAGTGAATTCAACAAAAGGTTAGATCTTTTAGTTTGTTTTTGAGTTTAGGGTTTAGAATTATTTGTTTAAATTGATAGAAATTAGTATGAAATAAGTTTGAGTTTGTTGAAATTAGTTGTATTTCTTTGAATAGATTGCTTCAAATTGGTTAGAATTAGTTTTATTTTGAGTTTTTAATTAGGATTTTTTTCTATGAGTTTGTTTGTATTATAGATTATTTTGAAATTTATGATTATTTAAGAAAAATCTTGTTGTTTATTAATTGAAATATTATTGTATTTAGGGGAAAAGAAGAGTAAATTCTTAAAAGAAAATGGCACAGAACGGATCAATTCTCGTATATTATGATGGTCGGGTTGTTCATCTATCGAACGGAATAAACTATGATCCACCTGAACCGTCTTATATACCAGAAAATACGAATGTAAACAGAGATTATTACGAATTGTGTAACGAGATTTGTGAGAATATCGGTTGGTCCTATAGTGATGATCTTATAATCCGAGGTAGATTTCCTTCCGTTCAACGTGACAACGGGTTAAATTATAGGTTATTGAAAATTACGAACGATACACAATGGGTTAAATTTGCGGAACACGTTACGAGGGTTGGGGTTGAATTAGAAATATATGTTGATCGCGTCCAGAATAAACAATCACATGTAGGAACTAGTAGTAGATCGAATGTAGTTTCAAATACAAACGAAAATGATTTGGACGAGGATGGAAATGAATGTGAGAATGAAGACATTTTTGCAGCGTTTGATATGGCCCGAGCGAGTAATAATATTCTTCCAGAAATAGATGAAGAAGAAAATGAATTGGATGAGGAACCGCAAATGGGGTCAGAGGACGAAGAGGAAGAGGAAATTTATGAGCTTAACGAAGAAGAAAGGGTAGCGTCATTCCAATATACGGAAACGGGTGAAATGGTTAGTGTAGGGACTTTTGACGATCCGCCGGCAGAGGAGTTCAAAGATAGTTCAATGTGGGAATATGCAATAAATGATGTTGTGTCAGGTAGGCGTGTGGCTGAAAAGGATGACGAAATATTATATAAGGGGAATACATTCGAAACAAAATTGGAACTACAATCGGCTGTAAGAGCGTACAGTGTCAAGCATCACCGAGAAATAATAGTCGACCACTCAAGCAAAAAGAGATACATTGTAGTCTGCAAGCTTAAAGATGAAGGTACAGGATGTAGATGGAGGATGCACGGTTCGATTAATAAGAAAAATGAATTATGGGAGATTAAAACATTTAAACAACCACATGTGTGTACTAATCAGACTCCTAGAAAAGACCACAAACAGTTAACGAGTGCGATTGTTGGGGGATTAATTCTAGATATAGTTAGAACGGATTTAGAAATTAAACCTGTAACCATAATAGAAGCAGTTAAACTAAAGGTTGAATATACCATTTCATATTGGAAAGCGTGGAACGCGAAGCAACATGCGATTCGATTCTTATTCGGGGGTTGGAGGGAGGCATATAATTTGCTTCCCGAATTGATGGCGGCAATATCATCATCAAATCCTGGTACAGTATATTTTTTTAGAACGGGAGATCCAAATAGTGCAGGTGAGCTCGAGTTCGAAGGTCTTTTCTGGGCATTTGGTCCATCACTCCACGGTTTTCAATGGTGCAAACCAGTCATAACAGTAGATGGAACATTTCTAACCGGAAAGTACCAAGGATGTTTGCTGACGGCAATTTGTAGCGATGCTAACGGTCAATTATACCCTCTAGCTTTCGCGTTAGTTGAGAGAGAGAAGAAAGAGACATGGGAGTGGTTTTTGGATTGTTTGCGAAATGTAATCGGAAATCAAAATAGTTATTGTGTTATTTCGGATAGGCATCCTGGTATAATTAGCGCAATGAGAGGTGATAGATGGAAGCCCCCTTACGGTTTTCATCGTTATTGCATGCGGCATCTCGAAGCAAATTTCAGTAGCCACGCGACTAACAAAACAGTGATTCCGTTGGTACCGAAATTAGTATGTGCGCACAATAAATATAAATTCAAAAAAATTTGGGAAAAAATGGAAGCGAAGTATCCTGAGGGGACTGAATGGTTATCGAGAGTACCTAAAGCAAATTGGACCCTCTCGCACGATAATAATGGTCGTCGGTGGGGCCTAACAACTAGTAATAACGCTGAAATTATGAATTATGTTTTCAAAGGTATAAGAAAGCTGCCGGTTACGGCAATTGTTATGGCGACATTTTACAAGTTGAACTGTTATCATGTGAGATATCGGGCGGATGCTGAAAGCCGGGATAAACAGTGGTCGGATATGGTGATGGAAAAAATGGAACGGAGAAGAAAATAAGGCCGCTACGCATATCGTTACGTGTTACAATTTAGACGAAGGTGTTTATCAGGTGGAGACACGACCTCGTCGGACGACGAGTGGTATCGGAATTCCGGGAAAGACTTGGGAAGTTAACTTCAATGAAGGTAATTGCGAGTGTCAGAAACCGATGATATATCACTACCCGTGTTCTCACATCATATCTGTTAGCATGCATAAAGTAGTATCATCCGAGCCTTTTATTCATCCATGTTATTCCTTGGATAATCTGAAACATACGTACGAAAGAAGTTTTTATCCTGTTAAGGAAAGATCACATTGGAGGCCACGCGAAGAATGTTGTAATTATACATTATATCCGGGCGATAAACTCGTAAGAAAAGATACTAACGGAAGAATGCAACGTGGACGGCGTCGGGAGATACGTTTCAAGAACAGTATGGATACCATGCACAAATCTGTCGGTGCAAAGTGTTGTAGTGTGTGCAAGTTGCCGGGTCACACAAAACCAAGATGCACACAAAGGGGTGGAGGTCGATACAATGGGCCGTAGTTTGTTTCGAACTTTGTATTATTTTAAGAAATTGTTGTTTGTTGGAACTTGTAGTTTGTTGTTTTAGTTTATTTCGAACTTTGTATTATTTTAAAAACGTATATTATGTTGTTATGCCGAACAAAATAAACATAAATACATTAAATTCTAATATATAAATAGTCCATCCAAACATAATACATAAATAGTCCAAAAATAATACATAAAATTACACATAACCACTAACTAGGCGTGTACCGTGCAACACCGCGTCCAGCACCCATTCTAGTAGTGCGTCGCACACCATGTCCTCTGACAGGCTCTTGAGTAAGTTGGCTGACGCCTACGCCCTCGTCACGGTCCTCATTTCCACCGTCATCATCGTCACTATCTTCATCATACTCATTAGGAGTGTCGAGATAATGCCATGGAAGACCGGCAGGGTATTCATTACCCTCAATATACCCTTTTCGCATGCATCCCAACATATCCAGCATGACACTTCTCATTTTCGCCCCGTTCCATCTCTGACGAATGGCTTTCAAACCCTTTTCACACGCCTCCGTAAAATGTGTCATCTAAATTAAATTAATAATGTAATATTGTTAAAATGTAATATTATTCAAATTATTAAGCTATTAAATTATTTCACATACCGCTTTTCGTTTGTCGGGAACAAGAGGACGATATGAGTCTGTATCATGCGAGATGGTCGACTGCACCAATCTCGCCTCCGATACTTTTCCGTACCACTCCATATACTCCAAATGTTTGTCCGGATTATATGCCCTTCTCTTAAATTTCTCCGAGTTGTTCGTCCAATATTGCCACTTTTCAAACTCCCAATCCTGAACATATCTCGCGTGAACTGTATCCCAATCACCTCCGCGGCCGTTAATCATCTTTTCCAAGAGATGATTGTATTCGCACTTTCCTTGAGGGGGTATCCTCTGATGAAGCCCGAACTGTCGCATCACCCGTTGCGGGCGATAATGCTCGACGATCCACATGTAAATCAACTTGGACCGAATAAGTGCGGAATCTCTCTCAAACTCGCAAATGGGTGGAAGTCTCGTGCGGTACTTCTCGTAGGGTCTCCACTCAATCTGCGACTCATGAAGGTTATCCAACTGGTCTCGATTGCCCCACAAATGAGTCGCTCCGGGTCTCTCCTTCACCGTAGCCCCAATCCAAATAAATCCAACCGTATCGTTCTCATCCGGATCATCGAAGATGTTTAAAGCATCCGGACTAGTGCCGAGGGGAGGAGTCGGTCGTCCGAACTTGAAACGCGTCCAAGCCCACATCTGAAGTAACATAATACAACCCCCCATATTCTTCCGTTCAGGCGCCGTACTCTTGCACAACTCCCGGTATAAATATCCTAATACCGCACTCCCCCATGCCCATTCATCTAATCTCTCCAAATCCTCTAAAAATACCAGTGGAATTGCCGATATACTATCGCCCGACGGGTCCGTGAATAGAATATCACCGCATAAAGCAAGTATATATGCGCGGCAATATTGTTGTACCGTCAACTCAGGGGCTCCGACCTCCAAATTAGAGAAATTCTGGGTAAACCATCTTTATTTTAAGCAATACCGCGCTATCATGCCGGTAATCATTTATCTCGGGTGTTATCCCCAATAAATCCGTAATTTTTTGGCCCCAATTCACATCTTTATTACTTACACACATGGCCGGTCCATCGACTCTCAAACCCAATAAACACGACACATCCTCTAATGTAATCGTCATCTCCCCGTGTGCCATGTGGAACGTGTGCGTTTCTTTTCTCCACCGTTCTTGCAATGCGGTTAAACAAATACTGTCTAACGGTATATATCCAATCTTCGCTACTTGGAACAAATTAGCCCTTTTTAGATAAGGGATATAAAGGTCGTTCCAAGGCACCTTCATAAAAGAAAGCAAAAATAATAAATATATTTGGAAGTAATATTTTATATTATATAATTATAAAATAAGTACCGCAAGACGATGTTGCCTGAAACGGTAGGGTTCGAATGATATCAAGCCTTCTTCTCTCGTAAACTGGCTAGTGTTCGGCTTGTAGGTTGTTGAGCGAATATGGCGGAGAATTATTTCCATCAATCATACGACTTTTTCCTTTGTCCGCTCGACTAGGTCGACTAGGTCCGCCTCTAGATGCCATCGGTCACTATTTTCTAAAAATTAAAATAATAAAATAATTATTAAAATGAAGTTACAATTTTACAATTATAATTATCTAAAATAAAAATATCTACAAAGTATTTTAATTTGTAATAAAATTAACTACAAATAGAAACATCTAAAAAAATTCATAAAAAAATTTATTATGTAAAATAACTAATAATTATTTCTACTAACAAAATATAAATAATATTTCCGTATTGGTGCTAGTTAATTAATTTTTTTGTTACGGGTGCTATTTTAAAAAAAAAAAAAAACCTCATGAACTAAACCCAAAAAATAATAATAATAACTACTAAAATTAATTACTAATAAATAATTTAAATAACAAGTAAAAAAAATAAATTACACTAAAACAAATCATATATAAATACAATATGAATTTTTTTAAAAAATAAATACATTAAATTAACGTAATTAAATAATATACCAATAAATATGAAAAAAAAAATTACCTCAAATTTCAATTGCAAAAAATTTGCAATTCCTTCTCTTTCTCCTTCCTCTCCTTCTACAAACAAATCAACAACAAAAAAATTACTAATTAAAAACTCAAAACAAAAAATCCTAATTAAAAACTCAAAATAAAACTAATTCTAACCAATTTGAAGCAATCTATTCAAAGAAATACAACTAATTTCAACAAACTCAAACTTATTTCATACTAATTTCTATCAATTTAAACAAATAATCCTAAACCCTAAACCCTAAACTCAAAAACAAACTAAAACATCTAACCTTTGTTGAATTCACTCTATTTTCTTCTTTATTCTTTCTACAAATCTTACTCTTTTCGCTTCAATTTCCACAAATTTTTCTTCTATTTTCGCAGAAATTTCGCTCTTTTTTTTGGGTTTTTTTTTTCGGCTGTTTGGGGGAGAAATGGGGGGGGAGACAGGGAGCGGGTGGGTTATATTGCCCCAACTCTACCGCCAGATGGCCTGGCGGTAGAGGTATTTTTCCTTTTTTTTTTTTTTTAACGGGTTTGATACCCGATTGAAACCCGATTGGATCAGAAAAAATTACAACAATGCCACTACCGCCAGATGGCCTGGCGGTAGAGGTATTTTTCCTTTTTTTTTTTTTAAACGGGTTTGATACCCGATTGGATCAGAAAAAATTACAACAATGCCACTACCGCCAGATGACCTGGCGGTAGAGGTATTTTTCCTTTTTTTTTTTTTTAACGGGTTTGATACCCGATTGGATCAGAAAAAAATTACAACAATGCCACTACCGCCAGATGGCCTGGCGGTAGAGGCTAATTTGTATCTAATTACCTTGTTTGACGGAAAATGCAAAAAATTAGACACTACCGCCATTGGTGCTGGCGGTAGAAGGTCTCTACCGCCACAAGAGATGGCGGTAGTGCTAGTTAGCTAATTTTTTGCAAAGCAGTGCTATTGGCTTCATTTTTTTCGGAAAAAATGCTAGAAAAAAAAAAGTCCATATTAACAGCATCACAAAAACTTGTAACAAACACGATGAATTTCATGTATAACCCTTTGAAAAACTCAAAACTTCAACATCATCCTTCCATAACTAAAAACCATTTGATGCCTTATTCAAACCCTCAAAAAATATTTTATGTCTCATTTAAGCTCCCAAAAAGATTTTATGCCTAATTTAAGCCTTCAAAAATTATTTTATGCCTCATTTAAACCTTCAAAAATCATTTTATGCCTCATTTAAGCCTTCAAAAATCATTTTATGCCCCATTTACGCCTTCAAAGAACATTTTCTTCCTAATTTAAGCCCTCAAAAATATTTTATTCCTAATTTAAGCCCTCAAAAATATTTATGCTTTATTTAAGCCCTCAAAAATTTTTATGCCTCATTTAAGCCCTAAAAAATATTTTAGACATCATTCAACCCCTCAAAAAATAAATTATGTCTCATTTAAGCCCTCAAAAAACAATTTATGCCCCATCAAACCCTCACAAATCGTTTTATGTCTCATTCAAGCCCTCAAAAAATATTTTATGCCTCATTCAAGCCCTCAAAAAAATTATTTTATGCCTCATTTAAGACCTCAAAAAATATTTTGTCTCATTTAAGCCCTCAAAAAATAATTTTATACCTTTTTTAAGCCCCAAAAATATTTTAATCTCATTTAAGCCTGTACAATTTTTTTTTTCTCATTTCAGTCCTCAAATTTTTGTGCTTCATTTATACCCTCAAAAAACATTTTGTGTTTCACTTAAAACCCTCAAAAAATATTTCATGCCTCATTAGAGCCGCCAAAAAAATTTACTCATTTAAGCCGTCAGAAAATATTTTAAGCCTCATAAGCCCTCAAATAACATTTATTGCCTCATATAAGCCCTTCAAAAGTATTCCATGCCTCATTTAAGCCCTCAAAAACGTTTTATGCCTTACTCAAGCCCTCAAAAAAAAATTATGCCTCAATTAATCATCAAGTAAATGCTATGTCTCAAATAATCACCAAGTAAATTTTATGCCTCAATTAATCATCAAGTAAATGTTATGCCTCAATTAATCATCAAGTAAATGTTATGCCTCTGAATAATAACCAAGTAAATGTTATGATGCCTCAAATAATCACCAAGTAAATGTTATTGCCTCAAATAATCACCAAGAATGTTATGATGCCTCAGATAATCACCAACTAAATGTTATGCATCAATTATGCCCTCAAGTAGTGCGTCGATTAAGCCCACAAAAAAAAAGTATGCTTCATTTAAGCCGTCGAAAAAAATTTACACTTCATTTAAGCCCGCAAGTAATTTTTATGTCTCAATTAACCCCTCTCATTTTTTTATACCACAATTAAGCCCACAAAAAAGAAATTATGCCTCAATTTCTCTTTGGAAAAATAAATTATACCTCGATTAAGCCTCAAGTAAATTCTGTCAATCATGCCTCAATTAGGTTTTAAGTAATTTACGACTCAATTAGAGGAACAAAGACTCTAGTAAATTCTGTCAATCATGCCTCAGTTAATTATCAAGTAATTTCTGTCAACTACCCTCAAGTAATTCACAGCACAAATAGGAAGCATGCATTAATTTTTCTTTTCTTCTTTCTTTCCTTTTCTTTCTCATTAAAAGGCATGCGTGTAAGACCACAATGAATTTTGTTTGCAAAGCTCAAAAAGAGCTAATTTCGAATTAAAATCAGAGATTAAACAATAGAACAGCAGAATTCAATATACCAACTCTTTGCCAATCTTAGGTCTCGTTCATATACCTTTCCACAATTCAATATACCAACTCTTTGCCAATCTTACAAACAATCTGTAAAATAAGATACAGATTTAAACAAGCCAACATTTTCCCAAAACACCATTTCTTTTCCATAATCCAGACATAAAACCCTAGATCTAGGGTTTCTGATATTCTGCTAACGGAGTTCCTTCAACGGCAGCCATGGCCGGCCTGTCGAAGCATCTCCGAGAGAAAGAAAACCAGAAAACCCCGATCTAGGGTTTCCGCCCGCTCACAGAGAAAGAAAGAGGAATTCCACGTATAACCTTCCGAAACATCATCTTAATCCTTCCATGACCGCAAAATCTCATCTGTAAAAGCTCTAGAGGTTTAACGATCTTACAAACGAGTCGTAAAACCACGCTACGAGATGAGAAACAGCAGCTTTTTCCAAATCACGCTTCCTCTTCCATCGAAAAGACAAAGAACCGCCAGATCCAATACTCTCCACAAAAGAGAGTTTCCTCGACGGCGGCCATGGCCGGAGCCCTCTCCGAGAGAAAGAGAGAAATCGTATCTAGGGTTTTGCTTTCCGTTTGATGAAAGAGAGAGAGAGAGAGAGGTTTTTAAAATACATTCAAAAAAAAGCTAGGGCTATTCTTTCCTTCTCTTTTCTTTTCCGTCCCAAATAGATTCAGAAATAATTATTCTTCATCATCAAAATTGGCCAAGTAAATCCAATCAAACCACATCATAAATCCATAAATATACACCATATCATATAAGACCCCTCTTTTTACCAACATTTATAGAGCTTACACATCCAGGTTTATACACCATATCATATAAGACCCCTTTTTTTACCAACATTTATAGAGCTTACACATCCAGGTTTATACACCATATCATATAAGACCCCTCTTTTTACCAACATTTATAGAGCTTACACATCCATGTTTTGGGACTGCTTCTACAGCACATAGTGATGTGCTGGAGCAAAATCCTAAAAAACACTGTCCATTTCATCTTCTTTTCCTTAGGAAAAAGTTTAAATCAATAGTACTAGGACCAAATTGCAATTCAATTGTTGTACAAGGACTAATCGTGCATTATCCCCCACACACAAATCACAAACTGGGAAATTTTCCAACATTTTTCAAACTTAAAGTCTAGGTTTTCGGGCTGCCTCTACAGTCACTAGTTCTGGAGCGAATCCCAAAACCTTCGATCTAAATCCAATTCAAATTAACAAACATAATGCTTATATTATGGTCCAAATGTAACATACAGATTGAATCAAATCAAGGCTTAGATTCAGTTTTGCATAATGATCATTCTCTTCTTTTTCTTCTTCCTTTCCTTTTTATTTTTTTTCTACGAGAGAAAGCAATAATCCCCTTGATGAGAGAGAGGCGAAATTCAAAGGAAATTGGCATTTTATCTCTCATTCAAGCCTTCAATATTTTATGCCTCATTCAAATCGTCAAAAATATTTTATGTCTCATTTAAGCCCTTAAAAAATTTTATGCCTCATTCAAGCCCTCAAAGAACATTTTATGTCTCATTCAAACCATCAAGAAAATTGTACCTCATTTAAACCCTCAAAAAATATTTCATGCCTCATAAGCCCTCAAAAAATATTTTATGGCTCATTCAGGCCCTCAAAAAAAAAAAATATAACATAATATAACAAAATAAAAATAATTAAATAAAATTATTTAAAAAATTTCTACAACCGAAATTAAAATAAAAATAAAAATAAAAAAATTTTGAGGAATTTTGATGGAGTTGTTTTTTACAGTTGAAAGAATTTTTACACTTGATCATAAACAATATATGTACAAAACTTATATGACAAAGAAACAGTATAAACATTACTGTCAAAAAGGAAAAAATAATAAAATATAACAATATATAGATTGTATATAACTTTGTATAATTCAGACAAAAATAAAAATAAAAATTAATAAAATAAAATTTTTAAAATAAACCCTCAAAAAAATATAAATATAAAATAAATAAAAATATAACAAAATAATTATTTAAAAAATAAAATTAATTAAATAGAAATAAAATTAATTAAAATAAATAAAATTTAAAGAATAAAATAAAAACAAAAAGTTTATTAACAAAAATAATTAAATAAAAATAAAAAAATATTAAAATATTAAAAAAATATTCAATAAAAATTAATTAAAATAATAAATTAAACAAAATAAAATAATTAAAAAGCTAGAAATAATAAAATAAAAATAAAATAACAAATAATTAAATAGAAAGTAGAAAATTAAAAAATTAAAATAATAATAATTATTATTATTGACACATGAAACCCTCATTATCAGTGGTGGAACTTTATAGAAACCGGGGTGCATGCGGCATGCGCCCCCACCCCCCAAGATTTTGACAGAACAGTATATATCAATAGTGCAAAATTATTTTATTTTATTATTTCTAGCTTTTTAATTATTTTATTTTGTTTAATTTATTATTTTAATTAATTTTTATTGAATACTTTTTTATTTTATTTAATTATTTTTTTAAACTTTTTTATTTATTTTTATTCTTTAAATTTTATTTATTTTAATTAATTTTATTTCTATTTAATTAATTTTATTTTTTAAATAATTATTTTGTTATATTTTTATATATTTTATTTTTATTTAATTTCTCTTAGGTGAGGGTATTTTGGTCTTTTTTAAAGAATTAAACTTTAAATGGATGGAAAAATAGATGGAGGGGGGTATTTGTAAAGAAAACATTTCTGACAGGGGGTTATTTATAATAAACGAAAATACAGGTGGATATTTGTAATATTCAGAAAAGATAGGGGGTTCTTTGTAAATTTCCCATAGATATTCCCTTTCGTTGTGATTGTGAGTCTATGGCGGTTGTAGAAATTTTGGGCCTGTAAAAGCCCGGGATTTTAGTTTTGATTTAACCCCAGAAGCATTATTTTGGAGTATTTTTCTTAATTTGGTCTCTTCTCTTTGGATACTTTCATCATAATTTTGTGATCAAGATGTAGCATGTAGTATTTTATTTTACTTTTCGCAAAAAGCCTCCTCCAAGATATTTGTTTCATATCACAATTTCTTTCTACGAAACATTATGGACCTTTACAAAATCAAAGACAAGAGTTACAAAATTAAGGACCCTTACAACTTCTTTCTAAGAAATTTTTTGATAATTTCACAACTAATCTTTATTTTGTAAAAATCCTCTCTAAAAGAGATATTGATTGATTTTAATGCTAAATTTTTTTATCAGTGACATGTTTTTATGGACCCTTATAAAATCAAAGACAAGAGTCGCAACTTGAGTTTTGATCATTTCGCAACTAATCTTTATTTTGTAAAAATTTTCTCTAAAAGAGATATTGCTTGATTTTGATGATAAAATAGATTTTACTATTGATACTTTTTTAAAAGCAATAAAAGACATAATAAAAATAGTTTACTTTCAAATAACCAAAACTCTCTAGTACGATATATAAAATATGAAAAAATTTCAATAATTTCTGACATGAGAAAGTCCGTAGATTTCAATAATTTCTGACATGAGAAAGTCCGTAGATTTGCATTTGTTGTCTTTTTTTAGATCCCGTAGAATGTAAATTCATTAAAAGAAAATAAACAATTATATTACATCAGAAACAAAAAGCAACTAAATTGACAAAACAAACAACAATAACTACTAAAAGAGAAATTAATAGGAGCTTCCAACTAACAAAATTTCCTCCTTTATATAAAAAGAAACTGCTCAACAATAATAAAATTTTGGACCTGTTATATCATTCCCATTATATCACTCCTAAATCACAACGGCTGGTGTCAGACTCATTATCACTCCTAAATTACGACGGCTTGATTCTCACCCATTTTATCACTCTCTAATTACGATGTCACCACGACAACTGCCTCATTGCGGACGAGGCGACGCGACGGAGATGGAGTTGTTTTTTACATTTGAAAGAATTTTTACACTTGATCATAAACAATATATGTACAAAACTTATATGACAAAGAAACAGTATAAACATTACTGTCAAAAAGAAAAAAAATAATAAAATATAACAATATATAGATTGTATATAACTTTGTATAATTCAGATAAAAGCAATATATATATATATATATATATATATATATATATATATATATATATATATATATATATATATATATATATATCATTACCCAAATAATATTATAATATAATAAAAACAGTAATAGATATGATATGATATAGTAATATATAATACAGAGCAAAAAGTATAGAAGGAGTGCGGCGACCAAGGAGGAGAGCTTCAGAAGGACCAAGTGGTTCCTGAATTCAGAGGCTTCAAGGGGCCAAGTGACAGATCCCCATGCACCGAAAGAAGGGAGCATGACGATTCGCAGCGAAAGTCGGTTTCATCTATCATAGAGAAGGACAACTGCTAAAGTAAGAGGAGATCAACACTAGTAAGACAGAGGAGAAAAGACAGATACTACGAACAAACTTCAACCCTATAACTTCTCTCCAGGATTTTTACTTAGTAACCTACCGCAAACGAGGACTGTGATAACTAAGTTCGTGGCAGCAAAATCGACCAAATTTTCATTATTTCTTTTCTTTTCTTTTTTTGTTTATTTCAATCATAACAACAAAATCCCAATAAATATTTAATCCCGACTAGGTTGAAGTCATATAAATTACTGAATCTCTCCGTGGATTCGACCCTAATATTACGGGTAGATGAGTGGTTGCGATCGAAACAACGTATAAAAGAGACTTTTGAAAATTCTTACACACAAAATACGTCACCATACCTTGCTTCTTGTGTGCTGATAACTAAGCAAAGAACTAAGAAAGGAAAGCGAGTATACATGATCAATTGGTTGCGTAAGCCCTTCGAATCACGGTTTCCTCACCTAGCATGGTTTCGTAGTCGAGTTGCATGGATTTAATTGTATTCTACCTTCTATGGTTCACAGTTGTTAGATGAAAAAAATCGTGCTTTGATCCTCTAGAATTCGCCACTTGAGTCTTGCTCTTTGAAACCAATAATCTTCATGTTCTAAAAATATTGTTTTCGGCTTGCACAAGAGCTTAGAATTATAATTATAATTATAACTATAACTATATATAAAGCTCAGCTTGAGTTAGAACTATGACACGTGTCCACCTTCTGGATTTTCTGTGGCAGAACTTATAGTAATATATACGAAACGGGTCTTTTTAATAAAGTTAATATCTAATACACAATTAGTCACATGATGAATTATTTTTTTGAATTTTTATGGCTATATATAAAGCTCAGCTTGAGTTAGAACTATGACACGTGTCCACCTTCTGGATTTTCTGTGGCAGAACTTATAGTAATATATATGAAACGGGTCTTTTTAATAAAGATAATATCTAATACACAATTAGTCACATGATGAATTATTTTTCTGAATTTTTATGGCGATACATTCCTTCTATATAATACCTTCATATTTCAACATTATTACCATAGGTGTCATTAGATATCATGCACATGTTGAATATTTTTATAAATGAATGACATTGTGGTTATTTCTATTAATATTGATGGTCTTTTTTTGCTATTCATTCATTTACACTCAGCGGGGGCACAACAAATTTTGAGAAATAGCCAATGAGAGCTTGCCACATCATCTAATTAATTTATTTTTCTTCACAAAATGTAAAGAACCATGAGAAAAAGTAGTGACTACTTCATTACCTACTTTTTATCATCTAAACTTTTATGATGAAATACAAATATTTTTTAAATAAATTTTTCAAGATATATGTGATAAAAAAATTATATTAATTTTGTACATATTTTGTGGTCCATAATAATATTTATTTTGAAAAATATATAAATACGTTAATATGCATTTAAGCGTGTTATATGATACTATAATATTTTTTTATAAATTTTTTATAGTTTATTTCTTACCTTTTGAATATTCATTGTTATATAAATTGTTTCATATTATCATTAATTACCAAATAATTCACAAATACATCAAAAATATTTTCTCACAAAAGTCAAAATAGAAAAAGAAAATTTGCTTCAAAAAAAGTTTAGATAATGTGGCAAGATATTTAAATAAGATAAAATATACTTTTGAAACAAACCTATTTTAAAGAATTTGTTTTCAAAAATGTTTTGGAAAAGAACATTTAAAAACATTCTTAAGAACATTATTATAAAAATGTTATTTAGAAAAATATTATTTTCTTAAAATACTACTAAAAATAGTTATACATATAATTTCTTAAGAAAAATCTTTAAGAAAAATATCTTTGTGAAAAATTCAAAAAAAATTATTTTTTTAGTTTTTTTTCCGGATATTGTGTAAAGCGTTTTTTAGTTTTCTTTTACATGTTATAGCATTGGTTACCATTTAAAAAAAATTACTCCCCACTTGAACTATTTTTGGCATTCATCCAATTAATTTATATACGCATAAAATTTTAAATATTTTATTTTGTTCAAATCAAAGTATTTCAATAAATGAAGATATAATATTTTACATAATACTAAATAGTGGATAATTAAAATACAAATTAAATTGTATACTAAATAAATAGAAATAATAATTTACATAAAACAAAAAATAATATTTTTGTAACATAACGTCATAGTGTAAAATGCAATGCAAATAGTACCATCATATCATAAGAATAATATCATGAATTATTATGTCAAAAAATATTACTCTATTTACTTATTAATTTAAAATGAATTATGGATTTTTTTTTAACAATGTGTATTTCGATCAAAATCAATGAAACATAAAGTATTTTTTAACTATGTTTAAATTTGTATGTGTTATCTTTTGTAATGAAAAGTGACATCACAAATTTTTATTTATAGCTTCATTTTCCAAAAATAATTTAAATATTAAATCATATATATATAGTCCGAAGAGCACGATGATTACCACTAGTTACATACAATTTCAATTAATGAAAATTAAACAAAAGATAAATGCGCAATGCTCTTTTTTTATCATTTTCTGTTAATTGGAAATTTGGAATCTAACTAATCAAATACAATAGATATTGTTTTTTTAGTTTAAATTAATAGAAATTAAACATTATAAAGATTTTTGTTTTGAAAGGATTGGAAAAGAACCAACTCTTAATTATGTTTGATTCCGGAATTTGACTTCGTTTTAACTAAAATTATAAGAATCACAATGGAATGAAATGAAGTTATTATGATCATTGCAGAAGCAAGAAGATAGAATTATGAAATAAAATATCGATTCAATAGAAATAAAATAGAATTACTACAAAATTGTAATAAGTTGTGAGCATAATGAAATAAAGTCACTGAAAAAGAAGAATCGTCTCAAGTTTAGAAAACAAATATGTAAAATATTCATAATTCAAAGAAAACTAATTTTATTCCAAATTCTTAAACATTAGAAAAGTTACATAACTATCCAATCAAAATCCAACCAGAACCTAGCAAAATTTCCTACAAAATTACACAGCCCCCTAATCAAAAGTGTTCGAACCACCAAAACAACCGAATCTAGGCAATTTTCTGAAAGCATTTTGAAACCGCCTTCTAACACTCGATCTTCTGGAAGATTCTTTTTTCGCAATGCACGGCCTCGCCCCAGCCGGAGATGGCGGCACCAACATTAGTTCACCGAGAGGAGGCCTTGGGGGGATCACATAACATCTTCGGATCGTCTCGGGTGCATCGTTAGGCGTGCCGGTCAGAATTGGCACAATATCCTCGTTAACTGAGCTGGTTTGGATCGGCTCAGATGCCTCGTTAGGCATGCCGGCCAGGATCGATTCAGATGCCTCGTTGGGCGTGCCGGCTGGGGGCGCCTCGTTTGGTGTTTCTGCCGAGATCGGCTCCTCGCCATTTGAACCATGTGGCACATGGCGAAGGCCGACATCGATGATGATGTCAGCGTCGGTCTCATCGGTCCGCCTAGAGTTGCGGTTATATGAGAGGGTTGAAATGAGGAAGAAATAGAGGGGGATGAGAATTGCGAGGAAAGTTAGGAGGGAGAAAGCAAGAGAGAAGAAGTCCATTTTTTTGTTGTGAGGAATTAGATTTGGAAGAAGAGTTTATATAGAGCAATGGAAATATGAGGATGTTTTTTTCCACGATTTTTACACCCATTTTTAGATGTTATGAGTCTCAATATAGAAGATCAATTTTGTTTAAATAGATGTACCAAAAAGAGTCGATCAAGACTATAGTAGGAATCCATTATCCAATGAACTAATTTATAATTCAAGTTCGAGTTCCTACAAACACGATTTTATTTAGAACATATTTAGTAAAATCTATCAACTCATAATTGTGGATTCAGTCTAAAAATTTTTTGAAAGCCAAACCATTTTAGATATATAAATAAACTTGATTCTTTTCTTTATTTACAATAATCAAAAACAAAGAAACAAAAAACGGATGTACTGTACGTGGTACATTTTCATTCAATCACTAAAAAAATCAAACACACAATTATCACATATGCAAGGAACAAACAAATCATGCAAAAATAATTATTTAAATATTAGAATGGCAAAATAGTAAGATCACCTTTTTAGCTGAAGAAAGCCAATCAGAAACTAAATCATTCATCTCCATTTTATCATCCAACTCCAAATCCAAATTATGGGGCGTGACGTAAATCTACATAATTCAACAAAATAAAATAAATAATTTATATATATGGAGAGAATTTAGAGAGAGAAAGAGAGATTACATAATCAACATCTTCATCTAAATCTTGTTGCTCCTTCTCTATGAACTACTATTCAACCCAAAAAACATAAAAAAATTCATTTAACTCATAATTAACTTAAAAATATTTAAAAAAATAATACCTGAAGTCTAAACATTTTTTCCACAATTTCTTTCGGTTCCAAATTTTCAGAGTTAGCAACTGATTCTACAACACTACAACCTCAAAATCTTCTCTTTTTATATTATATCATTCTATATACTTAGCTGAAGCTTCCTTGCCGAGCTGAGAGAGTTTATCAACTATCAAGACTATAGTGATGCGACATTATTTTATTTGGTATAATTCTAAGAATTAGACCTATTTCCTAGCATTCTATGGAGCTCAACAATGAGAGATTCTTCTAAGTACGAGAAATTTCGCCTTTTCAAATCCGGCCTCAAATAATATACCCATCTCAGCCTGCAACTTTTTCCGGAACACATTATTTGCTTTGGGATTCTACTTACATATATGGAAAGAACGATGCAACATAATCTTCTCAGACATATCTCGTACACAGGATAAGCTGGCTACATAAATACAAGAAGAAATTTTACTATGGAAAAATCTTCATTGTTTTCTAGCCTTTTAGTTTTTCTCTTTTTCTTTCCTTATAATTTATTTCTTTCTTTTTTCAATCTCTTAATTTTTGTACTGTATTTGAAACTAAATACATCTTGTAATCATTTTTGGTATTAATATATGAGGACGTAGTACTTTGAGCATACTCCTTTCATTAAAAAAAACATACATGATATGTGCGATGAAATTTCTTTTTTTGAGCACATGTGGGTAAAGTACATAAAATATATATGCAAGGAATAAGAACTGGTTTTTTTTTGTTCTTTTTCGAATTGCGGCTTTGAGATCAGTTTTTTGGCGAGACAAAAAAGAATGGATAAAAACAAACTTATAGTATCCACATGTCTAACATTTTTTTTTCTTTTTGTGCAAAAAAGATCATCTGAGAGAGAGAGAGAGAGAGAGAGAGAGAGAGAGAGAGAGAGAGATTTTCATTTCCTCTGTTTTGAGAGAGGAAAGGTAGAGAGAAAGATAGGAGGGCAAAAATATAAATTCATATAGAATTTGTTATATTTAATGGAAAATATGGATGGAAGTTATATGTTGTCTGAATTTGATATTTGTTGAACTTTCAAAGGGTAATATGATATTTCTGATTTTGAAAGGGTAAATTTGATATTTTGAATTTTTGAGAGGGTATACGTGATATTTCCCTAAAAAATATGCTTCAACTAAAAGGAATATTATGATGCGTTGAAATGTCCCCACACGATAACTCACCAGATCAAGAGGAAGAAGGAGAGACAAATATCGCATCAATGAAGTCCACCGAATTTACGAAATTCTCTTTATAAGATTCATAAACACTTGCACTTTCAGTTTTAAAAACCTCCATTGATAGAATAGTAAGAGCTTTTTTTTGGAAGGGTGAGGAAAAATGTCGCGGAGGTCATTGCCTTGTCACATGAGACAGAGTTACACTTCCGAAGGAAAATGGAAGAACGGGTATTATATCCATAGAACGTCAAAATATCGCACTCTTACTTAAGTGGCTATGGATGTGGAAGAACAATCCAAAAGGACAATGTCAATTACTCGCCATGCTCTATGGTCTCACTGATCCGAGCCAACTTCGGCAAAATTCTCACAAACTTTCTTATTTCCTAAGAGATCTCCTCACTCTCCTCCCCATTTTCGAACCGTCAATATCCTACTCTCTAGGAAATGGTTTTTCAATTAATTGTAATGATATATGGGCACTTCAATGCCCTCTGAAAAAGGCCTTTCCCATGATATAGTCATATTTTAGAAATGATGACATTTGAGTAAACGCGGTACTAGACGGAGCATTAAATCTACATTCTCTTGTTTCGACTAGTAATATATCAATGCTCTCACAAGTACAAGACTTTTTCCTCCTTCTTACTCATATCACCAAGCCAAGAAGATGATCGTCCCAATTGGAGATGGCTTGATACAGGTCAATTCACTACTCGTTCCGCTTACAATTTCTTACAATTTAACCAACACAAGGGTAGATTGGAACAAAAGAATGTGGAGAATCAGAAAGAGTTAGAGTATTTGGTTGGTTAATGATACATAATCGCCTGCTGACACAACTCAACCTAGCTAAGAGAGGTTGGCCGAACGATGGCCGTTGTGTAATGTGCTCAAACAACGAAGACGAATTCATAGACCATCTATTCTTACATTGCGACTATGCGTCGCAAGTCTGGACACACCTGGAGACCTAGACCCCTCTCCGAACTCTTCGCTCAAAGACTCATGGATGCTAAAAACGAAGGGATTGGGCAAAGGAATCACTGAAAAAATGGGAAACAATATGGCTAAGCACGTGTTGGAAAATCTGGAAAGTGCGAAAAGATCAAATCATTAGGGGAAAGAGCCAGTCGCCGGATAGAACGTTCATTGTGGCAACCACTCAACCGATAAATTGGGAAAACTTTTGCTAGAACCTCGGGAAAACTCATAATTTTACTTTTTTATTCTTTTTCTCTTTCTGAATTATGAGTTGTTGTAAATCTATGTGGTGTGTAATAACTATGTAAACTGAATGTTTTTTATTATTTAATGAAATTTCAGTGAGGCAATTTGTCTCCTGAAGCTTCAAAAAAAAATTGAACTGATTTGAGCATTAATAATTCTACAAAACATTGTTTTGAAAATCACCATCAGTTGGAAGCTTGAACTAATTGCTTGTAGCTAGCATTTGGAAGCTTGAAATCTCCCAAATACTTCTTGATTATGTTGGTATCATTATGAAACAATTTAAACTTTTCCACAAATTATTGATTTTGGCTTTCAAGAGAATTCAAAGTACATTGCGAGTCATAGAGAAACAGAGATTGTGGGGGTAGAAATTATCTCATTAAAATATGGAAATTTGTGAAATTGTCCATTATTGTGACCTTTAATTTTGGAAATACCATCAAAAATATATAAATCATCTAAAAACATTAATTCATAGGGTAGTTTTGTTATTTGTTATCATGTTGATATATTTAACTATTTGATTACTATTTGATTATGGATAATAAATAAATCAAAAAGATTACCATACTGTTTTTATTATTTACGTATATATTGTTTATTGACTCTAAAAAAAATGAATTTTACATATTGTTTGTTTAATTTTATATATTGTTTGTCGCCTCTCTATTATGTTTTTTCGCGCCATGCTACGGCGAGAAACCCGTCGTGCAACATCAGGTCTCAAATTACCAATTATAATTTTTTTGTACACATGTCCTCTGATGATTTTTTTTTATCATTCAAATAATCAGCGTATCACTTATTCTCACATAAATATAACCAGGAAAAATTCGAAAGGCCATATTCCATGCGTGCCCTTGCAAATGTTTAAGGTTCAAAAGAATATATATATATGCATTTTATAAACATAACTAACTATTATTTTAAAATTATTATAACAGTTTGCAATTTATTTATTCATGTTGAAATTGTTAATTTAGTCAAAAAGTGAATTATCATGGGCTTTAGTGGAAAAAAATGATTCGGTCTAAATTTAGATAAAAGATATAATAAGTTGTTTATAAGCATTTCGATCTAAAATTTGATTAAAGATATCATAATTTGTTTATAAGCCAAATGAAAGGAGATTAGGATTAAATCTTTAATTACTCAAAAGAAATTAAATATTAAACAGAAATAAATAATAATTAACAAAGCAAAATAATTCTTATAAAAAACTAACTAAAACCTAAACAAATTCTATTCAAATTTCAAAATGACTCGGAAGTCCTCATGGCCACCCCTATTCAATTGTGCGGAACTGTCCGCCAAGGCACCCACACCGGACTATCTTCTTGAATCGTTCGGCCAAGCGCCGTTTAAAACTCAGTTCTTCTTGCCAAGGCTTCTTTCTCTAAAAGAGGCCTCGCTCCTGGCGGCGACGGCGGCGCCAAGAACAATTCCCCCAACTGAGCCCGCGGAGGGATTACGTAGATTCTTGCGGACAGTTCGTCGGCCAAAGAAGTGGGACCCGGTTCATCGACCGGCTCATCATGAGTCTCGGCATTCTTGTGATTGGCCTCACAAGGCTCGTCAGCGCTCTCGGTCTCAGCCGTCTTGCTAACCACAATGGCCCGATCGAGGGCAAGAACCGGCCCATCTAGGAGCTCAATAGACATGCCATCAAAGTGACGGTAATAATTGCGTCGACAGTCTCTTGAAGGGTCTCATTATACCAGCCGGTCTTATGTGTGAGGGATGAGGTCAGAATTAAACAAAGGGCGAGTAACAAGAAGAATAGGACAAGGAGAGAGAGGAAGAGATTGAGTGTTAGCTCCATTTGTTCAATGCAAGATTATGAGATTTTTTGTGAGAAGATGAATTTTGTTTTAAGGTATTTATAGAAGACTGATTCAAAAATTGAGTTGTAGCTTATAGGTATTTTTAGAAAAATTGAAAATCTAATGCTTTGTTTACCTATTTTTAGGAGATGAAGTTGGTTTTCTTTTTCTGTTTTACATCTACGGATAATCTCTTATTGAATGCCAATTTTAGTTTTTGTTTATTTTGTATGAAAGCGGTTCTATTGTGTTACGCTAAATATACTTTAAAGTGTTGAAACATTTAAGGACAAGATAACAAACTGATATGAGATAAAAGAATTTAGAGGAATTGATCATAATCATATGAAATTAAGGATATGAAGTCACAGAAATATGTACCAAAAACAGTATTATAGTATTAAACCAGTGCATAATTCGAAAGCCAACTCGAAACAAACTTTGACTTTTTTGTTTATGTAAACATTCTTTAGAATGAAAGAAAACAAAACGGTTGTACATGAGTCATCCAAATCCAAGGAACAAACAAATCATGCCAAAATAAAAGTTTTAAATATTAGAATGGCAAATTAGTTAGATCACCTTAGAGCTGATGAAAGGCAATCAGAAACTAAATCATTCATCTCCATTTTATCATCCAAATCCAAATAAAGGGGCGTGACACAGATCTACATAATTCAACAAATAAAATAAATAATTTATATATATATATATATATATATATATATATATATATATAGAGAGAGAGAGAGAGAGAGAGAGAGAGAGAGAGAGAGAGAGAGAGAGAGAGAGAGATTACATATTCAACATCTTCATGTAAAACTTCTTGCTCCTCAACAAACTACAATTCAACCCAAAAGAACATAAAAACGTATTAACTCGTAATTTACATGATAAAACTAAAAAAAAATAAAATAAAAAATTACCTCAAGTCTAAACATTTTCTTCACAATTTCCTTAGGCCCTACATTTCCAGACTTAACAATTGATTCCACAAGCTCAAAGTCATCTCTTTTTGCCTCAACTCTTCTTGCTGCTCCCTAAAAATATCAAATACATAATAAAATAAAAAATAAAATAAATAAAATTAGTTTTATATGATTATTTATATAAAATATATATTTACAGCATCTGAACCGAGCTTGGCGAGTTTCATACCAAGGCTGTAGTGATGCGACATTATTTTATTTGGCATAATTCTATATTTGTGGGGCTCACAGCATTCCATCTTTTCGAATATTTTAACTTGTTTTGTTACTTTAAACCCCTGTTAGGGAAAAAAGATTATTAACTAGATTTAGCAAACAAACTTTATTTATTATTTATTCTTTTTAATTTGATTTGAACCTTATTATTTAATGGAGAAGCGAGAATTCTGACATTTAAAAAGGAACTTTTAGGAAAATTTCCATTTTGAATATCTTGAATCGCTGCATTAATCAAAGGCATAATACATCTACAGCGTTTTTTAAATCTTCTTCTGAATTTTCACCCTTCATATTAAAATTGCATAAATACCCATATTTAAGACTAATATGATAAAAAAAAGTTAAAAGAAAAATTTGTGAATAAAATAAAGAAATAATATTTACCAATTAAATGAAACTACGAGTGAAGGTATTCCACACATAAGAGCTTCTCTAGATTCTAGATGCACCAATTGCACCAGAATGGAATCTATTTAATTTTCACAATATAATTAAATTAGTAAAAATATTATAATATTATAATCTGTATTTAATGAATATATATAGTTACTCATATGTCATGGCTGTAATTTGATCCGCTTTCAATCCCACTTATGACTGAATTTAATACCAAAAATTCATCATATCAAAAGATTTGAATTTTGAATTTGAAATTATCAAATAAAATTGAAAATAATATATAATATATACCCGAGCCAAGAAAACAATGAGACAGATAGAGATAAAGAAACACAATCAATAGGACTACCTGTTAAAAACCATTAAAAATAAAATAATAAAAAATCAAGGGACTTAAAATGAAAATAAATGTAAAATGAGAATAAGCTGGAATGAATTAATACCAGAATTCAAGCAGTTCCGCCAGGATATTCATCAGAAGAAATTGCACTAATTGTTTCTTGAACTGTAATCGAATTACCAGATGAACATTTGTCCCTTCAGATTTCAAATTACCAAAAAAAAAGAGAATATTAGTAAACAATTGGTGAAATCTAATTATTACTTCAAATTGTGATTTGGCAAAACAACTTGAGCTTAATTTAAGGAAAGGACAGAGAGAGTGAGGGAGAGAGAGAGAGAGAGAGAGAGAGAGAGAGAGAGAGAGAGAGAGACTGACGAATCAGGAGCACACACGTGTACATCATACATGGATCCACGCACGAGAGCCTCAACTTTGATCCTCACTCTCCATTGGTGACCAACACAATCGGCTTCGTACTCTTCTGCTCCTCACTCTCGCTGTCGCCTGCTACCTCCGCCCCGAGAGGCGGAGCTCCGGCAGAGATGCGGGAAAGAAGGACGCTCTAGAGATTCGCCATTAGAGAAGAGGGAAGCTCATTCGCCATCTCTGTTTCTATTTGAAAGGAAATGAAGAATTTCAACGGTCCGCTTCTTTGTGGAACGAATTTTGGTTTTGGAGAGATTTTCTAAAGTTTGATATTTAAATATGAGAAAAGATATTCAACTCCTATAATCACCACCAATTTTTAATATTGCTATTCATTTTAAATGACAAGTGCTCATCGAATAAGTAATTATTATAAATTAATGATTATTGAAATTATAATTATACATAGTTATTCTAATATATTAAATGATTATTAAAAATAATTTCTTTTAACAAAAATTAGTATTAATGATTATATTATGGTGATTGACTATTTTGATCATAAAATTGGTAAAGATTCTAGAAGTTGAGTATACGAGTCCTTAAATAAATTACGGTAAGCTTTGACAAGCTCATCTTTGACTTAGTCAATGCTTCATTTTTATGTTGGACTATTAATGCTAGGCTTATGGATTGGTTAATAGGATTGACTAATATATACTCTATTTTTTTCTCTTAGTTTTAAAAATAAATATCATTATTGTATTGTTTTAATGATCAAATTGAATAATTTTACGTAACATATATATAATATTTGTATAAAATAGGAGATAAGCACTTTGATATCGATACCATTTTTTTTTTATGCACAATAAACAATCGCCTATTATTGCTTTATATTAGTTAAAGTCTTGTATTTAGATGAATTACATGTGATGTTAGATTGGAAGGAAAAGAAAATATTACAATATAAATACTACAATAAATCCTTTTCCCTACCACAAATTCCTATAATTAGCCTTAACAAATTATATATGCACATTTACATACAAATTAAAAGATATTTAGATATATAATTGTTACATCAGACCAAAGAGGATTATAATATTCATGTCCAATAAAATACCAAATAATTGATTACATATCTAGACAATTACTTTTGAACTACAAAGACTACTGTTACAATAGATGATGATACATGATATCTCCAATGAAGTTTAATATGCCAACTTTGATGATAATATAACAATGCATTTAGAATCTATACAACAATTCAAATATATTTAACCTCCCTAATATTGAGATGAAAAAACTATGCACTCTTCAATTAAAAGGAATATTATGATTTGTTGAAATGTCACCGCACGATAACTCAATGGATGAATTAGATGAAGAAGAAGAGCCCAATATCGCATCAATGAAGTCCCCCGAATTTACAAAATTCTCTTGACTAGATTCATAAACACTTGCAATTTGATTTTCATAATTCAGATTGATCTGATCATTAATTGATTCTACAAAATATGGATTTTGAAAATCTTCTTCTTGCGCTTGAACTAATTGCTTGTAGCTACCATTTGGAAGCTTAAAATCCCCCAAATATGTCTCGAATATTTCAGTATTGTTACAAAACAATTTACACTTTTCGACAAAATCTGGATTTTGGGTTTCGAGGGAATTCAAATTAGTCCATTGCGAGTCATATACAAAAGGTGATTGCGCGGTAGAAATTGCATTAGAATAACATGGCACATTGTGTAATATTTGGCCACTATCATGACTTTTAACCACGGAAATACCATCCAAAATGTAGAAACCATCTAAAAACACAATTAAAAACATTATATTATAAGTTTGCTTTGTATGTTGTTATAATATTTACATATTTAACTATTTAATTAATATTTGTCAAAACTTGCTAGTTCAAACGGTTGATATTTAGCAGTTTCTCAACCCACTGATCGTGGGTTTGAGTAAAAAAAACTATATAATTAATATTTGATTATGGCTTATTGAAAGAAAAAAAAAAGATTACCATGAGAAGGAAGAGAAGCGATAGAATGAGAACTCAGGAGTTTTTTCTTAATCGTCGAATTCCAGAAATTCTTTACTTCGTTATCTGTTCTGCCTGGTAGATGTTTAGCTATTTGTGCCCACCTTTAAAAAAAATTGAAATATATGAATTTATATCCATTCAAAATGTAAATAAAATATCATAAGTGATTATAAAAAACAAATCTAAGAATTAGACCTATTTCCTAGCATTCTATGGAGCTCAACGATGAGAGATTCTTCTTCGTACGAGAAATTTCCCCTTTTCAAATCCGGCCTCAAATAATTTATCCATCTCAGCCTGCAACTTTTTCCGCATCTTTGTAACCCTATTCCATTTTTGAATAATTTGGCCACGCAATTAAACAAATAATTAAAATTATTACATGATTTTCATACTAAGATTGAAATTTAAATACAATCTAATCATTTTAAGGACTTACCAGCAAGACGAGGAACTGAGCTCCAACAGCCATGGCCGTAGGTTGAGATATACTTAACCAATTTTTCATCTTCTTCAGGTGACCATAACCCTCTTCGCACCTTCTGTTTATTGCAACATGAATGATGCCCCATTTTTTCAATTAATTATCTAAACAATCTTGTCTCTTTATCCAATTACCACACACACAAACCTATCCATCAAAATGCTTCTTTTTTTCAAAAGAGGAAATGGTAGCTTTCGCAGAAAATGAAAAGTAAAGAAAAGAGAAAATGTGAAGAGGAATTAAAGGTGTTTCCTATGTATAGAGTATCAAAACCTTAATATTTCTTTCTGAAACCCTATACTGAAGAGGTTCAGAGAATTTAATGTGAGGTACATGCTACGACCAATGAATGGTTCAAATAGGGCTATCAAGGGGCACTTTGGTAATTTCACCTCCCACTAGGGTTTGTACGTTGCAGCAGTAGGAAAACAACTGTGTTGAGCTATTTAGGGAAGTTTTTCATTTTCACGCAGTCTGTGTAAATTTACTGCTAGCTACTTACAATTAATGGGCTGGTCTTCATATATTTATTCATCATTAATTATTTCTTGGAATTTTACTATTTGATAATTTTTTTTTTGAGAAAATAGCCCGTAGTTAATTTGATCATTTTTTTACCATGCCATTTATATATTAATGGAGAGATAATAGATATAGATATAAATAAAAATATTTATGTTAATACTTAATTTTTTTTTTGATGTTCAATCATTGGGTTAAAAAACTTTGCTAAATATGTGCTAAATTGTGCTTGGTGGGAATTGAACCCATGATCTTTGACCACATATCCAAATAATTTAATCAACTAGACTATAAACTATTTATATGTTGGGAGTAAAAATTAAGTATTTGCATGTTAATACTTAATAATTAAGCTAAATCTTTTAGATTAAGGGTTTTAAAATTTGCATTAGGTGAATGGAGATACGTATGATGAGAGGAGAGTACGTATGCATGGATGCATGGACCATTTGCATGTAGGGAGTAAAAACGTTCACCTTACGTGTCCTGTACTTCTACTGCCTTCAATGATCTGGGCTCCATCCTTCCATCTCTCTCTCTCTCTCTCTCTCAAACCTTCACAAGGAGAAGAGATGTGAGGTCTTAACCGCAGATCGTTTCAAAACAAATTTGCCATTTCTTTTTGTCCTTTCTTCTGTTCTTACTTGTCTACTTGTTTGCATCGCAAGTCAATTTGCATGCAAGTACGTCACCATTACCATGCATTCATTCTAGAAGCTTTTCATCTTTTTCGTTTATTTTATTAACCTTTTCATTTTCAAAATCCAAATTGGAAACATTTTAATTTGTATATATGGTTATAGAACTCTTTTATACAATATCTTGATATATGTAAAAGCAAAATATGTGAAGAAAAGAAATTCAAACTATTTTGGGTTATTAATTTATTAAGTTTCCATGAGTGGAGTGTAAAAGAAATAATGGACATGCAAAGAAAAGAGACAAATGAAATCCTCATATTGAATATTAGCCTACGTAGCCATGCAAGACTTTGAAAGGAAAAGATTGCCTCTAGTGGAGAGACTGGGCTTCAATGGTTGTCTACACGCATATCTTCTTTACTAAATTAATTATTTCACTTCAGACTTCCAAACTCTCTTCACATAAACTATTCTAATGTTCAATCCTAAACTGTCTGGTATATTTGACTTCAAAAAAAATATTTGACTTCAAATATTTCGTTCATGCTGTTTAACCTCTTTTGGATATCTCAAACCCAAGTAATTTGAAAATAACATCATTTGAAGGATATGATTCATGATAAATATTTTTTTTCTTTTCAATTTTTGTCGAAGTACCCACTGATTCAAATCTAATGTATGCAAAACTCTCAAATTAGTATTCTTCATAAGCTGATTAGTTGAATTTTTTTTTTTTTTTTTTTGTGAGTAAAACGTTGATTAGTTGAAGACTTGAAGTTGAAGGTTGATATATGCGAATTACTTTTTTTCTAAAAATCCTATTATTTGGAAACTAATACACATTTATTTTGTAGTCTATTTTAAGTTCTCTAAAGTTTTATCACTTGAAAGATAATAACGACAAAAACTCGTATTTTTTTTTTCTACTCAATATAGCATTATTTGAAGTAAATGCACAACAAAATACTCTACTTCATCCATGATTAATGATTCTTGAAATTCTACTTCCTAATACATGTATAATGGACCTGATATATCATGATGTACTATATCACGCTCAAATCATAACGACATTATATACAACTAATAAAAAGTATATAAAATTAAAAAAATAATATATATAATTCATTTTTTATACAGTATATACTTAAATAGTGAAAATAGTATATAGAAAACAAAATTGTATATTAAAAAGCGGTAAAAATGTATGCAAATTCCAAAAATAAATAATTCATAAAAAGTAAAAATATGTCTAAAACAGTGAAAATATTATATAGAAAAAAATATTGAAAAGCGAAAAAACAAAATATATACAATCCGTCATGATTTAGATATACTACAGTGCATCCTGATATCACATTTCCCCATGTGGAAACATTAATTCTTAATTTGCGAAAGCAACATTGCTTAGAGGCTAATAAATTAAAAATACTCAATTCTCATCTTTTTCTAAAAGGTGGTGTTGGGCAAAATGGAATAAGAGTGGAAGAGTAGAAGAAGTGAGTTATTCCAACCTAACAAGAGTGAAAGTAAATTGAATAAGTAGTGGGAGAGTGAAATTTCTTCTTCCATGGGGGCGATGAAAATTCTTTATTCCATGAAATAAGCCATTTTTTAGGACTAAAATACTTTTATTTCTTCCAAATAAAGATGACATGTAGTGCATTTAATTCTCTGTTTCTCTCTCTTCGAAAGGAAAAATCTGGCGATTTATACTAATATTTTTACGAAATCAAAGATTTAAAATTTCCATAAGATTATACTAATTTTTTTTCTTTCTAATAAGATCCATATTGCTATATTTTCCTCCATTATTTATTTTTTATATTGTATTATGTTATTGAATTTCTTATTTAAACATACTAGCTTCTTTATTTAAATAAAAACTTTATTTATTTTTTAATTGAATACAAAAATGACTAAACAAAATTTGATAAATCAACAATTATTAGAAAAATATTTTGATCATAATAAATTATTTATATTTTTTAACTCATTTTTTATTCCATCATATATTTGCTGATTACTAGTGGAATAAAATGAAAGAACCACTCTTCCACTCTTCTACTATTCCACTCTTCCACCTGTTGCCGAACGGGCCCAAAATGCAATTGTTGAAGACTAAACACGTAAAATACACCAATGTTTTATATTTTTAGAGAATCTCATTATTTGAAGGTGTTAATACATGCATTTTTTTTTATTGTTTCAAAAAAAATATATTGTAGGAAATATATTATATATACAGAATATTCAATTTTTCAGTTTTTCATAAATCCATTATTTGAAGGTCAACCTCAATTTTGAAATGGACTAAGCCCAAAATATCTGTGAAATAAAATGGGCCAAGCCTGTTTAATAAATCCATTATTTAAAGGTCCATTACAACATATATGAATTGTAAATTCGGCCTTCGTCCTAAAACTAAAAAGAAAGAGAACTTGAAAAATACTATAGGAAAATAATAACAAAGGGTAAAAATAAAAGATTATATAAAAAACAGGGGGAAATTCCACATTGAATACATGCATAAACCTTCAAATTAATTTCTTATATAACGCACGAACATTACAAAATCATATGATAACTAAAGCTAGAGAATCAATCCGCCAACTTCGGGTCTAATTTTCACAAATTAATTAATTAATAATCACTCTAATTAATTAACATCCCTTTTACCACCAATCAACAACACACAACACAAAAAATATCATTCATACCTAACATAATCAAAGCAAATATAACAAATAAATAAACAGACAAAAATTCACACCTTTTTTCAAACTCATGAATAATCAATCTATGATTAATTATTCGGTGCAAAATGCAATGCCTTCTTTTGGATAAGCAGGAAAACCAACGTCAATACATGCCTGAATGCAAGCTTTCGCACATTGTTTGTCCACATCAACAACTTTTGCGCGACAAACCTTCATGCATTCGCAAAGGCAATTCTGACCCGCGTCACCGAGTTGCACTGTCGTGCCCAACACAATCACAAGAGCCATCAGAAAGATCAGAACGTTTTTTGCGTTACGAGCCATTTCTTCTTTTGAATTTCTCTCTTTCTTGAATTTTCTCTCTTTTTTCTCTCTTGTTCTTGGATTAAGGATTGCTTTGTTTCATATAAAGAGGTAAGTAATTATTATTATGTTTGTTTATTTAAGTTTCTGGGATGGTTTGAATGGTTGAAATGGTTTTTCGTGAAACAAGGGCTCGTTTGTAAGGAGTTCTAAAAATGGAAAATGAAAGCGTTTTATCAAACAGTCACAACGTCTTTTATACTGAAATTAGAAAAAAGATATCCAATCATCTTATTAAGATGCCAGCCTCACAAAAAATGGCACTCTTAAAAACCAAATTGAAGCTATTGTCGGTGACTCGGTTCTCTCACTCTCTCTAGTTTTTTGTTTTCTGATAGTTTTGTTAAATTGCACGAAATTTTAAAACAAAATAACAATTTCAACACAAAGGTTTAATTAATTTTTGTATCATTTTTACTTGATGCTTTACCGAGAAAGAAAACCGGATTGAAAATATTTGGAACTTTGAAGTGTTCATCATATTTTTGTTTAAATTTTATATATAAGAAACAATTATTTTCAATTACATTAAATATCTGTCCTGACAATTTTGGGTTCAAGACCTAGTCATCAATTTGTGAGGTTTAAAATAATCTTACAAATTTATTTATTTTTCAATTACAAGAGATAGTTCCTGGCAACTCAAATCTAATGTAAACTCGTGGCTTCGGTCATTGAACGTATAATTTAGTATTGTTTAATGCTGTAATAGGTACACTGATTATTTGATGGGATGTGTGTAATCTTGTAGTACTTGTAACAGGAATGCATTTCTTAATGCATCTCCTAACGAGTTGTAATTAGTTTCGTTCAATGAAAACAGAGTACCTCTTGGATATTTTTAATGTATTAGCCTTCATTTTAAGAGGTTTCGAGAAAATTAAAATAATATGTATTTTACAATTATTAGCTTCAACAAGCGTGTATCCTCGCTCTGCATCGGAAATATATTTTGTATAATTTATTTTTATAAATACATGATATTTTCATAATTTATTTTTATAAATACATGAGATATTCATAATTTTTTATTATAAATACATGACATATTCATAATTATATTATTCCAAACGATGTATACTTTTTAAATAAACATGAAATCATTTTTTTTTAAGTTATGGAAATAAAATTATATCTTTCTTCTTTTTAATCATATTAATTTAAATTTTCTATGTCACATTTGAGATTTCAAAGGACTATACACAAAATTAGACATGTAGAATAATAAATTTATAAAAAAATATAACGGGTCAAAATATCCTACAAAATCAACTCACTTCATACTTATCTTCAAAAGGCATGCCACAGCAAATCTTTGATTCGGACTCTTTTATCATACTTACATGTATAGTCTTGCAAGGAGAGCAAATACTATTACGGGTCATATTATCTTACAAAAGTGATTCGTTCCACACTTATCTCCAATAAACATTACACAAAAATCATATTAAAAAAAGAGAAATGATACAACGGGTCATAATATTGTTGAGTTCTGATCTGTTTCATAGTCTTATGCATAGTTTATGACAGAAAATCACGAAATGTGTCAAAATATTGTGCATCTCAATATCCCTAAAGAGAAGTAGTAATTTCTGGGGTCTTAAAATAATCTGAAATAATATGTGTTTTCAATTTATTAGTCTTCAATTTGTGGGGTCTTAAAATAATCTTAAATATTAGAGCATTCTTGCATGTATTATTTTTCAATTTTTTAGGTTTTCGTAAAATAGAAAAAAAAATGAATTATACAAAAATTAATTTCTAATTTGTGGGTCTCGAGAAAATCTTAAATTTGATTATTTCTACATGCATTAGTCATCAATTTATCGGATTTTAAGAAAATTTGAGAGGCGTTGAGAAACTCTGAAACATTGCACATCGAAATTCTCAAATAATCCAACAAAATATTTACAAATGATAAATCAAATTTAATCCTAAATGACAGAACACAGAAACAATGGAGAGGAGAAAATATCGGAAAAAAAAAAAAAAAAAAAGATGAAGAAGAGTTGTTTCAAATAGAAGAAGTTTTGTGCAAAATAGCATTTTTTTGGAGAATAATTAATCAGATGGCATTTTTTTCAAAATATTTCAGCAGATAGCACTTCCGCCAGACCTTCTGGCGGAACTGAAGTAGTTCCGCCAGAGGGTCTGGCGGAACTAGGGAATTTTTTTTTTGTTGACCCCGGCTATTAGTCACCCTTAAACACGCTTAATTAATGGAAAAAGTTAGTTCTGCCATAGGATCTGGCGGAACTAGGTAAAATTTATTTTTGGCCCAATTTGGACGTGAACTTGGCCCAAAAATGACGATTTCATAGGTTTCGCCAGACCCTCTGGCGAAACTGAAGGGAATTTTCAACTTACAATCTGACCAAAAAAAATTCAAAAAAACAGGCTCGTTCCGCCAGGCACTTTGGCGGAACTAGAACGAAATAACAGGTTCCGTCATAGGGTCTGGCGGAAATAAACCATTTTTTCAACTTACAATCTGACCCAAAAAAATCAAAAAAATGGTCTAGTTCTGCCAGAACCTCTGGCGGAACTAGCTCGATCCGCCAGACTGTCTGGCGGAACTAGACCATTTTTTTTGAATTGCAATATGACCAAAAAATTTCGAAATCTAGTTCCGCCAGACCCTCTGGCGGAACTAGCTAGAAATCACAAGTTCTGCCAGATGCTCGGCTGAACTAACCACTGCGTTTTTTTAAACCCTCATTTAAACCTGTCTAACCCTCATTTGAACCCTACCCGTCCGTTCGAAAAAAAAGAGCAAATTTGGGGGCGAAATTTCAGGCGATTTTAGAGGAAATTAAAGAGAAAAAAAGGGAGAACTTAAAGGAAGAGAAGGAGAAGTTCGAAAGAAGAAGAAATATGTAAGTTATTTTGTTTGATTTTGAGTTTTGATTAGTTATTTTTGTTGATTTGGTTGAATTTCTTTTTCTTGATTTTCTACTCTCATGTGTTGAATTTCACTTCCAAGTATGAAATTCCAATTACAATGGAAAGTAAAGATCAGATTAGGGATTAAGAGCTTTGCATTTTGTATTTATTTGTTTGTTTATATATTTTGTCACAAACAATAATCTTAGCTTAATGACAACATTTTCAAGATATGGAAAGATTTACTGGTCGAACCTCTTCGGTGAGCCGAAATTAGTGTGAAATAGGTTTTGATTGAGTAAAATTAGTGCGAAATAGGTTTGGATTTAGTGAAAATAGTTTGAAATTAATTTAAATAGGTTGATAGTATTGAAATTTATTTGAATTTTTGTTGATTTGTTTAGAGAAGAAGAAGAACAAGAAGAAGAAGAACAAGAAGAAGAACAAGAAGAAAAACAAGGAGAAGGAGAAGGACTAAATTTTTCATCAAATTTATTCGGTATGAAAAAAATTTGTAATTAATTTTTAGTACTTAGTTATTTTACGGAAAAATATAATATAAATTTATTTAGTAATATATTTATTTATAGTAATTTTTTAGGATTTTGTTTTATATATACAATTTTTGGTATTAAAAAAAAACTAAGCAATTTGTTTATTTTTGTGTTAAATAGTATGTTTATGTAGTTATGTAATTATATATTGTTTAGTTATTATTTATATAGGGATATTTTTTTCAATTTTATTCGGTATGAAAATATTTAATAATTAATTTTCATTATTTAGTTATTTTAAGAAAAAAATATAATATAAATTTGTTTAGTAATATATTTATTTATAGTGATTGTTTAGGGTTTTATTTTTGACTATATACTATTATTTCTATTAATTGAAGCAATTTGTTTATATTAAAAAAAGATTGAAGTAATTTATTTATAGTAATTGTTTAATTATTATTTATATTAAAAAATAAAATTTATATAGGGATGTCATCTAGGGGCGGATCTAGTCGGGCCGGATCTAGTCGTGCGGATCGGGGGAAGGCTCCTATAGTTGAGCCAGAAGATCCGGTATATCGTTCACTGAACGAATTCCAGGATGATCACAGAACCGTATGTTTCAGCCTACCGGACAGCACCAAGACTAAAGCAAAAAGGGGCTTCCGATACAGGCAATATCATATTAATGTATTGTATTTAAAATTATTTCTATATATCTATTTATTTAATTATGTAAAAATAATTTACTTATATTTTTCATTTCCGCAGGTGCCATGGAACTATTAGTTCAAGCCATATTTCAATACATATTTTCTTCTCCGAGAACATCACGCAAACAATTAAAAAAACCACTCCCATGTCTCATTCTTCTCCCTATCAACTAAAGCAAAAGCTAAAGAAAATAAATGACCATTTGCGTCGGTAGCAATCGCCGTCAGTAAAGTTCCTTGGTATTTTCCGGTTAGAAATGTTCCATCTACTGTTATGACGGGCTTGCAAAACTGAAAACCATGGAGTGATGGGCCAAATGCCCAAAAAAGACCTTCGAACTCCAATTCACCATCTCTATTTGGGGCACCAGTTTTAAATGTGTACAAAGTACCGGGATTTGTTGATGTTATTGCCGCCATCAACTCAGGGAGCAAACTATAAGCCTCCCTCCAACCCCCAAATAAGAATCGAAACGTGTGTTGTTTTGTGTGCCAGGCCTTCCAATACGATATGGTATATTCAACCTTTAATTTAACGGCTTCTATTATGGTTACGGGCTTAACATCTAAATCCGCTCGTACGATATCTAGAATTAGCCCCCCAACAAGCGCACTCGTTAACTGTTTGTGGTCTCTTCTAGGTGTTTGGTTAATACATACGTGTGGTTGTCTAAATGTTTTAATCTCTCATAAATTATTTTTTTTATTAATCGAAGCGTGTATCCTCCAACTACATCCTCTAAAACCTTCATCTTTAAGCTTGCATATCACAATATATCTCGTTTTTTCGAGTGGTCTACTTCTATTTCTCGGTGATGTTTGACACTGTATGCTCTTACAGCCGATTGTAGTTCTGATTTCGTTTCAAATGTACGTCCCTTATACAATATGTTATCATCATTTTCATTCACATTCATGCCAGATAAGACATCATTTCTCGCATATTCCCACATTGAACTATCTTCGAATTCTGTAGCTGGCGCATCACCGAAAGTACCTACACTAACCATCTCACCCTCTTCCGTATATATAAATCCCGTCTGATGGTTCACTCTCTCCATTTCTTCATCGCCATCTTCATAAATTTCTTCCTCGTCCTCTGACTCCATTTCTGGTTTCTCATCTAATTCATTTTCATCATCATCTATTCCGGGAAGTACATTATTGCTCACACGTGCCATATCAAAGGTCGCAAACGGGTCCTCATTCGCATTTTCATTATTTATTTCATTTTCAACAGGTTCTAATATCTCATTTTCATCTGCATTTGGAATTACATTTGATCTACTACTAGTTCCTATCTGATATTCTTTATTTTGGATGCGATCAATATATATTTCTAATTCCTCCATCCCAACCCTTATGATGCGCTCGCAAAATTAACCAATTGTGTATTATTCATAATTTTCACTAACCTATAATGCCAAATGTCTTTCTTAAGGGAAGGAAGCTGACCTCAGATTAAAAGAATATCACTATACGACCAACCGAGATTCTCATAAATTTCGTTACACAGTTGGTCATAATCCCTATTTGCGGTTGTACTTTCTGGAATATAAGCCGGTTCCTCCGGGTCGTAATTGCATCCGTTCGGCAAATTTACAATAAGACCATCGTAATATACAAGAATTTGAGAGTTTTGTGCCATTTTCTTCTTACTAATTGCAATAATATTTCAACAAATTAACAACAAATCTATAATAAAATCAATTAACTATTTAATGAATCAAAAAATCTATAATAGAATACCTAATTTTCGTCTTCCTTTTCTTCTATTTTCTCTATTTATTTGGGTCAAAATCACCTCAAATACACTTCAAAATCGCCTGAATAGTGTTTTTTTTTGTTGGGAGCGGACTTTAGGTTAGATTGGGGGAGAGAGAGAAATATTCTCGTTTTATAAGAGGCTCCAATGATTGAACTAGTTCCGCCAGAGAGTCTAGCGGAACTAGGCTATTTCCCAATTTTTTGGCGTCAGACCTGTCCGGAAGACACGCTGAGACAGGTTCCGCCAGACACTCTGGCGGAACTAGTTATTTGTAGCTAGTTCCGCCAGAGGGTATGGCGGAACTAGACCAATTTTTTTTATCTTTTTGGGACAGATTGTAAGTTGAAAAAATGTCTAGTTCCGCCAGCCTATCTGGCGGAACTAGTTATTTCTAGCTAGCTCCGCCGGAATATCTGGCGGAACAAGACCATTTTTCCGGATTTTTTTGGGTCAGATTGCAATTCAAAAAATGGTCTAGTTCCGCCAGACGATCTGGCGGAACTTGTGATTTCTAGCTAGTTCCGCCAGAGGGACTGGCGGAACTAGACCATTTTTTCGAAATTTTTTGGTCAGATTGCAATTCAAAAAAATGGTCTAGTTCCCCCAGACTCCTCTGGCGGAACTAGTTATTTCTAGCTAGTTCCGCCAGAGGTTCTGGCGGAGCTGGACCATTTTTTTTTTTATTTTTTTGGGTCAGATTGTAAGTTGAAAAAATGGTCTATTTCCGCCAGACCCTATGGCGGAACCTGTTATTTCGTTCTAGTTCCGCCAAAGGGCCTGGCGGAACTAGCCTGCTTTTTTGAATTTTTTTTGGTCAGATTGTAAGTTGAAAATTCCTTTCAGTTCCGCCAGAGGGTCTGACGGAACCTATGAATTGGGCCAACTTCACTTCCAAATTGGGCCAAAAATAAAGTTTACCTAGTTCCGCCAGACCCTATGGTGGAACTAGCTTTTTTTCATTAATTAAGCGTGTTTAAGGATGACAAATGGCCGGGATCAACAAAAAAAAAATTCTCTTGTTCTGCCAGACCCTCTGGCGGAACTATTTCAGTTTCGCCAGAAGGTCCGGTGGAAGTGCTATCTGCTGAAATATTTTGAAAAAAATGCCATCTAATTAATTATTCTCCAAAAAAAATGTTATTTTGCAAAAAAATTCCAAATAGAAGAGAGATCCTGCGGGGCCATGAAATCTCCCAATGCCTCTTACTGTGCATCTATTCATGTAGCGAGTTATTTTCATATTAAACGGGTCGATATTTAACCCGCAACACGAAAAAATGTATTACAAGATAGCGGGTTTTCATTTTCGTTCGTTTTAATTCACGCATGAACAGGAAAATGGTTCATATAATAAATGGAGAGGTGAGGTATGAATGGACTGGAGATAAGAGTGAACCGAAATGTTTTAAGAAAACGCATGACATCAATAATTATATTACAAAGCTATTTAATAAATAATATACTAAATTGCTATCTAATAGTAAATGACAATTTGGAAAGCAATATGTGTAGTTGATGATTTAGTTCTACTATCTAATAACAATATATTTTAACTATCATTTTTTGAGAATCACATACCATTTTGTTTCTTAAGTTACTAATATATATTAGCAATTTAAACGATAATATCAGTACCTCATCACATGATTTATAGGATTAAGATTTCTTGTGATATCTTCATTTTTTTTGAAAAAAATATTTCTCAAGTTGTTGAGAACTCATTGTATTATTTTTTGTATAATTATAAGTTACAAAAATAGTTTATGTGGTATATTCATTCACATAGTGTATATATTTTTTTTTAACAATAATAAAGTTAATATATGGACCAATATTTTAAGAAAATGAGTCATATTAGTTTCTCATGTATTTCATCTTATTTTTTTTATATAGAAAATGAGTCATTTTAGCCATCTAAGTATTTATGAGTTTCATCTCTACTCGGTCTTTGCTGAAATAATTAAAAATAAATAAAAATAAAACTTAAAACAAGCAAAAAAAAAAGCTTAAAATAAAAAAAAGATTCTTGTTAATTATTATTTAATACCCGTAAACGAGCACTAATAACCTGCAGAAAAAAGAAACAGTAAAATGGAAAGTGAAATTTCTAATTATTAGAACAAAAAAATCTTACAATTAATTACAAAGATAATTTATGCAATTAAAATAATAAGTTTACAAAGCTAACCTGATGTGGATATGTAAGTAACATAGCGGCAACTTTTGAACCCGCACCAAGAGCCGCATAATCAAACGAAACCTTACAAAAAAAATAAAACAACTAATTAGAATAAAAAAAATTTAAGAAATGATGGAAAAATGTAATAAGAAAAGATTAAATGAGAATTAATTTGGTACTAGTGTTTGGCAGTGGCGGATCTTGACTTAAAACTCAGGGGGCAGTGTGAAAAATGTATCAAAAATCTTTGGGTGGGGTACATACATAGCTTTCAATTTCTATACAAAATATACTAATTTAACCACATATATATACTATAACTTCAAAATCTTGGGAGGGCAGCTGCCCCCCCTAGTCCCTATTAAGATCCGTCATTGATGTTTGGTAACCAATTGTATTATTTGATTGGTAACCAATTGTATTATTTGAATTTTTTTCACCTTTTTAAAAATATATAATTGCTTTTCTAAGCTCCTTATAAACCGTGAACTGAATTGCACCATGAGTTACCTGCTAAATATTATTATTATTATTATTATTATTATTATTATTATTATTATTATTATTATTATTATTATTATTATTTCTATTTCTATTTCCTATTAATATTACTATTACTATTACTATTACTATTACTATTACTATTACAATTATTACTATTATTATTATTATCATTATTTTATATTTATATTTATTTTATTTATTTATTTCGTACCAATATAAGAAAATATAACATGAATCATTTTTTTTATAAAATGATATCACCATTAATTTTATCATTGTTGATCTTATTCAACTACTAAAATAATGTGCAATAGCTATATCTTTATAAACAAATGAATCACATAGCTAACACCGAAACATGTTATATATTAATTAATGTAATGTATTTCTTAATATATTATTTTCATGTAGTGAGAACCCAAAAACTTGATGGTTCTCATCAAATCGGAAATGTAATAAAAAAATAGCAATCTAATAAATTATATGATTATGTATTAATAAGCACACACACATAGCCATAAATATCAAGAAGCTTGAGAAATTAAATAATAATATTTGAGAAATTGTATGATCGGTCGGTCCAGAGAAAATTGATTGCATGCTTCAATGAGAAGGCTTGAAAGGAGGTGAAAAATAATGGGTTAGGTTAATTTATCTAAATATTTGAATTTATAATTTATTGATAATACAAAAATAAATTTATTATATTATATTTTAAAAGACTTATTGTTTAAATCTAATTATGTAAAGAATAAAGATATATTTTTCACATGAGCGTATTCTCTTACTATATAGTTTATCTTTGAATACTTCGTCGAGAAAAAAAAAATTTAATTGAAACTGTAGCAATATAGAATTCAAAATAAAGAGAAAATTAAAAAAAAAATTATTGATGACATGTTGGGACATTTTTTAGGAAAAAAAACAGAATTCACAATGCAACAAGAGCTAGTACTCTTTCTTCATCTAATGTAATACAACAATCTACCAGTACATCCTCGATCTCTTCTCCCACCAACGGTTTGTCTGAAAACAGGTCTTGACTCATTGAATCCACCATGGCATTCTTCTTAATTGAGTGAATGGATTGTTCCGCCTCCATTTTCTTTCTCTTCAATTCGCTGGCTTTGGTCAGAGAATCAACATGTGAGTCTACAGCTTGCTTGATTCTTGCACTTTTCCTCAGTTGGATCCCCTTATTAAAGATAATGTCTCCTTCAGTTGGTTGATCTGAAAATAGCATGCGACATCTCTCTCTCCATACAGCGAATTGGAATAGAGAAACTAAAGATTTCAAACCTTTATCTCCTCCTTGATTTACTACAGAAGCTCCTACTTCTGTACTAGAACAGTTGCTTCTTCCTTCTAGATTCAAAGCACACTTAAGTAACAACCAGTGTCTCTAAACGAAATTACACTGCTCTGTTAGGTGCAAAATATTTTCCTCTTCTTGTTTACAAAGGTAACATCTGTTTGCTAGTTGATAACCAATTTTCTGCCTCCAATTTTGTGTGGATAATCTTTTCTGTTCGACACACCACAAAAACACTTTAATTCTCAGTGGCAATTGCAACTTCCAAATGTTATTTAATCCATTATAAGATAATACCCCCAACAACATTGCTGAATAAGCACTTTTTACTGAAAATGAGGAATTAGGCTGCCACTTCCAACTAATTGATGAAGGAATTATGCCCTAGGCCAAAGTGTTGGACTAGAGATTAGATTATGAGAAACGCATTTATTCATTTCATATATGAATGAGTTTATGGGTGACTAATATATTTACATATATTAGATCGACCATGAATGACACTTCGGGTTCATGTCATCAGAATACGTGATTCTGATAGTAGAACTGTGAACCAACGAATGACATTCTAAACCGTCCCTAGTGATATGTAGGATGTTTATAGAGATAAACATACTTCGAGTAAGAAGCTACATATCCACACTAGTATATTCGCAGACTGGATGATCATGTTCTGCTGATCATGGACATAGGGATGTCAAGTCTGGAATATGGGTGCATGTTCGAGAACATGTACTGGACTGACCACACTATGAGAATATGCATGGTATATGGCATTAGTGATTCTCATATGAATAGTGTGCTTGTTCCTACGACCTGAGGTCACCATGGATTCCTGTATGAGGAACTGCATACTTTAATATGATCTTACGTCATCGGTAATGGGATGATCATTAGGATCATCATTAGGGTCATCGTTAAGAGAGAGATATATCTGGGCCTCCTGATGAACTAGGACTGATTAATTGAAACTGTAGCAATATAGAATTCAAAATAAAGAGAAAATTAAAACAACTTTAGTATTGAAACTTCTAAAGTTAGAAATACAATATTTTATTATGAATTACTATTTTTTGAAAGAAGAAAAAAAAAACTAAATATGTTTTAATAAATGAATTCTTCATTTCTCTTTGCATTTATAGTTGAATATAAATATGCATAATGATTCATTAGAACCATTCAATTCAAATCTAACGATCAAAAATAACTTTAACCGTTCTTATCTAATCTGGCATAGAATAGCAAACACCAAAATATTCAATAATTGTTGTACATATTAGTATGATATATAAATAATGTCACAAGAAATCAGAATAAGTAAAAAAAAATTCTATGATGTAAATATAATAATGTTATTTAATCCAATGGAAGAAATAATTGAGGTGATGTAGCCTCTTTAGAGTGCTCAAAAGACTTTGAAAAATAAAAGGGTGGGGAAATTGACCCTAATAGTAATTACAATTAAATATAAGTAAATCTCATAAATGATTTACAGACTAATTTATTGAACTCGTTTCAATAAATACCATTAATCACAGAAAGAAAACTCTTAGTATTTATATTCTTCATAACTTGATACATAATAATGAAATATGATTTACTAATAAATCAAATCAAATAAGATTTACTGATGAATCAAGTAAAATTTAGTAATATGTAAAATATTACGTAATTAATGAAAAATGGAAGATAATTGTACGTAATTGTTTCTTCTTATAGCTAGAAATACTAATTTGTCGGTTGATGTATTATACAGTATAATGTACTATAATGTCATCAACCTAAAAACTAGTTAATATACATGTAAGTATAATGAACACCGTCCACAGAATAAAATGGCCATGATTATTATCATAGGTGATGAACATAATTATAGAATAGTCAACCAAGAACATATTCTACTATGAGAAATTATTCGAAGTATCTAACTTTTGGAGTGCCCAGAATCGCCTACCATACAGTTTTAACTGTACACATATATATTGCACTTGGATATACCTTTTTGTGTTTACAAATATGCTTTTTTGAAAATATATCTTTTTTGTAATTTCACTGTACCTTTTGTATTTACAAAAATATATTTTTTGTAATTTCATCATATCTTTTGTAACTGGACGCTGCTGGACACTCTAAAATGCTAGCACTCTATCTCCGAACCCTCTACTATATCATATGAAAAAATAATAATGGACATGAAATTGAAAATCCAATGATAGTGCCTGATTTTCTCATCATTCTGTCCTTTTTTAATTACATGAGAATAGAATATAGATGCATTGATTCCACACTCATTAATATTTTTCTCATAATTTTATCCCTTCCTTTGACGAAGACACGGCACTAATATGTTTGCCATAATTTTGTCCCCTGACAAATACACGCTAGGCGGGATATTACAGAGCGGGAACCGAGTTGGTCCCAAGGGCTAATCTGACCGTTCAACTTTAAATCGTGTGGTATTCAATCATATATGCAATTAAACTTTCAATTATCAATTAAGCCACAATTTGTGTCTCATTGGTTTAATTAAACTTCAATTAGCCCCAATTATCCAACTAGACACCCAAAAAAAAAAAAGAAAATAAATAAAACCCAAATTTCTGTCTCAATAGCCCAATTAAACCTCAATTACTCCCAATTATGCAACTAAACCCCAAAAAACCACCCAAAAATTCAAAAAAGTTAAAATATTTTCCGTACCGGCGAGCGGATCCACGTGCCACCAACCCAATCAAAATACGGCCTCAATTCATCTTCCCCAAATTCCGTCTCTTCATTCCAAGCCTTAAAATGCACCATATATTTCCTTTTCCCTTTTTTCACAATAACTTTAGAAACAATTCCAACCCACCAACCGTCATTATAACACACATCAACCTCTTCTAGAAGCTTGAATGGGTCAGATTTGACCAGGTTTGTTTCAGGTGGAATGGGCCGGACGTGAAACGGGTCGACGGTTTCTGTTAACTGACCCCTTTCATCCTCTGTTTTGAGGCTTTGGTACTTGTACCAAGTATTTGGTGCCGGTTTATTTGAGAATTGCCGCGGCATACCAAGCGCCGCGAAATCCTTCGTCATCGCTGCTCACTTCAACTAGGGTTCCGTTTGGAAATCCATTTTAGGGTTTTCTTTTTCTGAAATTGAAATCGAGAAAATTGTTGGATTTTGAGAGTTTGAATGTACGGATTTACTGCATAAATCTAGAAATAAATGTAAAATTTGTAGAGGCTTTGAATAAGCAATGATAAAATAAACCGAAAATCGCATCTTATAAGCTCAGAAATTCAGATTGCAATACAAGAACGAAAGAGTAGAATGATAAAATAAACGAAACAATCAATGAGAATTGAGGTCAAAACTAAACAAACCGCAAAAATTAATCAAACCCCAAAACAAATCCACAAATCAGAAGAATGCAGCTGAAATTAACAGGCCCAATTTTGAGATGAAATCTACAGATCAGATCATAAACGAAAGATCGAAGAAATGCACCTGAGAATAAGAAGAGGAGGGAAATAATGGTGGGCTCTGAAAATAGAAAGGGTGGTGATATATATACAATTCAAGCTGCAAGTTGTTATGAACAGGCCCAGTATATTACTTTTATTGACTTGAAAGGCCTAATTGGGCCTGTTAAAGTTATCACTATGCCTTCAAATATCACCAAGCTGAAAAATACTTCTCCAGTTTTTAAAATTGTATAAATATATAAACTTATATAAACGTATATTTCAGAATGACAAATATATATAAACAAACATATATACTTTCTAGAAAACAAATTATAAAAAGTGGGAACAGAATATAAAAAGAGTATATCCCAATTGGCAATTTACACTGTAGTAATAACAGTATAGTTTTTCCCTTGCAAAATATACGTTAAGGTTTGGCCATGCAATATTTTACTTACACCGTGTGAAACGTCTAACCCAACTGACAGTGGGTCCTTATTTCACATCAGACTTCCACGTGGCACCACACGCACAGCCAACGTCTCTTTCAACGAGCTCCTGAAACGTGTGGAGGTTATGGCTCGTAAGGATAACAGAATACAGAACAGAGCCATGAATGATTCCGCTCCCTCTCTACCACTCAAATCAAAAAGGGTAACATGAAATGATCATACATCAGATGTGGGTGTGTATGTGACCAACAACTTCACTCGCTAACATGGTAGAAAACAAGAAACGGTTACATACAAATTTCTTAATAAAGTAAAAAAAGGGCCCATAAATAAAAAAAGGAGTCAGTCTCGGTTTCCTTCCAAATCATTCCTTGCCAACAAAGTAAAGAAAGGATCATCAAATCCCCATCCATTCGGACTTGGTTTTTCATTATTTTTCGGTAAAGTACATTAACTTTGAATTCCTTTCGGAATTATAATTTTTTTATTTTATAATATTTTTTTCTGGAGCACATATTTTATGATATTATTTCTGAAATTCATGTGTAGTAGACCAAATTATACCTTCTTGGTCCGAGAAATAATAATTAATATTTTTCTTAAAAAGAAAAAAAAATAGTAACTAATGTTATGATGTATATATGTATATAGAGTAGCTAATTTGTATTTAAAAGCACAGCAAATATGTCTCAAAAGCTCAACTCATCTTCTTCCGCCATTGCACCAAAGAAATCATTAACTACCGTCATGACCACTTTCTTGAAAAAGTTGATAAAAGGTAGATATATGCATGGTTTCCGTTTTCTCTTTTTTCTTTCATTATTTTTTTCCGATAAAACAACACTTTCTTTTCCTTTGTTTGTTTGTTTTGCGGTGGGTCGCATGTCTCCACGTATTTCAAAAAAAAAATGTGGCTAGACCGGACTCGAATTTAAGATCTCTCTCTTGAACGAGTGACGCCTTAACCATACTTTATTGTTTTGCCTACATTTGACAAATTTTATTTGAATGTTTTGGGGGCGAGATATCTTGATGGAACCATCCTTCCAGGTATGAAACAACTTTTCCTTGACTCATAATGTTTTATCTGGCGTATTCTATTATAAATGAATTATGAATTTTATTTCAAAAATTTATTACTCATGATTCACCAACTAGACTCGAGATCATTGGCATTGATTCCAAGAATTAATATTTGGTTTCTGGGAAATTTCCAAAAAACCCAATTTCATTTGTTAAAACTTGTTGATTAATTAGCTTTATTATTAACTATAATTGTTCAACTAAAATTTATAAAAAATACACATTTCATTTAATCTTATATCAAAATACATAAATTATGGCCCTCAAACACATGATTTTACAAAATAAAATATTAGATTTTATTCTAAATTCCGTATTTGTAAATGAAGCAAGACATACACCAAATCAAACATCCCCACGCCTAATAATTTAACCAAACACTCAAGTTTAATTAGGCATTGGAAGTTTGTGCTCAATTTAATTACCCATAGGAAGTTTGTGTTGTTTATCTGCTCATTTAATTACTATCTCAATCTTATATATACAGTGTGCTCTTTCAATACTTTGGGACAAAATAAAGACGGTCCCCAAATCGATGTTGTCAAAAATTGTGAGCATCTTCCCTCCGAGAGAAACCAAACAGAGGTAAAAGAAAATAAGTCTGGAAATATTTTATCAATATAACTCATTTTAGAAAGAATCTAGTTTTAACCATAGTTGCCGGAAATTCTCATCCTACTTCTGTACCCCATTTCCGGTCACACCGTATTGGAACGCGAGTCATACGCTACTGGATTGCCAAAAATAACGAATCCAGCCAATAGAACAGATCCGAGGAAAAAAAATAAAAAAAAAACAAAGGAAAAAAAAAATCAAAATAATGTAAAAGATAACTAAAATAGAGCTCAAGTGTGATGAATTACTTGTTAAGGCCGTTTAGTTTTGCTGCCATGGTCATCAGCCACGAAATCTAGAGTTTCTTAGAAAAAAATCTGAAACTTGTACTTTTTGGCAACTGTCTGTCATAAGTATTTATAGGATTCATGTTGATTCGTAGGGTTTCAAAATAAATTGTGAAAGAATGCTGGAAAAAGATGAAAAAAAAGGGGCGAAATTACTGGAAATTCTGCTCACGTTAGACAGGGAAGGAAAGATGAATGAAAATAAATAAATATAGTATTTTTTTTTATTACTTCCATATACATATATACACACATATATGCAGCGTACCCACAGTGAATCCCGTACCCAAAGACCGTACCGTCTAATCCTACCCCACCTGTACCGCGTACCGGAAGATATAACGTACCGCGTATCACGAACCCAGCGTACCGCGTTTCTGACAACTATGGTTTTAACACCTCAGCTTTTTGTTTAATCACTTAGATCCTTAAAACTTTTTTGTTCGCTTAACTCTATCAAACTATTTATTTTGCTTACTCAGTTCTATAGCTAACCTTTCATTCGTTAATTGCTGATATTGCTTCTTCTTTTTTTTAAATAATTGCTGATGTTGCTATTTACTGAGATGAAAGTACCTGCAATTCATATTGATGGCTTCGCTTTTGATGGTGTCGCAAAAATTAAAAATAATACATAAAATTACCTTTATGTGTTAATTTTAGTATTTGTTAATGCCATCACCTCATTTTTCTTTGGTTTTCTTCCTTACCCGGTTCATAGTTCTCTCTAAGAGAAAGTAAGGATCAATTTAGCATCTTACAACAATCATAATTTACTTTCTCACACTCGCCGAATAACCTTCGGGTTGCTTACGCATTCTTTTGTGGAATTTAGGACAATTCATATTTATGTGACCAAACATGTCATGTTCGAAACACAGAGGTCATTTCGTTAACCTATGCTTCATGCTTGTGTCTCTAATTAGAACTAGCATCACACTCAATTTGACTGCCCTTTGCCACCGTAGCCTCCACCAATTGTACCTCTAGAACTTCTCTTGAGACTTCATATCCTCACGTCATCTTGAGATTTGAATCATAAGAGTTTTCTTTTCATTATAAAAGGTTCGTACAAGACTATTATTGGACTGTGATTATGAGTATAAAAGCTTAAGTGCTTGATCATCACTATAATTTTTTTGCCAACACCTGGCAAATTTATCACAATCTGATTTGACTCATTGATGTGATCTCGATTGCTACTCTCTTTCACTCTTAACTCATATCACCGGCCTTTAATCAAGAGTCGATTTGATATATTTTTCTCTATAAACAATGTTTAAAGTCTATTCTATAGGTCAATTGTCATTGTCTCATTCACGGCTTATCTATAAGGATAGTTGGATCATCGTAAGAGTTTCCTCATCAAGTTCATATCATCAAAGGTTTGGGGAGTGAGTTTAAGATATCGTAAGAGTTTAAGATATTTGAGAAACTCTTTTTTTGTTATATACTTTCTTTGAATTACTTTAAAAAAGAAGTCATAAAGCTCATATTTAAATAAATTATATATTATTTACACAATTTTTTTTTCAAAAATATATATTAGTTATATAATAAAATTAATTAATTTTTAGTATTGCTATCGAATAGATTGTATGACATACATTTTGCGAGATACAAATTTAAGTACAACTTTTAAACAAAATAATTTGGTACTAGTAAATTTTATTTCCTTAAACTGTTCTTATTTAATTAATATTTTTTTTTTAATTTTTCAAAAGTTTCAAAACTAAAAACAACAAGTTATGAACAATCTGATTTTTTGATCTGATTCAGCCGATTCTGGATCTAGCCTAAGTGACCGACTCCGGTTCCGATTCCAATTTTATGAATTATGATCAAAACCAAATGTCTCTTGATTTACTATATCTAGTTGCAGTAGTTTCTAAGTTTTTTTTTTCTTCTTTCTTTACAGTTCATCAAACCAAATTGGTCCGAGCTGCCAGAAGATACTATAGAGGAGGTACTCAACAAAATAGATATGTGTGGAGATTACCTAAGTTTTTCCGCTGTTTCTACAGCATGGCGTTCTATTTCTCAAGGCATAAACTCTCGTTCCCCCTACAAACTGCCAAGATACCATTTCCTTCCCAAGAAAAATTCCATTCCCATGCTCCTCCAGCCTGGTGGAGAAGAAGGTGGCGATATGCACTATTTATATAGTACGACCGAACAAAAGATATATAGTGGACTTGACATACCGGAGCTAAATAATAAATGGATACCAGGATCAGCCAATGGCTGGTTAGTTACCATTGACATTAGTGACTTACAAATGAACTTGCTGAATCCTCTAACTCGAGTGCTAATATCTCTACCAGCTTCATCTACTTTTCAAAAGCCATATTCTCCTCTCTTTCATGATGGAAGCAATTTGAGTTTTGTCAAGAGAGTTCATATATCTTCTAATCCAGTAGATGACAATAAGAACTGCTTGTGTGTTGCAATGGTTTCATGCAAAAGAACATTGTCTCTCTGTAAGATTGGAGATTATAACTGGAAAAAACTTGAGCCCTCAATATTTGGTATTAATGATGTAATAATGTACAAAGATTTATTGTATGCCATAAATTGGGAAGGCAAACTGTTCGCTATTGAAGTAGGTCCAATTACAAAGGTTGCTGTTATTGCCAAGTTGGAAATCAGTCGAGGAAGGCCACAATATCTCATAAAATCATCTCGCAACTTATTGCTAGTTGTTAGAATAAGAGAATCTATAGGTCCGTATCATATAAAAACTATAGGCTTCAAGGTTTACAAGTTAGTCGAGACTCAATCTACTGATACTGATAGTCATGAACACTTTAAGACGGAAGATGGTGCTATCCACTACCAAGATGAGCCCCTTCATTGCGCTTGGGAGGAAATTGAAACTCTGGATGGTATGACATTGTTCATTGGACATAATCAATGTTCATTCTTGGACCCTAGTTTATACCCTGGAAATAAGAAAAATTGTATCTACTTTGCAGATGCTAACTACGAGCATGATACAAGCCGACTGCAAGGTATATTTAATTGTCCTCGTGATATCGGCTCTTATGACATGGAAAGTCGAAAGATAGAATTATTGCCGGGCTTAAGTGAATCTTCCTCTCGGATGCCCTCAATTTGGCTTTCTCCTAATTTCTAGTAGAATGTCATTGGAGGTGGTTTGAGCATAGTTGCCTAGAACGGGTACGCGGTACGCTATATCTCTTGGTACGGGTACGGGTACGGGTAAGCTATCTCCCTCGGTACGGATACACGGTATGTTATATTCCCTTGGTAGGGGTACGCAGGGTGTAGGATTAAACAATACGCTATTTCGGTACGTGATTCGTTACCGGTACGCATTGTACATATATGTCTATGAATTTAATATAAACTTATTATGTTTAAGTATATTTTACTCTAATGTGTGTGTGTGTGTGTGTGTATATATGCAAAATGTAACAACCAAATAATATAAATTTACACCACTAGTAGTATTAATTAGGGCTAGACAATCTTTTTATCAGGTAAAATTGCAAAATTGAGATCCAATTTTAGCCGTTTTCAAGTTATTTTACGTTTTTATTGCTGATTTTTCTTATATTTTGCCGGAACGTTCGGTTCGCAACTTTCGGCGAACTGGTACGAGTACGAATCGTATTTTGGAATGGAAGAACCGGAATGCAGTACACAGGGTGGGGTGATGAATTCGGTAACTATGGGTAGAGCTGGCAAACATGATCCGAACCCGAAAGACCCGCCCGACCCACCCGAAGTCCGACCTGATCCGATCCGAAAAATTTGAAAAAGTCAAATGACTCGAACCCGCTCGACCCGGACCCGAAGAACCCGAACCCGAAATGATTGTTGTTTGATAATCACTCTAACCCGACCCAACATAAAACTCGACTTGTCCGAACCCGATATAACCCGTGACCCGAGAGAACCCGAGATAATAAGCCAAGATCTAAACTGACCCGATTTTATAACATAGTGTTCTTAGTGTATCATAATACTTCTTATTGAATATGAAATATATTATTTTATATCAATTCAATTTATCTACATTTCAAATTGATATATCATAACTCGTAAGAATATGTATTCAGGATACACCGAGTCTAGATCGGGCGGGTTCGGTTTCGAGCGGGTCGGGCGGGTCTTTCGGGTTCGGGTCATGGTTCAGGTCATGCTGGCAGCTTTAGGTTTATGTAAAGATGGTAAACGGCGAGTCGGGTCAGAGTCAGGTTCAGTTATTCAGGCTAAACATGTAGAGGTGGCAAACATATTGCATTCGGATTTCATATTGACAAAAAATCAGGTCAGTTTTCGGCTCGGGTCTCGGGTTTTAGCAGGTATAAGTCGGGTTAGGTCAGTTGTATGTTTGGATCATTTCGATTCGGGTCCGGGTCTAACGAGTTTGGGTTTGATATTTCTGAAATATCCGGATCAGGTCTGGTTGGGTTGGGTATCGGGTTGGTCGGGCGGCTGTTTCGGGTTCTTTTTTTGCATTATCAGATCCATCAGGTCGGGTTATCAGTTTTATGTTCGGATCATTTCGGTTCGGGTTCCGGTCCGGGTCTGACGGGTTTGGGTAATTTGATATTTCTAAAATATCCGGATCGGGTCTGGTCGGGTCGGGTATCGGGTGGATCGGGCAGCTATTTGGGGTTCTTTTTTCGGGTATCAGATCCATCGGGTCGGGTTATTTCATGTTCGGTTCAAGTATTTCGGGTATCATATTGATAGTTTGATACACGTTGAGGTCAATTTTGAGTTAGAGTTATTTGGGTCTCGGAAAGAATCAGGTTGGAATCGGGCCGGGTCGGGTTAAGGTCAATTTTAAGTTCGGATCATTTCGGTTCGGGTTCCGGTTAGGAGAGCTTGGGTCATTTGATAATTCGGGCGGGTCAGGAGGGTTTCTTAGTTTCGGGTTAGTTTTGTCACCTCTAGAAATTCATAAAATAATCTGAACCCAATTTGCCCGAAACATGAAGAGACTTGAATTCCACATGACCCAAATATCAAATTAACCCGAACCTGAAAAAACCCGAACCCATTTAATCCGGCCGGAACAAGATCCAAATACAACTCGACCCGACCCAAAATTCACCCGACAAATTCTTGACCCGAAAAAGATCCGACCGAAATAAGATCACAAACCGACCCGACCCGACCCGTGTTGACCAAACCCGAATATGAACTGGACATAAAAAGGACCCGAACCCAAATGACCCGAACCAAATATAACCCGACCCGCCCATTTGCCACCTCTAACTATGGGTTTGAGCGAAACACCACCAACTTATAATCACAAAATGGAATATTATGAAGGAAAAAACTGATGACATGTTGGGACATTTTTTAGGAAAAAAAATAGATTTCACAATGCAACATGAGCTAGTACTCTTTCTTCATCTAATGTAATACAACAATCTACCAGTACATCTTCGATCTCTTCTCCCACCAACGGTTTGTCTGAAAACAGGTCCTAACTCATTGAATCCACCATGCCATTCTTCTTAATTGAGTGAATGGATTGTTCCGCCTCCATTTTCTTACTCTTCAATTCACTGGCTTTGGTCAGAGAATCAACATGTGAGTCTACAGCTTGCTTGATTCTTGCACTTTTCCTCAGTTGGATCCCCTTATTAAAGAGAATGTCTCCTTCAGTTGGTTGATCTGAAAATAGCCTGCGACATCTCTCTCTCCATACAGCGAATTGGAACAGAGAAACTAAAGATTTCAAACCTTTATCTCCTCCTTGATTTACTACAGAAGCTCCTACTTCTGTAATAGAACAGTTGCTTCTTCCTTCTAGATTCAGAGCACACTTAAGTAACAACCAGTGTCTCTAAACGAAATTACACTGCTCTGTTAGGTGCAAAATATTTTCCTCTTCTTGTTTACAAAGGTAACATCTGTTTGCTAGTTGATAACCAATTTTCTGCCTCCAATTTTGTGTTGATAATCTTTTCTGTTCGACACACCACAAAAACACTTTAATTCTCAGTGGCAATTGCAACTTCCAAATGTTATTTAATCCATTATAAGATAATATCCCCAACAACATTGCTGAATAAGCACTTTTTACTGAAAATGAGGAATTAGGCTGCCACTTCCAACTAATTGAATCATTATCTTGAGATAGGAACACTTCATTCAAGCAGGATTGAAGCTCTTCTAATTCTAAAGCAGCAGTATTGGATCTCAAATCTCTGAAAGCATCTCTAATGTTGGAAAGTTTTTTAAAAAAGGATAATGATTGGCCTCTAAAATTGGTATGAGAAAATAGAGATGGGTATTTATCGAACATGAAACCCTCTTGCCAATTACTAAACCAGAAGCTCACCCTGTCACCTCTTCCAGGCTTGAAAACTAAACTGTGATAGAAGAATTGAAGTTCAGTTTTTACTTCCCACCAAAAGTATGAATCCCCTCTAGGCTTACTCTTATCGATGTGATCCATCAATTCTAAACCTGAAAGCAACTCATCACAATTCAACCATGCACCCTTATGAATTCATAAGCATGGCTCTATTAAACACCTCCAAGTTTAAAACTCCTAAACCTCCTCCTTTCTTGGGAGTACAAACTCTATCCCACGAAACCAAATTACTACCAGATTCTGCAATACCCCTCCGCGATTAGAGTATATTCAGATTTTTCAAAATTTATTCTCAATCCACTAGTATTGCTGAAAGTATTGAGAATAAATTTTAGCCTTCTTATCTGTATAAGCTCTGGTTTCATCATAAATAAAGAGTCATCAACATAGAATAAGGCAATTATTGCATTAGGTATTGGTCTTTCTGTGAAATTTTGACTTGCCAAACATTACACCACCCTAGCAAGAATATCAATTGCTATAATAAAGAGGTGAGGAGATAAAGGATCTCCTTGCCTCACTCCTCTTTTGAGATATATGGTTTTGCCAGAACTGCCATTCAACAAAACCTTGGCAGCTCCTTTTAGAAATATATTCTCAATCCAACTTAACCACATTGCCCCAAATCTCTCCCTCTCAGAACTTCAATAATGAATTACCATGAAATTGTATCAAAAGCTTTGTGAATATCAGTTTTGAAAAGAACTAAAGGTTTTTTAGTGGAATGAGCTATGTGAAGTACTTCCCTTCCATAAACATAACACTCAGAAATCTCCCTTCCTTTAATAAATCCCAACTGAATAGGCAGTATTATCTGATTAATTAATTGTTAAAGTTTGTTGGCTAAAATTTTTGATATTATTTTTTGTAGACTGCTAATCAAGCTAATTAGCCTGAAATCCTTGGCTTGATTGGCTCTATCTTTTTTGGGTAGAAGGGTTATGAAAGAGGCTGAAAAATCTCCTAACCCCTTAACAACATTGTGATTGGAAATGATACTGAAAACCTCCTCTCTCATCCAAGGCCAATACTTCTTATAAAACTGCCCATTATATCCATCTTGACCAGGTGACTTGTTAGGCTTCTAGTGTTTAATTACCGAATCAAGTTCAGTAATGTGAATTGGCTCATTTAGAGACTGGAAGGTTGAATGATACTGTAAATTTTTGTTAGGTCAAAAGAAGGTTCTGATATGGAAGGTTTGGACTCAGTTCCTATTAAATTCTTATAGAACTGAAATAAAACATTGGATTTATCCTTATGTTTAGTAACTTCAGTATTTTTGTATGGTTCAATTAATGAGGGAATCATAAGTTTACTCTTTTTAATAGAAGCTCTCTTACGGAAGAAACTTGTGTTTTTATCTCCTTCCTTCAACCAATGAATTTTTGCCCTTTGTTTCCAATGTTTTTCATTATCTTGATTTATATCACTTAGCCTCCTTTTTACAATCTCTTTTAACCATTTTTCAAGAGGAGTTAGAGGATTAATCTCTTCTTTCTCATCTAAACACAGAATTACTGACTTGCAGTTTTTCTTGAGTTGATTTAATGCTTTTCTTCTGATTTTACTCCACTGATTTAACTTCTTTCCCAATGATTTTAATTTCACTGAAAAATCCTTTACTAAATTGGCTTTTACTGAAGAAAGGTGGTCTATAATGATGGAATTGGCCTCCTCATTATTTAACCACTTGTTTTCAAATCGAAATCCTTGGTGATTTGGGAAGGAAGATTCTAATAAGAGCTGAATGGGTCTGCGGTCTGAGAGATTGTTTGAGAAATAAGTCTGTTGATAATTTGCGAAGAGCTGGATCCATGATAAGTTTAATAATAACCTGTCAATTCTAGATTTTGATATAGAATTAGACCAGGTAAATTGTCTCCCTTTCAAAGGAGGATTTATAAGATTAAGATCATTAATGAACTGCTGAAAGATTTTTGCCTCTTCTTCACTTGGCTCACAACACTTCAAAGATATTTCAGCATCAATAAACATTCATAATCTATCTGATGTTCCTTTCTCAATCCATTACACAGATGGCCAATACTTACTCAAGTTACCAATTTTCATTCAAACCCCAAATAATCCTTCTCAGCAATCAAGGCCTAAACTCCTATTGAACCAAGTATGGAAAGTGAAGCATGATAAAAGAGGGATTCAATATCAAAATAATGGCAAAGCAAAAATATTACCAAACCCCCACAATGTTGATGAATGCTCCAAAATGTGCAATTACCCCCTTAATAGCATCTTCAGTTGCTAAAGCTGATGGGACCTTTTTAAAGAGTATATCAACCTTCTGAAAGTCTACTGGCTCATGTATAATCGATAATTCCGGTTTGAGCAATCCTTTCTATACATGAATTGTGATATTTTTTTCTTTTTTTATTTGCCGACAGATTAAGCTCTTTTCTTGGTGCATTTACAGAAGGAGCAGGGTTGGAAACTGCTAGATTTGCAACTGCTGGATTTGAAGTTTTGGTCGTCTGCTGATGTAGTGGATTGGAAATGTGAGACTTGGGTGAAGTGTGGAGATTTGTCCAGCAGAATTTAGCTATGTGGCCCAATTTGCTACACCTATAGCACCTGATAGGTTCTCTACAATCTGCTCTTGAATGATCAGGTAAGCACCTATAACATTGCACTGTTTTCTTCTCAGCTTTATTCTTCTTTTTATATGTTACTTGAGTCCAGCCTTGACCAGATGATGGCTTGCTTGATGTGGAAGATGTTGTATTAAGGGATGGGCTGATGGTCTTTAAGGCTTGGAGGAAAGACTTGATTGCTTCTATTTCCATTGTAATTAAGATTGTTTTTGTATAATTTGAGGAATTGTATAATTATTGTGTTGTGGCTGAGATATGGAGATGAGCCTTCGTAAATGAGGCTTTGTATTTGTGTTTGTTTTTATTTCTGTTCTTGTTTTTGATGTGGATTATCAGAGCTTAACTTAAGAATTCCAAGAAAAGAGTTCTTGAAATTCCGATCTAGTTGGAGAGTATTCTACGGAGGGAAGGCTCAACGACCTGGGTAGACTACATGCCGCAGTCCTCCTCCTCCGAGAGAAACTCTCCTAACTAGTCTTTGCTCGCCTGAGAACCACCGGAGAAGAAGACTCAAGAATCGCCTCTCAGTCTTCCAAGAAAATGTTCAAGTTTTCTTCCGATTGCAGGTTAATTCAGAGAATATAATGGGTTGATCAAATTAGCAAATATTACCCGTTAATTGTTATGAGTAATTGGTTATATGCGATTATTATGAAAATGTGCAATATAGTGTGTTGTTATGTTTAATATATTTTTTTCTATTAATATATTATTTACTCTGATCAATATGTTTCCTTTCTTTAGTTTAACTTTTTATCATGTTAGTATGTCACTTCACCTCTAAAATTGACTTTTTTTTTCATACAATTCAGTGTACTTTTATTTGTTAAATATATATTTTTCGTTATGTATAATAATAGTATATAACTATTCATTTTGTTATATTCAGTGGGCCGGCCCAAATATAGCAAATCTCTTTACAAAAACAATTCTTTTCATTCTACTCTAACATAACACTGTTCTCATGAGCCCATCCAATGAGCACCCTACACGTAATCCTTTTACTGATATGGCGCTCTTTAATTGTTCGGTATTGTGAACAAGTAGCGCTCGATATTTTATATATCAATAGAGAATTGAAGTTTGAGATATTCTGAATTTGTTATTTGCGATACTAAAGAAACACAGAATAATGTGGTAATTTGTTGGTTTGTTGTTTATTAAGTAATTGACGTTGAAAAAAGAAGTATTTAGAGCGTGGAGTAGTAGTGTTTTCATTTCTAGTAGTGTTTTCTTTTCTCTTAGTTTTTTTGCTCTGTTTTTTCCCTAGTTATTCGTTTCTTTAATGAGACAAAACCTTTGAGGCATTTAATAAAAAAAATGAGCTACTTAAACAAGTCTTTAAGTCTCTGTAAACTGTATTTTCAACCTCGTTGAATATATTATATATGCGCGTTTTTGTATTTTCCCTTCTAACTTCACCCTAATTTTGGCGGGTTGTTGTATGAACTGGATTTTGAATTGTTTGACAAAATCAAAGTTGATGTAAGTTGTGAGAAATTGGCGCACCCGATGAGTTTGACGATGATGACGATGATGATGCGGTTGAATTTGCTCCAATATAAGAAGATAAATCAATTTCTCTCATATAATTTAATTTTGACCATTAAATTAAGACTCAATATAACTAACATGACCACTTAAATTGACAATAACGTGTACATTTAGCGCTTTGATAGACCAAAAATTGTGCGAAAAACATTAGAGAAATGCTTTGAAGGACCGAATTTGAAATTTATGTGACAAAAAGTAAATTGTGCTACTATATGACTGAAATAATATATATCCCATGACGTTTGCAGAAACTGACGTGACAAAATTGGGAGAAGCCAAATAAGAGGAAGAAGAAGAATTGAAACTTTAAGATGCTCACATAATGATAGCTAATGTATGTTTTGACTTGAAATCCTTCAATTTGAATCTGGGCTGAGTTTGAATTCGGTTTTTATAGTTGTTCTGTAGCTTGATATTGTGATGATAATAATGTAGTTTTGAACTGGTCTTGTTTTTTGTTTGGATGTCTGAATTTAGGTGTTGACAGGTTTACATAGCAGTGAAGTATTACTCTTTTTTTTGAAAGGTGATAACTCTTTTGTTTTGTTCACTATTAATTTGGTGCTAAAACAGTAGTGGGTTTATGTGGAGTTTAGCGGAAATATTTAGACAGATTAAATTGATAATGTTAAACAAAGATAATAAAATCCTTTGAAAAAATATATCCTTCAACAATTGTTGAAACTGTTATACATATTGGCTTTAATGATATTTCTTATGTTCAAAATGGTGAAACAATATATAACATCTATAGTATGATATAAAATAAATGAAGTGGACGAGTGGCGGATCTTGATAAAAAAATCTAGAGAGATTGTAGTATAAAAATACACCAAAAATATAGGAGGGGCAATGTATATATGACTTCCAATTTTATACGAAATTTTCTTTTTTATATTGCTTTACATAATATTTGACCAGAATTATACTTATGCAATTGATATTAGTTATGATTGTTACTTTGATACATCATTTGAATGGGTGGTTAAGTGATACAGAGATTAAGAAGATGACCTGTTGGAGATTATATAAACTTGGCGTAGGAAGATTAAAAGAGGATTATAACTGTTACAAAAAGTGTTTAAGTAAGGACCGAGTCTAGGTGATCGGGATATTAGTATGTTAATGACGATTAGTATTAAGATTCCGTTTGATTAGTTAGTCACTATCCTCACTCTCGCTCCGCTAGCTAAAGATCCCAATCTCTTCATCTCTTCTTCGATCGAGACACGTCAAGATTCAAGATTCAAGATCTCCTCTTCTATATCTCAATGGAAGGCAATAATGTCGTTGTTCTGTAAGTATATTATTGTTGATTGAATTTCTTTCTTTTTTCGTTTCATGATTTGGTTCTTGATCATTTTGTGTATCGAATCTCTCGATCAGAGTGGAATATCATTGTTTATTTAATTTCGTTTCTGATTTGTTTATTCAATAATCGATTAGATTATTGTCAGTTCAAACACGTGTTGCTAAGTGTTCCCTCTCGATCGATTATTATAGATTAACAAACACGTGTCTTGTTGTTTTTTTAACTTGAAAGTCAGAATATTTAATCTTAATCGATCAGTATTAGTTAAGATTCATTAAATTCATATTCTAATCAAAGGCGCCCAAGTTTGAGTCTCAAATCAATCTCCATTAGTCAACGATTCAAACATATGAAAATCTACAAATTACTGTTCAGATTTTTTAATCTTGAAATTCATATCTGGTCTCGATTCATTTGTTTTTAGGAGTTGCATGCATTGCGATTTTAGGTCGGAATACTCGGATGTATTCATGCAGCACTACAGAGTGGAGCACTTCAAGGACGGGTACCGACACTATTGTGATGTGTGCCACAACTGGCTCAGAACGGATCCAGAACTCCATCTCCACAGGCTGCTTGAACACGGGATTCCCATACCCCTGCCAGGTCATGTCGCCATTGGCGTACCGGTGGCGGAACCGCCCCCAATACTAATCGCTCCGGCGGTGGTGGGCCCGCCGGCCATGGTACTTTTTTTATATAATTTTCTATTTTAATAATTTATCTAATAATAATATAATTTATTTAATAATAATTTTGTACTTTTTTTATTATAATGATTTTCAGGAGGGAGAGGGAGAGGAGGGAGAGGAAGAGGAGGAGAGAGACGGTGACGGAGAGCTGCCAAGGTTCTCTACCAGCGTGAGTTGTTGTGGCATCTTAAACACCATTCGATATGATTAACGTCTGATACAACAAGCTCGTATTTCAGCAATGGGATGTGGTCATTCAATTTCATGTGTGTTTGAGTTTGAAACTTTTAAATTTGGCGTTTTGATCGGTCAGCTTGTTTGTTTGTTTTGTTATTACTTTGATTTGTGAATTGAAGCTCTGATTTCTGGATTTGGGAATTTTGTGAATTAGATCTATGAAATGTGTGAATTTGATATTAGCCAGTTCCATTTTGAATTTCAGATCCAAAATTAATGAGATAGATCACAGGCGTACTTAACTTGTTTTATTTTCTATACATTGTATCAAATTCAAGTACATAATTAAGTCCATATAGTGTGAAACTGAATTATTTTAGCTATTTATAGACAATTCGACATGACATGATTCTATATCAAGTCAGATCTAAAATTTCTTAGCGTACCTTTTTCTTATAGTGGATCCACCCATTAACTTAAATTAATTCAACCTTTACTAGTCAGAAGCACAAAACAGATACAACTTTATTACACCATTTTCATTTCTTATTTCCAATCCATATGAAATTATTCTAACTCCAATTTAAAATCTAACTGCAATTCAACATTACCACATCTCAAGACAAAAAAATTGAAACTTACCACAGACACCATGTTCCAACTTTTGCACCCAAATCAATAAATCAAATTCTCATTTGGACTACGAAAAACCAATTTCACATTCTTCCAAAAAATCTAAAAACGATTCTAAAATTAAAAAAAATAAGATAAAAACTTACACGAAGAAGGACCATCCTAACGCGCAAGACACCAGTAGGAAGAACAAAACCTTCAAAATAAAACCACATTTTCTTTCGTCCGACGAATATGAATTTTGAGATTTTGAGAAAATTAAATATATAGAGGCACATAATAACCGTGCAAAATTCTTTCATAAAAGGGTGGAAAATAACATAAAAAAAAGATCAAATAAAGAGCTATTAATTTCATTAATCCAAGAACAAATCTCATGTCAAAACATTCCATTAACTAGCACAACAAACACCACTGTTTCATTTAATAATAATATCATCTCTAAAAGTCTAAACTCATAACATCACGACCAATTCCAATCTTTAAATAAACACACAACATGTCATATTAATTCTTCAACTGGCAGAAGAACCTGAACTAGAATTGAACTTTTGACGAGGGCCCACATGTAATAAATTCTTCATCATATCATACGACGTAAATCCAATCGCCACCGATGGCACCACCTTCATTAAGAAAAATATCATTTAACCACAACTATACTATTATTATAAATTGGGATAAATGCAGCGTTAGTCCCTATACTTTTTTTTATAAAAGACTATTTTCCCTTTTCATCTTTAAAGAAAAAATGTATTTTTTATTGTTACCAAGAAAATAAATCTAAAAAATAATGATAAATGCAAATATACTTTATATTATTATTGAATTTGAATAAATCGTTGCATTTTGATACCCTGTAAAGGGGTAAAATGGTCATAACATATAAAAAGTTAATGGTGTTAATTACTTCCGTTAAGTGAGGGACTAAACGTGCACAATTTATGAAGTACAGAGGCTAAACGTGCAACCAATCAAAGTACATGGACTAATGGCTCATTTATAACTTATAAATTTATAATATAATATGAATAATTAAATACCTTGATATAATTGAGGCTCAAACCGGCAAAAAGCTGTCTCCACCCTTGAGTTTTAATTATCGCGTTAAGCCCCTGAAAAGTTCCCGTAATTCTCGGTCCGTCCAGTTGATCAATTGGTCTCTGACTCTGAACCTAAAAATTCCAATTAAAATTAAAAAATAATATATATGTTAAGATTCTCAAATTGACTAATACAAAAAACTTCATATAAATAATTCATGAAATAAATAACGTTTAATAAATCAATGGGCATCTATAAAAAGAATACTAAAAAAATACAAAATTAATGCAAAAATAATTAAACGGGTACCCAAAGTTAAAAAAATCTAATGCAAAAATAATTCAATAAATAAACTGGTACCAAAATTTCAAAAAATCAATAAAAATATGAAATTAATGCAAAAAAATCAAGCAAACAAACGTGTACCGAAGTTCCCTAAAAAATTAAATAATAAAAAATATAAAATAACGCAAAAAATAAATAAATAAATAATTTACCTGCATTTGGCGCCTGACAACATCAAGAGGATAAGTTAGGGTTTGGCCGAACAATCCAGCTAATGCACCGCACGAAAGTCTCAAAACGACCGAATTTTTATACTCATTTGGAACTTTAGTCTTTAATTCTTCGTAAATATAAAACTTCAGTCCAGCGTATGGAAGTATCCCCATTAATGTCGGCCCTACATATATAAATATATAATATTATTTATACTATAGCACCTAATTATAATTTTGAGAACTTTGAAAAAAAAAGCCCCTACATTATGCTTAAATTGCAAAAAACCCTTCCATTGAAATTTCATAAAGAAAGAGGGGCTTTTTTGCAATTTAAGCTTAATGCAGGGGCTTTTTTTGCAAATTTCTCTATATTTTTTTGTAAAACCATACCAACGCCGCGATACAAAGAGCGAAAACCGCCGTCAGAATAAACCTTTTTGAAAACATCTTTAATTCCTGAATAATTCGCGCCCTGTCCTGAATAATTACTCACCTGTACATAACAAAACAATCAAATTAAAAAAATCATTAATTAATGAGAAAATTGCAAAAAAAAAAAAAAAAAAAAAACCTCCATTATTTAGGAAATTGCAAAAAAAAAACCATCCATTATTGGAAATTGAAAAAAATAAAGCCTCTATTCTTTAGCAAATTGCAAAAAAAAAAAAAAAATTATTCTCTTAAATAATTAACAACTGGATGGGCAGTAAGTGAACTTTTTGTACCTGGTAAGCGAGTTTGGTACGGGCCAAATCGAGCGGGTAGGTACACAGGACAGCTGTACCGCCAGCTGTCGAGCCGGCAAGAAGGTCGACGACTGGTCCGGTTCCAAGAAATGAGGAATGATTGTTTATTAAATAATGTTTGTATCTTTCATAAGCCATGAAGTGCAATGCTGCGTATGGAATTATTCTAAGCACACTCGCTCCATTTCCTCTGCAAATAAAATGTATTTTTATGTTTAGTAATGGTTTTGTTAGTGATATGATAGAAAGATTGGAACTTTTGTGATGTGAGTTTGAGTAATTTACTTGTAGAAACCAAGAAAGCCTTCATGTTGTTTCAGTTTCTTCAGAGATTGATAAACGCCAAGAGATTTGAATTCATGAGTCCTTGTCTGAATTGCGTAAAAAAGAACATAATGAGAAAAAATCATCCAAAGAATAAATCAATCTTCAATAACAACAAACAATCAAATAATAATCCAATTCGAAAGAGAAGGAGAAAGAAAAGCTCAAACCTGTAATAAAATCTTAACGCGCTCCAGCGGCGCCACAGCAGTTTTGGAGATGGCGCCGGCCGAGCCGCCGGCGATCAGCTCCTTAACGTAGACCGGCACCACGTCCACCACTGCCACGTCAACATTCGCCGCCCTCAGCGTCGACTCCTGACTCTGAGAAGAATCCATCGGACAACCCCAAACAATCCCAAATACCAACCGGAAACCTCAAATCGAGTGTTGGGTCCCCAAATCGAAACCCCAAATGATCAGTTTCGAATTCGGCGAGCGGGATGAAATCCTTATCCCATGGATCGGAGGAAGTGCGGCGGAATCGGGGCTCGTTCGAACAGTCGGCCCCGGAGAGGAGAAGACTCATCAAACGGAGGCAGGAGATTGGGGAGAGAAATCAAAGAAATCCTTCTTCCTCTTCGCAGCGAAATCAAATGGAATCAGAATGAACTTGTCATGAAAGAGGAGAAGAAGAAAGGTTGATGGATTCCTTCTGTTCTTTCTCTTCGCCGCCGTCGGAATTGACGGCGTGTGAATGAATGTTGGAGCCGAGCCGAGCCGAGCTCTGTTGCGTTGATTCTGTCTGGCTTGATTTGGGAATTTGGGGAGAAGAAACAGAGTCGGCGATTAAGTTAGAAATTGCTCAATTGTCCAGTAGCTGACTTAATTTTTTAAAATTATCAAATATATCCCTCTAAGTTACTCAACCTTTAAAAATAATTAAATAAGTCACCGAATTAATTAAAAAATTTAAATAAATCATCCGATTTAAGTGATTTTTTTGATAATTTTTTAAAGTTAAGTGATATTTTTTATTATTTTTTTAAAGTTCAGTGACCTATATGGGATAATTGAAAAAATAACTTTTTTGATTATTTTTAAAAAATAAATAATATATAAAAGACAATTGAAAATTAAGTAATATATTTAATGATTTTTTGAAAATTAAATGACTTAACTAAAATTTATCTTAGAAACTGGGACAGGCAGGAATCTGATTAGAATATGCTTAGAATCAGATTGAGTTGGGTCGAGATATGTTTGACTTGTCAGTTATGATCTTGACAGGGTCACATGATGTGTGTGGCTGGGAATTTGACAACAATTTGGTTAACCATTGAATTGAATAATATCATGATGCCATTTGAAAGATATTGTAGGAGATGATAATGATAATAATATGATGAAAGCGTAATAAAATTATTAGGAAGGTTATTTACTTCAGTTAAAGTATAATATTTGTACCAATAATTTCATGATGGCTGCCAATGAGTATTTAGTGTAGTTATTATGTTAATGGATATGTGTAATTGATGAGTTATATTGCATGTTTGATTTGGTGTATGATAGAATTATGGATTTTTGTTGTTATTTAAGAATCATGAATAAAGTATTTGTAAATTAATTAGGTTTAGTTTATGTTAATTATAATCGATTTAATTAAAATTAGTTAAAATAAATTTAATTTAATTGTATGTTCATTATTAATTTCGTGCATTTTGTATTAGTGACCTATATGATTAAAATAAAGTGATCACTATAATTACTAATATATTAAGCATAAATGTATCAATTAGGATGTGGCATTTGGTGTGTAGAAATATTGTGAGATAATTTCTATATTTGTGATGGGCTAATATAGGAATAACAAATTATGAGCCAAAATGTGTCTATAGGTCAAAGTATTTTTTGATCAAAAGTTATCACTTGGCTATATAAACAATTTGGTTCCTAGATTAACATAATCAATTAATTATTCTCTCTTATCCCATCAAGTTAAGAGAAGAGAAACCAAGAGAAGAAATTCAAAGGGTTATATTACGAGATTCTGGATATTATAGAAGACCTTGTTTGCAACTATGATATCATCTCTAATTCGGTATGCAAGCATGGACTTAAGTACGCTTCCGTTATTATGATTTATGATTTGATTCACATTGTTCGATTAGAGTTTGATGGTACCTATTCGTACCGTCCCAACAAAACTTTGTTAACTATATACTACACAAGATTGATTATGTTTGTCGAGAATAAAACTTGATATCTCTCTCAAAGTTCTAAGCTGACTCTTGACATAGCATCACGGCTATTAGAACAATAGCAAATAAAATTGAGGACGACACACAATTAGTCTAGCCTTATAATGATTTTCTCACACACACAATTAGCCGTCTACACTAGGATTGGGCATTCGGTTCAAACCAAACCGAACCGAATAAATATAGAACCGATTTAGAACCGAACTGAATAAACCGATTTCTTATTCGGTTTATTCGGTTGAACCGAATAAAAAATAAATATTCTTTAATTTATAATTTTTTAAGAACAAAAATTATTCTAAATTAAATTAAGAGTATAACTAGATCAATTAAACTCATGATTAATTTATTTTAAATATAATTTTTTATTTTAAAGATGAAAATTTGAACAAAACATAAAGAAATGAGAAAATAATAACGTATATCAGTTCGGTTCGGTTTATTCGGTTTTTTCCAATTCAAAACTGAACCGAACCGTTTAAACCGAATAATCTCAATTTTCAAACCGAACCGAACCGAATGAACCGAAAAACCGAACCGATTAAACCGAATCCGACCGGTTCGGTTCCCGAATAAATCGAACCATTTGCTCACCCAGTCTACACTACACAAATAAAATTATCATATCATGCATCATACATAATTATAAATCATTTCATTTCATTTTTTTTATTGTTAATTCCTCCGCCGATAGACTATAGTATTACAATCATTAGACTGAACTGTGATGTGATGTGATATGATAATGCTAATTAATTAAATGAAAGAAACTGAGATGCGGCGTGTTTGGTGGAAATCACGAGAGGCCCCCACGAAAGACGAAACAAGCCCACGGCACGACTCACCCTCACTCAATGGCAATTGGCACCCTTTTCATAATGATATATTCAAAATCGAAGGGTAAACTAAACTACCCACAAAGAACCAGACGAGCAGGAGCAGCAGAGCGTGCTGCGTTCGTCTTTTTGTCTTCTCACTTCTCTCCCGTTATTTATCTACTTGACCACCCAAGCTGAATCTTATTTATTCTGTTTCAGTATTAGTTGTTCAGAAGGGTTTGTCCAGTTTGTGTGGAACTGGAGAGGGAAGGTGGGAGCGGTTTTGTCGCTTTTTTTTGGCGCTCGTTTGGAATTTCAAAATTCGAAACCTCGAACGGTTACAAATTATTCCCCATCTGCAATTTCTCACTTTCATTTTCGTTTTCGTTTTCGTTTTCTCCCCCCAAAACGAATCATTCTTTCTCTTTCTCTTTCTCTCTTGGACAGACAGTGGAGTTAATTGATTGGCAATTAGTGAGGGAAGAAAGAAGATTGTCTTTTTCTTCCAAGTGGCGCTTCTTTCGTAATCCAAAAACAAAAAAGAATTTAAATGAGGGTTTAGATTTAATTAATTTCAAAGAGGCTTCTGTTCTGTTCCTCCCTTTTTCTAATTTTAAAAATCGCGATCCGCAAAATTGGTTCTTCCATTGTTAGAAATTGAAAGAAGGGAGACAAAATCTGAGAATTTGCGCAGATGGGTGGGTCTGGAAAGTGGATGAAATCGCTCATGGGTCTCAAGAAATCCGAAACGGATCATAATCACCAGGTAATCATCTCAGTTCTACATCAATTCTCGTTTCAGCTTTTCAATTCCATCAATTTATTAACCTAGGGTTTTGTATCATCAACTGAAGATCTTTTCACTTAAACCCCCAAAAAAACTTTCTTTTCTTTAAATTTCCACGATTGAACACCAGCCAGGTTTTAGTACGATCTAAAGATCAATCTTTCCCCCTTCTTAATAAACAGGAAAAGCTAACCGATTCTAACAAGGGCAAGAAATGGAAGCTTTGGCGAAATTCATCCGGATCAAGAAGCCGCCAGTCAGAAGCAACATCAGAGACATCATCCGTTACCGCCACAGGCGATCCCATGTCCGCCACGCTGGCAGCCTTGGCGCGGGCTCCGCCGAAGGATTTCCTCACAATTCGTCAAGAATGGGCAGCAGTTCAAATCCAATCCGCCTTTCGTTCCTTCCTGGTCAGAATTTCAATTCCTTTCAAAAGATTGTATCTTCAATAATCAGGATTTGAGCTCCCGGTTTTGATTTCGGGGGATTTGGTTTCCTGGTTTTCAGGCGAGGAGAGCGTTGAAGGCTCTAAAAGGGATTGTGAAGATTCAAGCTCTGGTGAGAGGAAGGAAGGAGAGAAAGAAAGTTGCTGTTACTTATCAATGCATGCAAGCGATCTTCAGAGTTCAAGAGAAAGTGAGAGCTCAACGACTGGAGGCCTCCAGTGATTTGTCTCCACTGGAGAGCGATAATTCCAGTCCTAATCCTGTTAAGCTTGCTGAGGTCAGTTTATTAGTTATAATGTTATATTTTATTTTCAGTAAAAAAATATTTTTTGTAACTTTTTAATTATATTTATTTTAGGATGGGTGGTGTGATAAAGCAGGAAGTGTAGATGAAATTAGGTCAAAAATACAAATGAGGCAAGACGCTGCGATTAAAAGAGAAAGAGCTCTTTCTTACGCCCTTTCTTCTCAACAAGTATATTATATTTCTTCTTTCTATTTTCAAAAAATAATTCCACAAATTTTACAACTTAATTTATTTTTTGATTCAGCAATGGAAGGCGGTAACTCCAAACAGGAAATCGAGCTGTTCAAAGAGCCAAGAAACAAACTTTTCAAACCCTAATTCAGTTCAGGTCAAAAGAAATAATATTTCGACTCGAGTCGTACTCAAGCCGGTTTTGCGGACTCAGTCAGGTTCGTTTTCAGATTTCGACTCAAGCTCTCCGTCCAGTTCCTCTCCAGCTGGACTCAGTTACATGGGTTTGACCGAGTCAACCAAGGCCAAAATGAGTCAAAGAAGAAAGGCTCTTTCAAATGTTAGTAATTTGGAAAATGTTAGAAATGTTAGTGGGGTTAGAGTGAGGAAATGTGGTGAGAATAAGGAGAATCGTAGGTTTGAAGGAAGGATGTCTCCTTTTGCTTAGTTTAGTTTTGGTTTATAAAGTTTGAATTGGTAGATTGTATGTAGATTTTCTTTATTTTTTTATGTTTGTATTTTTGGGTTGACAAACTGCTTGTTTGGAAAATCATGTAATGATGTACTAATGATGGATTTATGTGAAATTCAGGCTTAATTTGGATGATGAAGTTATGTTGAGGTATTAAATTAATTGTGAGAATAATATTTGAAATAACAGTGCCATTAATTTGATTTTTCAGCTTTTATGAGAGATGCAGAGCAGTGCTACAGCCAATCTTTAATGTGAATAGTGTGACCTGCAGCGCGATATAATTTTCCATATGCATTTCTTTTATTTATTTTTTGGATTATTTTCATAGTGGGAGTTTAATACATTACAAGCAAAGAGTGCAACAAACAAATTTTAAATTCAGGAACATGAGTGAACATAATGATATCTCAATTTAGTTGCCTTCCTTTCGATGCTTCATCATCAGCTTTCCAATATTTCCAATCGCCCCTATTAAAACAGAAAAAAATAATAAATGAACTTTTACATCAATACTTATGCTAAATATACCAACCAATGCAGGTAATTAAAGATAAATATACATAAACCAATTAGCTTCATAAAAAGAGAAAAAAATTTGATGGATAAAGGAACATACTAGGATTAATGCATAATGTGCATTTCTCGTAACACCAGAACGTTTTCCAAAAACCCAGGTTCTTGTCGGAGCAAGCTTTCCTGCAACGGCCCATATCGCATCCTTCGTCTCCAAACGCTGCTTCAGGCAATTGGGTAATCAGCAACATAGCGCAAAATAGGATAATTACGATATTTTTCTGGCCGATCATCTCTCTTCCTTTTTCCAAGTGATTCATTGAATAGAGAAGGTGCTTTAAACGAATAGTTGATGTTTACTGCTCTTACTTGTGATTCTTTATTTATTTTGGAGACATTTATATGTCATTGATTTCTAATTTTGGAGGATTTAATTTGTTTGGTGAGTTGAGGGAGCTTTGTTGTAATTAAATTGTGATGGTCACAATTTCTTGGTCTTAAAATGAAAAACTATTTTTTTTGCTGATGGTCGTTGTCACAAATGCTTGATCATAAGCCATAATCATAATTGAAGAACTAATGTTTTGTTGAATACAAAAAAATCGTTTAACAAAAGGCTGTTTATATATAAATCTATGTATATAACTAATATACAATATAAGATTATCACATGAATCGTGGTTATAGAATATTTAACATATAATATTCTTAATTGTAGTTAATAAATTAAATATATCTTTAAGTATTAATTAATATATATGGATTTCATGTATATATAATTAAAGCATAAAAAATAATTATTGAAATATATCTAATTAATTAATACAATTAGAACTTGATTATATATCTACGCAATTCTTCATTCTTATTATTCCTAGCTTCATAATAAGTCACTATATTCCTCCAAATATTTTTGATTGAATGTAAACTTATGGTTCTTGTGTTGATTTTTTGCTCTGATTTGGATTGTCAATTCTTAAAAGAATAGTCCACGTGTCTCCCGTATCTACGACATATGAGGAACGAGGAAAAAAGAATTTGACTCGTGCTAAAGGTGGAAAATTTTTGTATACACAAATGTTAAGGAGACAAGTGGGGGACGGAAGTGAGGACCAAGTAATTGGACCTCACATATTATCAAACATCTATACTCATCGTCTTTATCTAATTTCTACTCATGAAACATGAAAATTACATAAACAACACACCCTAACTAAGTATATCTTTGTAATGATCTCAGATAAACACTAATGTTTCTTTCTTTCTTTCTGTATTTTTGGGTTGAAAATCTCCTTGTTTGGAAAATCATATAATGATGTACTAATGATAATGATGGATTTATATGAAATTCAGGCTTAATTTGGATACAGTTCTGATGAGGTATTATAAATTGTGAGAATAATATTTGAATCAGCAATGTCACAAATTTGATTTTTCAGCTTTTATGAGAGGTGCAGGGTATAGATACAGCCAATCTTTAATGTGAATAATTGGCACCTTATTATTTTATATATTTGATTAATGTGGCTTGCACTGCGATATAACTTTCTATATAGATTTCTTTTATTTATTTTCACAAGATTTTCATAGAGGGAATTTAATATATTACAAGCACAAAGTGCAACAATCAAATTCTGGAACATTATTTAATAAACAAATTTTGAAATTCTGATATCTCGATTTAGTTGCCTTCCTTTTGATGCTTCACTGGAGCTGGAGCTGGAACAACCGCCCCTGTTGACACGGAAAAAAAAATGATAACTGAAAATTTCCATCAATACTAATGCTAAATATACCAAATGTTAGGTGATTAAAGATAAATTTTCATAAACCAATTAGATTCATAAAAAGGTAAAACAATTTAATGGATAAAGAAATATACTAGAAGAATTAGTGCAGCTGACGCAGCATGAGCATTTCCCGTAACACAACACATTTTTCCAAAAACCCAGATTCATGCATCCTTCTGAGTCTTTAAAGAGTGCTTCAGCATTATGTAGTTGCGTAATCAGCAGCATCAAAGCGTGCCGACCTTCTCTCTAAAGATAGATGATGTTTACTGTTTCTTTTTTTTTGCTTTCTAAAAAAAAATAGTAAACATCAACTATCAAGATGGCCGGCCAGAAAAATACCGTAATTATCCTGTTTTGCGCTTTGATGCTGATTACCCAAATGTTCTTGTTCCTATTGATTGATTGAATAGAGAAGTATCTTTAAATGATAGTCGATGTTTACTGCTCTTACTTGCGATTCTTTATTTATTTTGGAGATATTTATATGTCATTTGATCTCTATTTTTGAAGGATTTAATTCGTTTGGTGAGTTGATGTAATTAAATTGTAATGGTAAGTGACGGATCTTGACCTAAAACTCAGGAGGATGGTGTGAAAAATACATCAAAAATCTAGAGGGGACGGTATATACATAACTTTTAATTTCTATACAAAATACACTAATTTAACCACATATATATACTATAACTTCAAAATCTTGGAGGGGGGGGGGGAGGGGGGGGGGCAGCTGCCACCCCTAGTCTCTATTAAGATCCGTCACTGATAATTGTCACAAATTTTTTATTGACTAGATAAATAGCTTGTAGGCATTATTTATAAAAAGTCACAAAAAAAGATTTTTAAGCCCTAGAAAATTACTTGTAAATATTTTTGTAAAAAATTCTTCTCTTTAATGCAAGTCTAAGTACGCGAATTGTCTATATTTCAAAAAAAAAAAAAAAGGTCACAATTTCATGGTCATAAACCGAAAAACTAAATCTTTGTTCTTGATGATGGATATTGATGGTCGTTGTCACAATGCTTGATCATACGTCATACTCATAATTGAAGAACTAATGTTTTGTTGAAGACAAAAACTCGTTTAACAAAAGGCTGTTTATAGTTCTATGTAAATAACTAATATATAATATAAGGTTATCACATGAATAGTGATTATATAATACATATTTAATTTATAAAATATTCTTAATTGATATATAATAAACTATACGGATTTCATATATATAACTAAAGTATAAAAAAAATAAAATTATTGATATATTACTAATTAATTAATACAATTAAAACTTGATTATCTATGCAATTCTTCATTCTTATTATTTCTCTTATTATAAAAATGTCACTATAATCCTCCAAATATTTTTTATTGTATGTAAATTCATATCTTATAGTTATTATTTTGATTCTTTTTCTCTGATTTGGGTCCTCTCAAAAGAATTCATTGACTGGAATCTTCCATCTAGTTTCACATCTTATCAATCACCTATACTCATCTTCTTTATTAAAATTTTAATATAATAACTAATTAATCCCCAACCCTTAATTTTCACCTCATTTTGAATCCTCTCATTGAGCCACATCATTTTTTTTTATCTCGACCGTTCGATCAAAATTTTTGTCAAATCTCAATCTTTCATTTTTCTCAAATTTATTGATATTTTATGGCAACATGTGTGTTGTTAATAAATATAATCATATAATTTGTTGAATTGGTATTTTGTGTTCCATCACCGATTTAGTGAGAACCGTTAAATTTGGTTATGGCCATCAGATCTTAATCAGATGGTTTCAATGAATCATGATTCAAAGTCATGTTCAAGTATTAATACAAACTCCTTTTGAGCCCTCTCAAATTTATTGATATTTTATAGCAACATGTGTGTGGTTAATAAAACATAATCATATAATTTGTTGAATTGGTGTTTTGTGTTCCATCACCGATTTAGTGAGAATCGCTAAATTTGTTTATGGTCATCATATCTTAATCAGATGGTTTCAATGAATCATGGTCCAAAGTAATGTTCAAGTATTCCCCCCCCCCCCCCCCCCCCCAACCCCAACTCTAGCATCCAAGGGAGTCCCCAAAAGAGGCCACGTCACCCTCTTTTGGGGACCGTTGGATGGGGTGATGTGGTTCGATATGGACCGTTCGATCGTTTAGAGTTTCTGTGTAGTTTGATGATGTCAGAATATGATTGGTCGAAATTCGGTATTCTCCGTTCTATGCTGATTTAGTGTGAAATGTCAAATCAAATATAATTACTTATTTTGAAAACTAAACTGTGTAACTTATGTGTTGTGAGTTATAATATCAATAACCACCGAAAACTCGCTACACATAATTCATTCCTAAAAAATAATAATTTTTTTTTAAAAATAATGATTTATCAAAAAAAAAAATGGGCCCACATGTCACTCTCTTTCTCTCTCTTCCTCAAATAAAAAAAAATAATGATTTCCAAAATAAAAAAAAGGTGGGGCCCTCTTTCTCTCTCTCTCAAATAATTAAAAAAATAAATAAATAATTCATTTTCCAAAAAAAAAATGTGGGTTCCATGTGTCTTTCTCTCAGGTAATTTTTTCCCAACGTTTTATTTCAAAATATGATTTTTTTAGTAGCTCATTTTTTTGTGAAAAAATGAAAAATAGAACAAGGATGATGAGATCTTTCATTCAGGATCTCAATTGTTATACTTTCGAACGCACCATTATGTTTTCTCATAATGACTTTCAATATCTCGTGTCTTCAATCGATTGGATTGAATATCACAATGTCAGATGACATTATGACTCATTCCTAAATAAAAATAAAAAAAAATAATAATTTATCAAAAAAAAATGCGGGTCTCATGTGTCACTCCTTTTATCTCTCCCTCAAGTAAATAAAAAAAATAGATTAATAATTTTCACAAAAAAAAACGTGGGCCCTCTCTTTCTCTCTCCCTAAATAATTAAAAAAAAAAAATCATTTTTCAAAAAAAAAAGATTGTGGGCTCCATGTGTGTGACTCTCTCTGAGGTAATTTTTTCCTAATGTTTTCTTTCAAAATATGATTTTTCAATAGCTCAATTTAAAAAAAAAATGAAAAATATAACAAGGATGATGAAATCTTTCATTCAAGACCCCAATTGTTATACTTTCGAACGCACCATTATGTTTTCTCATAATGACTATTAAAAATAATTTATATAGATTCTTTATGATTATTAATTCATAAGATAAATTTAATGTGTTAATTATTAAACAATAAAAATGATAAAAACCGCAGCGGAGCGCGGAAATTCTCCTAGTTAATATAAATTGAATATGAAGAGTTTATTCATTAAAACATAAATATTTTTTATTTTCTTCTTAAAAATAATAATTCTTAATGAAATATTTTATTTCTGATGTTAAAATCGTCAAATATAAATTTGTTGAAATTTTCTCTTTTATTTGAATTCCATATTGTTATATTTCCAATTTATTTTTTTTAATTTTAAAATATGTGAATATAGACTTTATAAGAAAACATGTAAAAAAAATGATACACTCGTGAACTCCTCCTACCTTATTTTTTTCACATCTTTTTGAGATAAATTATTTTACATTTTTTTCTTATCTCTTTCATCTAAGCCTAATTAATACTTGATTTTTTCTAATATAATATGTCAAGGGATAACGGCATAAGAAAATCAAAGAGAATAAAAAATGATGGTCTTTTAATGTTAGAAATATGAATGCAAAAATAAATTAAGGTTATAATTAATTATCCAAATTATTTAGTGGATCATTATTTTTTGTTTATTATGAATTTATCATTTATGTTATTTTATTTCTCATATGTAAATTTATCTGTATAGAGTTATCCGTCTTTACAAAATTAGATGTGATATATAATTTATTTTTAAGAATAATAAATGGATAGAATATCTTATGATGTAATTCAAAATAATTTTAAATATATCTAATTTATTTAATATAATTATTTTATAATATTTATGTATTATGAATTGATTTCAAATTTTTATTTTGAATTTTCATAATTACAATTTATATATTATAGAATGAAATAATTAATAAAATTGAAGAAGCGCAACCCTAGAAATCATGCGCCAAGCAAGAATTTCCAAGATCTACAATATCCTTTTATGTTTTTTACCATTTAGTCTTTGCTTCCCTAAGAAGAGAAGGTAAGACTTAGCACAACCTGCAAAATAGACCAAAGAAAATTAATGTTAAGAAAACAAAACAAAGGTGTATAGCCGCGTGGTAAACGAATCATGTTGTACCAGTAAGCCAAACATGACAAGCAAAACATTATCATTATGTTGGTGATATGAAATGCATGTGAAAAGATGGGGAAAATATACGAAGCACACAACATTATCTTAGTTCAATTCAATTAATGTTTATTTATTAGCCTTATATAAGTTTTGCTTAGTTAACTAAAAAAAACCTAATAATTTATTCTGCTCATGAAACATGAAAATTACAAACACACCCGAACTAAGTATTTCTTTGTAATGATCTCACATAATTACTAATGTTTCTTTCGTTTTTTATCTTTTGTATTTTTGGGTTGACAAATTCCTCATTTGAAAAATCATGTGACGATGTACTATTGATGGATTTATACGAAATTCAGGCTTAATTTGGATGAAGTTATGATGAGGAATTAAATTGTGAGAATAATGTTTGAAAAATAAATGCAATAAATTTGACTTGCAGATTTTTATGAAAGGTGGAGAGAAATAGTACAGAGCTACAGCCAAATATTAATTGCCTCAGTCAACATTTTATTTTGTTGTTGTGTTTTTTGTAAATTATTTAATGTGAGAAATTGCCACCTTTTATTTTTATACTATCAAATTGGCCTGCAGTTAATTTTCTAGATATATTTCTTTTTTATTTGATTTCCAGATAATTTTAATGGTGGGAGTTTAATATATTGGTTGCTACTTTATTTTTTTTAAGCAAATAAGTTATGTAGCCAATAATCAAGAACTTGATTAGTTGAATGTTTTATTCGTGAATTAGGATGTTGTCAATTTGAATTTTGTTCATATTTTTTTTAATAAAATATGCAACAGATAATTTGTTGTTTTAAAAATAAATAGCCTATACAGTAAAAATAGTTGTAATAAAAGGTATCAAAATCAATTTCGCAAAAAAAAAAAAAGAATCAAAGAAATTTTTTATACTAACTTAACCAAATAGATATTTATAGGGTACAATAAAAATAATGATGCTATAATCCTTCATATAAATTTTGGACATAAAATATCACTCTCTTAGTGCACTCTCAATGTACTTCGATTTTTTTTTCTTTTTTCAATGAAATAGTATATAACATAAAAAAAATATGAAACCAATAAAACATTATGTATATATTTTCTTGAAAACAATCTATATAAATAAAACACAATATGTAAAAAACAAAACAATATATATATATATATATATATATATATATATATATATATATATATATATATATATAATACATAGAATAGAAAAATAGTATATAAAAGTAAAACCACAAAAACAATAAATAAGAATAAAAAATAGTATATAAAAACAAAATAATAGTATATGAATGTATATTTTCAAAACAATATATAACAACATACAAAACAAAATATATAGCACAAAAACAATATATATAATTCAATGAGCACTGGTCACACGTTGACAAATGATTTAATCGTGATTATGTAAATCCTTAACTTTTAGTTATTATTTTAATTTGTTTTTTCTATTTGGGTGTACTCAACTCTCAAAATAATTTATTGATTAGAATCTTCCATCACATCTTATCAATCACTTACACTCATGTCCAGGATCTGATATGTCATGACGTATTGTATCACGTCGAAATCACGATGACAATATATATAGCTAATTAGCATTGAAAATACAGTATATATAATTCATTTTTCGTTACAGTATATATGTAAATAATGAAAACAGTATATAACAAACAAAATAGTATATCAAAACAGTATATAGAAATTCCAAAAGTAAATAATACATAAAGAATAAAAATATATTTAAAACAATGAAAAGAGTATATAGAAAAAATATATATTGAAAAGTAAAAAAAGAACAGTATATATACAGTCTGTCATGATTGGACATGCTACAGTATTATCGTGATATCATATTTTTCTTAATTTAATTATTAAATCTGTAAATCATTTAAATCATTAAATGCATAATACCGTTTTATTATCCTTGAAAAATACTCTTTGACTATCTCATGCTGTGTTTACCTATACCAGTTATCCTTTCTGCTTAGTAAACTAAAAAACAATCAACATTTATTCTGTTAATTAAACATGAAAATTACATAAACAAGACAAGAATAAGTATCTCTCTAATGACCTCACACAATCACTAATGATCTTACTAAATCTTAAAATACAATTAATCTAATAATAATGTTGTAAGGAAGGGACCATATCAAATCAACAAATAATCATGATCATAAAGATATGGCATGCGCTTTACATGGCGCTGATAGAGCCTCCATTTATCATAATAAGACATGTTTAAACCCCACTTACCACTAATCACCACCTTAATTAAACTCCATTTGTTTAATTATATGCGTGATACATTTCTCTTCTGCACCCCTCTTTTTGTTTGTTTGTTTCTCTGCTGCTCTCTGAAAGAGAAAGGACCTCAAAAGAATAATTTCTGAATTTCACCACAGAAGAAAAAACAGAGGGAAAATAAAAAAGAGAAGAGGAGAGACAGAGATATTTGGTTGGTTGGCTTATTTATACACAACCCTCTGATTGGATTCTATTTTGTCTCGGTAGAAATTGGTAACAAGAAGGAGACGCCAACTTCTTATCTTGGGCTCCTTTCTCTTTACCATAATCTCTCGTAAAGAAATGGAGGCTGATAGGAAATTCAGAACCATTTGCGTGTTTTGTGGAAGCAACTCAGGAAATCGCAAGGTTTTCAGTGATGCAGCTCTTGAACTCGGTCAAGAACTGGTACGTGTTTTTTCTTCAAAACCCGGTTTTGGGTCTTCATTTTTGATAAAAAGTTCAAAGTTTGATTGAATTTTGGATGGAATTCAGGTGCAAAGACAAATCGATTTGGTTTATGGAGGGGGGAGTGTGGGATTAATGGGGCTAATTTCTCAGACTGTTTATGACGGTGGCTGCCATGTTCTTGGGTCAGTTTTCCTCTCTTTTTTTGTACATTTTTCTTTTGGGTTTTTGTTTATTTCATGTTTCTATATCAAAATGGATTGATTGTTTTGATTTAATATGAAATAAATTGATTTTCGTGCAGTGTTATTCCTAAAGCTCTCATGCCTGTTGAGGTATTTATATATTTATCGATCGATATATATTTACTAATTGATACCATTATTGATTGGTTTAATTTATAAGCGTATAATTTTAGGAAATTATATTTTTTTTGTTAATTAAAAAGATATCAGGGGCAAGTGTGGGAGAAGTGAGAATTGTAGCGGACATGCATGAAAGAAAAGCCGAAATGGCTCGAAAAGCTGATGCATTTATCGCTCTTCCAGGTTCAATTTTCTCAATTAATTCAAATAAAATACATCAAAAATGTAATTATAAAATTTTAGTAATATAATTAATTATTTAATTTTAATTAATTAGGAGGATATGGAACAATGGAGGAATTACTGGAGATGATAACTTGGTCTCAACTCGGTATTCATAACAAACCTGTAAGATATTAAATTCTACAAAATTATAATTTTATAACTTATTTGTTCAACAAAATGTAATATTTTATTTTTATGTTTATTTTTTTAATAATATTTAAGGTGGGGTTGCTAAATGTGGATGGATATTATAACACATTGTTAGCATTATTTGATAATGGAGTGGATGAAGGATTTATAAAACCGGCATGTCGAAATATTGTCGTTTCCGCTCCTTCAGCAAACGAATTATTAACTAAAATGGAGGTAACCTAATCATTTTATTCTTTTATATTTCAAAATATTATTTTCATATTTCAAGATCTTATGTCACCTTTCACCAAATTCTTCAGTATTTTATTTGCCATTCCTTGTCATTTTAATGCTATGTACATGTCACGATATTTGTTTCGAAGTTTATGTACGGAATCTTTTATAAATGATGATGTATTATTATTTTGAAAAAGAAAATCAAGTAAATTGTTTTGAAAATGTTTTAATTTTTAATTTGGTGAAATATTTATTTTAGGAATATACTGCATCGCATAAGGAGGTGGCGCCACGTACAAGTTGGGAAATATCGCAACTTGGTTATATGAATGAAAATTCTGATTCTGCCTCTTGATTTTTCAGATGAATTTATTTTTGGTTTTTTTTTTCTATTTTGGTTGGATTTTTTTTAATTTACTACATGATAATTCATGCAACTGCGCATTTTTTTTGTTTTTTTTAATTAATTTGCCCTCTGGCAAGAGAAAATCTCTTGTTGTTATCTTGACAATGTTTCTTAATGCAATTTTTCGTGATGATGAATTTTGCCAACTTTTCAAATGTAAATTGCACATTTGGAACCAAAATAAAGATAATTATAAATTTTGTTGGTACCAAATTGGAAAAGATAAAGAAAGACTTGTCCCTTTTTTTTCTTATTTTTGAGAATGTAATGCTCATAGGCTGTTCTGTTCATTGAAATAGTATAAACTCACATGTTAATGATGATTGATAGATTCCTTTTAGAAAGAAAAAAAATATATAGCATGATAGATTCAGTGAATTAATTTGGAATCTGAATAACATCAATAATTGGTTCTCTTCTTCATAGAATAGTAAAATACCATCAATAATAGATACACACAAAAAAAATAATATATGCTAAACCTTGTTAAGATCTAGACTCATAATTCCATAAGTGATACATGAACATCTGGCTTATCACACAGAGATAATGCCAGATCCACTGTTGACTTGTCAGAACGTTCGAAATGGGGCGAATATATACAAAATTATGACATGATATCATGTTTCATTTTTTTATTTTATTTAATTTGATTGTGTACGATATAAATAACAGTAGCTGTACATATATGGGACCATGGTCCATGTATACTAAGCTTATCAATTTGCAATTTGCATCAGCCTATACACTACTTGACATTTGTGCATTTGTTTTTTTGTCTTTTTTCTAAAAGATCAAATAGACCACAATACAAGTCTTCAACTGACAGCCAATATGGCATGTAACAGTGCCACTTGTGCCTGTTCAGAAAAAAATAAAAGAACAGGTAAGAATATGCTAATGATTTACGAATTTTAAATTGTTTTAACAGCATATGAAGTTAAAATAATGGCAATATTTCGGACTCCGTAACATAACGAGGAGATTCAGAAATGAAGAAGCTAAAATTGGGAATTAGTAGAGATTAATTAGAGTGGTCACAAGGCACACCTCTATTAATTTGAAAAATATATAAGGAGGTCGGTCTAGTCTTGGTACTATATAATATTGATTTTTAACATAATAATTGAGGTTAAATTATATGGCGGCAAAAACAAACAGGCAGTCGTTTTTCAACAGTACCAACATGTTCAATAGAAAACACTGAATTATGACAAATTGCATTGACATAAGACTTCCATCAAGAGAGCATAATTTATGCTGAAAACTAAAAAGGGCGAAAAAAAGCAAGGAAATATCAAAATCCATCACAAACAATCCTAACAAATTTGTTCAAATAGCAAACCATCATCAGTTTTAACATGGTTGCATTTCCAGCCATGCTGTTCCATACCAACATTCATTCATTCATTACAACATTCTTTATAAAAGAATATCCAACAATTTTATAATTAAAACAAAAAAAAACTTACAACTCACTCGCGAAACACAAACTCCATAGAGGACGAAAGAGCGCACATATTACATGTACAAACACAATAATCCTTGTTTATCATCAAACTAATAAAACCCCTAATTGATAATAATAATAATAATAATAATAATAATAATAATAATAATAATACGTAGTAATAAACCACAACTCAACCAACCAACCCTAAACAAACCCTCCTTTTTCTCACTCACTTATTAACCAACCGTCAATTGAAACAACATCACATCATGCACGTAATAATTATTCATTTTTTTACATTTTACGGTGCAGCAGAACTCCACAGCATTAATAATGGAGACGATCGTCAGAGTCGAAATGGAGGGACTCGATCCCCTTGAGGGCAGCTTCGTAATTTTTAACATGCCTTCCTGAAGAAGACCGCTTGGGCTGATCAGTTGACCTTCCGGAAGGTTCTGCTGAGCTGGCGGAAACGCCGAGCAGAGGTTGGGGCACGCCGGCAGATGAGAGCTTCCGGAAGGTTCCGGGACTCGAGTCGGTTGGACGGCCATCAGAGGTTGAAATGTCGCGGCTCGATGAGACGGCCGCACGGCGCGATGACCCGCTTGACCGACCCATGTAGGTACTTGACACCTGGCAGTCAAAGGGGAAATTATAATAATTATTATTATTAAAAAGAACCCTATCTTTTCTATTATTTGTACAAAACCCCTGATGTATTAATTTATTTACTTGTTTATACAAAACCCCTAATGTTTATTAATTTATTTACTTATTATATCTATTTATTTATTTATTATTATTAAAAAGAACGCTATCTTTCTATTATTTGAACAAACGCCCTGAGGTTTGTATATTAAAAGAAACTGAATTTCAAACTTTTATTTTTAAATACCCCTGAAAAATTAAATTAATTACGAAATATGCTCAAATAAAATATTCGCAACTTTTCTCTCGTGCTTGCAAATCAAAAATATTCAGAATTTTAATACAAATACATCAAAAAATTCAGGTATATCTTCTTTTAATTTTCCCCAAGAAAAATCAGGTGGTTTTGTAAAAATAATTCAGAAATATATATAGATTATCTCTGCAAATTTCCCTTCTGGTATGATTAAAAAAGGAAAAGTAGAGAGAGAGAGAGAGAGAGAAAGAAGAGAGAGAGAGAGAGATGTACCAAAACATCCTTGGAAGAAGTATCAGGGCCCAAAGGAGCCTTCTGCTTATTAGCCAATAGATTGGCGCCAGCTGTGGCGTTGACTACAGCTGGCGGGACCCGCCTCCTCGTGGGGTCGCTCGACGACCACCCGCTCACTCTTCCTCCTTCCTCCATTCCTATTTTTCATTCATCACATTAAAATAATATTATTAAATTCACAACAACATATTTATTAGTATTATTAATGATTATTTCAAGGTTGATATATTAATTACCTGATTGCCTCTCGTTCACAATTGCCGGCACAAGTCCAGTACTCGGCCCCGCTCCATGTCCCTTTAAAAACGAACAAAAATATATAAATATAGTACAGGAAGTTTTCCCAAGAAACCCCTGCATTTTGCTGAAATTACAAAAAAAACCACTCCATTCTGCCGAAATCACAAAAACACCCCCAACCATTACTCAAAAGTCAAAACTTACACCATTTCACAAGGGCCGTTTCACAATTTCCTTGCAAATTTCCATATAACAAGATAGAGAAACAAGAGAGAAAATGCTTATAACAAATATATATATAAATTTCTAAAATATTATAGGAAAATTTGCGAAAAAATCCCCTGGATTACATACTAAGACCGTTTTGCGAGGTCCTTTTTTGCAATTTCCAGCAATCCAGGGTCACTTTTTGTAAATTTCCCTACATAAGAGAGAGAGAGAGAGAGAGAGAGAGAGAGCATACGACGGCGCGAGGAGGTGCAGAGCTGGCGATCTGGGACTGCTGGTACTTGAGGATGGTCCAGTCGAAGACGTAGTCGAACTGGAAGCCCTCGCGAATGAACAGGTCTCTAAAGAGCCTCTTTAAGTAGGAGTAGTCGGGCTTGTCGTCGAATCTCAAGGAACGGCAGTAGTGGAAGTACGACGCGAATTCCGTCGGGTATCCCCTGCATAACGCCTGTTGAACAAAAATAAATAAATATGAATGAATGAATGACTATATGATACAATTTTATATAATAAATGATGATTAGATATAAAATTATTATTATTTGGTATTTATTATGATTGCTTCGATTGAAGTGGCGACTTTTTAACTAAAGATTAATTAATTGATTATTATGATTGCTTCAGGGGCTTTTTGCAACTTCCAAAAATGCAGGGGCTTTTTTGCAATTATAGTATAATGTAGGAACTTTTTTGCGGATTTCCATTAAAGAAATTAGTAAATTTGTGCAATAATTGGCGAATCAAAGAAATGTTATACCTCGATTGAGGTGGCGACTTTTTTCTCGCTGATTTTTTCGTATTTTTGTTTCTTGGTACCGGCTTTAAGGCCCTGCCATGGAAGGCTGCAGAAAAAAAATAATAATAAGTTAAATATTATATAGAATGAATTAAAAAGTAAATTAACTATTATATATGAAACAAATTTAAGTCCTGATAAAATGAAAATTATTATGAGTGTTTAAAAGACAGACCTTCCTCTTAGAAAGTACATAAGGACATATCCGAGCGATTCCAAATCGTCTCTCCTGCTTTGCTCTTCAAATAAATAAATAAAAATTCATATTTCATTTTTCAAATTTAATATTTAAATAATATTAATTAATTTATATTATATTTTATAATACCGATGCCAAGATGAGTGTTGACACTCGCATATCGTGCCGTTCCAGTCAAATTCTTATTCTCTCTAAAATCAACATAAATACATTTCATTTCAATACTAAAAACACAAATAAATTAAATAAACAAAGCTCTGAATGAATTATAATAAAATTTTATTTAATTTTTTTTTTTTAATATGACCTGTAAGGGATGTGCTGATGTGTTGAAGTATCTCTGTACTTCTTGGCGAGACCAAAGTCGATTACATAAACTTGATTGGCCCTCCTTCCGAGCCCCATTAAGAAATTGTCAGGTTTAATGTCTCTGTGCAGGAACGACTTTGAGTGGACGAATTCCACCCTGTTTATCTACAAAAAATAATACAAAAAAAATAATAGTAATTGAATGACAGCTTGTTTCTAAGTAATGTAATGTGAATTTGCATACAAAGAGTAAATATAGATGGGGGGTGAATATGATATATTTTGGATTTTGGAAGGATAAATTTGATATTTGCACTTTTACAGGGGGCAAATATGATATATTTTAAATTTTTGAAGGATAAATTGATGTTTGCACTTCCATAGGGGTAAATATGATATATTTTGAATTTAGGAAGGATAAGTTTCATATTTGGGCTTTCAGGAGGGTACATATGATATATTAAAGTTTTGGAGAGGTAAATATGAGATTTGCCATACCATTTGGTCGGCGAGCATAAGGACGGTTTTGAGAGAGAGTTTCCTGCTGCAAAAGTTGAACAAATCTTCAAGACTCGGGCCCAACAAATCCATCACTAACACGTTGTAATCTCCTTCCACTCCAAACCATCTCACGTTCGGTATTCCAGCTGGCAAAAAACAATTAAAAAATTAATAAATAAATAAATGAGGAATGAAAGGGGAAATATGAGGGGTGCGGATGTAATTTATTGGTATTACTTCCGCCTTGAAGGATTCGGTAGATCTTTGACTCGTATAAGAGCTGTGGGTGTTTTGTCTTCACACTTTCCTGAATTAATTGAGAAAAAGAACAGTTAAATTAATTAGAAAATGAGATGTATATCTAAAAAAGTTGAAACTTTGTACAGTTCAATAGATTAAACTAGTAAAACTGTACAGTAATTTGGAAAATTGATTGAGAAATTAGTGTGTATCTAAGTAAAAGTTTCAAGCTTTAAACACTTACGAGTTTAATCGCAACTTCTTCAGTAGTCTGAATATTGGTGCCTGTAATTATAAAAACAGAAAAAAAAAATCAAAATAAGAAACATTGAAAAAGATTCAAAGTTCAAAACTCAAAATTTATATTATGAATCAAAAACAACATACCAAGATAGATCTCTCCAAAGGAGCCGCTTCCGATCTTGCGACCGAGCCTGAACTTATTCCCCACACGAGGCTCCATCACCACCACTAACTTCCCAACCTCAGACAATTAAAAAACCTAACTACAAAAAAACTCAAAACTCTTCCCACAAAAAAAGAGGGGGAAACCAACAGAAATCGATCGGCTTGGCCCGATCTGGCAAGATCTACCCCCGAATTAACCGCAAATCAAAGGAGCAACTCTGAATCAGATCAAGAACTGCATAGAAACCCAGATCGAGCCTCATCACGCCCGAAACAAGGAATCAAATCTCTCAACTTTCCGCAGATTTGAAGCGATAATCAATCGAAGGAGGATTAGTGGATTAATTAGTAGTAGTAGTAGAGTTTTGGATAGAACAATTATTATTATTGTCTTTTTTCTTTGAAAGACTTCGATTTTTCGTTCACTTGTTTAGGGTTTCGGACAGCAAAAGAAGAAATAGGTAATGAGTAAGCGGACTTTGAGTGCTCGCTTCATAAACCCGGTCCAGTAAACTATTATACAACCAATGCTGAAACCCACTGAACGGATTAAACTATCCTCTATAGAACGGGTGTAGCTGTGGTTTGAATGAAGCGTGATGAAATGGATTTATTTTGGGTGAACTTGATTCACCGACCAAATAAATACAGTGGAGAGAAACAGGGTTTTGGTGGGGCCCAGTGTAAGGGAAGTAGAAGTGGGGTTGACGGTGAGCCGGCTGTAGGTGAGAAATTAAGAAACGAAGATATTGTGGAAACGCAGAGCTAAATAGGATGGAAATTGAAACGGTTGATTTATTATTTAGTTGGGGGAATTAAAAGCTGCATTTTGCTGCCTGGTTGATTATTATCTCTGTAATCCTGCTTTGTTAGTTGGCCGAATTTTCTCTTTTTTCAGGGAAATCTTAAAATGAGATGGGTTTCAGGACGTCCAAAATGCGACGGTATATTGTTTTTTCCGTCTTTTAATATATTTTATGGTTTATATATAGGGTTTTTATTATTTTACGTATATATTGTTTATTACCTCAAAACATTTTATATATTGTTTGTTTAATTTTATATATTATTTATTGTTTTTATGTAATGTTTTTCACATTGTGCCGTCTGATGGGTTCCCAACATGCAGCATCAGATGCCTTTTTTTTTTTTTTATTTTACTATGGAATTAAATCGTCTTTGGTTTTATGAACTGGGTTCAATGATTTTTGAAGCATGAGGTTTCTATTTTGAGAAATTATTCGGAGTGCCTTTTGTAATCATCCACCATATAGTTTTAGATGTACACATATATTTTTGCACTTTGATATATTTTTTGTGTTTACAAATATACATTTTTGAAAATATACATTTTTGTAATTACACTATACCTTTTGTGCTTACAAATATATCTTTTTATAATTCCATCATACATTTTGTAATCGGGCGTTTTTTGACACTTCAAAGATTTGACACTCCATATCTAAACCACTTCTTTTTTTGACAAGGAATCAGTCAATATGGACCCTGGCTTTTGTCAATCTAGCCATCTACAAATGACAAAAAGAAAATTGGGTGGAAGATGGGTAGTTAAAACAACATTTATACATTCAATAACTCTTAGATTTTTTTCTTGTTTTGCATCATTTAGAGGTAAGTAGGTTTAGCCAGTCAAAAATGGTAGGTTGAAGTGAGGCCTAATCCTCTACTTTAGAGTGGATATTTTTTAAGCACATAGGTGGCATAATTAAAAGGACAATTAAATGCATAAATAAAAGGAAAAATAAATCATTAGTTCAAAAAGAAAAAGAAACAATTGATGACAGACATGAATAAGGCTTAGCTATCATCAATTGAGTACTATTAAATAATTAAAACTATATAATTAAATCAAGCAAAATAGACCCCCATCCCAAAGCCAAATAGAAAATTACAAGGAAATTTGAGTAGGAAACAACAAGCTTTAATAGACCCAATCAATTAATAATATACTTTCATATACTTAGTCCATCAAAAATTCTAAACTTATCCACCATTTAGAACCGAGTTATTTGAACATTTCTCTTTCTTATCTCACCCGTCTCTCTCTGATTTTGTGAAATAAATAGATATGAATATCAGCTACTATGATTGGACCAGTCATTTATTAATGAAAATAAACAATAAGGACTTGACCCATGTTCATCAAGAATTGAAAGAAACAAGAGTTTTTAAAAGAATAAAAAAAAAATAAACAAAAATAGAGAAAGAACAAGGAAGCTTCCAATCACAAATTCAAAAATATATTCCATATTCACTATCCTAAGCAACAAAGATCATATTAATTTTATAAACCACAAGTTCCACATGCATCTTAAATTAACATATTTCGAACCTTTCAAAACCATACTCAACAATTCAACACAAATTGTTAAATCAAATGAAAAAACTTTCAAACATTTCACATCCAAATTTCTCACATCCAAACTTTTCACATCCAAAACATTTCAAATGGATTAAATTAATTAAATTTAATTAAATTTCTCTCTCAATATTGAGATTTTTCTTTAGTGGCAGGAGAGAGAATATTGACAATCGTGCTGCTCGGACTCGTACCGTCTTTGACCCGTAATGACCCGCTTCGCCGAATATTTAAATTCATTTCCGTATTTTTTCTCAATTTCTTTCTTAATGGCTTGGGTAAAAGTGATATTATTTTTGAAGAACTAACTAGCATTATCACTCCTAGTATTATAAAAAACCTACAAAATAAATTAGTTAATTAAATGGAAATGTTTAGGAGTGAAGATTAATTAATTAGATAAGGGAAATTTGCAAAAAAGCCCCTGCAATATTGGAAATTGCAAAAAAAAAAAAAAAATACCATTAGTTAGGAGTTAATGCCGTTACTTTTTAAACTTCAATTACTTAAAAACCATGTTTTAAATATAAATTAACATTATTCTCTCTCCCATAAGATTTTAAAGTTAATTAGCATTTCTTAAACTTAATGAAGAAATATTAATTAAATTATGTAAGCTAATTAATATTTCTTTAGTAAGTTTAAGAAATCTCAATTAATTGATTTCAAGGGAGAAAGAGATTAATTATTTTAAACTTTTTTGAAGTAATCAAAGTATGAAAACTAAGGGTCTTTTTTGCAATTTTAACAATAATGCAGGGCATTTTTTTGCAAATTTCCAATTAAATAATTACCAGCCAGTAATTAGGACAAGGCGAGACACAGAGTTAGAAGGCATTTTCTCTCCTAATGCAATCATTCCAACTATTACACCTATAAAATAATAATAATAATAATAATAATAATAATAATAATAATAATAATAATAATAATAATAATAATAATAATTATTATTATTATAATAATAATAATAATAATACTAAATAATAATAAAATATAAAATTAAATTAAATAATCAAATAAAATAATAAAAAAAGATATCACCTGTCAAAATTGATGCAACTGAAGTACATGTCGATACAACAATCGCTCTCCCATGCTTCAGTCCTTGCGTCTAAACAAATAAATAACATAATATAAAAATAATAATAATGATAATTATTACATAATAATAATAATTAATATTATTAAAATAATTAAACCTGATAAATAAATCCAGCGGCGCTGCATAAAACGCTAAGAGAGATGCAAATTGGAATCATTAAGAAGCTTTTATCAGATAATACAAATCCCATTTTTGATATTACTGACGATATCCTGCATGAAATTATTATTATTGTTGTTGTTGTTGTTGTTGTTGTTGTTGTTCTTATTATTATTATTATTACCCAAATAAAATGCCGGATTCAAGACCGAGTATAATCTCTTCAGTCACTTCCGAATTCAACTGCAAAAAAATAAAAATAAAAATAATTAAATAAATATTAAAAATATTATTTTTAATTCCCAAGTAAAAAAATTACCTGTTCTTGCTCGCGTCTTTGTCTTTTATACATATGAAGCCATGCATTCAAAAGGACCTAAATATAATAATGTAGACTTTAATTAATTATACAATTATCCAAAAAAATGTTTTATTTATTTTTATTTATTTTAATTATATCGTGATTGGATACCTACAAACAAGAGAGTAATTGATAGAATAAGCCACGGTATTTTAATCAAAGATATTTCCGTTATATTTTGCTCCTCCCCTCCTACTCCAACTCCTAATTACATAAAAATAATAAAAAAAATATATGAATTTTATCACATTATAAGGGCATATATGAATATAATTAAATATAAAATGGGGATTATTTATTTAATTATTAGTTACCTATGGTGCCAATTCCAGCTAATGTAATTCCAACCCAATCAAGAGCATTTAATACCTCTTTTAAATAAAAATGTGAAAATACAGAAAGTATTGCGAGTCCACATCCAGCTACTGGTTGAATTACTGATACCTAATTTAAAAAATAAAGAAAAATATTCATTAAATTTGAACAATTAATTGTTTAACTGTTTAAAGATTGAATTGTAAATGAAGAGATTTGGTTACTGGTGCTTGAGAGATAGCCATGAGCATTAAAAAGGCACCCGACATGTCCATTGCAAATCCGGAAATCCACAATTTGTTAAATACATAGGCCTTAATCACCTAATCAAGAAACAAACCAACAAAATTCAGCTCCAATCGATGCACAAAATAATCAAATCGCAATAAAATAAGCACCTTACACACATGGCTAATCTCATTGAAATATCTGTCTCAGTCAAATTTCCTCAGATGAAACTGCACTGATTCAATCTAACGGGAACACATTACGATCAATAAGACAGAAAAAGGAGGAAGGAATTCAAACCTTGAGTTTGAAGGAGAGCGGGGGGAGAATCAGGGTTCCTTTCTTCTGCAGAACCTTGCCGATGTTGTTCCCCGCCGTCGCCGCCAGCGTCATGCATATCGCCTCCCACATTCTCCTCTTTCTCTTTCTCTTCCTCTTTCTCTTTCTCTTCTTCTTTCTTTTTCTGGTCGGGAAGGGCGAATGATTGAATCACAGGTGTCCGTACATCTGACGAACTGGTTGCTTTGCTTTGAGGAGTTTCTTCGCCTTTCTGCAAAAGGAATATTCGATTTCTTCTTAGGTTCCATCAATGCAAAATATTTGGGCCTGGCCTGACTGAATTACTTAATGGGCTTTTATTTGTGGGCTTTACACGTGGGTGGGTAAATAATTGATTTTCTTTCTTGTTGGAATAAATAATAACGGGAAATCCTTCAAGAAAAACAATGACTTTTCTTAATATTATCATTTTAGATTCTTCAAAAAGTCGGTATAAAGTGACTATAATTTTTTGTGCCCTTTGTGGGGGTTAATTCTCATATTTTCCATGCAACGAATTTTTTTTGGACCAATATATCCTCATCAAAATTCTTTTGTTTTTTTCAAACCAAAATAATAAATAAAAATATTATATATTTACATTTAGTATAAATAAATGAGAACTGAATTATAAATAAAATCATAATAAATAATAATCAAGAAAATAATATTTTATTTAAAATAGGATTATAATTACATATAAAATAAGAGAGAATATTTTAAGTAATATAATAATAACATAAAAATAAATTAACGAATCTTGAAATAATATCATAAAGTATTGTCAAAATAATATCATGAAATATTATATTGAAAAAAAAATTATTTATTGTTTTTAACATAAAATATGAAAAATAATTAAATGAGGTGCATTTTGTTGGATCATTAATCTAACATTTGACTTATATATAAAACTTTATGTGTATTGTATTACTATCATATATGCTTAAAATAAAGTGATCACTTAAGTTAATAATATATTAAACAAAATGTGTAAATTAAGGTGTGATCTTTGATGTGTGAAAAATATTGTGAGATAATTTATATATTTATAATGGGCTAATGTAGAAATAACCACTTAATAACCAAAAGGTATTTATAGGCCAAAGTATGTTTTGGCCAAAAGTTGTCACTTAATTATATAAATAATTTGGTCCCTAGAATAACATGATCAATGAATTATTTTCTCATATTCCATAAAGTTGAGAGAAGAAAAACCTAGAAAAGAAATTCAAATGACTCTCTACGGAATTCTGAATATTCTAGAAAACTTTGTTTGTAACTACGGTATCATTTCTAACTCAATACGCAAACATGGACTCAAGACCGGTTTTCGTTATTATGATTTATAGTTTGATTCATATAGTTCGATTTAGTGTTTGGCGGTATAAGTTCGTGCCGCTACATCAAAATTATTTTATGGACAAACTTATATGAAAGGACGTTAAAAGATATTCAAGATACTTTATAGGGCCAGGGGTTTCGGAAAATTCTAAAATGTGAGGGAATTTGTCCCCCAACAATTTTAGCATCCCCTAACCAAAAAATAGGCCGCGTCTCTCTCTCCATCATAAAATTAAAGCATGTGGCATAATTTCAACCATTAGATTTATTGATTAGTTGATAGTTTGTATTATTTTATGTGGTAGAAGATGTGTGATGATTTAATTGGTTGTTTCCATATACTGTTCTATCCTTGATCAAGTGAGAAATATCATAATCAATGAACACGAAGCAAGGGCCCGGCAAGTTTTCTCTCTGCCTCTCTCATACACACATAATACATTAAAAAAAAAAAAGTGGCCCCCACAAACAAATTAATTGTCATGCATAAAATAATAAAACAAAGGGGGAATTCATATTTACCCTTCCAAAAGATCAAAATATCATATTTACCCTTCCAAAAATGAAAATATCAAATTTACCCTTCCAAAAATTCTAAATATCAAATTTACCCTCATAAAACCTACAAAATATCAAATACACCCAGATCCTTAACTTGGTGTTAAGTTTCGTTAAGTCCATCATGATTTGATCTTGTTAACCGTATTTAAATCAATAAATTTAATTTTATAAGACCAAAATATCCCTTCCTAATTTAGACATCCCCCCTCTTAAATCAGTTTTCTTTCCTCTCAAACTCTACGACAATCTCTGTTACAATCCTCCAAACGTAAGTCTCTTGTTCTTGGAATTTCAGGCCATGTGAAGAAGATATTGTACTAAAGCCCCTCTTTGTGGCACTAACGAAATCACTCTCATAATTATTTAGAGTAACTCAATTAATCACTCTTATAATTTAGTCTTTGGAAAGAACAAGATAGTCAAAAGTTGTGATGGGGATAGCCAATGCGAGCAAGTCCCTCTTCCCCTAACATATCTTTTTTTTTTTGAGGGAATAGACAAATTGCATACTAAGACTTTAATTAATTAAAAAAAAATGTTACAAAAATTCGGATTCATGATCCTTACCATCATTGGTACAACTTACGAAAGATAAAACAAAAACCACAAATATTAGCTAAAATTACCCTAAAAATAAACCTAAAATAAAACTAAGCAAAAGTCATCCAATTTTGCACTTTGAGAATGACTTCGCTATATCTATTAGAAGATGAACTGGAGACAAGCTACTGGAGATGAAGTTGTGCGTTTGTTATGACAATATATCTCTTAGATTCTTTCTCAATAATCTCCTTTTAATTAGTCACTAATTAAGTTAATTAGAATTATGACAAAAGATTTGATTGGACTAGCCGTTGTAGCTATGTATCTATAAATAACTTCTTATTCTCTCAATTGCAAAAATAAGCTGAAAATCAATAAAAATAATTCTCTTTTTCTCTCTTTATTATATTTCAACATGGTATACAGAGCCATCAAAGGCTCTTCTCAAAATCCGCAAGCTTTAAACCATCGATTACAAAACCAAAACCACAATTCTAGACCGCCCAATCCACCGCAAAACCACAATCAATCTAACAGAGGGCGCGGTCGTAACAATCGAGGAAGAGGCAGAAACCAGTACACTCAGTTCATCCCTCAATTCAATCCTCGGTTCTCAACTGTCTGTCAGATTTGCAGTAAGAACAACCACACTGCTGACATTTGCTACAAGAGATACGACAATAATCCTTATGTAGGCTTTCAGTCACCTGCACAACAACCTAACTTTCGACCACCACCACCCAGAAATCCAGCTGCATACATGGCCAGACCTAACACTCCTCCGACTGCAGACTGGTTTCTGGATTCTGGCGCGACACATCATCTCACTCTGGACCTCCACAATTTGAACTCTCATTTTGTCTACACAGGAAATGATCAAATTCAAGTCGGTAACGGCGCAGGTTTGAATATACTTCACACTAGTACCTCTCTTATACCTTTTTCTAACAATAAAACATTCAAATTAAACAACACATTACATGTACCCCAAATAACAAAGAAATTAATAAGTATTCCTCAATTTACTCGTGATAACAATGTAATTGTTGAATTTAATCCAAATTCCTGTTTAATTAAGGATCACAACACCAAAGCAATGCTTCTACAAGCCAAAATCAGTGAAGGATTATACTGCATACCTGACATTTCTTCAAAGATTAAACCTTTAGCCTTTTTAGGTCAAAAAATTCAACCAATAATCTAGCATCAACGTTTAGGACATCCATCCTCAGCCGTTGTAATGCAATTAGCTTATAATAAACATATTTTTTTATCTTCAAATAAATTTGATTTGTGGTCGGATTGTGGTAAAGCCAAATCACATTTTTTACCTTTTCAAATTGTAATTTTCGTTCTTTATATGCATTAGATCTTGTGCATTGTGATGTGTGGGGTCCCACACAAATTCAATCGAATAAAGGTTTTAAGTACTATGTTTGTTTTACTGATGATTTTTCACGCTATTCTTGGATTTATTTTCTGCAAAGCAAATCAGATGTGCAACATATTTTTTTCAAAATTTAAGAATCAAACAGAAAATTTACTTTCTCGTAAAATCAAAACTATAAGGATCAGAATTCTTTTTTCTTCAAAAATTTTATCCAGAAATTATACATCAAACATCATGTCCTTATCAACCTCAACAAAATGGAGTAGCCGAAAGAAAACATCGCCATATCATTGAATTAGGATTATCTATAATGTCTCAAGCTCATTTACCTCAAAATTATTGGGCAGATATATTTCAATCAGTAATTTTTCTCATTAATAGACTGCCAACTCTAACAACACTATACAAATCACCATTTGAAATATTATTTAATAGAATTCCAGATTATAAATTTTTTAAAGTACTAGGATGTCTTTGTTTTCCTTACATCAAACCATACAACACACATAAGTTAGAATTCAAATCAATACCATGTGTTTTCTTAGGATATTATATAGATAAAAAGGGATATAAATGCTTAAATATAGAAACAAACCAACTTTATATCGCAAGAAATGTTGTCTTTGATGAAACCACATTTCCTTTTCAAACTTACAAACAAAATATTAATAACAATACTACTGACAATTCTTGTAGTATCCCTTTATCTATTTTGCAGAACACAAGGCCTTCATTGTAACCTCATGATGAAACAACTACAGACAACCCTTCCAGAATATTACCAACCCAACCTTTACCCTCATCTAACCCTGAAATTCCACAAAATCCAACTGAACCCATTATTAATTCCTCCACCGCAACCACAAGCCATTCCATGACTACTCGAAGCAAAACAAATAGTCTCAAACCACAACAATTTCCCAACTATAAAGCCTTATCTACAACCAAACATCCCCTGCCAGAACCTCAAATTGAACCTGAACCAACCTCATTTTCCTTGGCCAACAAAAGCCCTCATTGGAGACAAGCAATGTCTGACGAAATCAATGCCCTACTCTCCAACGGTACATGGGTTCTAGTTGATCGACCTACAAATACTAATATTATTAAATGCAATTGGATTTTTAGGGTGTAACGGAAAGCAGACGGATCTCTTGATCAGTACAAAGCTCGACTTGTCGCAAGGGGCTACACACAAGAGCATGGGATCGATTATGAAGAAACATTTAGTCCCGTCATCAAAGCCACAACCATTCGTTTAGTACTATCAATTGCAGTATCTTGCAATTGGAGTATCCGACAGCTCGATATCAACAATGTCTTTTTAGATGGTGATCTCGATGCAGCCGTTTACATGGAACAACCGACGGGATTCATTGATCAATCTAACCCTCAAAAAAATTTTCTCTTACGAAAAGAACTCTATGGCCTCAAACAAGCCCCAAGAGCTTGGTACCACAAACTCAGCTGTGCTCTTGCACAGTTAGGGTTTACAACCTCTCAATCAGATCAATCCCTCTTCTTCCACATCTCTCAGAAATCCATTATCATGCTCTTGGTCTATGTCGACGACATTATCATTACTGGCAGTGACCCGATATTTGTTCAAACCTTAATTACACAACTCGACAACCGATTTAGCCTCAAAGATATGGGAAAATTAAACTACATTCTTGGAATTGAATGCAAAATGACCAAACATGGATTAATTCTTACCCAAACTCAGTACATTCAAACGCTAATCACCAAAGCTAACATGCAAGGAGCAAAACCTGTTGTTTGGTTGAGGCCTATAGGGGGGGTTATAAAGGCCTAATGTGCGGAAATCTGAATATTTGTATTTTTAGGGTTTTATATTTTTATTATTTTTAGACTTTTATTGATGGTTGTTTGAATACTAATTAACAAAGAAAAGTAAATAAACAAGAAATTAAAGTAAATAGAAAAAAATAAAGAGATACCGAACACACGAACTTGTTTACGAAGTTCAGCGAGGTGGTTGCGTTAGACTTAACCACCCGTTTACTCGCTAGCGGCCCTTACCGCGTTCACAAGTTGCCTACTCTCCGGGAATTGCCTTGCGGCTCCGATAATCACTAACAAACAAGATCGATTATAGGACCTCGAACCACCGCTCGTCTTACAACAACCTTGACGAATCGATGGAGCAATAACTTACAATCCGATCTTAATAAACTCAACAAACAAACACGAGCAACACACTCAAAACTCCACTAATCTCACTTTAAGATTTAGAGAATTTAACTAGTATTAAGAAGAGAGAATTTCTGCTTTTTATCAATAGAAATCGTGTGTTTTTCTGAGAAGGCGGCCGCCTCTTTTTAAAGGAGGAAAGAGCAGCCTTCAGAAAAGGAATCCTGTGCAGTTCCGTTGCCAACGGAACTATTTCGTTGTCAATGGACTGTAAAAACGGAAGGAAATTAAAGCAAGATATTCTCCCAACGACTAAAAATCTAATGGTCCATTGCCAACGGAATAGGTCCGTTGCCAACGGACTATACAACACAAATCGACAGCCGATGTCAGGGAGAAAAATCTTCAATGGGCCAGTTCCGTTGTCAACCCAGTGGTCCGTTGCAGATTATACTCTCTTTTCAATAATAATTAAACTTCTCACCAAACTAAACCCACACTAAGAGCAAGAAGCTTGCTCCCACGCCTTGAAATACTCTCTTGAAATCCTTTGCATGCGTGACGATTTCTTATTCTTCTGAGATAGGCAGGATGCGACCGAGACATTTCCGAGAACTTGATCGTGCGACTATCTAACTCAAGACATTCTCACACAAATATATTAGTAGCTCAGAATAGTTTTATATATCATCAAACTGAAGACAACAAACTTCCCCTTTTGATGATTTTCAAAACTATTCCGATAATTGAGCAAGTTTAAATTCATTCTCCCCCTTTTTGAAAAATATGCAAAAGGAACACGATCGAGAGGCATGAACTCACCCTCTACATGTGCTCCCCCTTAAGTTAATGACCCATAAATTTTATTTTATTTTAATTTTATTTAGTTAATTGTTTATTTATTGTTGTTTTAAAAAAAAATTAGAACCGCATACACACATTAGTTTTAACGAAATTTGAGTTTTTAAGAAGTTCAAACTACTAATACATTACAGCACAAGTGCAAAATAAGGTAAAATAAAAACTACAAATAAGTAAAGTACAAACCACAAATTCATGAGAATAGTACATAATAAGAAGTCCTAAAAAATATCATTAACGAAAAAAGAAAGAGCAAAACGCAACTAGGGTTTAGGTTAAAGTTGGAGAAGGGTCACGGGTTACTCGGCCGGTCCGCCAAAGTCGAAGGGGTTAGGGTTGGAAGAAGAGGAACCGGGAGCGTACTGGCCATTGAAAGCCGAGAGTAGAGTTTGGAAATTCTCTTGTTGAATCCGATAAAGGTCTTGATACATCTGGTTATTTTGTCGAACAAAATCCGCGAAACGTATCTCGTTCTCATCTTGGCGTATGCGTAACTCTTGTTGGCCGTCATGAAGAGCCGCGAGATCCCTTGTTTGGCGACGGGCCATAGCGCATAACACTTGATCGGTTGTACCGGTGGTGTAGTCGAAGTCAACTGCGTCGTCATCTTCAAAGTTACCTTGCGCGGCCGCGGGTTCGAATGCCGGTTCTTGGTTGATAACGGGTTCCGCCGGAGGGTTAGGGTTTGTGTTTGCCGGGGCCGGATTGGCATGAGGATTTAATGCATGTAAAGCGCGCGCGAGACTGTCCGGTGTCTTGGATTCCGTATCGGAGGGCCATAAGGGTTGTCCACGTTCGTTCAAGTGTGGAAAGTAATGATATACCTTTCTTGTTTTAAGAATGAAATGGCCATACGTGTCCATATCACAAAAGTAGGGTTTAAGATTGTATTGGTTGGCGTAACGGTCAAGATCAAGGAGATCATGGTTAGGGACCTTTTACAAATGATTTATTAGAATTGCACGAGGAATTGCGATATTTAGTTTTTTGCAAATCCAAGTGAGAAGATTTCCGTAAGGAAGGTTTCCAATTTGCGAGAAATATTGCATGTGATGGTATATTAAGAAAGGAATATTAATGGATTTGGATTTATACCATAGGTGTCGAAGAAGATAAATGTTTCGTCGTTCAAAATTGGTTTTAAGAGCCGCGACTGGAGCGAGGATGTTATTGACAAAGTGAAAAATAATCCGTTGTCGCGGTTCATAATTTGTCAAGTTGTGGTTTGGAGGGTCGTCGAATATAAAAACACTCTTGGTCTTGACTGACTTCAAGACCGAACCACTGCAAAGCTTGGACGGATTTATGATGACGGGATGCCCGAATAGCCACGAGGTAACTTGATAGGTTTGGTCATCAAATGTTGCATTTGCGTAGAAGAGACGAATTAGGGTTTCATAACCGAAGTCGGATATAGTCAAAAGCCCGGTAAATTTCCAAAATTCCGGAAATTGAATCACGAAATCGTAGATCTCGCGCGATTTCTCGTGGCGGAGAGCATGAAAGCTCTCGCATGCATTTTTCGCGCTTAATTTGCCGTGGAATTTATCGTAAGCGCCCGGTGTTTTGAAAAAAAAGGTATTTTTCTTGTTATTGAAATCCAATTCAGGGTTTGAGGGTGTTTTTTGTTTGGACGCCGTTGTCTTGATTCTCGTTTTCGGTTTTGGTGCCATTTGTAAGGTTGAAGAATTGAGAAATTGATAGAGAGAGATGAAGTTATACCAAATCCTTGTTGAATCCTTAAAGAGAGAGTTGCCGATAGGTCGAATGCGCGAGAGAATCGTCACGAAAGACGAGTAACACGGTCGAATTGAAAAATCTCGAATCCACCAAGTTGAGAGGAGGTATGAAGGTTTTGAGTAAGGATTTGGTGGAGATTTGGCCTTTAGAGTGAATTTGAGGAGGTTTGGAGGCCAAAGGGCTTGGAGAAGGTGGGGATTTGGGTAAAATTTGAGGCTAGGGTTTTGAGGTTTGGAAGAGAGAAGGTTGAAACGGTGTTTTAATGGAAGGGGTTATGAGTTTGGGAGAGAAGAGGAAGGAGGTGCCGGTTATTAAGGGGATTTAGAATTTGAATTCTTGGAAAATTAGATCCGAAAGCCGAAAGTCGCACATTCCGTTGGCAACGGACCACTTCCGTTGCCAACGGATGTTCCGTTGAGGCTCCGTTGAGAACGGAGAGGTCCGTTCCACGAAATTAGCTCCTGGATGGGGTTTGATTTTGAGTGAGTTTCGTTGGGAACACAAGGGGTCCGTTGGGAACGGACTGAAACAGGTTTGGATGATACAAGGATTTTTACTTGTGTTTTTGCTCAATTTTTCGTCAAAAAAAAATAAATAAATATTTTTTATAAAATATTTAACTATTTTAAAATGAAAAAAACACATATACTTTATTTCAAAAATCAAAACAAGGTTAGAAAGATTAATAGAAGGTAAAAGAAATCGAGGAGAAATCATTAAAAAATGCCCAAAAAGAAATCATAACGAATAATAATTGAGTAATTAATCTTTTAATTCAAGCATACCGAGCTTTAATTGAAGATTTGAGAATTGAGCATAAGCTAGCGGTTTCGTGAAGATATCCGCGACTTGATCATCCGTTCCAATGTGAAATATCTCGACATCCTCCTTGTTGATGTGATCGCGAATAAAATGATGGCGAATCTCGATATGTTTCGTCTTGGAGTGTTGCACGGGATTTTTGGCAATACAAATTGCACTCGTATTGTCGCACAAGATTGGAACCTTCCGAAAGTTGAGTCCATAATCGCCGAGAGTCTGATTCAACCAAAGTAGTTGTGCACAACAGCTCCCAGCAACGACATATTCTGCTTCGGCCGATGAAAGCACGACCGAGTTTTGTTTTCGACTTGACCACGAGACCAAATTCCCTCCAAAAAATTGACACGTCCCACTAGTGCTTTTTCGATCCACTTTAGATCCTGCAAAGTCAGCATCCGTATACCCCAAAAGTGACAGACTACTGTCACGGCCATACCATAACCCTAAGTTCATTGTTCCTTTTAGGTATTTAAAAATTCTTTTAACCGCATTTAGGTGTGAAACTTTGGGGTTTGCTTGAAATCGGGCACATTCACCTGATTCATCGGCGTCGAGTTTTACGTCTTTCACCATTGGCGTATCGCTCGTGTTTCCTTGGTCCATACCGAATCTTTTGAGCAATTCACGCGTGTACTTTGCTTGGTTGATAAAAATGCCGTCACCGATTTGTTTGATTTGCAATCCAAGGAAGAAGTTGAGTTCGCCCATCATGCTCATCTCGAACTCACTATGCATCAAAACAGAAAATTTATCGGCAAGTGCCGCATCACTAGATCCAAAAATATTGTCATCAAGATAAATTTGAACGAATAAAATTGAATCTTTCCTTTTCTTTGTGAAGGGTGTCATGTCGCTCTTCCCTCGTTCGAATCCGTGAGATGCAAGGAATGTTGAAAGCCGTCCATACCAAGCCTGAGGTGCTTGCTTCAACCCGTATAACGCCTTCGTCAACTTGTACAGGTGGTCGGGATTGGTCAGATCTTTGAAACCGGGAGGTTGCTCGACGTAGACTTCTTCTTCGAGGAATCCATTTAGGAATGCACTCTTAACATCCATTTGAAAGAGCGTGAACCCTTTAATTGATGCATATGCTAAGAGTAATCTAATGGATTCCAACCTAGCAACCGGTGCAAATATTTCTTCAAAATTCACTCCTTCTTGTTGCTTGAAACCTTGATCAACGAGTCTCGCCTTGTTTCGCACCACAGTACCGTGCTTGTCGAGTTTATTTCGGAAAATCCATTTAGTACCAATAATGGATCGGTTGTCGGGTCGAGGTACTAGGGTCTAAACACGATTTCGCTCAAATTGGGCGAGTTCATCTTGCATGGAGAGAATCCAATCGGTGTCGCCATTTGCTTCCTTGAAGGATTTGGGCTCGGTTTGAGATAGAAAGGCGCAAAAAGCGATGAGATTTCTCGTACCGGATCGGGTTCGAACTCCTTCTCATGGGTCACCCACTACATGTGTTAACGGATGTGCGGATACTTCTCGTAATACTTCCGGAATTTGATAAGAGGGATGTTCCGGCTCGGGTTGAATAATAGGTCGAGAGACGACTCGAATAGGGTTTTGAGCTTGTTGAGTCGAATTTTCCCCATTCGGTTGATAGTCTTGTGTGGCGGTAATGGCGGGTTCGTCTAAAGTCGGATCGCCAAGATTGAACTCGATGATATTCGGTTGATTTGCTCCTGTAAGTCCACCACTTGTACCTGTATCTGTCAATGAAACACCTTTCTCGGCCCCATTTATAGTTTCATCAAAGTGCAAATTCATGGATTCAACAATAATCCGTGAAGATTTAATATAGACTCTATACGCTTTACTTGTATTAGAATATCCAACGAAAATTCCTTCGTTAGATTTCGAATCAAATTTATCAAGTTTATTAGATTCATCAAGAATGAAATATTTACAACAAATAACTTTCATGTACGAGATATTTGGCTTGCAATCGTACCATAATTCATAAGGTGTCTTTTTCAAAATAGACCTTAGGCTGACGCGATTCGCGACGTGACAAGCAGTGTTAACTGACTCAGCCCAAAGATATTTCGGAGTGGGATGTTCGTTTAACATGGTATGTGCAAGCTCAATAAGAGTGCGATTTTTACGCTCTACTACCTCATTTTGTTGTGGAGTGCGTGGAGCGGAAAATTCATGTTTATATCCCCTTTTTGAACAAAAGTCGTCAAATTTTGCATTTTTGAACTCGCCACCATTATCACTACGAACCGTAATGATAGTGGTGCCTTGTTCATTTTCCACAAGGGAACAAAATTTGATGAACACATCACTAGTTTCATTCTTTTGAATTAAGAAATAAACCCAAGTAAAGCGAGAGTAATCATCTATAATTACAAAACAGTACCTTTTACCGGCGAGGCTAGAGACGCTCATAGGGCCGCACAAGTCGAGGTGAAGTAGTTCGAGAGGGCGCTTCATCTAAATTACCGTCTTGGACTTAAAACCCGATGACTTACAGTGCTTACCACGCTCACAAGCATCGCATAACCCATTTAGCTTAGGTTTGTGTGATGGCAAACCTGAAATTAGTTCTTTACGGGATAATTTCGAAATCGTGTCCATGCATACATGGCCCAGTCGCCTGTGCCATAGATGCGAACTTGATTCCGAAGCGGTCAGACAATGAGTGCCTGTCACAAAAGAATAAAAGTCAAAGAAATAAAGGTTACCCTTTCTTTTTCCCATGCAAATTGTAATATGATCTGAATTTCGAATCACATGACAATTCATGTTATCGAATTTCACATCATATCCTGCATCACACAATTGGCTCATGCTAATTAGGTTATGTTTAAGTCGTACCACAAAATAGACATTCTCCAATGTCCAATTACCTGTGCCGATTGAGCCCACACCAACTATATTTCCTTTCTGATTCTCGTCAAAAGTGACTTCTCCTCCGTCGAAGGGTCTCAAAGTCTTGAACTTACTCTTATCCCAGGTCATATGGCGTAGAGCAAGGTATTTATCAGGTGCTTACGCAAGCCCGGCGTTCGACGAGTGGTATCGGAATTCCGAGAAAGAAATGGCGAGTGGATATCAACGAAGGAAAATGCGAGTGTCAGAAACCTATGATATATCACTACCCGTGTTCGCACGTCATAGCAGTTTGTATACGCAAAGTTATATCTAGCGATGTTTTCATTCATCCGTGTTATTCCTTGGATAATTTGAAACGTACGTATGAAAAAAGTTTCTATCCTGTAAAAAAAAATCACAATGGACGCCACGCATAGAAATTGGTAATTACAATTTATTTCCTGTTGATAAACTTATAAGGACAAATGCTAACGGAAGGATGAAACATGGAAGAAGGTAGGAGTTGCGAATCCAAAACAATATGGACACCATGAACAAAGAAAAGCGTGTAATGAATTACAGCGGCTGCAAATTACCAGGTCACACTAAACGAAAGTGCACACAAATGGGTGGAGACCGTTACAATGGACCGTAGTTTGGTTTATTTAGTTTGTTTTTATTATGTTTATTTTATTTAGTTCGTTTTATTTATTATTGAGTAGTTGTAATGCTTAAGTTAAAACAATCAAAATAAACCATAAACCCTAAAAAATCAAACAAACAAATCGCAACATAATGCAAACCCCCAAACATAACCCCTAAACCCCAAACACATAAACTATAACATACTCCAAATCTCAAAACATAAACCCTAAAACACTAACATAAACCCTAAACATCTCCGCCGCGTGCACCACGGCCGCGTCCTCTTCCTCTCCTTCTCGCATGGTTCCGAGTCTACATCTGAGTGAGCTGACTGACGTCTTCTCCTCCTTCCTCTCCCCCCTCTTCCTCTCCTCCCGCATCTGCTCTCGGTTCGTTGAGCACCTCCCACTCAGTATCGCCGGGATACTAATTAAGCTGAGTACAAAATAGTTTTTGGCATCCCAACCATTTTCTGACGCCGTCCCTTACTTCCGCCCTCATATTTGCACCAAATTCTCTGAGCATTTTGAAACCTATGCGAGCTCCCTCCATGGCAGTTTGTGGCTTAAAATATTAAAAAAAATAAAAAATTTATAATTCTAAATTTAACTTTAAAAATATTAAAAAAATTTACCGCTAATCTTTTTTCCGGGACCATGGGGCGGTATGTGCTCGAACCGTGCAAAATGGTGCTCTGCACCAACGGATCAGAATTCTGCCAATACTAGCTCATGTAACCATCATAATCGAGAGGGGTATACGGCTCCAGGGGATCCATTTACGAATACCAATACCATTTATCGTTCCAACGTGTAATCCAATTCTTGTGAATCTTACGCCAATCGTTTCCGCGAAAATTCGTCAGGTCGCGTAATTCTTTGTCGGCAATTTTGTCGGCTTCAGGTATTTCCGGGGGTATTTTTTGCCGATACCCGAACTGTCGCATCACCCTCTCAGGACGATAACGCTCGACGATCCAGAAATAAATCAACGGCACACTAAGTAGTGCCGTAGTTCTTTCCAACTGACAAATGGGCGATAGCCTATCGCGGTATGTCTCGTAAGGTGCCCAAAAGATATCACTTGAAGGGATGATGTCTAACATGTCGCGGTTCGCCCACAAATGAATACTCGATGGATCCTCTTTAACTCTTGCATCTCTCCAGAGCATGCCAACCGTATCATTGTAATCCGGATCGTCGTAGATATTCAATCTTGCCGGGTTCAATGAAACTCTCGGTCTTCCGGTCGCAAAATGTTGCCAAGCCCATAATTGTAGTAATAAGATGCAACCTCCCATATTTTTCCGATCGGGACCTGTACTTTTGCACAGCTCTCTGTACAGGTATGCAAGTACCCCACTCCCAAATGCCCACTCATGCAAATTATTCATTTCTTCTAAAAGTACCAGGGGCATGAGCGAATAACAGTTCCCATTCGGATCCGTAAATAAAATGTCGAAAAAAAATCCGATCATGTAAGCTCTACAATATTGCTCAACTCGTAATATGGGGGCATCACACTCCAAATCGGCAAAATTCTCCATGAACCATTTTTTATTTACCAACACGTTGTTTTTCTTATTTCCTGATCCTCTGAACATCTCTTTGGGGGGTGTTTTTCCGAGTAGTTCCCCGGCTTTATTTGCGCAATTAATACCGCTGTTCTTCACACAAAGGGGCTTGCCATCCACCCGCAACCCCAACAAGCATGAAACATCCTCTAACGTTATGGTCATTTCTCCGTGCGGCATGTGGAACGTATGTGTCTCTTTTCTCCACCGTTCCTACAGAGCAGTTATCAGTATGCCATCGATTGGTACATAACCGATTCTCTGCATTTGTAACAAACATGCACTCGCAAAATATGGCTCGAACTGATAATTCCATGGCACCTGCGAAAACGAAACATATAAGTAAATTATTTTTACATAATTAAATAAATAGATATATAGAAATAATTTTATATACAATACATTAATATGATGTTGCCTGTATCGGAAACCCCCTTTCGCTTTAGCCTTGGTGTTGTCCGGTTGGCTGAAACATACGGTTCTGTGATCATCCTGGAATTCGTTCAGCGGACGATATACCGGACCTTCTGGCTCAACTATAGGAGCCTTCCCCCGATCCGCACGACTAGATCCGCCCCGACTAGATCCGCCCATAGATGACATCCCTATATAAATTTTATTTTTTAAATATAAATAATAATTAAACAATTACTATAAATAAATTACTTCAATCTTTTTTTAATATAAACAAATTACTTCACTCTTTTTTTTAATAGGAATAATAGTATATAGTCAAAAATAAAAATCTAACAAATCACTATAAATAAATATATTACTAAACAAATATATATTATATTTTTTTTCTTAAAATAACTACATATTGAAAATTAATTATTAAATATTTTCATACCGAATAAAATTGATAAAAATATCCCTAAATAAATAATAACTAAACAATATATTTTTACATAACTAAATAAACATACTATTTAACACAAAAATAAACAAATTGCTTCATTCTATTTTTTTTAATACCAAAAATTGTATATATTAAAAAAAACCATAAACAATTACTATAAATAAATATATTACTAAATAAATTTATATTATATTTTTCTTTAAAATAACTAAGTAATAAAAAATAATTACAAATTTTTTTCATACCGAATAAATTTGACGAAAAATTTACTCCTTCTCCTTCTTCTTCTTCTTCTCCTCCTCCTCCTCCTCCTTCTTCTTCTTCTTCTTGTTCTTATTTTTCTCTAAAGAAATCAACAAAAATTCAAACAAATTTCAATACTATCAACCTATTTAAACCAACTTCAATCTAATCTCACTAAATCCATACCTATTTCTCACTAATTTCATTCAATCAAAACTTATTTCAATTCAACCAAATCAGCAAAAATAACTAATCAAAACTCAAAATCAAACAAAATAACTTACATATTTCTTCTTCTTTCTAACTTCTCCTTCTCTTCCTTTAATTTCTCCCTTCTTTTCCCTTTAATTACCTCCCAAAATCGCAGAAATATCGCCCCCTTTTTGCTCTTTTTCTTTCGGTCGGACGGGTAGGTTAAAATGAGGGTCGGACGGGTTTAAATGGGAGTTTAAAATAACGCATGGTCTAGTTCTGCCAGAGGGTCTGGCGGAACTAGACCATTTTTTTATATTTTTTGCGTCAGGTTGCAAGTCGAAAAAAATGGTCTAGTTCCACCAGACCCTCTGGCGGAACTAGTTATTTCTAGCTAGTTCCGCCAGAGGGTCTGGCGGAACTAGTCCATTTTTTTGGATTTTTTTTCGTCAGGTTGCAAGTCGAAAAAAATGGTCTAGTTCCGCCAGAAGGTCTGGCGGAACTAGACCATTTTTTTTTTATTTTTTTGGGTCAGGTTGTAAGTTGAAAAAATGGTCTAGTTCCGCCAGACACTCTGGCGGAACTAGTTATTTCTAGCAAGTTCCGCCAGAAGGTCTGGCGGAACTAGACCATTTTTTTGATTTTTTTTGGGTCAGATTGTAAGTTGAAAAAATGGTATAGTTCCGCCAGACCCACTGGCGGAACTAGCTAGAAATAACTAGTTCCGCCAGAGGGTCTGGCGGAACTAGACCATTTTTTTTTTACTTTTTGGGTCAGATTGTAAGTTGGAAAAATAGTCTGATTCCGCCAGACGTTCTGGCGGAACCTGTTATTTCTACCTAGTTCTGCCAGAGGGTCTGGCGGAACCTATATTTTCGTCATTTTTGGGCCAATTTCACCGTATAAATTGGGCCAAAAATAAATTTTACCTAGTTCCGCCAGACCCGGTGGCGGAACTAGCCTTTTTCATTAATTAAGGCTGCTTAAGGGTGCCAAATGGCCGAGATTAGCAAAAAAAAAAAATCCCTAGTTTCGCCAGACCCTATGGCGGAACTGAAGTAGTTCCGCCAGAGGGTCTGGCGGAAGTGCTACCTACCCAAATATTTTGAAAAAAATGTTATCTGATTAATTATTCTTCAAAATAGTGCTACTATTCAAAAAAATTCTTTATTTTTCAGATCTGGTTTGTGATTTATATGAGATTGAAATTTGAGATGGACTAATTTGTCTTATTTTTTTTAATAATTTGTATGGGATTTGTCATTTGTGTATGTTTTTTTTTCTTAATTTTTTTCTGCATATGTTTATATTTTATTGGTCTTCTTTGGTATGATTAGGCCTTCTATTAAACTATAATTATGATAGATTAAATTAGATAAGTATATTTAGTTTTACTAATTTAATTTTTTTGAGAAAATTATGATTTAATTTTCTTTTCTTTTACTTAAATCCGGTAGGTAGTTGTTTTAAATTTAGATTGGATAATAACTAGTTGTATTGAATGTTGGATAAATAATGGGGAAGAAGACAGCGACAAGAAATAGAAAGAAAAAAAAAGAAATTTTGTTGTAATTTTTAATAGGGAAGGGCTTTTTGACAAATTATTCTTTGTGTTTAACAATATTATTAACTGGCTTAAAACATCATATTTGTAAAATACTTATAAATATAAATTTTCCTAGTTTTTTATAAAAGGGAAATTGGAAATCACGCCGGGGATACTGTAGCGACCCTGTAGCGACGGATTGAAATTATATATTGTTTTCTCATGTTCATATATACGCTATATGTCGTTTTCATTTTTTTAAATATATATTGTTTACCGAATGAATTTTTATATACTGTTTGCTTTCAGTTTATATGTTTGTATATATTATTTTTATTTTTTTTAAAATATATAGTGTTTTATAGAATGAATTTTTATATACTGTTTGTTTTCAGTTCATATGTTTGTATATACTGTCGCCCGTCGCTATATGATTACTACAGTAACATCGATATATATGAGGTCCCTATGTAATATTAGAAAAGTTAGGGGTTGAGAGTTTCCCATATATAATCCATGGGGTCAATGGAATGGTGCTGGACGACGACATCGCGTCACATCAGAACCTAACCGACCCCATTATTTATCTATTTCTTTATTCCAACAACCTTTATTTTCCTTGGTTTGAATTCTATCAAGTTATCCTATCAAAAACTGCACTTCCAAGAAAAAGTCGAATTTGCATTGCTCATATTCTTTCCTTTCCCACCTTCTATCTTTCCTCTCCATCTCGTTTTCATTTTGAATATATAATCATAAACATATATTCATATTTATTTATCCTGCGAGCAGAAGGATCATCCATCCATCCATCCATCAATGGAGGAATTCCGATCGAGAAGCTACGCGGGCGGCCGCAACATGCAAATCGAAGTGTACAGCCGTGCGCCCTTACCGCCTCTCAGATCGTACAGCACATCCTACTCAACGTACGAGTTCGAATTCGTTGGAGATCGAGTTGTGAATCACAACAACAAGAAGAAGAGCAACAACAACAGATCGTTGTCGTTTAAGGGGTGGGGATTGGCAAGCGATCCGGAGATTCAGAGGAAGAGAAGGGTGGCGGGCTACAAGGCGTATGAGGTGGAAGGCAAGCTGAAAGTGTCGTTCAGAAAGAGCTTCAGATGGATCAAGAATCGCTACAATCAAGTCATCTATGGTTATTCCTGATTGATTTAATGTAAGACTAGTTTTAAACCTTGTTGATGTCTTCTTTTTTTTTTGTTTTTTTTGGGTTATTAGTAGAAAAGAAGAGAATTTTATAATAACAGGTTTTATTGAAGAATTTATATTTCGCTAATTTTACGTTGGTTTATTGGATTTCAGGAAATGAACAATGAAGATATATATCGGATTTCGACGAACGACTGGAAAATTAAACCCTTGTTCTGTTTTTGTTGAATCATCATATTTTGTATACACAATATATATAGATTTGGTTTTGCTTTTTTTTTTATGTAGATGTGATTATTCTGAGTTATATGAATATTTATCCATTCAGTACAATCTTAATTCAATTGTTGTATCATTTCATTGGTCTTTATTCTCCTTTTCTTGTATGAATGAATGTCTCATGTTCTTTATTGATATATACAAATTTGAAATAATAATATAATTCAAAAACAGTAAATATAATCTTCATTTGGGCTTAATTTGAGATTAATGGTCCAAGGCCTGAGCCCAAAAAGGCAATTATTTGTGGTAAATACTGAACTTGGATTTCCAGTCCCAAACTGGAGAGTTTTACATTTTACTGTTTACCGTTATTATCCTCTCGTATCGGATCCGAATCCGATTAACTGATAACGGACCCGGGTCTCCTTCCTCGTTATATTTGACTTGTACCTAATTACTTCCTACACCCGGTCCACAAAATTCAAACACAGTTCTTCCACTGTCATGCGGGACCCACTATTATTATTATTTGTGGATTATTATTTAACTATTACACCGAGTGCAAATGACTTCTACTCTCATCCTTCTCGTCTTCCTGAACCTCCAAACCCTAACCCTAATATCCAGACCTAACTAGGGTTTGCATTCAACCAACACTCAAAGCGCAGAAGAGGAGAAGAATCTCTGACGATAGATATAAGGAGCAAGCATAAATGGGGGCACCGAAGCAGAAATGGACGTCGGAGGAGGAAGAGGCGCTGAAGGCCGGAGTGAGCAAGCACGGCGCGGGCAAGTGGCGCACCATTCAGAAGGACCCCGAGTTCTCTCACTGCCTCGCCTCCCGCTCCAACATCGATCTCAAGGTCTGTTGTTCATCCCAACTCGATCCATCAATCGGGGTTTTATTTGCATGATTTGAGTTTCAGTTTTGGGTTATGGCATGATCTGAGTACGATCTTTGGAATAGATCACTGTGGTGAGAGATAAATCTCAACGATTCTGGTTTCAGATTGGGTTAAATTAAGGTTTAAGATTACTATTTTTAGCTTAATTATTAGGATTTAAGATTAGGGTTTAGGATTACTATTTTTAGGTTAATTAGTGATTTGGTTGTTTGATTTCAGGATAAATGGAGAAATATGAGTCTCAGTGCGAGCGGACTCGGTTCAAGAGAGAAAGTGAAAAGCCCTAAATCAAAATCTCCGTTTTCATCTCTCCAAACCTCTTCTAGTCTTCCTTCTCCAAATAATAATAATAATAATAATAAAATTACCGTCAAAAAGGAATCTCAATCGCCTGATTCCTCCAAGAAATATTCAGTGTTTGTCTCTTTTTGTGATTATTATTATTATTATTATTATTATTATTATTATTTGTTATATTTTATGAGAATTAATTATACTGAAATATTGTTTATTTTTTAATGATTTAAAAAAGGTATTGTCCTATTGTTCTAGAGGCAATTACTGCATTGAAGAAACCAGATGGAGCAAGTGTTGAAGAAATCTCTAATTATGTAAACGTTAGTTTTTTTTATTTATTAATTATTTCTCCTTCTCTTTTATTTAATTTTCATTATTTATTTTTTCCATTTTATTTTCTCAACTTTATTTAATTTCTTCTTATTTATTATTTATTTTATTTTTATTATTGTTAATTTTATTTTAATATTATTAATATTATTAATATTAAACAGCTAAAGGTTGATTCCCCACCAGAATGTAAAAAGACTATCGGTGTGTGTTTAAAACGTCTCGTTTCTAAAGATAAAATCGAAAAGGTATATTCTATCATTATTATTTAATAAAAAACAATAATAACAAGAGAAATTTGCAAGAGATCCCCTAACACAAACTAACACTGTTATTTTCCTACTATAAAGATTTGACAACAATGTAGGGGCTTTGTTGCAATTTTGGCAATAATGCAGGGGTTTTGTGCACCAATAACGCAGGGGCTTTTTTGCAATTTCTGCATAACGCAGTGGCGTTTTTTTGTAAATTTCTCAAATAACAATTATAATTATACCATAGGTGATCAAAGCGTACAGATTAAAAGACGGCTCCTACTTATTATTATTATTATTGTTATTATTATTATTATTATTATTATTATTATTAAATAAAAGTAATGACAATAATTACAACAATAATCCAGGTAGGCAAATCCTACAGACTGAAAGACCCGTCCTCCTTCGCGACCAAAACCCCGACCCCCACCCCAAAACACCCGTCCGCAACCCACCACCAGCACCGGCCCAAGCCCCTCCATCCCCAGCATCCCCAAACGACGCCGGTGCCGGCTGAGGTGGCGGACCGGGTGCGGGACGAGGCGAGCGTGGCGGCGTACCGCCTGGCCGAGGCCGAGACCAAGAGCAACTTCGCGATGGAGGCCGTCAGGGAGCTGGAGAGGGTCGGGCGGCTCGAGGAGGAGTCGGGCGCGCTGCTGGCGATCGCTCTCGAGATACGCGAACGATGTGAGTTGCGGAAGTTGTTGTGTTTGAATTATTTTATGATAATGTTTTACGATATAGTATTTTTTATGAGTTGTGGAAGTTGTTGTTTAGATATGTTTTGAATTATTATTTTGGGGTATTTTCGAATGCCCACCCTACATGGTGCTAATTATAAGTTTCGCTCCGGTTTTAATTTTTTTAGAACCCGCACCGAAATATTTTTGTTAATTATTTTATGTTTTATTTGATGAGAAATGATTGAATGAATAATATTTTGCGATAAAAGACTTAGCAATATTATGTAACATGTTACGACATATTATGATAATATTTTAGGATGTATTTTTTTGTTTTATGGTTTTTTGTAAAGTATTCTTTAAATAATAGATTGTACAACTTTTATATAATATAATATAAAATCATATATTGGAAAATAGTAATATCATAAATATTACAAACATAATATCTTAAAAACAATGTCATAGAATATTTTATTACTGATTTGGTAATTATTTATTTATTGCGTAAAACTTAAAATAGTTTATATAAATAATTTGGTGAGGGTATTTTGGTCCAAAAAAATTAAAATTGGATGGAAAGTTCGAGATAAAATAAAATGTTATGTTTATATATATATTTATATTCATATTTTTTTAATATTTTTTCTGATGTGTAGGTATGAGAGGTGAAGTGTTTACTATAGGAGCGTAACGTGGAAAGATGATGATGATGATGACCTGTCTCTAATAAGATAAGAGTGACTGTGTTTATGTATTTGTATATTTAGAAAATTCGGTTATTTCCTCCATTTTGAAGTCCTTTTTAAGTAGTGTTTCTTTATTGTTTAGGGTTTGTTTAGTTTGGATCATATTCATGGAGGTGATAATGTTAAAAAGAACAAAAAATGAGATGGGTCTTGTAATCTATTATAAAATAGAACTTGTCTGTGTTATGAGCTTGCAAATTTAATCTTCTTAATTCTCATATGAATCATCATGCATAAATTATTTAGTTTGCACCCAATATTTAGAAAATCTTGTAATTTTTATTTCCGTCATTTTGAGTCCTTTTGATAGTAATTATTTTTTTTGTTTAGGGTTTGTTTGGTTTGGATCATATTCATGGAGGTGATAAAATATGAGAAATGAAAATAAATAGATAGGTCTTGTAATCTATTATAAAATGTAACTCGTCTGTGTTATGAACTTTGCAAATTTAATTTCCGTCATTCGTATTTGAATCATGCATGAATTATTTCTTTAGTTTGGACCCAAATTGGTTCGAATCTTTTTTTTTCGAATTGGTGAGTCACAGGGCATTGGTGATTTGGAACCAATGAGGAGGTGACACATGGCAAGACCACCGTGTCATGTAATGCCACCCCATCAGTATTGAACTGTTGTTTCGTTTAGAAAAGTGTCGCTTTTCTTCTTGTTTCTCTCTTTTCACTGTTCATCATGACAGTGAAGTTTTATCACAAATTTTTTTTTATTAAATAGAGAGTGTTTTTTGTCCTATTTCTATTTTTGATGTCAATAAGAATTGACTCTACAACCTATAGTTTGTAGTGCTTTGCACTCAAATACTAAGCTATGAGTCCATTGACAAATTTCTTCAAATTAATCCACAAATATCTTATTGATAATACAAAAATAAATTTATTATATTATATTTTAAAAGACTTATTGTTTAAATCTGATTATGTAAAGAATAAAGATATATTTTTCACATGAGCGTATTCTCTTATTATATAGTTTATCTTTGAATACTTCGTTGAGAAAAAAAAAATTTAATTGGAACTATAGCAATATGGAATTCAAAATAAAGAGAAAATTAAAACAAATTTAGTTTTGAAACTTCTAAAGTTAGAAATACAATATTTTATTATGAATTACTATTTTTTGAAAGAAGAAAAGAAAAAAACTAAATATGTTTTAATAAATGAACTCTTCATTTCTCTTTGCATTTATAGTTGAATATAAATATGCATAATGATTCATTAGAACCATTCAATTCAAATCTAACGATCAAAAATAACTTTAATCGTTCTTATCTAATCTGGCATAGAATAGCAAACACCAAAATTATCAATAATTACATATTAGTATGATATATAAATAATGTCACAAGAAATCAGAATAAGTAAAAAAAAAATCTATGATGTAAATATAATCATGTTATTTAATCCAATGAAAGAAATAATTGAGGTGATGTAGCCTCTTTAGAATGCTCAAAAGACTTTGAAAAATAAAGGGGTGGGGAAATTGACCCTAATAGTAATTAGAATTAAATATAAGTAAATCTCATAAATGATTTGCAGACTAATTTATTGAATTCGTTTCAATAAATACCATCAATCACAGAAAGAAAACTCTTAGTATTTATATTCTTCATAACTTGATACATAATAATGAAATATGATTTACTAATAAATCAAATCAAATAAGATTTACTGATAAATCAAGTAAAATTTAGTAATATGTAAAATATTACGTACTTAATGAAAAATGGTAGATAAATGTACGTAATTGTTTCTTCTTATAGCTAGAAATACTAATTTGTTGGTTGATGTATTATACAGTATAATGTACTATAATTCATGTTCTAAGTTTGTAACTAGTGGTTGACTCATCAACCTAAAAACTAGTTAATATACATGTAAGTATAATGAACACCGTCCACAGAATAATGGCCATGATTATTATCATAGGTTGATGAACATAATTATAGAATAGTCAACCAAGAACATATTCTACTATGAGAAATTATTTGAAGTATCTAATTTTTGGAGTGTCCAGAATCGCCCACCACACAGTTTTAGCTGTACACATATATATTGTACTTAGATATATCTTTTTGTGTTTACAAATATATACTTTTTTGAAAATATATCTTTTTGTAATTTCACTGTACCTTTTGTATTTATAAAAATATATTTTTGTAATTTCATCATATCTTTTATAATTGGACGCTGCTGGACACTCTAAAATGCTGGCACTCCACCTCCGAATCCCTCTACTATATCATATGAAAAAATAATAATGGACATGAAATTGAAAATCTACATTTTGTCCTTTTTTAATTACATGAGAATAGAATATAGATGCATTGATTCCACACTCATTAATATTTTTCTCATAATTTTGTCCCTTCCTTTGACAAAGACACGGCACTAATATGTTTACCATAATTTTGTCCCCTGACAAATACGAATTTTTTTTCAAAGTAACACTTTTTTGAACAATAATTAATCAGATGACACTATTTTACAAATAATTGGGTATCTAGCACTTCCGCCAGAGGGTCTGGCGGAACAGAAGTAGTTCCGCCAGAGGGTCTGGCGGAACTAGTGATTTTTTTTTTTGTTGATCCCGGCCATTTGGAATCCTTAAACATGCTTAATTGAGAAAAAAAGTTAGTTCCGCCATAGGATCTGGCGGAACTAGGTAAAATTTATTTTTTCAGATTAAACTCGTAATTTAGAAGGCCAATTAGCTCAAAAAATTACGAATCTAGAAGTTCCGCCAGACCCTCTGGCGGAACTGGCTATTTTATATTTTTTGCCTCTAAACAGCCACGAAAATTTAGCAAAAAAAAAAAGAAAAAAGAAAATTACTGTTCATAGTTCTGCCAGACCCTCTGGCGGAACAATGATTTTTTTTATTTTATTTATTTTTTGCTAAATTTTCATGAATGTTTAGAGGCAAAAAAATATAAAGTAGCTAGTTCTGCCAGAGGTTCTGGCGGAACTTCTGGTTCCGCCAGAGGGTCTGGCGGAACTTCTGAATTCGTAATTTTTTGAGCTAATTGGCTTTCTAAATTAAGAGTTTAACCGAAAAAATAAATTTTACCTAGTTCCGCCAGACCCTATGGCGGAACTAACTTTTTTTCTTAATTAAGCGTGTTTATGGGTGCTAAATGGCTGGGATCAATAAAAAAAAAAAATTACTAGTTCTGCCGGACCCTCTGGCGGAACTACTTCAGTTCCGCCAGAGGGTCTGGCGGAAGTGCTATCTGCTGAAATACTTCGAAAAAAATGACATTTGATTAATTATTTTTTCAAAAAAGTGCTATTTTGCAAAAATATTCGACAAATACACGGTAGGCGGGATATTACAGAACGGGAACCGAGTTGGTCCCAAGGGCTAATCTGACCGTTCAACTTTAAATCGTGTGGTATTCAATTCTTCTAACAAAAATTTATACAAACCCTCTGCATTTTATCTAAATTAAGAAAAATTATAAAAGCTATTCAAACTTACATGTTTTTATAAAAAATATTTGTGCAAAGTAGATATTTTGTATAATATTAGCTTATATTAAATGAATATAGTAAAACATAACCCAAAAATTATCAAAAATCAACTAATCTTGAAAAGCTTGGGACAAAATTATGTCCCAAGCCTTGGGATCAAACTCACTCCCAAAACGGAAACCGACTCACTCAACGGCCAATACAAAGCCGATTAACTTTTTTTTCACACTTTCTTGACCAAGCCAAACCTAATCAAGTCCAGCTCTATCCAATCCAAACAAATTTTATAAGGACATTTTTGCAAAAAAAAAAAAAAAAAAGAAGAGATTTTCTATCATGCCCTGTAAATGTCCCTCATTCCCCTTGATGTGGTAAGCTAATTTGTCCTTAGTGATAAATGAGTCCCACAAATATACAAAAAACAGTTTTTGTGGGGCTCATTTATCACTAAAGGACAAATTAGCTAACCACATCAAGGGGAATGGGGGGCATTTACGGGCATGGTAGAGTTTTTTTTTAAAAAAAAACCTTGTATTCGTTGACAATATCTATCTTTTGAGAGTTTTTTTTTTAAATGATATCTTTTGAAATATTTAAAACTATGATTAAAATTTTTCATTTTACAGAATACACTGACTTGTAAACTACTAAGAAATACTTCGAATATTACTTCTTTTATTGTAAAAACTCTTCTTACTTTAACGTCTTATTTAGAAGAAATTCTAACTCATTCTGAAACAGTAATAAAAATAATATATAAAAAATTTAATTTATATTGAAATAATGATCAAATAATTTACAAAATTGTTTACATATTAGTTATCGTAGTTTATTTATTATTTGAATATTATTTAGTGTTTTTTAAATTCAAGCCGGAAATAAGTGGTTTTTTAGTTTTGTTTAGTCACTTATTTTGGAAAATACAAAGTTAAATAAAATGAGGCTGTTTTTAATATATTTAGGTGGGAATCCAGGATGTTTTTTTAGGGTGATTACCAGTCCGACTTTAGTGTTATAGTTCTCCTATTCCAAAAGTTGGAAAGTTTTGTATAAGTTTAAAAACAATGGGATCTTTGAAAATTTTCCATTTAGTAACTATACACGGAAACCTCGCAGAAACACAAACAGCTCCTCCACCAATTTGGCCACCTATATATACTCTCTCCACCTCTTTCTCTTTCATCCACACAACCCTCAAAAACATAGCGAGAGAGGTTCTCAATTTCTCAAAAACTCTCACTCTCCTCCTAAAACTCTCTCCAGGCACTCTCTCTAATGGCAAAAGACATGGAATTGCTCGATTTATCAGCACGAATCGCAGCTCGTTTCAACTCGCACTGTCCACAGACCGCAATAACATACTACAAATCGCCTCAGACTCAAACGAGTGACGATTCAGGCGATAGTTTTTTCTTGAAAAAATGATTCAGGAAATAAATTATCTGTCGACAATTTCTTCGTTTCTTCTTCTGTTGATGATTCTTTGTTGTTGAATTGTTCTTCGGAGATTAATGGTGTCAAAGGGTCAAGGTTTGATACGACACATGTTATTCTTTATACGGCGCTATGACGAATTATATGAGTTTTTTATATAAATATTTCAGTTATATGTCATAGAGGAAATTGTGATTTTGTAACGGTGAGTGTTTGCCTTCTTTTGTTTTTGTTTTTTATGTGAAAAGAAAAGAGGTGAAATTAATTGAAGACTCATGTGAAAAGAAAAGAGGTGAAATTAATAGAAGACTCATGTGAAAAGAAAAGAGGCGAAATTAATTGAAGACTTTTTTTATTCATGTCAATCTTTATTCCCAAATAAATGTTTGTCTGAAAATTGGGTTACATGTCCAAAGAATAAATTTGTTGTCTTGTCAACTAAAATAAATTGCGATAATTTTTTTACAAAAGAAGTATTGAGAAAAGTGTCAATGGCCCATAACCAAATTAGTAAAACATTATGGTTTCAAATTTTATTAGAAGTGAAAAAAAGCCATCTTCATTCAATAAAATAAAAAATTTGAGAATTAAGTTTTTACTTAATGTGAGAAATTGGCTGGACATAGCAACTAATAAAGACCGGTTCTCAGTTTCTGCTCCAAGTTGAGAAAATAAAGCCGACAAGTTTTTCTCTTAAAATTATTATTTTTACAAGTGTTAAAATATTTTTTTTTTACCCAAAAGTGCAAAGTTATAGCTACAAAGCCTGTCAAAAAATAAATAAATAAGAAATTATTAATCATCACATAGAGGATTTTAAATTTTGAATTCTGTAATAAAAGAAAAAAACAAACAAGGTTTCTCAAATTCGACACTAATTAATCCAATTTAGCCTATTGACTTACAATCATATATGCAATTAAACTTTCAATTATCAATTAAGTCACAATTTGTGTCTCATTGGTTTAATTAAACTTCAATTAGCCCCAATTATCCAACTAGACACCCAAAAAAAGAAATAATAAATAAATAAAACCCAAATTTCTGTCTCAATAGCCCAATTAAACCTCAATTACTCCCAATTATGCAACTAAAACCCAAAAAACCACCCAAAAATTCAAAAAAGTTAAAATATTTTCCGTACCGGCGACAAGCGGATCCACGTGCCACCAACCCAATCAAAATACGGCCTCAATTCATCTTCCCCAAATTCCGTCTCTTCATTCCAAGCCTTAAAATGCACCATATATTTCCTTTTCCCTTTTTTCACAATAACTTTAGAAACAATTCCAACCCACCAACCGTCATTATAACACACATCAACCTCTTCTAGAAGCTTGAATAGGTCAGATTTGACCAGGTTTGTTTCAGGTGGAATGGGCCGGACGTGAAACGGGTCGACGGTTTCTGTTAACTGACCCCTTTCATCCTCTGTTTTGAGGCTTTGGTACTTGTACCAAGTATTTGGTGCCGGTTTATTTGAGAATTGCCGCGGCATACCAAGCGCCGCGAAATCCTTCTTCATCGCTGCTCACTTCAACTAGGGTTCCGTTTGGAAATCCATTTTAGGGTTTTCTTTTTCTGAAATTGAAATCGAGAAAATTGTTGGATTTTGAGAGTTTGAATGTACGGATTTACTGCATAAATCTAGAAATAAATGTAAGATTTGTAGAGGCTTTGAATAAGCAATGATAAAATAAACAGAAAATCGCATCTTATAAGCTCAGAAATTCAGATTGCAATACAAGAACGAAAGAGTAGAATGATAAAATAAACGAAACAATCAATGAGAATTGAGCTCAAAACTAAACAAACCGCAAAAATTAATCAAACCCCAAAACAAATCCACAGATCAGAAGAATGCAGCTGAAATTAACAGGCCCAATTTTGAGATGAAATCTACAGATCAGATCATAAACGAAAGATCGAAGAAATGCACCTGAGAATAAGAAGAGGAGGGAAATAATGGTGGGCTCTGAAAATAGAAAGGGTGGTGATATATATACAATTCAAGCTGCAAGTTGTTATGAACAGGCCCAGTATATTACTTTTATTGACTTGAAAGGCCTAATTGGGCCTGTTAAAGTTATCAGTATGCCTTCAAATATCACCAAGCTGAAAAATACTTCTCCAGTTTTTAAAATTGTATAAATATATAAACTTATATAAACGTATATTTCAGAATGACAAATATATATAAACAAACATATATACTTTCTAGAAAACAAATTATAAAAAGTGGGAACAGAATGCAAAAAGAGTATATCCCAATTGGCAATTTACACTGTAGTAAAAACAGTATAGTTTTTCCCTTGCAAAATATACGTTAAGGTTTGGCCATGCAATATTTTACTTACACCGTGTGAAACGTCTAACCCAACTGACAGTGGGTCCTTATTTCACATCAGACTTCCACGTGGCACCACACGCACAGCCAACGTCTCTTTCAACGAGATCCTGAAACGTGTGGAGGTTATGTCTCGTAAGGATAACAGAATACAGAACAGAGCCATGAATGATTCCGCTCCCTCTCTACCACTCAAATCAAAAAGGGTAACATGAAATGATCATACATCAGATGTGGGTGTGTATGTGACCAACAACTTCACTCGCTAACATGGTAGAAAACAAGAAACGGTTACATACAAATTTCTTAATAAAGTAAAAAAAGGACCCATAAATAAAAAAAAGGAGTCAGTCTCGGTTTCCTTCCAAATCATTCCTTGCCAACAAAGTAAAGAAAGGATCAACAAATCCCCATCCATTCTGACTTGGTTTTTCATTATTTTTCGGTAAAGTACATTAACTTTGAATTCCTTTCGGAATTATAATTTTTTTTATTTTATAATATTTTTTTCTGGAGCACATATTTTATAATATTATTTCTGAAATTCATGTGTAGTAGACCAAATTATACCTTCTTGGTCCGAGAAATAATAATTAATATTTTTCTTAAAAAGAAAAAAAAAATAGTAACTAATGTTATGATGTATATATGTATATAGAGTAGCTAATTTGTATTTAAAAGCACAGCAAATATGTCTCAAAAGCTCAACTCATCTTCTTCCGCCATAGCACCAAAGAAATCATTAACTACCGTCATGACCACTTTCTTGAAAAAGTTGATAAAAGGTAGATATATGCATGGTTTCCGTTTTCTCTTTTTTCTTTCATTATTTTTTTCCGATAAAACAACACTTTCTTTTCCTTTGTTTGTTTGTTTGTTTTGCGGTGGCTCACATGCCTCCATGTATTTCAAAAAAAAAAAAGTGGCTAGACCGAACTCGAATTTAAGATCTCTCTCTTGAACGAGTGACGCCTTAACCATACTTTATTGTTTTGCCTACATTTGACAAATTTTATTTGAATGTTTTGGGGGCGAGATATCTTGATGGAACCATCCTTCCAGGTATGAAACAACTTTTCCTTGACTCATAATGTTTTATCTGGCGTATTCTAATATAAATGAATTATGAATTTTATTTCAAAAATTTATTACTCATGATTCACCAACTAGACTCGAGATCATTGGCATTGATTCCAAGAATTAATATTTGGTTTCTGGGAAATTTCCAAAAAACCCAATTTCATTTGTTAAAACTTGTTGATTAGCTTTATTATTAACTATAATTGTTCAACTAAAATTTATAAAAAATACACATTTCATTTAATCTTATATCAAAATACATAAATTATGGCCCTCAAACGCATGATTTTACAAAATAAAATATTAGATTTTATTCCAAATTCCGTATTTGTAAATGAAGCAAGACATACACCAAATCAAACATCCCCACGCCTAATAATTTAACCAAACACTCAAGTTTAATTAGGCATTGGAAGTTTGTGCTCAATTTAATTACCCATAGGAAGTTTGTGTTGTTTATCTGCTCATTTAATTACTATCTCAATCTTATATATACAGTGTGCTCTTTCAGTACTTTGGGACAAAATAAAGACGGTCCCCAAATCGATGTTTTCAAAAATTGTGAGCATCTTCCCTCCGAGAGAAACCAAATAGAGGTAAAAGAAAATAAGTCTGGAAATATTTTATCAATATAACTCATTTTAGAAATAATCTAGTTTTAACCATAGTTGCCGGAAATTCTCATCCTACTTCTGTACCCCATTTCCGGTCACACCGTATTGGAACGTGAGTCATACGCTACTGGATTGCCAAAAATAACGAATCCAGCCAATAGAACAGATCCGAGGAAAAAAAATAAAAAAAAACAAAGGAAAAAAAATCAAAATAATGTAAAAGATAACTAAAATAGAGCTCAAGTGTGATGAATTACTTGTTAAGGCCGTTTAGTTTTGCTGCCATGGTTATCAGCCACGAAATCTAGAGTTTCTTAGAAAAAAATCTAAAACTTGTACTTTTTGGCAACTGTCTGTCATAAGTATTTATAGGATTCATGTTGATTCGTAGGGTTTCAAAATAAATTGTGAAAGAATGCTGGAAAAAGATGAAAAAAAAGGGGCGAAATTAATGGAAATTTTGCTCACGTTAGACAGAGAAGGAAAGATGAATGAAAATACATAAATATAGTATTTTTTTATTACTTCCATATACATATATACACACATATATGCAGCGTACCCACAACGAATTCCGTACCCAAAGACCGTACCGTCTAATCCTACCCCACCTGTACCGCGTACCGGAGGATATAGTGTACCGCGTATCACGAACCCAGCGTACGACGTTTCTGACAACTATGGTTTTAACACCTCAGCTTTTTGTTTAATCACTTAGATCCTTAAAACTTTTTTGTTCGCTCAACTCTATCAAACTATTTATTTTGCTTACTCAGCTCTATAGCTAACCTTTCATTCGTTAATTGCTGATATTGCTTCTTTTTTTTTTTAAATAATTGCTGATGTTGCTATTTACTGAGATGAAAGTACCTGCAATTCATATTGATGGCTTCGCTTTTGATGGTGTCGCAAAAATTAAAAACAATTCATAAAATTACCTTTATGTGTTAATTTTATTATTTGTTAATGCCACCACCTCATTTTTCTTTGGTTTTCTTCCTTACCCGGTTCATAGTTCTCTCCAAGAGAAAGTAAGGGTCAATTTAGCATCTTACAACAATCATAATTTACTTTCTCACAACAATCATAATTTACTTTCTCACACTCGCCGAATAACCTTCGGGTTGCTTACGCATTCTTTTGTGGAATTTAGGACAATTCATATTTATGTGACCAAACATATCATGTTCGAAACACAGAGGTCATTTCGTTTTCCTATGCTTCATGATTGTGTCTCTAATTAGAACTAGCATCACATTCTATTTGACTGCCCTTTGCCACCGTAGCCTCCACCAATTGTACCTCTAGAACTTCTCTTGAGACTTCATATCCTCACGTCATCTTGAGATTTGAATCATAAGAGTTTTCTTTCCATTATAAAAGGTTCGTACAAGACTATTATAGGACTGTGATTATGAGTATAAAAGCTTAAGTGCTTGATCATCACAAATTTTTTTGCCAACACCTGGCAAATTTATCACAATCTGATTTGACTCATTGATGTGATCTCGATTGCTACTCTCTTTCACTCTTAACTCATATCACTGGCCTTTAATCAAGAGTCGATTTGATATATTTTTCTCTATAAACAATGTTTAAAGTCTATTCTATAGGTCAATTGTCATTGTCTCATTCACAGCTTATCTATAAGGATAGTTGGATCATCGTAAGAGTTTCCTCATCAAGCTCATATCATCAAAGGTTTGGGGAGTGAGTTTAAGATATTTGAGAAACTCTTTTTTTGTTATATACTTTCTTTGAATTACTTTAAAAAAGAAGTCATATATTTTAATCATTTGTAATTAAGCTCATATTTAAATAAATTATATATTATTTACACAATTTTTTTTTTCAAATATATATTAGTTATGTAATAAAATTAATTAATTTGTATGTTATAAAATTAATTAATTTTTAGTATTGCTATCGAATAGATTGTATGACATACATTTTGCGAGATACAAATTTAAGTACAACTTTTATACAAAATAATTTGGTACTAGTAAATTTTATTTCCTTAAACTGTTCTTATTTAATTAATATATTTTTTTTAATTTTTCAAAAGTTTCAAAACTAAAAACAACAAGTTATGAACAATCTGATTTTTTGATCTGATTCAGCCGATTATGGATCTAGCCTAAGTGACCGACTCCGGTTCCGATTCCAATTTTATGAATTATGATCAAAACCAAATGTCTCTTGATTTACTTATCTAGTTGCAGTAGTTTCTAAGTTTTTTTCCTTCTTTCTTTACAGTTCATCAAACCAAATTGGTCCGAGCTTCCAGAAGATACTATAGAGGAGGTACTCAACAAAATAGATATGTGTGGAGATTACCTAAGTTTTTCCGCTGTTTCTACAGTATGGCGTTCTATTTCTCAAGGCATAAACTCTCGTTCCCCCTACAAACTGCCAAGATACCATTTCCTTCCCAAGAAAAATTCCATTCCCATGCTCCTCCAGCCTGGTGGAGAAGAAGGTGGCGATATGCACTATTTATATAGTACAACCGAACAAAAGATATATAGTGGACTTGACATACCGGAGCTAAATAATAAATGGATACCAGGATCAGCCAATGGCTGGTTAGTTACCATTGACATTAGTGACTTACAAATGAACTTGCTGAATCCTCTAACTCGAGTGCGAATATCTCTACCAGCTTCATCTACTTTTCAAAAGCCATATTGTCCTCTCTTTCATGATGGAAGCAATTTGAATTTTGTCAAGAGAGTTCATATATCTTCTAATCCAGTAGATGACAATAAGAACTGCTTGTGTGTTGCAATGGTTTCATGCAAAAGAACATTGTCTCTCTGTAAGATTGGAGATTATAACTGGAAAAAACTTGAGCCCTCAATATTTGGTATTAATGATGTAATAATGTACAAAGATTTATTGTATGCCATGAATTGGGAAGGCAAACTGTTCGCTATTGAAGTAGGTCCAATTACAAAGGTTGCCGTTATTGCCAAGTTGGAAATCAGTCGGGGAAGGCCACAATATCTCGTAAAATCATCTCGCAACTTATTGCTAGTTGTTAGAATAAGAGAATCTATAGGTCCGTATCATATAAAAACTATAGACTTCAAGGTTTACAAGTTAGTCGAGACTCAATCTACTGATACTGATAGTCATGAACACTTTAAGACGGAAGATGGTGCTATCCACTACCAAGATGAGCCCATTCATTGCGCTTGGGAGGAAATTGAAACTCTAGATGGTATGACATTGTTCATTTGACATAATCAATGTTCATTCTTGGACCCTAGTTTATACCCTGGAAATAAGGAAAATTGTATCTACTTTGCAGATGCTAACTACGAGCATGATTTAAGCCGATTGCGAGGTATATTTAATTGTCCTCGTGATATCGGCTCTTATGACATGGAAAGTCGAAAGATAGAATTATTGCCGGGCTTAAGTGAATCTTCCTCTTGGATGCCCTCAATTTGGCTTTCTCCTAATTTCTAGTAGAATGTCATTGGAGGTGGTTTGAGCATAGTTGCCTAGAACGGATACGCGGTACGCTATATCTCTTGGTACGGGTACGGGTAAGCTATCTCCCTCGGTGCGGGTACATGGTATGTTATATCCCTTGGTACGGGTACGCAGGGTGTAGGATTAAACAATACGCTATTTCGGTACGTGATTCGTTACCGGTACGCATTTGTAATGTGTATATATATGTCCATGAATTTAATATAAACTTATTATGTTTAAGTATATTTTACTCCAATGTGTGTGTGTATATATATGCAAAATGTAACAACCAAATAATATAAATTTACTCCACTAGTAGCATTAATTAGGGCTAGACAATCTTTTTATCAAGTAAAATTGCAAAATTGAGATCCAATTTTAGTCGTTTTCAAGTTATTTTACGTTTTTATTGCTGATTTTTCTTTTATTTTGCCGGAACGTTCGGTTCGCAACTTTCGGCGAATTGGTACGAGTACGAATCGGATTTTGGAATGGAAGAACCGGAACGCAGTACACAGGATGGGGTGATGAATTCGGTAACTATGGGTTTTAGCGAAACACCACCAACTTATAATCACAAAATGGAATATTATGAAGGAAAAAATTGATGACATGTTGGGACATTTTTTAGGAAAACAGATTTCACAATGCAACATGAGCTAGTACTCCTTCTTCATCTAAGATAATATAACAATCTACCAGTACATCTTCAATCTCTTCTCCCACCAACGGTTTGTCCGAAAACAGGTCCTGACTCATTGAATCCACCATGCCATTCTTCTTAATTGAGTGAATGGATTGTTCCGCCTCCATTTTCTTTCTCTTCAATTCGCTGGCTTTGGTCAGAGAATCAACATGTGAGTCTACAGCTTGCTTGATTCTTGCACTTTTCCTCAGTTGGATCCCCTTATTAAAGAGAATGTCTCCTTCAATTGGTTGATCTGAAAATAGCCTGCGACATCTCTCTCTCCATACAGCGAATTGGAACAGAGAAACTAAAGATTTCAAACCTTTATCTCCTCCTTGATTTACTACAGAAGCTCCTACTTCTGTAATAGAACAGTTGCTTCTTCCTTCTAGATTCAGAGCACACTTAAGTAACAACCAGTGTCTCTAAACGAAATTACACTGCTCTATTAGGTGCAAAATATTTTCCTCTTCTTGTTTACAAAGGTAACATCTGTTTGCTGGTTGATAACCAATTTTCTGCCTCCAATTTTGTGTTGATAATCTTTTCTGTTTGACACACCACAAAAACACTTTAATTCTCAGTGGCAATTGCAACTTCCATCCATTATAAGATAATACCCCCAACAACATTGCTGAATAAGCACTTTTTTACTGAAAATGAGGAATTAGGCTGCCACTTCTGACTAGTTGAATCATTATCTTGAGACAGGAACACTTCATTCAAGCAGGATTGAAGCTCTTGTAATTCTAAAACCGCAGTATTGGATCTCAAATCTCTGAAAGCATCTCTAATGTTGGGAAGTTTTTTAAAAGAGGATAATGATTGGCCTCTAAAATTGGTATGAGAAAATAGAGATGGGTATTTATCGAACATGAAACCCTCTTGCCAATTACTAAACCAGAAGCTCACCCTGTCACCTCTTCCAGGCTTGAAACCTGAACTGTGATAGAAGAATTGAAGTTCAGTTTTTACTTCCCACCAAAAGTATGAATCCCCTCTAGGCTTACTCTTATCCATGTGATCCATCAATACTAAACCTGAAAGCAACTCATCACAATTCAACCCTGCACCCTTATGAATTCATAAGCATGGCTCTATTAAATACCTCCACGTTTAAAACTCCTAAACCTCCTCCTTTCTTGGGAGTACAAACTCTATCCCATGAAACCAAATTACTACAAGATTCTGCAATACCCCTCCAAAAGAAATCCCTCATAATTTTATCGATCTCCAAGATTACCCAATGAGGTACTCTAAAAACTGTGAAGAAGTATAAAGGTAAGGCAGACAATACCGAATTAATCAGTACCAGTCTACCTCCTTTACTGAGAAGAGAACATTTCCAACTCTACAATCTCTTATGGAATTTATCTATGAGTTTCTGATAATCTTCCCCTGAGGGTTTTGAGTAATGAAGAGGATATCCAAGATAAGTGAAAGATAAATCTGAATAGCAACAACCAATTTCATCTAATAAATCTAATAATTCATCCCTGTTACAAGCGATTAGAGTATATTCAGATTTTTCAATCCACTAGTATTGTTAAAAGTATTGAGAATAAATTTTAGCCTTCTTATCTGTATAAGCTCTGGTTTCATCATAAATAAAGAGTCATCAGCATAAAATAAGGCAATTATTGCATTAGGTATTGGTCTTTCTGTGAAATTTTGACTTGCCAAACATTACACCACCCTAGCAAGAATATCAATTGCTATAATAAAGAGGTGAGGAGATAAAGGATCTCCTTGTCTCACTTCTCTTTTGAGATATATGGTTTTGCCAGGACTGCCATTCAACAAAACCTTGGCAGCTCCTTTTAGAAATATATTCTCAATCCAACTTAACCACATTGCCCCAAATCTCTTGCTCTGAGAACTTCAATAATGAATTGCCATAAAATTGTATCAAAAGCTTTGTGAATATCAGCTTTGAAAAGAACTAAAGGTTTTTTAGTGGAATGAGCTATGTGAAATACTTCCCTTGCATAAACATAACACTCAGAAATCTCCCTTCCTTTAATAAATCCCAACTGATTAGGCATTATTATCTGATTAATTAATTGTTAAAGTTTGTTGGCTAAAGTTTTTGATATTATTTTTTATAGACTGCTAATCAAGCTAATTGGCCTGAAATCCTTGGCTTGATTGGCTCTATCTTTTTTGGGTAGAAGGGTTATGAAAGAGGCTGAAAAATCTCCTAACCCCTCAACAACATTGTGATTGGAAATGATACTGAAAACCTCCTCTCTCATCCAAGGCCAATACTTCTTAAAAAACTGCCCATTATATCCATCTGGACCAGGTGACTTGTTAGGCTTCAAGTGTTCAATTACCGAATCAAGTTCAGTAATGTGAATTGGCTCATTTAGAGACTGGAAGGTTGAATGATACTGTAAATTTTTGTTAGGTCAAAAGAAGGTTCTGATATGGAAGGTTTGGACTCAGTTCCTATTAAATTCTTATAGAACTGAAATAAAACTTTGGATTTATCCTTATGTTTAGTAACTTCAGTATTTTTGTATGGATCAATTAATGAGGGAATCATAAGTTTACTCTTTTTAATAGAAGCTCTCTTACGGAAGAAATTTGTGTTTTTATCTCCTTCCTTCAACCAATGAATTTTTGCCCTTTGTTTCCAATGTTTTTCATTATCTTGATTTATATCACTTAGCCTTCTTTTTACAAACTCTTTTAACCATTTTTCAAGAGGAGTTAGAGGATTAATCTCTTCTTTCTCATCTAAACACAGAATCACTGACTTGCAGTTTTTCTTGAGTTGATTTAATGCTTTTCTTCTGATTTTACTCGACTGATTTAACTTCTTTCCCAATGATTTTAATTTCACTGAAAAATCCTTTACTAAATTGGCTTTTACTGAAGAAAGGTGGTCTATAATGATGGAATTGGCGTCCTCATTATTTAACCACTTGTTTTCAAATCGAAATCCTTGGTGAATTGGGAAGGAAGATTCTAATAAGAGCTGAATGGGTCTGTGGTCTGAGAGATTGTTTGAGAAATAAGTCTGTTGATAATTTGGGAAGAGCTGGATCCATGATAAGTTTAATAATAACCTGTCAATTCTAGATTTTGATATAGAATTAGACCAGGTAAATTGTTTCCCTTTCAAAGGAGGATTTATAAGATTAAGATCATTAATGAACTGCTGAAAGATTTTTGCCTCTTCTTCACTTGGCTCAGAACACTTTAACGATATTTCAGCATCAATAAACATTCATAATCTATCTGATGTTCCTTTCTCAATCCATTACACAGATGGCCAATACTTACTTAAGTTACCAATTTTCATTCAAACCCCAAATAATCCTTCTCAGCAATCAAGGCCTAAACTCCTATTGAACCAAGTATGGAAAGTGAAGCATGATAAAAGAGGGATTCAATATCAAAATAATGGCAAAGCAAAAATATTACCAAACCCCCACAATCTTGATGAATGCTCCAAAATGTGCAATTACCCCCTTAATAGCATCTTCAGTTGCTAAAGCTGATGGGACCTTTTTAAAGAGTATATCAACCTTCTGAAAGTCTACTGGCTCATGTATAATCGATAATTCCGGTTTGAGCAATGCTTTCTGTACATGAATTGTGATATTTTTTTCTTTTTTTATTTGCTGACAGATTAAGCTCTTTTCTTGGTGCATTTACAGAAGGAGCAGGGTTGGAAACTGCTAGATTTGCAACTGCTGGATTTGAAGTTTTGGTCGTCTGCTGATGTAGTGGATTGGAAATGTGAGACTTGGGTGAAGTGTTGAGATTTGTCCAGCAGAATTTAGCTATGTCGCCCAATTTGCTACACCTATAGCACCTGATAGGTTCTCTACAATCTGCTCTTGAAGTTGCACTGTTTTCTTCTCAGATTTATTCTTCTTTTTATATGTTACTTGAGTCCAGCCTTGACCAGATGATGGCTTGCTTGATGTGGAAGATGTTGTATTAAGGGATGGGCTGATGGTCTTTAAGGCTTGGATGAAAGACTTGATTGCTTCTATTTCCATTCTAATTAAGATTGTTTTTGTATAATTTGAGGAATTGTATAATTATTGTGTTGAGGCTGAGATATGGAGATGAGCCTTTGTATGTGTGTTTGTCTCTGTTCTTGTTTTTGATGTGGATTATCAGAGCTCAAAAATTCTAAGAAAAGAGTTCTTGAAATTCCGATATGGAAATGAGGCTTTGTATTTGTGTTTGTTTTTATTTCTGTTCTTGTTTTTGATGTGGATTATCAGAGCTTAACTTAAGAATTCCAAGGAAAGAGTTCTTGAAATTCCGATCTAGTTGGAGAGTATTCTACGGAGGGAAGGCTCAACGACCTGGGTAGACTACATGCCGCAGTCCTCCTCCTCCGAGAGAAGCTCTCCTAACTAGTCTCTGCTCGCCTGAGAACCACCGGAGAAGAAGACTCAAGAATCGCCTCTCAGTCTTCCAAGAAAATGTTCAAGTTTTCTTCCGATTGCAGGTTAATTCAGAGAATATAATGGGTTGATCAAATTAGCAAATATTACCCGTTAATTGTTATGAGTAATTGGTTATCTGTGATTATTATGAAAATGTGCAATATAGTGTGTTGTTATGTTTAATATATTTTTTTCTATTAATATATTATTTACTCTGATCAATATGTTTCCATTCTTTAGTTTAACTTTTTACCATGTTAGTATATCACTTCACCTCTAAAATTGACTTTTTTTTTCATACAATTCAGTGTACTTTTATTTGTTAAATATTTATTTTTCGTTATGTATAATAATAGTATATAACTATTCATTTTGTTATATTCAGTGGGCCGGCCCAAATATAGCAAATCTCTTTACAAAAACAATTCTTTTCATTCTACTCTAACATAACACTGTTCTCATGAGCCCATCCAATGAGCACCCTACAGGTAATCCTTTTACTGATATGGCGCTCTTTAATTGTTCGGTATTGTGAACTAGTAGCGCTCGATATTTTATATGTCAATAGAGAATTGAAGTTTGAGATATTCTGAATTTGTTATTTGCGATACTAAAAACACAGAATAATGTGGTAATTTGTTGGTTTGTTGTTTATTAAGTAATTGACGCTGAAAAAAGAAGTATTTAGAGCGTGGAGTAGTAGTGTTTTCATTTCTAGTAGTGTTTTCTTTTCTCTTAGTTTTTTTGCTCTTTTTTCCCCCTAGTTATTCGTTTCTTTAATGAGACGAAACCTTTGAGGCATTTAATAAAAAAAATGAGCTACTTAAACAAGTCTTGAAGTCTCTGTAAACTGTATTTTCAACCTCGTTGAATATATTATATATGCGCGTTTTTGTATTTTCCCTTCTAACTTCACCCTAATTTTGGCGGGTTGTTGTATGAACTGGATTTTGAATTGTTTGACAAAATCAAAGTTGATGTAAGTTGTGAGAAATTGGCGCACCCGATGAGTTTGACGATGATGACGATGATGATGCGGTTGAATTTGCTCCAATATAAGAAGATAAATCAATTTCTCTCATATAATTTAATTTCGACCATTAAATTAAGACTCAATCTAACTAACATGACCACTTAAATTAACAATAACCTGCACATTTAGCGCTTTGATAGACCAAAAATTGTGCGAAAAACATTAGAGAAATGCTTTGAAGGACCGAATTTGAAATTTATGTGACAAAAAGTAAATTGTGCTACTATATGACTGAAATAATATATATCCCATGACGTTTGCGGAAACTGAAGCGACAAAAATGGGAGAAGCCAAATCAGAGGAAGAAGAAGAAAAGAAACTTTAAGATGCTCACATAATGATAGCTAATGTATGTTTTGTCTTGAAATCCTTCAATTTGAATCTGGGCTGAGTTTGAATTCGGTTTTTATAGTTGTTCTGTAGCTTGATATTGTGATGATAATAATGTAGTTTTGAACTGGTCTTGTTTTTTGTTTGGATGTCTGAATTTAGGTGTTGACAGGTTTACATAGCAGTGAAGTATTACTCTTTTTTTTGAAAGGAGATAACTCTTTTGTTTTGTTAACTATTAATTTGGTGCTAAAACAGTAGTTGGGTTTATGTGGAGTTTAGCGGAAATTAGACAGATTAAATTGATAATGTTAAACAAAGATAATAAAATCCTTTGAAAAAATATATCCTTCAACAATTGTTGAAACTGTTATACATATTGCTTTAATGATATTTCTTATGTTCAAAATGGTGAAACAATATATAACATCTATAGTATGATATAAAATAAATGAAGTGGACGAGTGGCGGATCTTGATAAAAAATCTAGAGAGATTATAGTATAAAAATACACCAAAAATATAGGAGGGGCAATGTATATATAACTTCCAATTTTATACGAAAATGCTGGTAATTTTCTTTTTTATATTGCTTTACATAATATTTGACCAGAATTATATTTATGCAATTGATATTAGTTATGATTATTACTTTGATACATCATTTGAATGGGTGGTTAAGTGATACAGAGATTAAGAAGATGACCTGTTGGAGATTATATAAACTTGGCGTAGGAAGATTAAAAGAGGATTATAACTGTTACAAAAAGTGTTTAAGTAAGGGCCGAGTCTAGGTGATCGGGATATTAGTATGTTAATGACGATTAGTATTAAGATTCCGTTTGATTAGTTAGTCACTATCCTCACTCTCGCTCCGCTAGCTAAAGATCCCAATCTCTTCATCTCTTCTTCGATCGAGACACGTCAAGATTCAAGATTCAAGATCTCCTCTTCTATATCTCAATGGAAGCCAATAATGTCGTTGTTCTGTAAGTATATTGTTGATTGAATTTCTTTCTTTTTTCGTTTCATGATTTGGTTCTTGATCATTTTGTGTATCGAATCTCTCGATCAGAGTGGAATATCATTGTTTATTCAATTTCGTGTTTGATTTGTTTATTCAATAATCGATTAGATTTGTTTATGAAAGGATCGTAGAACATGGAAAGAGCAAATATTCCTAAAGAGGTGATTCTTGAGGCGATTTTGGAGATCGTCGTATCTGATGAAATCCTAGCCGCTATCCGCAACTCCTTGCTTACTCGGTTGGCAGCCGGCGAGGTTTCTAAAGGAGGAGGAGGAGCGGGATCGAGTAGAACTTTGGCAGAGATCGTTGTTGCAGGGAAGAGTACCAACAATTCAAGCCACAAACTCTACAAATCCTAAGCCCAAAGAACCTACAGAGACGACCTGGACTAAGGTTACAAAAAAGAAAAATAAACCCACAAATTTGAAATGCTTCCGCTGCTTGTCCACAACTCACAACAGAGAGAACTGTAGAGAGCCTATCAAATACCACAAGTGCAAAAATTCAGGCCATATAGCCAAATTTTGTTGGAAAACCCAATCAAGAAACGAGACTAAATCCGTTACAACCAATACAACCAAACATCAATACAAAAAATAACACAAATCTTTCAAGAAAATCTCAGGTCAGGATCTTTCCTTCAAGACAATAGCGATTAGTTTGGCTCGTCCAGAACCCCCACGCCTGTAAAAATGAAGGAAACCACGATTATCATCAAGAAAATTCACCAAACCCGTTACAAGCCGCAGAATCAAAAGCATAGTCTCAAGCTTTGGAATTTACCAAAGCATGAACTATGTTCAAGGCTTTAATGAGTGGAAAGAAATATCACTAAAAATCAAAGTAAGAAACTTATCTGATATTCCTTACACCATTGTCTTCCAAGATGAAAATCACTCCTTCAAATCATACGTCTTCATCCCCAACAAAGCACACAACCCAGTAAACCACAATTGGAGACCTAAAAAAGTGACGGTACCGAGGGGAGTGAGAATTCTGAAAACGCGGAGACTCAGACAAATAATATGGAATTAGTCATTTTTTAGTCATCACAGCCCCTTGACCAGAACCCTCATTACACACAGCCCATTATCCAAAGCCCCCAAATCCTCTTACTGAAACATAACCCTGATAGAGAAGAGCAACCAGCCGCCATTCAAACCAACAATCCAGTCCCCCTTGCTCTTTACGACCCTACAATGAACCAATAGACCCATCAAACGAGCCAATAACTCAAGCATATCAACTAGAAACGAACAAAGAACAAGGAATTGCTTACGAACCCGACCAGACACCTCTGACATGCCCATTATTTCTGACACGGATCATGAACATATAGGCAGAAGAAAAAGCACCAGGATACAAGGCATGCACCCCAATAATTACTTGTCAGCTCTCGAGAAAGCCCAACTCACTCAATACAATGAAATAGACCATGTGGCCTTTAAAAAATCGCACAAGAACAAGTTCGCAACCGGCAACGACATTAAGCCCCCCGAATTAGATGCAACCAACTCAAAAATTGAGGTGGGATCGATACCGTCACTGCTGTAGTCGGTGGGCGTCAAGATGGATGATAAGATTATGGCTGTTATGGCCTCGCTGGTTGTCAGGAATAAAAAACGGTAAAGAGAGTTTTTACGAGATAATCACAATGATATTAAAAACATTAAAATTTATAGCCTGGAATGTTAGAGGGCTAAACGAAAAGAATAAAAGGCAGGATGTCAAAGAGAATCTCGTTGCAGAGAGACCTGACTTTATATGCCTTCAAGAAACCAAACTCAAAAATTACTCGACAGCCCTGCACAAGGAGATCTCTGGCCAGAATTTAAAGGAGTACGTCCCCCTAGACTCGCTAGGAGCCTTAGGAGGCATCCTCATGGCCTGGAATGGTAACCTTTTCTCGATGTCTCAATGCATAAAAAATAGATACTCTATCGCAATACGTCTACTTTATAAATGGGATGGTAAGGAGATTAAGATTACCGGTGTTTACGGCCCACAAGCTGGTCATGACAAAGAAATCTTTGTCAAAGAAATCGAGGAGCTGGAAGAAGACCCTGACATCCCCTGGCTGATACAAGGTGACTTTAACCTAATCGCCTCAATTTCGGAGCGGTCAGGGGACACCCATAGACAATGGGAGGATTCACAAAAACGTACCGGCTTGATTTCCAAACTAACTTGATTAATCCTCCCCTTCAAGGGAAATTATTCACTTGGTCCAGCTCTATCGCACGAGGCAGGCTCGACAGATACCTTTTCAATCTTACATGGTCTCAATCCTTTCCAAACTATCAATAATCAACAATTGTCAATACATGCTCTGACCAAAACCCTGTTCTCTTAAAGGCATCAAGTACCTTCCCTCTTCACAAAACCTTCCGATTTGAAAACAATTGGCTTAAAAACAAAGAAGTAGATGTCATCATCGTGGACCATTTAACCTCCACTCAGACAAAAACGTTAAATGAGTTCTCTAAAAAGCTCTCTGTCCTGGCTACTAAATTGAAACAGTGGGATAAAAATCAGAAAAGAAACACAGTGCAATACAAAGAAATTTGTCGTAAAATAATTAAATGGCTTAAAACAGCACTCACAATGCTTGAAAAATGGATTAAATCCCTTATTAAACAAAGATTGAGTGACCTGACACAACTAGAGAAATATTGGAGCCAATGGGCCAAACTCTAGTGGATAAAGGAGGGGGATCAAAACTCCGCCTTCTTTCATAAATATGCTTCTGCCAAAAAAACCAAATTGATGATACATGTTCTGCAAGATCCTCAAACCAACAAACACCACACACACAGACCACAAAGAGAAGGCCGACCTCCTCTTCAAGTTCTATAAACACTTGATGGGCACCAGCCAGCCTCGTGGACCCGAGCCGACTTTCGACCTCCCCACAATTTTCAGCCAAAGTACCACTAATCTTGCTTCTTTAAAGACAGATTTTCAGGTTGAAGAACTAGAAGAGGTGATCAAAAAGTGGAAGCCCAACAAGTCGCCCAGCCCCGACGGCTTCAACGGCGAATTTTACAAAAGGTACTGGCACCTCATGAGAGAGGAGGTGTACGAGGTGATTAGAGCTAATCCAGTAGCCGATGGACTACAGGATTTTGCCTTGTCCCTCATTGCGTTGATCCCTAAAAAAGAGGGGGCTACTCTCGCTAAAGACTATCGCCCGATTAGTCTAATAAGTAGCATGCAAAAAATTGTTTCAAAAACGCTGGCGAACCGGCTCAAGAAAGTAGTCGACTCTCTGATTTTCCCCAATCAACTTGGCTTCTTGGAGGGGAGTGAGATCTCAGAGAGTTTTTTCTACGCCAGAGAGGCAATTCAAACAGCGCATTCCACGAAAAAAATCCTTGTTGTTGTTCAAAGCCGACATCCAGAAGGCTTTCGGCACTGGATCGTGGGATTTTATTCCCAAAGTACTTGAAGCTAAGGGGTTCGGGCATCAATGGTTGAGATGGATCAGACACTATGTGCTGCAAGGTGCCACTAAGATCCTTGTAAATGGTACACCGGGCAAGACAATCCATCTGAAGAGGGGGGTAAGGCAGGGCGACCCCGTGTCCCCCCACCTCTTCATCATTGCAATCGATACAATGGCAAGAATTGTAGAAAAAATGGTGGGAGTTAAATTTCATCGAAAAACCTCTGCCAAATTCACAAATTTCTCTGTTCTATGCAGACGACTCCTTGCTATTATTAAAACCAGATTTACTTCAAGTAAGACGAATGAAATTTCTCCTAAACACATTTGGAGACAATTCTGGATTACGTATAAATTACGATAAATCGGAATTTATAGTAATTTCAGAGACCTTGACCGATGTCCAAGACCTAACCCAAGAACTTGGGTGCCCCCATGTGAACCTCCCTTTCAAGTACCTTGGTTATCCGCTACACTGCAATAAACCAACCCGGACAGACTATTTGGCAATAATTAAAAAAATTCAGTAAAAGACTTGAGGGATGGAAGGGTAAATTGCTAAGCGCGAGTGGCAGGTTGATTTTAGTAAATGCGGTATTGACCTCCCTACCAATCTATCATTTCTCCGTCTTTAAGTTCCCTAAATGGATAAAGTAAGGAAGAACTTTCTCTGGAAGGGAACTAAAAATACCGGCTATAATTTGGTAGATTGGGGGAAGGTTTGTACCCCCAAAGACAGTGGGGGGATGGGAGTGATAAAACTCCATACTTTTAATGAGGCAATGAATCTAAAATGGCTTTGGAGGTATCACAATAAAAAGAGTGGCTTAAACTGGCAGTCTCTTGTTTGTAATTTTGCTAAACAAGCCCTTAACTCTCCTGCAACCAAAGGTTCCTATTTTTGGGATGACCTAAAAAAATCACTACCTTTCTTTTACAAACACACAGAATTTGTATTTCAGGGGGGGACAGAATTGACCTTTGGCATTGCGATTGGGGGGAGGGTTTTCTTTGCGAGAAACTCCCCTCGCTCTACTCTCATGCCGAAGCAAAGTACGGGTCTATAGCCCAATACAAAGCCCTAGAAGACCTTCGATTGCCTTCAAACCTCTTATGTCAAATCAATCGCAACTTGAGTTTGGAACTCTTCAACAGATGCTGACTTGAATTACCCTCACACAAGAAGAAGATGAAGTGAGATGGAATCTCAATGCAAATAAGCAATTCACAACGAAAAGTGCTTACCAGGGGCTGATGGGGCAGATTGACGCGCAATCGGAGCTCGGTCGCATTTGGAGAGTCAAAATACCCTTGAGGATGAAGATCCACTTGTGGATTAGGCGACAGGACAAAATTCTGACACAAGACAATCTGTTGAAGCGAGGTCTGCTTGTTGTCATCCGGTGCCATCGGCCTATGAGACAATTCGACACTTGAACGGAGAATGTGACTTTGTTGCTCAACATTGGGATCTATGGCAATCCGTGATGAACGGGGAGACGGAGCTCCCCACCTCAGCGACGGAGGCAGAGGATCTCATATATCGGTCAGGGGAGGGAAAAAGACCGAAGCAATTGTCGAGTATATTTTCTTTTGTGATTTGGATGGAGCGTTGCTGCCAGGCTTTCACAGAGGAAAAGAAGAAGAATTCGGAGCTAATTGAAGAAATGAGAGAGGAATTTGGGCTCTTGTCGAAACTAGAGGAGAAATAGCACGATTCAGGAGATGGATTGTTGTTAGTCGGTGGAAAAGAGTGTGAAGGCGATTTGAGAGGATGAGCTTGAGCTGGCGATGTGATGTGATGTGATGTGATGAGAGAAAGGAAGAGCACGATCTAAAATTGACTCAGGGACAGAGAAGAGGACTGAAGCTGGAGGCCGTGACAACACAAGCTGAAAAGAGGAATGAAAAGAGTAAGAAAGGATGCGCTGGACGGAGATTACTATGCGCATTTTTTAGCTGATGATTTATTTCATTCTTTCTTTAGTTTTTCTTTTGTTTTATGGGCTGGGCTTCATGCTTTTAATTGATAGAATGATGGCCTGTATTTAGCTTTAGCTTGGGGTTTTTTCCTATATATACTTTTCTTTTTTTCTATACTTTTCTTTGTAAATTTTATAGTTTTGTAATTATAAAATATAGCTTTGGAAGGGGGATATTTAATCCCTCTCCAAAATTCTTCATAAAAAATTGTCAGTTCAAACACGTGTCTTGCTAAGTGTTCCCTCTCGATCGATTATTATATATTAACAAACACGTGTCTTGTTATTTTTTTAACTTGAAAGTCAGAATATTTAATCTTAATCGATCAGTATTAGTTAAAGATTCATCAAATTCATATTCTAATCAAACGCGCCCAATTCTGAGTCTCAAATCAATCTCCATTAGTCAACGATTCAAACATATGAAAATCAACAAATTACTATTCAGATTTTTTAAATCTTGAAATTCAGATCAGGTCCCAATTGATTTGTTTTTAGGACTTGCATACATTGTGAATTAGCTCAGAATACTCGGATGCATTCATGCAATATTACAAAGACGAGCACTTCAGGGACGGGTACCAACGCTATTGTGATGCGTGCCAAAATTGGCTCAAAACAGATCCTCAGAGCCATCTCCACGGGATTCCCAAACCCCTGCCAAGTCACGTTGCCATTGCCGTACCGGTGGCGGTACCACCCCCAATATTAATCGCTCAGGCCGTGGTGGACCCACCAGCCGTCGTAGACCAGCCGGCCGTGGCTATGGTACTTTTTTATATATAATTTTCTACTCTAATAATTTATCTAATAATAATATAATTTATTCAATAATAATTTTCTGCTTTTTTTTTATTATAATGATTTTCAAGAAGAGGGAGAGGGGGAGGGGGGGGGAGGGGGAGGAGGGAGAGGAAGAGGAGGAGAGAGACGGTGACGGAGAGCTGCCAAGGTTCTCTGCCACCACGAGCTGTTGCGGTATCTTAAACACCATCCGATATGATTCAGTTTAATGTCTAATACAACAGGCTCGTATTTTCAGCAATCGAAAGGCCACGGTCATTCAGTTTTATGTGTGTTTGAGTTTGAAATTTTTGAATTCGGCGTTTTGATCGGTCAGCTTGTTTGTTTGTTTGTTTGTTTATTTTGTTACTACTTTGATTTGTGAATTGAAGCTTTGATTTTTGAAATTTTGATATGGATTTGGGAATTTTGTGAATTAGATATGTGAAATGGGAAAGTACTCTATGCTAAATAGAGTTGGTTTTAAATGTGAATTTGATATTAGCCAGTTCCGTTTTGAATTTTAGATCCAAAATTAATGAGATAGATCACAGGCGTAATTAGCTTGTTTTATTTTCTATAAATTGTATCAAATTCAAGTATATAATTAAGTCCATATAGTGTGAAACTGAATTATTTTAGCTATTAATAGACAACGACATGACATGATTCTATATCAAATCAGATCTAAACTTTCTTAGCATACCTTTTTCTCATAGTGGATCCACCCATTAACTTAAATTAATTCAACCTTTGCTCTAGCACAAAACGGATACAACTTTATTACACCATTTTCATTTCTTATTTTCAATCCAAATGAAATTATTCTAACTCCAATTTAAAATCTAACTGCAATTCACCATTGCCACATCTCAAGACAAAAAAATTGAAACTTACCACAGACACCATGTTCCAACTTTTGCACCCAAATCAATAAATCAAATTCTCATTTGGACTACGAAAAAACCAATTTCACATTCTTCCAAAAACTCTAAAAACGATTCTAAAATTCAAAAAACTAAAATAAAAACTTACACGAAGACACACATAAAACTGAATGACACCAGTAGGAAGAACAAAAGCTTCAAAATAAACAACCACATTTTCTTTCCTCCAACGAAATTACATCAAAATTCTCAAATAATCCACCAAAATATTCACAAATGATAAATTAAATTCAATCCTAAATGATAGAACACAGAAACAATGGAGAGGAGAAAATATCGGAAAAAAATCAATGTTTTAAATTGCGATATAACGGTCCGCAGCGCTTGGAGTTTTTTTTATAGCGGATTGCGTTAGTGGACGAGATTGCGGCGCTACGGCCTTATAGCGTAAATGTCACTTTTGTATGATTAGAAACTTATAATAAACTTTTCAATATATAAAATCAAACCATCAAAATAAAGACACTAAAATATAGGGGTGTACATTCGGTCGGTGAATAGCTTCCGTTGAGTCTCTGCACCTATCTTTTTTGATTTGAATTTTTCTATAAAAACAAATTTTATCAAAATAAAGATTTGGCTCAGGATTGCCCATTTTGAATTCCAGGGTTCCTCTGAATTTGGAAGTTACCACTTAGCAAGTTTCCATACCAAGGCTCAATCCAATCAAGTCCGTAGCGTCTACCAATTTCGCCATATCCCCTTTCTCCTTTCTTTGAGACTAAGATTCTATTTTTAATTTCATCTATCTCTCTTCCATTTTTTCGTATGTTTTTTTGGAAACCCTTGAATTCATTCAATTAAGAATAAATATTTCCATCCCAAATTGGATGGATATATGGTGCTATTTTTTTTGACCATCCTCGATAAGTTCATTCCTATTTTCAAATAGGAAATATATCCAATATTTCAGTTCGAAATGATTCTATTATTAATATATTTACAATCTTATATGAATAGAGACATCCTACCTATATCTTCTTTTTCCCTTTGTGTTAAAAAATGTGATTTGAATTAGTATCAAATTCTACATTTATTCCTTTTTTTGTTTATCTCTTTTTCTTTTTCTCACAAAATATACAAACCCCGAAATCAATACTATAATTAAGCAATTGTTTCTTTTTAATATCTCTTTCCAATTTCCAATCAACAACGGGTAGTTCTATCAGGCATACACGAACACATACTTCACAAGCAATACATTTATCAAATTCAAAGTGGATTCGACCCCGGAAACGCTCTGACATGATCAATTTTTCATAAGGATATTGAATAGTGACAGGTAAACGATTTGTGTGGGATAAGGTAATTATGAAACTTTGACCAATGTATCTTGCAGCTTGTATTGTTTGTTGGCCATAATTCATGAACCCAGTTACCATAGGGAACATATTGTAAATATCCATGAAAAAATGGAATTTTCTTTCTCTTGTTTGAGAGAGATTATGAATCGAAAATCTTGTTATCGTATTCTGTTATTTATAATGAAAAAAGCTGAAAAGAAGTTGTTAATAACAGATTACCTAGAGAAATAGGTAAAAGAAATTTCCATCCAAGATTTAGTAACTGGTCTATTCTCATCCTAGGTGAAGTCCATCTTGTTGTGATAGAAACAAAGAGAAACAAATAAGCTTTAGCTAATGTAATAAAGATACCAATTGTCATTCCAAAAATTCCAGCCATTTGATTGATTCCGAAAAGTTCAGGAATGTATACGTACGGAATCAAAAAATTGCACCCACCTAAGTACAGAACTGTGACAAATAATGAAGAAACTAATAAATTGAGGTAAGAAGCAAGATAAAAGAGAGCATATTTGATACCCGAATATTCGGTTTGATAACCTGCTACTAATTCCTCTTCTGCTTCTGGTAAATCAAAGGGCAATCTCTCACATTCGGCTAGAGAAGAAATGAGAAAAACTAGAAACCCTATAGGCTGACGCCACAGATTCCACCCCCAAAGACCATATTTGGACTGTGCTTCAACTATATCAACTGTACTTGAACTGTTAGATAATCATAGTCGATAATAACAATTCTTTTTCTATTGAAGGAAGAGATATTTCTGACCTATCAATAACTAATGATCAACTAAGATATAAATTCTTAAATACTTCTAGTGAAAAAGATAGGAAATTTGATGACTATTCAAGACCTGCTCAAATCATATCGAATGATTGTTGGAATTTCATATATCCTTCTATTCTCCAAGAGAATTCTTATTTCTTGGCCAAAAAGCGAAGAAATCGATTTATCATCCCATTACAATTTAATAAAGAACAAGACAACGAACCAATACCCTGTTTTGCTATTTCAATGAAAATACCCATAAAGGGTATTTTACATAGAAATAGTATTCTTACTTATTTTGATGATTTACGATACAGAAGAAGCAGTTCAGGAATTACTCAATGTGGAATGGATTCAATCAAAGAAAAAGAGAAGTGGATTGAGGATAAAGGAACAAAAGAATGGAATCCGGAAGATCGGACATTGATTGAAGATCAAAGAACAGAAGAGTGGAATCCGGAAGACCAAATACGAATTGAAGACGAAGGAACAGAAGAATTGTGTCCGAAAAAGTATCAATAAAGAATCTTCAGGCATTTCTAGATATACTAATCAAAAGAATCGCTACAATACACCCAGTGAATTAGAATTGAAAAAATTTTGTCGCTATTGTAATAAGCATACAATTCATAGGGAAATAAAAAAATAGATCAAAATAAATATCATGTCTTCCATCTTTTCAAAGAATAGAAACAGTAAGAATTTAACATATTTCACAATATATGATAATATAAAGAATATATCCAAATGAAACTTAATGCATTGATTATTTTATGTCTATAATAGTGACCTTCTTGTACTTATACTTAGACAAAGCTCGTATTATTAATTATTTCGAATAATTTTAAAATCATAAAAATATATATGCCTAGAGGAATAAAAAAACCCTTTCCGAGGGGTTCGTAAAAAAAAAGTACTTCGAAAATCACGTTTTAGGAAGACATCTAAATATATTAGTCTTCGCAAGTACCTTTTTTTTTTCACTCTTTTTTGCAACACTCCGGACCAGGCCTTACTCATGTTCGTAAAAAATTTCCGAATAAGCGACGTAGTAGGCGATTTATCATTCGATCCCGAAAACTGATTAGCTATAAGAATATTAGGCTAATTAGTCGCTTTATCGGGTTCGAAGGAAAGATAATACCTTGTCGCGTTAGTAAGGTGTCGCTAAGTGAGCAACGCTTACTCAGTGCTGCCATTAAAAAAGCCCGTTTTTGGGGTCTACTCCCCTTCGTTGAAAATGAGAAACATCCTTCGAAAGTGCGAATGTTAAAACAGCGAATTAAAGAAAAAAGAAGACAGGATAGAAAGAAAAGCAAATCCAAAAAAAAAAAAGATTCTTCTAAATAAGGGGCAAAAGCAACCTTATCTGAAAAAGAGAGGCGAAGGACGAGGAGAAACTCGTCCACCATCAAAACAAATAAGAATCTCCTTCTTTATTTTATTTGATAATCTTATCACAAATATTGTAAAAACTAATCCTATTGGATATCGCTATTTTCGAAAGTATCTTACGATTTAGAAGAAATTTTTTATTGTACAGATTATGTATAAATTGACTATAATTATGAAATACCTTATTTTCACGAATTACTGCATTTATTCGAGTGATCCACAAACGACGAAAATCCCTCTTTTTCCTGCCTCTACCGCAATTGGTGCATTGGTTTTTGCCTCGTTAATGCTTTTTGCCGGTTGGTTCCATTATCACAAAGCTGCCCCAAAATTGGCATGGTTCCAAGATGTAGAATCTATGTTGAATCATCACTTAGCGGGGTTACTAGGACTATCTCCATTATGGGAGATTGGATCACTTCCATCATGGGTGATTTGAATAGAATGAGTCTTGTCGACATTCTTTTCTGGCTTCTGGTGCCGAATACGACGCTCATTATGGAGTTCTTGACCATAAAAAATGACCCTCCCTCCATGAGACTATAAAATAAACATTAACTAGATATTCTATTGAAAACATTCATGGTTGTCAACTTTTTGAGAATCTAAGAATCAATTCTGCATCTATTTTCGAACAGAATTTGATACAAGAAGATCATATTCTTGGGTCTCTTTCTTGGGCGGGACACCAAATTCATGTATCTTTACTTCTGTCTCTTCATCTTCAATCAATGTTTTGTCTTCCGGATTCCACTCTTCTGTTTCTTCATCTTCAATCAACGTTTGACCAACTGAGCTATCCTGGCTATTGTTTGTACATCATCCTAGTGGAATATTTGTATTTATATTCTTGTACCTATGTCAATTTCCAATAACAATTTAGTATAAAATTTGGACTGAGTCAGTTAATGTTAGGATAATGATATGTATTGGGAATGATTTCATTATTTCATTATAGAGATTCCTTGTTTATATGTATTCTTTTATATAAGATACAATCCAAATCTTTTTTTTTTCAGATCCATTTGTTAAAGAGTTGAGTGAATGAGAAAGATAGTTAATGTTTTTTGAACTATTAACAAAAATAAATCCTTTAGGAAGTCAAATGGGCTTTCTTTTTATTGGGGATAGAGGGACTTGAACCCTCACGATTTCTAAAATCGACGGATTTTCTTCTTACTATAAATTTCATTGTTGTCGATATCGACATGTAGAATGGACTCTCTCTTTATTCTCGTCCGATTAATCAGTTTTTCAGCAAACTCGGGAATGCATTTTTTGATTACTGAATCTTGGATTCTTCTTTCATTCAACTTTACTTGGAACTAAATTCACCATAATTTCTTTTTTCTGAACTTACTATTTCATAATCAATCATTCATAATTTGATTAGAAAGATGCAGAATAGAATTTCATCCTTATTATCATTAATCATTTGATTAATCAGTATATATACGTATGATTTTAGTATATATAGGATCATCCTTTATCTTATTTCGACTTATTTCGTTCGATAGAGAAATTCCAACTACCAATATAACGTAGTCAACTCTATTCGTTAGAATAGCTTCCGTTGAGTCTCTGCACCTATCTTTTTTGATTTGAATTTTTCTATAAAAACAAATTTTATCAAAATAAAGATTTGGCTCAGGATTGCCCATTTTGAATTCCAGGGTTCCTCTGAATTTGGAAGTTACCACTTAGCAAGTTTCCATACCAAGGCTCAATCCAATCAAGTCCGTAGCGTCTACCAATTTCGCCATATCCCCTTTCTCCTTTCTTTGAGACTAAGATTCTATTTTTAATTTCATCTATCTTTCTTCCATTTTTTCGTATGTTTTTTTGGAAACCCTTGAATTCATTCAATTAAGAATAAATATTTCCATCCCAAATTGGATGGATATATGGTGCTATTTTTTTTGACCATCCTCGATAAGTTCATTTCTATTTTCAAATAGGAAATATATCCAATATTTCAGTTCGAAATGATTCTATTATTAATATATTTATAATCTTATATGAATAGAGACATCCTACCTATATCTTCTTTTTCCCTTTGTGTTAAAAAATGTGATTTGAATTAGTATCAAATTCTACATTTATTCCTTTTTTTGTTCTATCTCTTTTTCTTTTCCTATGTATTCTTAGTTCCCTTATTTATATATTTAGGACTAGAAAATAAAAGAATTTTCTCAGTTTTTAGTATTATTATTTTCTATTTTTCATCACAATATTGGAATTTCAATTTATTCATGTATCATTGCTATAGTCATCTATCATTACTATAGTATTCTTTTGATAATACATTATGGAAATAGATCGACTTTCTAAGATCAAGAAAGAATATACCTCTATAAAGAGATAGAAAGAAGAAAATATAGTCTTATCTTTCATAATTCTAAAGGATAGTTCAGATAAAAATAGTATTACCTTGTTTTGATAAAGAATAGAGAAAGTGACACAAAGTGAAGGAACCAAATTTTGTCTCTCTAAGAAAGTCTTATGTTTACAAGATATTGAAATAAGAATACATAGGAAAAGAAAATGTTTAGAGATCTCTAGCATATTCTATTCTATTCGCAGTATGATTTTTCTTAAAATTATATAAAAGAAAAGAATCTTTGCTTCTATTAATTTGATAGAATTAGGACCGAATAAGATAGAACCGAATAAGACAGAACCGAATTAAACCGAACCGAACTAGATTGGAACCGAACCGAACCGAATAAAGATGGAACCGAAATTTAAACCGAACTGAATAAACCGAATTTTATTTCGGTTTATTCGGTTGAACCGAATTAGAAAGAAATCTATATAATATTAAGTCAAATTAATAATTTTTATACTAAATAATGACCATGCTAATTAATATTTATATGCTTAATCTAAAATTAAGATTATATTAATTATAAATTAGCAATTTTATATATAATTCGGTCGGTTCGGTTTATTCGGTTTTTCTAAACCAAAAACCGAACCGAATCGAATTAACCAAATAACTCTACCATTTAAACCGAACCGAACAAAACCGAACCGAATTAACCGAAATCGACCGGTTCGGTTCGGAAACTGAACAAACCGAACCGAATGAACACCACTACTAAAATAATCCATAATTAAACATACATCACACAAAGTTCATTTTCCATAATTAAACATATCACCTAAAATTCCAACATACTTAATTATCCAAAATAAGCATATATTTATTTAATTAGCATATATACTTAATTATCCAAAATAAATATAAATAATTAAATACTTAAAGTTATACTAATTCTTTACTCTTCGGATGAAGATAAATTATCATTCATTATTTCATCTTCTTCTTCGGATGAAGATGATGAATCAACTTCATCATCCTCTAAATCGACAATATTTTCTTATTGGGTTTGGGTTTAAATTCATTTATTTATTGGGTTCCGGGTATAATAAATTTCGGGTATAAATTAAAAAAAACACTATCCAATAGCGCCGTTTTTTTCCGCTATTAACACCGCAATAGTGGCGCTATAGCGTCTGTAGCGGTGAAAACGCTATATTTGTTATATTTTCGTTACGAGTTGTGTTTCATGACATATTTCTGTTATTGCGGCGCAATTAAAAACACAGGAAAAAAATATAAAAAAAAAGAAGACGAAGAAGAGTTGTTTCAAATAGAAGAGAGATCCTGCGGGGCCATGAAATTTCAAAATTTCTACTCGTTTTAGCAAGAAAATTAGTGCAAAAATTTGAAAATTAAGGTCTACCGTCAGCCTTTCTAGCGGTAGTGACAATTTTTTAAATATTTCTAGATCAACCCGTTATCAAACCCGTTAAGCAAAAAAAAAAGAATAGGTTTTGTTTTTTGTATAATAAGTAGGGAACCCATAATTATGCAATGCAAAGTGGGCCCAAATCATTAATAATTAAAAAGAGGTTCATTTCATTTCTAATATTTAAGAAATCAAGAAACGGGCATCAGGTGAGTGCTTCATAGGCTAGATTTAGTGTGTATAGGCTAGATATTTGAACTGTGTATACGCTAGATATAGTGTGTTTCAACTTTAAAATGAAAGAATTGTAAACATGTTTTTCTACCGTCAGATTTTCTGGCGGTAGATTTTTTTTCTTAACGGGTTGATCTAGAAAAAATTGCAAAAATGTCACTATCATCAGAATATCTGGCGGTAGATCTTAATTTTCAAATTTTTGCGATAATTTTCTAGCTAAAACGGGTATAAACTTTGAAATCTGAAAAAATTAATTTTTGTACATCTACCGCCAGAAAAGCTGGCAGTAGAAGCTAATTTGTTACTAATTAATCTGTTTAAGGCCGGCTGATAGGAAAATTTGAAAAATAAACTCTACCGCCAGTATTTCTGGCGGTATAAGATCTCTACCGCCAGAATATCTGACAATAGTGCTAGTTACCTAATTTTTTTCATATTAGTGCTATTTGCTCAATTATTTTCCAAAAAAAATTCAGAAAAAAGTCCATCTTAATAGTTTAAAGCTAGTGATATATATGATACAATACTAGATTTAATTTTTTTTTCCCTTGTTTGAAATGAAAAGAGATCAATAATTATATTACAAAGCTATTTAATAAATAATATAGTAAATTGCTATCTAATAATACAATAGACTAGACTAAATAGTAAATAGCTATCTGGCCAAAGACAGATTCTAGTATGGACTATAGGCATGATTTCTCTAGATCTTTGGAAAGCAATATGTGTAGTTAATGATTTAGTTCTACTATCTAATAACAATATATTTTAAATATCATTTTTTGAGAATCACATACCGTTTTGTTTATTAAAGTTACTAATATATCTTAACAATTTAAACGATAATATCAGTATCTCATCACATGATTTATAGGATTAAGATTTCTTGTGATATCTTCATTGTTTTGAAAAAAAAATATTTTTCAAGTTGTTGAGAACTCATTGTATTATTTTTTGTATAATTACAAGTTACAAAAATAGTTTATGCAGTATATTCATTCACATGGTGTGTATATATATTTTTCATTATTTTATCAGTTATTAACAATAATAAAGTTAATATATGGGCCAATATTTTAAGAAAATAAGTCATATTAGTTTCTCATGTATTTCAACTTATTTTTTAATATAGTTTATTTTCTTTTCAAACATTATGTTAGTATCCAGGAACAGAGCTTAATAGGGACTGGGGTGGGCCATGGCCCCCCAAAGATTTTCACGGAGTAGTATATATTAGTAATCCTTTAGTAGAAAAAAATTTGAAATACATGTATTTTTATGTATTTGGCCCCCCCAAAAAAATTTTACAATGTTAATCAGTAGGGAAAAAAATTTCGGCCCCCCCCCCAATAAATTCAGTCAAGCTCCGTGCCTGTTAGTATCCTTATTTTCTTCCATTTATCATTTTTTTATTTTTCTCTCACTATAATGTAATGATATGATAATATAAGAAAAAAATAAGAGAATAAGTAAAAATGTTGTATACTAATTTCAGAAATAATGCGTAATCTTGAATTCTTACCACGAATTAGTTATTATTCAGTAGATCGTTGATCTTTCACTTTGACTTTTTTATTAGAAAAAATTATTACTTATATTTCTTTATTTTTCATACTCAAATGTGCATCATAAACTTTTTTAAATAAATAATAATGCATAACTACATATTATTAAGCAACTTTAATCCATATTATTATAATTTTATGCGCTTTTATATCGAAATGAGCACTACAATTAGAATAGTCACAGTAGCGCGAGCATTATCCGCTAGTACATGATAAAAATTGAAGTAAAATCGTACAGTTTGCATTAAAAATCATTAGAATGATGGAAAATTGAAATTTCTTAAATTAGTTAGAAAAATGACACAAAAGATCACACTTACATAATATCATTACAAAATCAATTGTTAAAACAACGTTTAGATTGCCCACACTTTATAATCTAGGGGTGAAAATAATTGATAACTAAAGATGTGAAAAATAATGTGATGGAGTTAATTTAACAGATTAATGTGAATTCACATATATTTTATGCCTCGAGCTTACTAAATTAATCAGTGAATAAAATCTTTCATTTTAGGTGTGTATCATACATCATTCTGCCAAATATAAAATTAAGTACTCTGTAAAACCCCATTCACATCTCAAAATTGCAAAGACATCAATATATAACGAATTCACAATCAATACATAAATTCAATGTCACTAAGAATAACATCAAAACTAAACCTCAATTTCATAAAAATAAATAAAAAACTATGTACATAGTAAAAAGCAGAATCATCAGAATACTACTTATAAAATTTTAAAAGTAATAAAACAATCCATGGTATCAAAATTAATACCGATTTATAAGCTTCCTTTTATATATAGAAAAAATAAGCCTAACGTATAATCAAATGACTCGACGCAACATAGATACTATGAAACATTAAACCATAAATAATTATTCAAAAAGTAATCCAAACCTTAAAATAATAAATAAATAGGAAAATTCCCGCACTTCGTCGTGGAATGTTTAACCTTTTGCTAGTTATATGCTTATAAGCCCCCATGAATTTTGACATTCTTTATAAATATATATATATATATATTGTTCTTGTTTTTGCTTTCCAACTTGCCCGTAGGCTTTCCTATTCAACAATACATATACATATATATACATATACATATACATATATATACATATACATATACATATACATATACATATACATATATATATATATACATATACATATATATACATATATATATATACTCTTTTTTGTTGGTTTTGTAGGTCCTCTAATATGAATGAACTACATGATCATAGCTAGAGATAAAACTAGAGAAATACAATTAAAGATAAAAAAAAAAATGAAATCCTAGATTGTATATTTCCCTAACTTCTCTCGATCTTCCGTCATCCTACGCCTCTTGTTTCGCATTTTTACATACAATTGCTTGCGAGATTCTTCTCTTAATTTGAAGGATTATCTTCCATTTGACCTCTCATCATTGAGTGATTGTTGGAAAATCATACTATGTGGTGTATCCTCTATTAAACCGCAAATGAGACGGTTGTTGTTATCTCCAATTGCAAGCAATTTGGTCGGTAGGAGAGAAAGAAAAAGAAATGACAAATTCTTAAGGGCAAGAGCTTACGGGCAAGGGACAAGAAAAACAAAAATAGGAAAAAAGAAAGGGGGAAAAGAAGAATGAGTGGAGGTGGAGAGTGAATTGACAGTGCGGGGGTGGCCACCACCCGTAGATCGGAATTCCAAGGTCGGTGGGGGGGGGCGGCTAGGGTTTGAACGGATGAGAAGGGGGGAGAAGGAGGAGAAAGAAAGAGAAGAGAGATGGAGAGGTCAAAAAGAAGAGAGGAAGAGTTGGGGTTACTGATGATGGCCGGAGGAGGAGGATCGGGGGGCCGCCGCCGCCGGAAGGGGGTCATCCCCCGATTTAGGTTTTTGCTTTCTCTGTTTTTTCTTGCTTTACTTTTGCTGACATTCTTTATATATATATATATATATATATATATATATAGGGAGAGGATCAACTACCATCTATTTAGCCATTCCTAATATCCACCCTTGATTTAAATTAAGATGAGTGGCTAGGATCTCTCTCTTTAAAATACAAACATTGAATCCAACCCGTTAAGAAACAAATAACCCGTTAACACACCAGCCCTCATCCCTTTCTTTCTCCCTCACGGAGCCCCTCTTTCTCCTCTCCTGAAGCTCTCCTCTCTCTCTCATGTCCGCCCCTCTCTACTCCTCTCTGCCGCCACGAAGTCACCACCGACGGCCTCATCCCTTCTCTCTCCCGCCCGACCCTCCCTTCTCTTCTCCCCCTAGCTCCAAGCAAAGCCCAAAAACTCTAAACCCTAGCCGCAAGCACCTCCAAATCCGACCCTACAATAGATTACTCATCTCAAGTAAGTCTCTTTCCTCTTTCTTTATCACTCTCTCATGTAAATCTCTATTCAAACTCTAGAATAGATTTTTCATTTCTATCTCATAAACCCAAGATTTATTTTGTGTGTAATTTTGTACAATTAGAGTTATTTGGAGCATAATTGGGTGATTAGAGGTTAATTGAAGCAAAGAACTTGATAAATTTCTAAACTCATTAGTGCCATATAATTAGATACAACTTAAAATCAAATATTTTAGGGTTAATTTAAACAAATTTTTTTTTATGATATTGTGGGCTAAATTTAAATATTTTATTTATTTTTTAGTGGAGAATGCTCAAAGTGAATTGCATTGATGTTCAAGATGAGATGATGCGAGTTGGTGAATGCTCAAGATGTGCATGAATGTCGAAAGGATATGTAGAAGATTTACTTTTTCGTTTGCATGAAACTAGATGTATGAATTATTGTAATGAATTATGAGAGTTAGTTAGTTTTTATAATTGAATTTAGGAGTGATGATTTTTTGAAATGATCTTTGTAATTCGACTTATAATCATGATTGAATTATAAAAATTAATTGAAGTCATTTGGATATGTCTTTGCGTGAATGAAATAGTTATGGATTTATAAGTTTTAGCCAAAATATATATTAATTTATAGATATTTGAACTACTAGATATTATTTACGGATTGTTATGTGAGTGGTATTCAAGTTACAGACGATATTCAAGTTACGGATTTGGAGGTGCTTGCGGGTAGGGTTTAGAGTTTTCTGCTTTTCTTGGAGTTAGGGAGATAAGAGAAGAAAGGGCTGGGCGAGAGAGGGGAGGAGATGGAGTAGAGAGGGGCGTCGGTGGTGGCTTCGTGCGGCAGAGAGGAGTAGAGAGGGGCAGAGATGGAGTGGAGAGGGGCGGACATGAAAGGGAGAGAAGAGAGCGTGAAAGAGAGGATGCGTGAGGGAGAAAGGAAAGGGATTGGGCTGGTGGGTTAGCGGGTTCTATTTGTTTCTTAACGGGTTGGGTCTAATATTTGTATTTTAAAGGGGAGAAATCCGAACCACTCATCTTAAATTAGATCAAGGGTGGATATGAGGGATGGCTAAATAGATGGTAGTTGATCCTCTCCCATATATATATATATATATAGAGAGAGAGAGAGAGAGAGAGAGTATGGCTAAACAACATACGTAAGCAAGATGAAAATTTTGCTGACAGTCCAAAAAATTATACGTATCATCAAAAATTCAAATTTCAACCGTACGGATGGAATATATATGTTTTGAATATATTGTAGATTAATTTTCACAAGAATCGGAATATTATATCATTACCATCATGTATTATCAAAATTCATCACTATATATATATATTCCAATTATATATATTTTGATGATACATGATGGAAATGATATAATATTCCAATTCTTGTGAAAATTAATCTACAACATATTTAAAATATATATATTCCATCCGTACGGTAGAAATTTGAATTTTTGATGATACGTGTAATTTTTTGGACCGTGAGCAAAATTTTCATTTTGCTTACGTATGATATTTAGTATATATATATATATATATATATATATATATATATATATATATATATATATATATATATGTGTGTGTGTGTGTGTGTGTGTGTATACATATATACACATATGTGTATACATATACATATACATATATGTATATGTATACACATATGTGTATATATGTACACACACATATATATATATATATATAGATAGAGGGAGGGGATATATATACCATTTTTTCTACCAAAATTTCTACACAAAACGGAACTTTTTAAAAGTTCCGTCAAACTCAACTATTTCCGTCCCCATTTATTCCGTCTCCTTGTATTGTAATCCCGTCTCTCTCTCTTTCTCTCTGTTCCCGCCCCTTTCTCTTCTCTCCACATTGTCGAAGATCGATCTCTCTCGCCTCCTCCACAAGAAACTTCAGCCATCGCTTCTCCTTTTCGGTCTCTCGCCCCTAGAAGAAAAGTAACCTCAGCCTGTAGTTTGGAGCTCCTGAAGTTTCGAGCGGCTGAAGCTCTTCTTTCCGGCGATCAATCCTCTTTGGCTTCTATCATCGCCTCTTCTTTCAACCGCCTGAAGGTTCGACCTGGACAGAATCTGGAGCAGCGAAGATCTTGCATGAAGGTTCGTCTCTCTTCCGTAGAACTCTTCAATCGTTAAGGTAATTTTTATCTTTGGCCTTGCTATCTTGAATTACACTATTAGTTCTGGATTAGTCTAAATAGTGCTATTAGGTACGAATTGGGTCTAAATTAGGCTTTAAGTCTTGATAAAGGTTAGTAGGTCTGAACAAGGGCTATTAAGTCTAATTTATCTCTACATTAGTACTGAATTGAGATTTTTGTTCTCAATTACGGTAATTATGTATTAATTATGGTTACTAGGTCTTATTTTCAGTAATTAGGTCTTTTATATATATAATGCATAGAGAGGAGCTTAATACACAAGAATGATTTTGCATTATTAAATATAACACACAACTTAAGCTCGCACAAGACTACTTTTGTATTATTTAATCTTCACAGCTCAAACGACTGGATTGAAATCCAGACATTCTGCATGATAGATTATTTCATCATCTTTTTTTAGGTTAGATTTTAAATAAAGGAAATAACGGAAGTTTTCTATTTTTTATTTTTTAGGAAATAAAAAATCAGAATTGTTACGGGAAAAATCAATTGCTTATGTTGTTCAATTGAAAGGTTGAGTTTCACTCAATCTGTAGATTGTTCTCTCTCTGCCGCTCTAAAACACGCATTCTCTCTCTTAACACATTCTCTATCTCTCTCTCTCAGCGCGTTTTATTAATGTATATATATATATATGTATATATATATATGTATATATATATATGTATATATATGTATATATATATATATATATATATATATATATATATATATATATATATATATATATATGTATATACATATGTATATATATATGTATCATCAAAACGCGTTTTATTAATGTACTGATAATTTCTTTTTTAATTCTGATTTTGTTAATTATCAAGGCTGAGTTTTACCTGATTTTGAGTGATATAGGGATAATTTCAGTTAATTAGGGCTTATGTGGTAGTTATGGCTGATTTGAGGATATGGGGCTGATTTCGTGGTTTATTTGGATTAATTAGGGCAGAATCAGACCTTAATTAGCTCAAATAAGACCTAATAAACACTGATTTTTACTTATTAAGTTCTAATTAAGTTATTTTTTTTGAAATATCAGGACTGTAATCAGGCCCCAATAACGCACGCCCCTATTAATTCTGAATTTGACTGTTTTGAGTGGTAATTAATTTATTCCTTGTGTAATTTCGACTAAATCAGACCATAATTGCTCGAAATCAACCATTGTTAGTACTTAATTTAGACTGATTGAAGCAATTAGAGTTTATTTTTAGTAACTAGGGATGTTCTTTGATGTTTATTGATCTTCTTAATTAGAGACATTTCTAATATTATTTACTGTATTTTTAATTAGGTTTAGTTGAAAATAATTGGAGGCAGGAGCAAAGGGTTACATTTCATCTCATGGAGGTTGGAATCAGGGTGAATTGGAATTAGGGTTTTTTCTTGAACCTTCGAATCATGAATCCTAAAAAATGCGTGAATGGGTGAACTAGAATTATGGTTAGGATTAGGTCTAGTATTAGTATGACTGTGTGAATGGATTATGTGTGTGTAATTGTTATAGATAAAATGATGACTTGTATGTTTTCATTTGTTGTATACGCTTGAAGTCTATGTTTAGATAGTGCATGTATATCTTGTAATTTATGTAATATAAATGTAGTTAATATTATTTGAGACACTTTCTTGAAATATTATATCATTGGATTTGAATAAAATGAAATGTTTTTTTTCTTTTCATTTGGTCATGAATTTATTAAAGTTCAATACTCTTCAATTATTTTCTTTTACAGTTCCCTAATTATTATCTTTTACAGTTCATTAGATTACCAACATATTCATATAAATAAATTTTAAATCATAGAAAATACACATGTATTAGAATCATACATATTTATTCATCCATGCACAATTTTTTCTGTACACTATATATAATCACTAAGTAAAACAAAATATATTGGAGAACAAGTACAATTTGCACACACATTCATACATAAATTTCTAGGTTCTAATTCTAGTGCTAAGCCTAATTGCAATTCTCCCATTTTATAGCCTTATGACTCCAACTTCCACCATTCATACTTGCTTATTTTTCCGTAAATCATGTCTTGGTCAAATGATATCCATATTGCCAAAGTCTTGAATAATGTCTGTGTAACTGCAAGAATTTCGAAAAATAAAAAGAAAAAGGTGAAACTGATGACTGAAAGAAATACAAAATTCGATAAAGAACTCACCGTTTAATGGTTAAACTTGTAAAATAGCTAAAAGACCCACAACTTGTTTGATTAAATGCTACAAACGAAATTCACCACTAATTTAGTTCAAATTACACTGAAAATTAACTGATTCAACCCGATTAAACTCTAATTCACTAATCAAAGTCATTAAATTTTAATTTAATAATTCAAATAAAAAATATATATTAATTCAACAAAAAACTCAAAAAAAAAATATTTTTTACCAGATTATGGCCTCATGGGCACAGAGAGGAGTAGAGAGATGCTGCCGCATACAGTTTTCGGGTCACGCAAGATCTGCCTCTAGGAAAAGAAAGAGAAGCATGATGCTGAGCTGTTTCAAGTCATGCTAGTCAGTGGTTTCTTCATGCTGAAATATGGTCGAAATGGAAACACATAATGATTAGTGAGTGACAGGATCGGAATAATTGGTGGAA